>OZ004320.1:17201751-17801751 GCA_963924455.1 Pelagia noctiluca | reverse complement strand
ATTCGATTTTAGTGATACAAAACGGCAGACCTCTCAGAAGACTGTCGCCAACTTTTAGAACTTCAAGAGTCTTGCAAAGGCTCAGTGTGGTTGGTAAAGATCTGAGTTCGTTTCTTTCAAGATTCAGTATTTTCAGACCATTCAGAAAGCTGATGTTTGTCATGTCGTCCATAACACAGCAACGGCAGCTGAGTACTTCAATATTTGGTAGAGTCCACATCTGAAAAAATATAGAAAAGTCATTTACATCCAGTCAACTCATTGGATTTCCTTAAATCTAATCATTTAAGGCATTAGACTCTGACAAGAAAGCCTGATTGAAGAATTGAAATTGTGGTGGGGATGGCCAAGCGATTAGATCACTTGAGCCTTGATCAAAGGGTCCTGGGTTTGAAACCACCTTCAGACCTGCCACAAAGTGTGAGAAGAGAATTAGCCAGCTCTCTGTAATTCCAGGCAAAAAGGCAAAACGAATCACGAGCTGTGGTCACATCGAGAGGAAGGACCAGGGTCACACTGCCCAATTAGTCTACCTATTCAGTGGGCCCTTTGTTCTTAGCACATAAACCAATACCTTACAAAGATAGTAGGTGTATTTGCCTATCGAAAAGGAGTGATCTGACAGGTACAAGTTTTTGTCTACTGTCCTCATGATTTCTCATCGGATAGTATAAACACTGAAATTTTGGGCATATGCCAATTTTGACAGAATGGAATCCCTAACAGACACTAAATCCTAACATTTCTAGCAAATAAGGGGCCAACCTTAGATATCGGCTAACTAATCAAAAGCAGTAATTTTTACTAGAACTGCGCAAAGAGAATTTGCCAGTCTTATATCATTTCAAGCAAAAAAACTCAAGGCAGATTACAAGGCTGGTCACAAAGAGAGGAGGGACCAGGGTTACAAAGCTTTGAATTGTCTTCTCATTTATCTGCATTACGCTTTCTTCAAATAATTTTCTTCAAGACTTTGAAAGGGGTCTGATCACGCCTTATACCCGTTTATTTGGCATTGATTAGAAATTGGGAATCATTCCAGTATTAATCAATGCTCCAGTAATAATCAGTTGCAATGCTTGCTCACCACAGGTATAATTGTGATATTAACTGACCAACTTCCTTCCAAGAAAATGTGAGTGTACCATGAATTCGGCCAGACATCTGAATTAGGAAGCTCATCTGGAAAATTTTCAATAATTTTTTTAATTTGAATTAATTTCTTATATCATATCAAGTTGCAAAAAGGCAATCACACCTTAATATCAGAACTCAATATCAAAAAATCTTTTTCAAAAAGACCTCTATAAGTTGCTTTTATACTTTTCTCCACCAACAAACTAACCCCTGTTCAGGGCTAGATCCAGCACCTAGAGAGGGGGCCCTCAGGGCATCACAGAAATTGCGAAAGGAAAAAATTGAAATGAGTGAGCTTATTGTTTTGTTGCAATGCAAAAATAGGGGGATAGCTCAGTAACATGCCTCAGTTGACACAGGGGCCGATCCAAAGTAAATCTGAAGACGGGCAGCTATTTTATAGGAGGTGCTAATAAAATAAAATCTTTAACAGGAATACCAGAAACAGCTATTTGAAGGAGCGTCAAACTTCTGGAAAATGGGTGCTGAGAGCAGTTTTTATTGGTGAAGGGGGGCAGCAATTGCCCCAACCTGCATATCCCTAAATTTGCCACTGAGCTGACAGAATAGTTCTAACTTATCTTCACTCTATACTGACTTAAACTTACCATATGTTGCAAATTTCTGCAGTATAGCTGGTAGAGATTTGGCATGATTTAGATCCTGCAACTGTTTGATGAATCCCTTCATGCGCAACACATTTTCATTGTGAGTGATTTTGAATATGACCTGCAATTAATGTTACTTCCATTAGAATCAAAGAATACATCTCAATGCAACCAATTTTCATAAATTTGCTACGTCTCAGTTAGGCACACTAGTCATAGATGCCCCCCACACCACTCTTTGTGTCTCCCAAAAAAGATCATGATACCTCCCTAAACACTCATTGTTTCCCTCCACTGATAGGTTAACAGGCACATACCCTAGGTTATCTTTGAAAGGTATTGTTTATGTGCTAAGCACAAAGGGCCCACTGAATAGGTAAACCAGTGCGACCTTGTTCCTTCCTCTTGATGTGACTACACCTCGTGATTCCTTTTGCTTTTCTGCCTGCAATTACAGAGAGCTGGCTAATTCTCTCTTCACACTTTGTGACAGGTCTGAAGGTGCTTTCGAACCCTGGCTCACACAAAGATGCCTTCCCACTCTACTGAGCATCCCCACATTCAGGGAATCCAGGGAAGGGGGCATGAGGGAGGCAGTGCCCCTGGCATCCTTCTAAAGAAGGAGCAGAGGTGAAAAAGTGCACTTTCTGTGAAACAAGAAGTACTGAAGAGAGCTCTTTTTATTGAATATCTCCCATAGTTTTATTCAATTTGGCATATTTCAAGGAAACACTCATTTAGGTGGGGGCCAAGGGACCCTCACTTTTTTAGAGACTAAATCAAGCAGGTATTCAAAAGGTGCCCATTAAATATTTGGCCCCCTTTTGCCCTTCATTATAAGAGCCTAACCACTCTACTAAATATCATCTCCCACGAACACTAGTCAGAGATGTTCCACCCAGGGGCGGTTTTAGACACTGCGGGGCCCGGGGCCAAAGACCTCTAGAGGCCCTTGATGTGACCATATTTGACGTTATCTATACTGTATTTTGCATTTTTTTCTCTTTTGCGGGGCCCTTTTTGGGGCCCTTTTTGGTCAAAAAAAGCGCGAGGCCTGGGGCCATGGCCCCCTTGGCCCCCACCTAAAACCGCCACTGGTTCCACCATGCAACATGGTACTGCACACCACTTGTACTGCCCCCCTGTCACTATCCCCAATCCCCCTTGCTCAATTCTTAATTGCACGCAATGCATTGTTTACATTTAAGTAAGTTTAGGCCCTCTTACTTTTTTATATTCGTTGGTCTCCAGCTTTTTGCAAACCTCCTCAAAAACATTGCCAAGTTCATCAATGAATACAACCAGTATATTGTCTCCCTCATCGAGATGAGTCCTTGCCCATGAGAGTGTGCGTTTCTTGCTGGGGACAGTCATTTCTGCAAATGCAGTCGGTCATCGCTGCAAGCCCTTCTCAGCTGAGAACTTCGGTTTTATTTTGATGCAAGAAGTGCTGAACAGGGTTGCCAGATTTGTACTATGGGAAAAACGCCAGTTTGTTGAAAAATGAAGCCAGATTGCCCAAAAAAAAGCCAAAAAAATTTTTCCCGAGAAATACCCTATTTTTACTCAGTAAACGACAAGAAATAAGGCTTGTAAGGAGTTTTTAGAATCTAGAACCATTTTCTAGGCCTAACAACCGATGAAATTTGATTAGGCCTGTTGGGAAGCGCAGTGGCGGTAATTGGGCGTTTTGAGTGGAGGGGCAAGTATAGTGAATTTTCCGAGTCTTACACCTGATAAGGGGGAAGCTGGGTGCCCAGTACACACGCAATGACTGAGTCAATACCCAGACAGCTGGGGGTCTGAGGGGGCCGCAAGCCCCCAAACGGTTCAGGGTAGAGCCCAGGCAGGGGTCGAGGGGGTGGAGCCCCCGGAAGCTCTTGAGATAATGCCTTTTCTGAGGGCTTTAATTGGCTTAGAATCCCCCAAATGTTAGAACTATATGAATGCAAAAACCATGTAGAAAAAGTGCAAATACAAACCATGAACAGTAAATGAATATGATACTATATTTGATATCGACCAATAGACTTAAAAAAGTCAAGTCTTTTAAGAAGCAGTATGGAACAGACAGGGGCGGAAGGGATTCAACAGGATCAACAAAGTTTTTGGATGCAAAATGTTGGGCTAACAAACTTTTTTGATGAACAAACATGCGCCAGGAAAACTATTATCATTAAAACTATCAAAAAGGTCATGAAATGTTTTCTAAACTCTTGTATTGGGCTACAAAATTTTAGAAAACCGCCCTCCTTTGGTTCATACTCAAAGACACCTCCCTATGGACATTTTATCGCAAATTTTCAAATCAGCAAGTATCTAGGGTTCACTAAGAGTTGCAGTTACAGTCGGAAAAACCAAAATACCTCTATGGTTTTGGGCTTGTAGTAGTTAAATTACATAGAAAACAATTATCATAATTTTTGATGGAAAAAGCCAAGAAAACGCCAGAATTTTGGAAAAAGCCAAGGTCCATTTTTTCACGCCAAGCACTTCCAAAAAAAGCCAAAAATGAGTAATCTGGCGTTAAAAAAGCCAATCTGACAACCCTGGTGCTGAACTCAGCAGATTGGGAAGGGGGACTGGGGAGAGTTCTAAAAATAGCTCACATGCGGAATAAAAACATTGGTCGGAAACATTTCCTCATTACACTCGGAATAAACGTTACTGGAGGATTGAGGAAGCTTACAGAATTTTTCCAAATTTCAATTCAGAAGCGTAATGAAGAAGTGTCTTTATACAACTCGTCTTGACGAAGGGGAAAACGTTCTGGTGATTTTTATCGACGACCTCGATAAAGTTTGTGAAAATAAGTTTTTCCAGGATATCTGCAGAGAACTGGAGCAATCAACTGACGAAACAGAAAAAGTAAGTCAAATTTTCAGTGATTTTTTATGGTGAAGTACTAATGTATGGAAATTAAATCTAGGAAAGGATTTGAGAAGAGAGACGAGAGCAAACGTCGAAATCGAAAGGTTTACAATGAAATCCAAGGAAATACGCTATGTGCCTGAAAAGATTTCTTGATTTGTGCTATTTCTCGTTAAATAAAAAATCGATTGATTTCCCTAGGTGATATTCAAGATCACAGATAAAGATGGCGTATTCCGCATGAAGAGTTTTGTGAGAGAATTACAAAGAAGACATTTCATGAAATCATTACCTCTCTCACTTGAGAAACTTGCAGCCAATGGTAAGCCGTTTTGATTGTTTAACATTAACAAAACGTGTTTATAAAGTGGAGCATGTTTTCGATTCGGGGAGCTAAAAACAATAAGAAAATCAACCACACCCATTTTATTGGAATATAACCATTCCCATTGTAATGGCTTTTAGACATGGGGGGGCGTGTACATCCCTATAGGTTATGCAGCACCTGCAGTTACATGTATCTCTGAATCAGCTACTCTAGGCTTTGATGCTTGGAATCTAGCACAAGTTAGGTGCAAAACCACCGCCATATTGGATTTGGGGTTGTCTAGCAGGCAGTTGTTTTCAAAATCATGAACTTCTGCTATACAATGGGGGCATACTACGCTACTGTAAAGAGTGGCGTAGTGTAACAGGATCGTTATGCCTACTCACGTCACTTCCCTTAATCCTCGTTTCCATATAACATCGTTATTACCATATATGTACTCGTCGTCATCATTTTCCGGGGTAGTATGCCCCCAGACCACCCTAGGAGAGTGCACCTTTCGTAAGCTATATTAATGGTCATATCATAAAAGAAAGTAACAGTGTCAAACTTCTAGGAGTAACAATAGATTACCAAATTAAAATGGATGATCATATTAACAAACTCTGCAAAGAAGCTGGAAAAAAAGTTAACGCCCTTGCCAGAGTCTCGTATTTTATGGAAGAAAATAAACGAATTCTTTTAATGAAAACGTTTATTACCTCATACTTCAATTATTGTCCCCTTGTATGGATGTTCTGCAGCAGAAAGGGCAATAATCGTATAAATAGGATACACGAGAGGGCGATGAGAATAGCCTATCGAGATTACCAATCAACCTTTGAAGAACTTTTAATTAAGAGCAAAACTGTTAACTCACATACAAAAAATTTACAATATCTTGCAACAGAAATCTACAAAACAATAAACGGGTTGAACCCAACATTCATGAATGAAATATTCTCAATAAACACCAGTCCTTATAATCTTAGGCACTCGCAATTCAAAAACATAGAACCTAATTATAAGATATACGGTTTTAATACAGTCTCATATAGATGCAATCAAATCTGGAACTCCCTCCCTGTGGAGGTAAAAAATTCACCCTCACTTGATTCTTTTAAGAATAGAATCAAGACCTTTAATTCATTCAAATGTACTTGCGATATATGCAAGCAGTATATTCATAATGTGGGATTTATATAAAATCTCACTACCCTGTTCGTTCTGTTTGCTAGTTAGTTTGAATTAGCTTTAACTTTTTAAAAGCTATGTACTCGTTTTTTCGTTTACGTTATAACTAACTTTAAAGAAAGAAAGAAAAAAAAAAAAAAAAAAAAAAAAGCTACACGTTGAACATATTTTGAAACAAAACTTTTAGATCTAATTGTTAGTTAACATTTCAGGGAAACTTCACAGAAGCTGTGAGCTGCAGTTCTGGCCAGATTCCTGGTTCATTCACGTTTTCATACAAGGTTACTGGAACAATGTGTTAACAGCTCCAGTGGAAGTAAGTAAACGTTTCATTTCGTTTTCATTTTGCTTCTCTTTCTAAATCACTTCCATGATGTGTCTCCAATAAATGTCTCATTATGTTTAGTTATCTGACAAACTTCTATGGCGAGTGCTAAAGCTTTTAATTAGTAACGTTAGGCTATGTTTCCATATTTTAACTATCCCAGATGTTCAGTACTGATTAAAAAATGTCCTTCAAGAGACCTTTTGAAAGAAATCTCAACACGATTGTTAGAAATAGGGATTTATTGAAATGCTTTTGATTTTTTCAGATATGGACACTACCGAAAGTGGAAGTGATCAGCTGTGTTCAATGTTCTCTGCAAGAGATACCGAACTACATCAGTCAGATGAATTGTCTTAAAATTCTGAATGTTTCAAACAATGAGCTGAAATCATTACCGACAGCACTAAGCTTATGCAAGACTCTAGAAGAATTAGATGTTAGCAACAATAGTCAGTTAAAAAGCTTGCCTGCCTGTATTGCCAAAATGGATGCTCTGCAAAGAATAGCTCGACTGAGTTGGGGTGGAGTTGATAGGATGGTAATCAATGATTTGTTCCCCAGCAAAGGAACTAATACCCATGGAGATGAATCGAATGAGGGTACAGACGAACAAACCAAAAACTCATCACCTGAATCTCTGTTTAACTTAGCAGCGTTTGCAACTTTCAAAACACAGAACCATGTCCTTCTGCCTGGTACCTCGCAAAAGCTACCTTATTACGTCATGAATGATGTGTTGTGGTCTTTGAAGACGTTGAAGTTTTGTGATCATTGCAATCGGGCATTCAGTGACAAACAATGTAAGATTTTCATGATACTAATAACTCTCTTTTCTTTTCTTGACTTCATCCTTTCTTAATGATACACTCTTTTTTATGAGAACAATTTCATAAGAACACGAGCCTCAAATTTTGCCAAAACCTAAGAACAAACCAAGGCGGACCAGTTTTAGCTCAAAATAAGAATTATTCGAAATAGCCATTAGACTGTTAAATAATTACAGAACAAGCAGATTGACAGCACACTGACATGTGGTCAAATGGTCAAGAGAATAAAAATTTGAAACAACAGCAAAAAAGGCTTCCAAATCTTTACAAAAGTAAGAACAGTTCAGAACAACTAGCTTCAAAACAATTTGACTGGTTCTTACAAAATGGAAAGGGTGTAGTTTGTTCTATTGATAAATGCATCAAGTGGAAAAAAAGGCAAATTATAACCTAAAGAAATATCTATAGCTCATGATACTAGCTGTCCTCAAAGAATTATTTTGAATTCCGTGAAATGGCGGAGTTTACAGTGACCCTGCTTCTTCTCAAACCGTCTTTGCTCTTTCTCTATCATAGATGCAGTCCTGTATATCTTATAAATTTCATGAATAGAAACCCTCCCTCCACTAACATCTGTTCTTTCCTCTTGCAGACAAAACAATCAAGAAGCAGTTCAGACGATGGAAGGGTTACAATAATTTGGTTTTCGAGGCCGTGGCTTGTAGTGATTTCTGCTGTGAGGCCATTTACGAAGACTGGCTTGCAAAGGCGAACATTGAACAGCGAGAGGAATATAAAGTGCAGTACAGTTTTGACGTTGAGCCTAACTGCCCTGGGGATGATACCCCTGTTATATCTTCTCCTAGACAGGGATTTTATCGTAAATTTTTGTGTTTTTATTCCAAAGTTTAAAGAACCAATATCTTGGAAGCTGTAAATATTAGCATGGGGCATTCAAAACTAAGAGATGTTTTACATTACATTATCTTTTTAGTAAATTGATTAGATTATGAATAGGACCTGGTAGGGTCGAGTTGTGAAGATATTTTGTATACCGATTTATTTTTAGTGCGTGAAACGAATAATGGGTGATATCTTCATGATTCCTATCTTATTATTAAGTTTGCAGATTTCTCTGTGGCCTTGTCGAGAATAATAAGTAACTAGAACTTTGAGATGCTGTTACGTTATCAAACCCTTTTTTTGCTAACATTTTGGGCTGGCCCAACAAAAAGGTCTGAAAATCTTAACAGTGCTGGTCCTTTGCTGTTATTTGGATAACAGAAATCTGAAAAAGGGTAAATTTTGTTGACAATATTTCAACTCCCTAGATCCACATTATTTTGTGCCCTATGTGAGATTATCTATTTCTATGGAAATTTGTTTTGACTAATCATGCATGGTTGCAAATATTGATGAAAACCTCGTCTCAGATTGGCGTGAAAGCTATATGATGATCGATAGAACACAATATCAAATGCTTTGTCAGGATACTGTCCCCTCTATTCTTTAGGATGCTGGACATTCCTCTAAGGTGCAGGAAAGGGCTCGGGAAAGGATTTTAGCTGATGATGTATTTACCACACTTTGCCTCTAATTAGGCACATATAGATTCAGGTAAAAAATTATACAGAATTCCTACCATTGATATAAAAGATATAATATTAGTCTACCTATTTCGTGGGGTCTTTGTGCTTTGCACATAAACTAATACCTTACGAAGATAGTAATCCTATTTGCCTATTAACAGCCATTGAAAAATCTTGTGTGTAATGTCTTCAGAATATTACCTGGGCTTCCGTCTGACGATGAACACTTGTTTATTAAGTTTACTTTATGACTGGTTTTATTGATTATTTGAAGCTTTGTTAAATTATATATTTTTATATTTTTTGAAAAAAGAATTAACAAATTCGATTTCTGCTCATTTGTTCTCGTCATATTTTACGTTTTCATTACATTTTATATCGAAATACAGAAAGTCGGAAAGATAGGGTACAACTATTCGTTAGGTCTTCTACTTTGCTCTCTTTCTAAAGCACTACTTTGATGAGTGACAGACGCAAAGCTTTAGTTTAGCGTTTAGCAAAGCTTTAGGGTTCCGCTATATTTCCTATTTTTCTCGCCATCTTGAAGATCTGTACAGATCAAGAATGCTTGCTCATTAAATTCATGTTTCATGATTAAGGTAGTTGATAGAAAATCAAGCATGGAAGCAGACAGGAACAACAAAACACAAGTTTTGCAGTACAAAATTAAAAACATATATTTACCGAAGCAAATGTAGTCGCATAAAGAGCTAAGATGAATAGTAATGAAAATTGATGTAGTTACAAAAAAAATCCTTGCTGCATCACTTTGAGCCTGGTCTTCCTCCGGGCCTTCCTGGAATGAAAGGCTTGCAATCGCAGGTCTTGCACCCAAACTTGTTCTTCAGGTAGCCATATTGGCATCGATTGGCACAGGCCGGCATGACAGGGCAGGACGACGGCTGCGAGGTTCTAGGCCTACATCTGCACTTGACCGGACAACCATCGTTCCGCTTGATGGTTCTGCAGCCGGGCGGACAGGGAATGAATGGCGGACACACAGGTTTGGGTACGCAGTAACAGCTAACCGGACATCCGTTTTTCTTGATTGTTCGACAACCTATAAAAACAAAGGTATAGCTTAATGACTCCTTTTAAGGAAAAATCAGAGTCCTTGGTACATGTCTTCAGAATAGAACAGTCTCTGAATGGTAAAGAATTTCAAAATAACCAGAAAAATCGAAAATATAGCGTAAAACAAACAAATGGATTACTCAAGCTTTTCGTCCGATACTCAACAGAGAAATACGCCAGAAAGTGGACGAAACAGAAACCTAACTGATTTATATACCTAGATGTGGATCGAAATAGGCCAATCAGAAAAGAGGTGAATGATTAGTATAGTGTAGGAAAACCAATATTTCGATCCACATCTGGGTATATAAATCAGTTAGGTTTCTGTTTCTTTCTCTTTCTGACGTATTACTCTGTTGAGTGTCAGACGAAAAGCTTAAGTAATCTATATATGTTCTTTCTGCTATGTTTCCGATATTTCTGGCTATACTGAAGTTCTGTACCAACCAAAGACTGTAATAAACCAACGATATGAAATAAGAAATAACAAGAGTTACCAGGTGGGCAACGAATCGAAGGGGGGCAGGATGTCTTGGGCTTGCATTGGCAGCCGACAGGGCATCCATTTCTCTTCACTGTTTCGCAATTCGGTGGGCATCGCACGGCTGAAGGGCAGCGAGGTGCGCATGCGCAATACAGACATCCGTTGATTCTCCTACAATTCTGGTACTTTCCAGTTGGGCAGTAGACACGAGGACATTTCTTTGGCTTTGGCTTCTTGTGTTTGTGACCTTTCTTGTGCTTGGGACCATGTTTGTGTTTTGGGCCATGTTTGTGTTTATGGTCGTGTTTGTGGTGGTGCTTCTTGCCTTTCTTAGGACCTGAAAATAATAAACAATAATTTCATAAAGATTTCATCTTGGATTGCATGTTCCATCTTGAATTTCATAAAAATAGCATCGAACCTACCTTTCATATCAAAATGAATTTCTAAAATAACTCTAAAAAAACTAACTGTTACGATCACTTTACTACTTTAAAGCCATTTTCTATTGAGTCAAATAATGAGTTTAATCATATATCATACTTACCTGGTAAAAACAATATCTCAACAGGATACTCAGCCAAAGAGTCAAGAGAGCTGAAGAATTTCTTAATACTAATACAAAAAAGCAAACAAACTCGTATTTTCTTGAATAAAGACAAATTAATATGAAAACACAGCAGCATTAGTAGCACTGCAAAGTACACTGACAAATGAACCTATGGTTGTTTTTATGCATTAATGTAAATCACTTCCTTTGCGTCTGAATAGCAGCAGTATGTAGAACCAAAACATTAATGAAACAACAGATCAACAAATAAAAGTCACACTTACTGGATTGCTTTGTCGAGCAGTCGATAATTTTACCAGCAACGTAAAAATCGAACCCACATCCGCCGCAATAATTAGGCACACACTCTGCCATTTCATTGGCAGGACATTCGGCATTCATGCATGGATCTATGAGACAGTTGAAGACTGGAATGCCTTCTCGGCACATGGGTGAGTTGGCGTTGGCAGCAGATAGGCCAATCTACAAGATAATTATAATATTTTCATAACGGTCAGATTCATCGGATTCCCAGGCATCAAACCGGCATGAAATACTATTCAACGGCCAGTAATACATCATAGGTATACGATAACCATCTTCCACTCAAAATTGTAAGAATGAACCATGAATATTCACCCTTGAATTGTCATATTATGGTCTTTTATTATATTTTGGGTTTAAAATGGTCAAGATAACTGAGTTAGTGGAATCAGCCTTTAGTGTGTATTATTTCTCCACCCACTCCAGTTTTTAGTGATTATTTTTGCTCCTTTTATGTGTGTTGT
The DNA here is from genome assembly GCA_963924455.1 of Pelagia noctiluca. Classification (NCBI taxonomy): domain Eukaryota; kingdom Metazoa; phylum Cnidaria; class Scyphozoa; order Semaeostomeae; family Pelagiidae; genus Pelagia; species Pelagia noctiluca. The sequence goes on along the minus strand of OZ004320.1, from coordinate 17,790,054 downwards.
GTGTTCTTTAATGTTTTTGTCTTCCTTCTACAAGGTCAACCGTCTGGTCTAGATTGAAAGAGTGCATTGACTCAATATTTGCCACAACAGGGCTGGAATCATGAATCACGTTTTCCGTTATGTCACAGAGTAACTCCCCTGGGTAGGTAGTAGGGCTTGTTTCACCTCCACAGCAAATTCACGGATTTATTCAGAACTTGTAGGGAATAAAGGCTTGAACACCAAAATATTTCGTCAAAACAAGTTTCCATGTACTCTCAACAACTGAGCTGCTTGTGAAAATAAGCCAATCCCAGGGAAAACATTGTGCATGTTTCGGCATGTTTCTAGCAACAAAGATCTAATCTGTGTCAACTATCCACAAAGACACCCGAATCTGATATCGATCAGGTAGAGTAAACTCAGCTTATTCAATTCCTCGGGGGGGTCCAGTGATAGGGATGTGCCATTTTGAATATATTTCCATAATTCCGTGTCGCAAATTGAAAAAAGGGACCCACAATTCCGTGTCACGGAATATGAAAAAGAAACAGAATTTCAGTAGCATCATATAATTGTATCTGAATAGGACAAAATATTTCTAAATAAGAGTCCCATACCACACATCAGTGTAAATTCTCGAATACACAAATTATCTCGATCAATTTTTGTCTGACTTGAACTTAAGTTTACGTCCCTGACTTATGATAAAACGTTACTTGATAGCCGAGGAGAAAATGGAATTTATTGACAACACCCTCTCTAACAGTTGAATACATGGGCAAGAATTAGCTTGGGAGTCTAATAATGGGACTATTGAGCCAAGAGACTTGGAGTAGGCCCCGAAACAAACATTTCCCAACTTAATGTTTACTTTCAAATAGATAACGTGTTGCAGTCTGTCTGATGATTGCGAGACCATGCAAATTTGAGTTACATAGAGCCAATCTTCTTTCTTGTTTCTTATCAATTTTCAATTTTCAATTTTCAATTTTCAATTTTCAATTTTCAATTTTCAATTCAAATAGTGAGTTTTCTTTAAAAAGCTTCTCACAAGGGGTTGAGGATCCTCTCCTCCAAGTGAAAAGTTTCTGTGTAAGACCTTTCAGCAACAGCGTAACTGGAAAAGTAAACCGAGTACAGATGGTGATAAAATGAAGTCAGAAAAATTTAATTTTTAACTAACCTGCAGCACAACTGCCACAAATCCAAGGAGGAGTATCATTTTCACCTCTGACGAGCTTTTCGCTCAGTTCTGAAACATGAAGATATTAACAGAGGTTATTATCAGAGGCGGATTGCTGAAAACAAGAGAGTTGTCATAATGATAAATTTTAGAATCAAGAATAACAATGGGAAAGAGTGTCAACTATTCTCATTGTAGAAAATAAAAAAGTATAGGGCTTAAAGTTCTTAAAAGTTTCTTAAAATCAGTAAGCAACTAATTGGGTACAAAATTTAAGTTTTAAAGAGCAAAAATAGCAAAGAAAGTATATATTTCTCACCAGTATCGCACGAGCCTTCTTTTTAGCGAACTGTAAAGTTATACTGAACCATGAAACTGTTTTGAGAAGCAACACCGGAAGTTTACAGAAGAATTCAGAAGTATCAGATATCAACAAGCAACTCAACTAATCTTTAACTTTACTGAGAGCTCATTGGGTGGGTCTTCCACACCGCTAGGGCCTCTTAAATAAACCCACAGGGAGCAAAGAGGTACCTACGCCACATCACAGTGACCTGCGTCATTGCGGTATGGCTTAGCCAGCAGCAATACAATAAGAACAGTTTTATTTGGCTAATCCAAAAAACCTGGTTCTCGTAGTTTGACTATGTGTTTCTTAGCACGTTTAGAAAATGTTGTTTATAAATAGCTCAGAGTCAGAACCACGCTTTTTCCTGGGTATTAGAAAAACTTGAGTTCTCTGTAACCACTTTAGCTAAGCTGATTAAAAGTAAGTAGAGAAAAACCAAGTTTCTCTGCGAATAAACCAAGTTTTTTCCATCTCCTTCTTTCTTTGTCCGGGTGTTCGCACAAAAAAATGCAAGCAAGAAGAAAATGCAAAAAATGCTTGAAAATGCAAAAAAATGCAAGCAAGAAGGAAGTTGTCTATATGATAATATTATTGTGATAGGAGACTTGAATTATCAACCTGATAATCAACATCTTACTACATTATGTGATACTTATTAACGCCCTGCGCTACTAACTGAGCAGTGACAGATGGGCACATTTGCAGCTAGGAAATAATCAATGCCATGTGATTAGCCCATGCAACACCAGTATGAACACATTGAGATAGACGATGCGTTTGGCAGCAATTGGGGTCGTATCTTTTTTTCTCTCAATTATATCTAACCAATTGCGGATCCTCTTCTCCGTTATTCGGTTGAGGATATTTAACTAATTGCAGATCCTCTTTCCCGTCACTCGGTTGAGGATATTTAACTAATTGCGGATCCTCTTCCCCGTCATTCGGTTGAGGATATCAAACGTTGCTAGTTGTGCCCCTTCTCCCTCATTCGGTTGGGGACTTGTAGGCAAAGAGATGGTATAAACAATTACAAATAATACTACAATTCGATCTATAATGTAAATATCCACTATAATATATGCCGCCATTTTGAAGGGCGGCCAAGAACCGACGGGGATGCCACTTCAGGGCCTTGGGAATTTGATACGACCCAAGGGTGGGAAGGGTGGGGAAAAGACAGCAGGACTCGTAGTTGCAAAGGAACAAGATGGCGAACAAGACCACATGCTTGCATGGTGTGGGGACTGGGACTAGGAGTTGGTACCTGAGGGAGTTCAGCGATCCAGGGGGTTGTATTTCAAATAAATAGTAGCATGGCGTTAAACTTTATTTACTAGCGTAAATTACTGTATTAACGACCTGCGCTACTAACTGAGCAGTGACAGATGGGCACATTTGCAGCTAGGAAATAATCAATGCCATGTGATTAGCCCATGCAACACCAGTATGAACACATTGAGATAGACGATGCGTTTGGCAGCAATTGGGGTCGTATCTTTTTTTTTCTCAATTATATCTAACCAATTGCGGATCCTCTTCTCCGTTATTCGGTTGAGGATATTTAACTAATTGCAGATCCTCTTTCCCGTCACTCGGTTGAGGATATTTAACTAATTGCGGATCCTCTTCCCCGTCATTCGGTTGAGGATATCAAACGTTGCTAGTTGTGCCCCTTCTCCCTCATTCGGTTGGGGACTTGTAGGCAAAGAGATGGTATAAACAATTACAAATAATACTACAATTCGATCTATAATGTAAATATCCACTATAATATATGCCGCCATTTTGAAGGGCGGCCAAGAACCGCCAAGATACGCGCCAAAGATACGCCCCATAGCCACCCGCATCTCGCACTGCATGGTGTATTTTACGATGCACCAAAGTCATACCCGCTTCATATTGAGACACTCTCACTGTGACCATACAATTGTTCTCCATCATCACTGATTGTACCCCCTTTTCCTTCATTCCGTTGAGGGTAATTACCTACATAACGAATGCCCCTTTTTCGTTGTACCCCCTTTTTCTTTATTCTGTTGAGGGTAATTACCTTCATAATGCATAGCCGCTATTACTGGTTGTACCCTCTTATCCTTCATTTGGTTGAGGGTAATTATATACATAATGCCTTTTCACTTTTACTGGTTGTACTCCCTTTTCCTTCATGTGGTTGAGGGTATAATTTACATTACGCAACATCTTTGCTGGTCAAGCGCCCTTGTCCTTTATTTTGTTGGGGTGTAAATGATCACTCAAAATGTTCCATCTTTTTTCTGAAGATGCTACAGCAAATCCTGAAGTAGTGAGGTGTTTATTCTGTGCTATCCTTTTCTTTTTTGTTTTTTCTGGACTTGGCAGTTCTGGATACCTGTTGAAAGAAAAATAAGAAGCGAGAGACTTGGCTATTCTAACAATAACTGATAATTTTTTTTTTTTTTTTTTTTTTTTTTTTTTTATAAAATCGGCTACAACAGACAATGACTACTTGGTTGCAGCAAAAGCAGTGTGTTTCATATGCTTTCACAGTGCGTTGCTGCTGCATGGCTTGCCATGGTGCCACCTGAGATTATGTTATTTTTTAACCTTCTGGAGAGGATCCTGGAATTTTTATATTCTTCTGTCATTACTTCATTTCAATAGGTTCTTTTGTATCCTGTAACAAATTCAAAGATGACAAATTTTTTACTTTCCACGCAAGTTATTACACAATGCAACACAAGGATAGAAGATAGGATGCGCAGGGGATTGCACAGTCTACCAACAAACATATTATTCTATCCTTCTTTATAGTTATTGTCATGAGACCTTCTCCTGTAATTTTTGTTGATGCCTAGAGCAGGGGCATGATTTTGCGTGTACATTGAACCTGCAAGGAAAGAATGCAGTAAACAAGCATAATGAAAGGGGCAGGGGGTTAGTTTGCTTGCGAGCAGTCTTAGATTTTTTGTTGATGCTGTCTTCTCTTGGCGTTCATTATCGAAATTCTTAGCCACTGTTCAATACAAATCATTATATTGTCCAGGTGTTTTTCTTTTGTGTGAGTTTTTATCTGCAGGAAAAGGAAAAACAAAAGTAATGTTAAGATAGTCAATAGGGGGTTGCACAAACTACCAACAAACATGTTATTTTATCCTTCTTTATAGTTAGTGTCATAAGACCTTCTCCTGTAACTTTTGTTGATGCCCAGAGTAGGGCATGATCTTGAGTGTTCTTTGAACCCGCAAAGAAGGTATGCAATAAACAAGCGCAATTAAAGGGGCAGGGGGTTAGTTTGCTTGCGAGCAGTCTTAGATCTTTTGTTGATGCTGTCTTCTCTTGGCGTTCATTATCGAAATTCTTAGCCACTGTTCAATACAAATCATTTTATTGCCCAGTCTTTTTTTTGTAAGTTCTTGCTGTAGGAAAAAGGAAAAACAAAAGGAAAGTTAAGATAGTCAATAGGGGATTGCACAATCTACCAACAAACATATTATTTTATCCTTCTTTATAGTTAGTGTCATAAGACCTTCTCCTGTAACTTTTGTTGATGCCTAGAGTAGGGGCATGATCTTGAGTGTTCTTTGAACCCGCAAAGAAGGTATGCAATAAACAAGCGCAATTAAAGGGGCAGGGGGTTAGTTTGCTTGCGAGAAGTATTAGAACTTTTGTTGATGCTGTCTTCTCTTGGTGTTCATCATCAAAATTCTTAACCACTGTTCAATACAAATCTTTATATTGCCCAGGTCTTTTTTTTGTGAGTTTTTATCTGCAGGAAAAGGAAAAACAAAAGGAAAGTTAAAATAGTCAATAGGGGATTGCACATTTTTCTCTTCCACGTTTATTTTTCTCCATGTGTTTCTGCCACAGGGTGTGATGTTATCCTGTCACTTTGGTGGTGCTTGCAAAGGCAGGAAGAAAAAGCACAGTGAGACAGGGGTGTTGATAGAAAATCGAGGGGGGGGGGCTGGTGATTTTGCAAGCAATTATCTAAGTAAGTTTTTTTTTTTTTTGTACCTGCAAGGAAAAAAGAGATAGGGGAGGTGGGGAAAACTGAGAGCACACTGCTTCATATAAAAATTTGTCAATCTTGTTGTATTCCCGAGCAAGTTTGTGTGTTCTTCTCCTATAATGACTTAGGCCTGCTGTTGTTGTTACAGGTACCTTCACCCTCGTTTTTTTTTTCTAAAACTTCAGTGCGATGTTGTTACCTAAGGACCTGCAACGGAATACATCAATGAAATGGGATTGAGATGAATTTTGTTTCATGTTTACCTGCATGGGTAATGCTAGCTGTTTTGCATCGAATTCTTGTAGTTTAGTTTATGTCACCTCATTGTGCAATAACACCATTTTTGGCGGCTGATGTTATGTTGTGCTACCATTGCTCTATGTCAACCAATTGCAATTGCACTTGATAATCACAATTTGTTGTGCAATTGTACCAATTTCATTATGACAATAAGAATCTTCCATGCTGAATGAAATCTACTGTATAAAACAAATTTTTACTTTTTTGAGGGTAAAACCTAAAACACAAAATCAGAGCAAAAATTACTGTTGCCATTTTTTTCAGAGTTTGGGATCTCTGAATATTCCTATAAAACAAAGGAATGTGTCAGAAGGTTTGTATGAATGTGGTAATTATGACTAGATACCTTTTAACCCATGGTTGTCAATTCTTGTCATAAGCAGCTGATAAAGTTGCCAGTTTTTTCGCTTTTGTATTTTTGATTGTTTTTCTTTAATTTGTGATGGCTGCAAATGATCATTTGAGAGTTGCTCCAGCGAGACGTTCTTCCCTTTAGAAATTTAGTATCTTTGCAATCTGGTTTTCTTGGTTGCCAATAACGCTACTGTTTGTGTTTCCTGACTTCAATCTCTTCAGTCCTCAGGGATTCATTATGCAAAGTGCAATTTCGATTGTCATTGATTACTTTTACATTCAATAGGAAGCCTTTTTTGCTATTAACGTATTAATTGTTGCAAATTTATGCTCTCTTGAACATGGGACATTATCTGTGTGTTGTATATCTGCTTGTTTTGTAATTATTTCTAAGTTTTTTCGTCATTTCATAAAATTATCATATTTAGCCAAGAATGTTCAGCTTCAGTTTGTTCTTAGCTTGTTCTTAACCTTTGGCCAAAAATGAGGCTGGTGTTCTTATAAAATTGTTCTTATAACATTAGAGTGTATGTAGCTTCCTCTTCGAATGAAGTTTTCCTGATGTTTATGTTGTTGAAATTCAAGTAGACTTTCCAGTACTTGACTAACTCTGTTCATGAGCAGTGTTTGTGAATTTATAACGCCTTTTACACCCTCTTTGTTAGTCTTTGTCTTCTTGCCTTTGTCCTGACGGCTTGCAACTGATGGTTCTGATTTCGCCCTATTGGGGGGTTCGGTCTCCTGCTTTTTAGTTGTTATCCCTAACTAATTGGTAACATCAATCCGAATTACTATAAGTTCTAGTTATGATTTGATGCCAGGCAAGAGTTGAGTGAATCATGCATCGTCTTGGTTAGCTTCAATCTTGGTGAAGTGATAGCAATTAGGCCAACTCAGCCGAACTGCGTTTGACAGGCGTGTAACCAAAACAGCCAAACTTTATAACTCTTTGCTTTTTTGCGCCCAAATATCTGTACGTGTTGATGTGATCTCTCGATGGCGTCTTTTCTCGTGAAGCCTTGCAATACTACCATGCTCTTGTTTCAGTGATTTAACACACATGCCCTTGACTTGTTCGAAAAGACAGCAGGACTCGTAGTTGCAAAGGAACAAGATGGCGAACAAGACCACATGCTTGCATGGTGTGGGGACTGGGACTAGGAGTTGGTACCTGAGGGAGTTCAGCGATCCAGGGGGTTGTATTTCAAATAAATAGTAGCATGGCGTTAAACTTTATTTACTAGCGTAAATTACTGTACTCTCTAAAAAATCTTATCAAATCCCCCACATGCTATAAATCAAATTCTAGCCCTACACTGATAGATGTCATACTGACAAACTAAAAATACTTCTTTAAAAACAGTTCAACACTAGAAACAGGTCTTAGTGATTTTCACAAAATGATTTTAACATGTTGGAGAGCAAAACTTCCAAAAGGGCAACCAAAAATCATTCACTATAGAAACATGAAACATTTCGATGAAGAAAAGTTTTGTTCAGATTTAGAAGCTGCAGATTTCAAATTATGTCAAGAAGAATTTGATACAGAAGCATCTTTTTCCAATTTTCAAAACACTTTCTGCAATATTTTGGATAAGCATGCACCATTAAAGCAAAAGGTCTTAAGATCAAACAACATTCCATTGAGTAAGGCTCATAGAAAAGCTATCATGCTACGGTCAAGGTTAAAAAATAATTTTCATAAAAACAAAACTGATCAAAATTGGTTGAAATTCAAAAAACAGAGAAACTATTGTGCAAATCTAAGGAGGAAATCCAAAAGAGAATATTTCAGTAAAATCTGTGAAAATGGCACAATGGATTCAAAAACATTTTGGAAAAAACTGAAACCTTTTTTCTTCAGAAAGAATTCAAAAAGTGAGACTGAAATATCATTAATAGAGGATGGAGAATTGTTCACAGAGCCAAAGGACATTTCTGAGATTTTAAACAACTACTTGGTTAATGTAGGCAATCATTGGCCTAGAGAAAATAGTTCAGAAAGTAATAATGGTATGGAAAACAAACCTCTTTCTGATATAATTCAACACTATAAATCACACCCTAGCATATTAAAGATAAAGAATAACAATAAATCCATCGAAAGGTTTGAATTTGAAAAGATAAATGAATCAATAATTAGGACATTGATTGGAGATTTAAACCATCGTAAAGCTTCTGGCTTTGATCATATTAATGCCAAATTCTTAAAAATTGCATGTAGACAGATATCACTGCCCCTAACCGCTATAATAAATAAATGCCTTGAGCAAGGGACATTTCCAGCATTACTGAAAAAGGCAAATGTGACACCAATTTATAAAAAAAAGGACCCTTTTGATAAAGAGAATTATAGACCCATAAGTTTGCTTACTTCCTTTTCTAAAATATTTGAAAAAATTATTGAAATACAGATGCATACTTTCATCGACCCTAAACTATCTATTTTTCTCTGCGCTTATAGAAAAAGTTTTTCTTCACAGCATGCCTTGATAAGATTGATCGAAGAATGGAAGCATTCTCTTGAAAAATCAAGGCATGTTGGAGCTGTTTTGATGGATCTTTCAAAGGCTTTTGACTGCCTACCTAAGGATCTTCTTATTGCAAAGCTAAATGCTTATGGATTCAATGTGCAAGCTCTAAATCTTCTTCTTAGCTACCTCTCAAATAGGGAACAGAGAGTTAAAGTAAATGGTACTTTTAGCTCCTGGGAGACCCTAAAAAACGGCGTACCACAAGGATCCATTCTAGGACCCCTTCTTTTTAACATATTTATAAATGATATCTTTTATGCTGTAAAAGATGGCTCTTTGTGTAATTTTGCTGATGACAATACAATGTTTGCTGATGCTACAGATGAAGTAGAGCTAACTGAGAAAATAAAATCGAACGTAAAAGACTGTATTAAATGGTTTTATGATAATAGAATGTCAGCAAATCCATCCAAATTTCAAGCAATTAAAATAGGAAATAGGAATAAAGATTTCAAATCATTTCCAATAAGTGATAATTTTGAAATAGAAACTACAACTGAAGTTTCCCTACTAGGCATTCAAATTGATGATAAATTAAATTTTGACAAACATGTAAAATTAATTTGCCAAAAAGCATCTCGTCAACTGAATGCACTTAAAAGAATAACAAACTACCTAGAAGAGAAAGAAAAACGTATTTTAGTCAACTCTTTTATCCTATGTCATTTTAATTACTGCCCTTTAGTATGGCTTTTCTGCAATAAAAAAAGCAAAAATAAAATAGAAAAAATAAATGAAAGAGCCCTACGCATAATCCATACAGATTATTCATTAAATTATAATGATCTCCTTAAAAAGGATGAAGACACTACAATTCATATCAACATGATTCGAAACCTGGCATTAGAGGTTTACAAAACTCTTAATAAGCTAAACCCTCCATTTATGCAAAATCTTTTCGAAGAAAAGCATACCAAGTATGATCTCAGAGGAATAAAATCCTTAGATATCCCAAAAGTAAATACCACGAAGTATGGGATCCAATCTTTGAAATATCTTGGGCCCAAAATCTGGAATTCACTCCCAGATGAAGTTAAGTTAGCTCCCTCTGCGAATCATTTTAAAACACTGACAAAAACTTGGTTTCTTGAAAACGTATGTTGCTGTTCTTTTTGCCAAAAATAACCTGTCATGAGAGCGGTCATACTTGATGTAACTTTAAGTTACTTTATGTTAGTTTATATTAGTCTCTGTACTACGTAACGACTAACATTAAAAAAGATATATTATTATTATTATTATTATTATTATTATTATTATTAAGCACCAACAATAGAGTCCTAGTGCCATCTTTTCCATGACGAGTGCAAGAACCTACAATCGTGTGGGAAGGACCGTACAAGTTACATTATAAACTATTTTTTCTAAAAAGAATGTAAACTAATAATTATTCCCAAGCTCGATTCTTTCCATTATTTATTTCTTAAATTTGGAGCATATTGATATGAAGTAAGATCAACTTAACCGTCATAGATTGTATGAATAATTAGTATAGAATCAACAATTTCAAATCAGATTTTCACTAAATCATGACTACGTAGTCAGCCTGATTGTACAAAGTCAACGAGAGTCTTCAGCCAATCAAATCATGTTTTGTTGCAGGGGCGCCAGTTGCTGCAGGTCGAAGTCCGCCTGGTATGAATGGCTTGCACTTGCATGTCTTGCACCCCCTGCTGTCCAGTTGGTACCCATGCCTGCAGTAAATCAAGCACAGGGGTCCATCGTGGCAAGGTACTACTTGTGTCTTTGGTTTCTTGCACTTGCATGAATTGATACATCCATTTTCATCCACTTCGTACCCGTCTTTGCAGTGGAGTCCGCACAGGGGCCCAAGAGGGCAGGTCACTTCCTTGCACTTGCAAGTATTGACGCAGCCGGTCTCGTCTACTTCGTACCCATCTTTACAGTAGAGATTGCACACGCGCCCGGCGGGGCAGACAGGAGGAAGGCCTTTCGCTGGTTTGCATTTGCAATCGGCTGCGCAGCCATCCTTTTTTACAGTTTCGCAATCTAGTATAAAGAAATAAATCATTATTACAACAACAGATTCTGCAGAAATAGAATAAAGAAGGAGAGGCTCAAAAAGTCATTATTTCCAATGGCTTAAGACTAACCATAGTGCAACAATGTTGAGCAACAATGGATGTGTGCCATCATTCTGCAATAATAGGGTAGACGTGGGGGTCATGACAAGAGGAAGGATCAGGAAACCACTTCTATTGCTAGTTTTGCATTATTTAGTGGGATATTTATGGCTAGGCTAGCTGATTGACCACACCTTCTGAAGAAAGTTTAAATCTATTTGCCTATCAGCTATAAACCACGAACCCCCTTCAGGGGCTGATCCAGACTACAGCTACTACTGCTCGAGTCGTAGCCAGATTATCAGAACTAGTGTTTTCCTTTCTCCTGATTCAGCCTCTAAAAAATGATAATCGATGATTCTGTCACTTTGATCAATTCGAGAAGTAGGCAGAGTTTTTGCTAGATCCACCCCTGCGCTTCCTGGGTTCTATTCATTCAGTCATTTGTGTTGACTGTGTTAACTCGATCTTTGTCTTGTCGTGCCTATGGCTATAAGAACAACTCTGAATATAACTGCAAATCAAAATCAGTTAATATCAGCTACTAACCTGGTGGACAGGGTGCCTTCGGAGGGCACTCTTTAGCACACGAGCAGAACTGGCAACCTCGGACATGCAAGCAATTGATGAACCGGCCACTCGGACAGGATATCTCCGGACAGTCGAAACGTCTGGGCGTGTTCCTCTTCGATTTGACGATTCCTAAAAACAATCAGAGATGTTGAAGGCCTCGCTCTGGGAGAAAAACGGTCATTCTTCCATTTGTGGGCAAAATTGTTTTGAATGTGTATCTGATATTGTCTCTTTGATGATATTATTATACTATGATATCATTCCCAAGGCTTTAAAGACTCGAAGCAAAAGACACAGGTGATTAAGGGTCAAACTAGTGAGGATGGGTGTCAAGTGTAAAGAGAAAGCCTGGTAGCCCTCCTAAGATTACAAGTGCAGGCTAATTGTCACCAGATACTTGATGTGACAGACTTGAATGTAGGCTCGAGCCTGGGACCTTTAGAGCAAAGGTTAATCGAGCCAGCCAGTTGGTCCATCCCCGTCCGTAAGAGCAACATGTCTCTTTGAGAGTTCCTTACAAGAACATGATGTACTACATATAGAATAAAACATCATAGTACTTTACTGACCCTTTTCCGCGCAATCGACTTTCTCCCCACCAACATAGAAGTCATATCCGCATCCACCACAATAATTCTGCACGCACCTTGCTGATGGATTGGCTGGACATTTCTTACCCATGCAAGGATCGATCAAACAATTGAAGACTGGAACATCCTTTGGACACATGGGTGAGTTACTGCCAACAGCGAAGGCTACCTGGAAGAGATGAACATCATCATGACCTTGTTTTCGATCACAGGTCTCGGCATTACATCAATCAATCACCAGACATTATGAGAGACTGGCCTCATCTTCATATTTTGTGAACCTATCATGCGTGTTTCAAGACAAGGACTATGCAAGAGGTCGTGGGTTCGAGTCTTGTTCGATTCATGTTCTTTCGCGCAAATTACTTAGATTAGATACTACTTTGCTTCGTTATGATTTCATATCGATTCTCGTAAACGTTACACTGAAGAGGCTTGGCAAGAAGGCCTAAATAAACAAATCAAAATGATCAAATCCCAGAAACTCGGCTACGAAATATCTCAGTTTTGAGCTTTAATTTTGCAAACGAAATTACAGCTTTTCTAAATCTGCTTCTTCTGCTTAAGAGTGATGACATGCGAAGTTACCCTGTCCACGTTACAATTGGTTACTCGGGTCTAGTCTATGAATAGAACTTAAAAAGGGACTAGATCAAGATTCGATTGTTTTGAAAACCTCGTCTCTGGAGAGAAATAAAGCTGGCTTGAAATTCAACCTAGCTGCTCGTTGTGCAAAGATCATTGTAAATATAGAGTCAATTTGCTTTAATCCTAATTCTATGGGAAGTTAATATTTGCCTTTTCACACCATTGTTCCTGGTCAATCTCTAATATCTTCAAAACATGGGAATGAAAAACTTCCCAAACTATTCCAGAAAGAAGCTGTCAACAAGTGAAAAATTGGTATTGGTAAGCTCCTGTAGACTAGCTACATTAGTCTAGCAATCCTAGAGGGCGCATTATTCTTAAAATTGCATGGCAAGACACGTGCTTCACTTCTACGTAATCCATTGAATTACAATGTAGTTGTGAATCTTCCATCATTTTAAAATGACATGAAAAAATGACATGAAAAATGATACCTGCAAGATCAGTAGCCCAGCTAGAAACATCACGATGCTGTTGTTGTTGTTTTTCGAAAAAGAATTAATCAATTCTGAAAAAAGATAAATCATTTAGTTTTTGACAAATTTATGAATAGCAATAAAATCTGATTTGGATTAAGACTCCATAAACCTTAGCAAAAAACCTCAAAAGTTCCAGAAATAAATCAAATTGCCAACTCACCTGTAGCCCAGCAGTCCCAGCAATGACGCAAAAAGTGAAGAAAGTCGCAAACACATTCGTTTATAAACAACAGAGGCCGGAAATTGACCAAAGGGTGTTGTCAATGTCAAACGAAATCCAATCTGTTTACTCTCTCGTAGTTTTTATTTTCATCCACCAAGAAATCCTAACAAAGAGCTACGGTTATAGCTATCATTCGTCCAAAAAGTTGTATATTTTTCCGCATTGCTTGAGGCAATAATGCTAATCATCATTGCGAGGCAGCCATGCTAATCATCATTGCGAGGCAGCTTTGCTAAGCATCATGGTATGGTTCGAGGTACACGAACACGGTCTTGGATCAGCACAGAGCTTCAGGATACCGAGAAAACTCGGAAACGTAGCCAAACGTAATAACTTCTGCATTGCACTTTTCAACGAAGGCGTACCCTAAAAGCGTTTTATCTGGGCTAACTGCTTTTGGGACTATGGATATTTACCTATTTTTGTGGTGTACAAAGGAATTTTGGGGTGCCTTCATTGGTGTTGGGACTGAACGTGTTTACTGCCATTTGCTTTCTATTATTTTTCACTACTGAGGAGGGCTATGTCCGATAAACTAAGTTCTCTCTCTGTTATCTTAGCTATTTAGTTTATTTTCATCGGAATATTTCGTTTAATTGCTACAGCTGTTTCTGTATACGTCAAATCATTTTTTTCATTAAGTCTGGGTACGCTTGAAAAATATACGTTAGGTAACGGGAGAGAACATATTTCCCTCCTGATTCGCCGCAAGAGCTCGGTGATGAAAGAGCATTATGTGAAATATTGATGTTTGGTCTGTAAAGATTCTTCCGAAATTCTGGTTCTCTTTCCAACTCAAAGATTCTGATTTGGGTCTACGACAATATCCTTTGGGTCTACGTGTTCTGGGGCTGATTTGAACACCCTTTGGGAGACTCAAATTTCAAGAGAGAAGCTATGCCCGTTTCTTTTGCACGGTTTCGTCATCTTCTACACTGGTCACCCCAAACAAAGCTCTTCCGTTTCAGTTTCCTTCCATTTTTGGAACGTTAAGTAGACTTTTCGCACCGAAACCTAACGATTGTGTACGATTATGAGAACGCAATCTTTACGTTCCATCTTTTTATAAGAGTCCATTTGATGAGAAAATTGAGGCCGGTTCCTTATATAAAAAGAATCATTTCGAATACAATTAGAAGAACAACTGGAATCGCCCAAAACTCATTATAAGAAGAAACAAACAAACAAACTTCAGGTCGTGAGAATAAGCTTTACAGTTATTTATACCGTCAGATGTACGTAGCAAGATATGATGCTTACAGTCAATAAAACGATGTACGATTTGATCATTTTAAGCAAGGAGCTCTCGCCCCTCCATTTCATTCACAACTCAAATGGAGCACATTAACAAGAAAGACTTATAATGAAATAATTAATGTCAAAAAGTCAGCATAGAATCAGCTGCATTAAATCAAACTTTCAGTCAGCTACGTAAAAGAAAAGTCACTTCAAAATTCTTCACTTCGTGCCGGGGGCACCAGCCTCGTCAGGTCGTAGTCCGGCAGGTATAAATGGCTTACACTTGCAAGTCATACACCCCCTGCTGTCTCTTTGGTAGCCAAACTTGCAGAAGATAAAGCACAAGGGCTCGTTGGGACAAGGAGCTTCTGTCTTTGGCTTCTTACAATCGCAAGTCATACAGCCCCTGCTGTCTTTTTCGTAACCAGACTCGCAGAATTTAAAACACAAGGGCTCTTTGGGACAAGGAGCTTCTCTCTTTGCCTCCTTACACTTGCATGAGTTGACGCATCCATTCTCGTCTACTTCATACCCATTTTTGCAGTGAAGTCCACACAAAGCTCCAAGAGGACAGATTGCAGGGAGGTCGGTCTTTGGTTTGCATTTGCAATCGATAGGGCATCCGTCCTTTTTTATGGTTTCACAATCTGTAATGAAAGAGACCCTAGGATAAGTTGACGTTACTGAATTTCCTCCACCGTACTGGATAGTATCTCTCTGCAGTATTGATGGTATCCTTCACAGTACTGAGCACCCTCTAACATACTTATAATATCCTCAACAGTACTGAGCATCCTCCACGGTACTGCATTCTATATCCTCCAAAGTACTATATGGTATCTCTTTTCAGTATTGATTGTATCCCCAACAGCACTGAACACACTCCTATTTACTTTTAGAGTCCCTAACGGTAATGATTATATCCCTCCACAGTACTGGACACCCTCTAACGAATAGCAATGATGACCCCAGAGTAATTCTTACATAAGATATAAACTCACACTTACCTGGAGGACAGGGAATAGTTGGAGGGCAAAGTGGAGCACACTTGCAAAGCTTGCAACCACGGAACGTTTTGCAATCTCCAAACTTTCCAGATGGGCAGGATATCTGGGGGCATTCGAAAGAAAGGGGTGCCGAGCTTTCAACAACCACGAACGAAACCTAAAAAATTACAACAAAATAGTCATAAAACCAATTATGATGATTATCATTAAAATAATTGTGATATTCTGGGCCATGTAGTACATTTAGTTAAACCCTCTCCTATCAAATAATCCACGAGATCTTTTTAGGCTCTTTTGTTTATTGGCATTCCCCGAAGCACTACGTCTATTGTGTTCTAAAGAACCAAAAACATGTGTATTGTACTCTTTAGAACGAAAGAACCAACCAGACCCCTCTTACTAAAACTGTTACTCTACTGGAAATTTCTTCTGTTTAGGATATAAATGGTAAAGTAAATGTTAAGTAAAATTGCTAAGTGATGTTTGCATATAAAATCAATATTGATCCTCTTTTCACTTTTGTCCTAATCTCGATTCGATATCTTAAATAACACTTCAGCATGGTGGTAACTGAAGATACACGCTTTTTTATGTGGAACCAATCTGATTTATTTGTGCAGTCTAACTAATAAGTGCAAAAGCACGAAACTCTGAGTTACAGAAAAACACGTTTGTTCTTTTAATGTTATTTTTTTTTTGAAATTGTTCTATGCTATGCCTTGCATATATCGAGCACTACCGTAAAAACACACAACTAAGAACCTACATGTTTATAAGTTAGCCGAAACAGGTTCTTAAATAAATAGTAGATAATAGTAGTAATAGTGTTGGTTGATTGTTGTAAGTAGGTCTTTGGAAACTCTTTAAATACAATTATTGTTGGTAGAAATTAACAAACCTTAATATCTTATGTTTGTCGATTTTACCCTTAAAATACGGTCAAGATTTTAACATTTTAGGCTAAGAAAGAGGTTCTTAATTTTCAAGTTCTTAGAAACAGGTTTTTACTGCATAGCCAGGACAGGCATGCTCTACTCGAGTTGAATGGAACCAATTTATGAGGGTCATATAAGAGGGGGTCATGTTCCCCTGTTCCCTTATAGAAATTGCAAATGTTCCCTCATTGTTCTAAGAAGAAATGTTGATCTTTTGTGTTCCCTGATCCCTGCTTGCTGTCAATGTTCCCTTGTTCCCTGTTTAATTTGTCTCATGTTCCCTTGTTCCCCTTTTTAATTTTCAGAATGTTCCCCTGTTCCCTGGAACCCCTATATGACCCTCATTCAAAATGAATCTAGAAAGAGGACTATAGGCAAAATAAAACGGAATTCTTTGTTCTAATGTTTCATTCTATAATAGAAAACAACATAAAGTTCATGTAAGCTAAACCCCCATGGTACATGTATAAGTGAAATAAGTGAATAATTTAATCAAAAATGAAAAAGAAACATCACCTGCAAGAGGACCATTGCCACAAAGAATAACATCTTGCTTTATGAAGGAGAGGAAATAAATAACTTCTAAAAATAAAAATACATAAAAATGTTAGTATTCTTAACTATACACTCTTTTCTTATAAGAACCAGTAAAATTGATTTGAAGCTGGCTGTTCTTAAATATTCCTGTATTTTCAGCCTGAAATGTTCTTAAATTGTTCTTACTTTTACAATTATTGGGAAGCCTTTTCTGCTATTAGTAGTGTTAATTTTTTTAAAAGTTTGACTCTCTGAACCATGTGACATTATCTGTGTGCTGTACATCAGCTTCTTTTGTAATTATTTCTCAGTCTTATGGTGATTTCATAAATTTTCATATTAAGCCAAAAATGGTCAGCCTCGGTTTGTTCTTAGCTTGTTCTTAAGTTTTGGCCAAATTTGAGGCTCGTGTTCTTATAAAAAAAAAGAGTTTTATACAATGAATCCTGTTTAGTGTAGCGTTTCTTATAAACAGTTTCTTATCAAGGAAAATCGTCGGGGTTATGGTTTTTTCAGATAAGTTGAACAAATTATACAATCTGGTCGATTTAAATTTGTGCAAGGCTCTTCCATAATTGTAAATCAGAGCAGTGTAAAGTTCTACAGAACCCTTTTTATGTCCCTGTACACTCACCCTATCCTGTTTATGAGAAGCATAAAGTATCAAAATTAAAGTAAAGATCTTAAAATAAGAAAAGTAAAAATTATTTTTCTCACCTGAAGAACAGCGACCTCTGATGAACCACAGCGAACTGAACTGATTTCGCAAATGATGTTGCTTATAACACATCTATGAGTGACAATTGACCAATCGGGTGTGGCTGGTATTGAATGAAGCCAGGTCAATTTACAATTGTTCGTCATCATATTTGTCTTTGAGAAACCCAAAAGAAGCTAGGATTACATTCTGCCCAAGGAGTGTATTGGGTGAGTCATTTCCAGCCAGAGAGAAACCTGGGGACAAGTTTCCCACAGTTTGACCCTTCCTAAAATCGGTATACACTTTTTTGAATAAGGAAGTGGACTTGGGTTCCAGCCCTGCTTAAATGTTTTGGGGCCTTCAGCCCTCTAAATTGCTTAAGATTTGCTTGAGTTTTGAAAAACAAACAGAATTTAGACATTTCCCTGTACCCCTGACCATTTGAATTGATGGTGTACATGTAAGAAGCCCTTTAAACCACCAAATATGCTTCTTTTAACAGTGAAACATAGTGTGGTCAAACAACGTTAGGCACTTTCAGCATAGTTGCTTAAGTGCTTAGTTGCCTTATTCATTTCATCGAGCCCTGAAGTTGCTTATTCTTATACTCAATCAAGTACTGGTTGCTGATTGGCGATTTGCTTGTTGAAAAAAAATCTACTTGGTTCTATTTGCATTACAGTGCGTGCTTTTACAATCATTCAGAAATTTTAGATTTCAGATTTTCTGATTTCAAAAATTTCCAATCTTCTGTATTGAGCTACTATGTTGCTTGAGAAATGTTGAGGCACAAGAGCAATTCATTTCTTTGATTATCAATCATGCAACACGCAGCATGCTCATTACGTAGATTATATCCAGCCCTTTAATTGCTTATTTCGTGGACAATTCAGCACTAGTCGCTTAAAGACTAGCTGTTTAAACTAGTCCAAGCAAGAATTTGCATCTACGTAAAACTAAGTAAACCATAATAGAGTGAAGAACACGTGTTAATAAGTCAAGTTAAACAGTCATTTTGAGTCATTGCTGGTGTTGACTTTCTGATAATGGATTATGCTCAATATTTGCATAAATGCCCTCTA
Organism: Pelagia noctiluca; assembly: GCA_963924455.1. Lineage (NCBI taxonomy): Eukaryota > Metazoa > Cnidaria > Scyphozoa > Semaeostomeae > Pelagiidae > Pelagia > Pelagia noctiluca. Next base: position 17,771,267 of record OZ004320.1, on the reverse strand, counting down.
ATGTACTCTGTGCCTTTCCCAAACCTTAGAAACAATATCTTTCAGCAAGTTTACTTAACTTAAAGTTGTTCATGATGTTCATTAGATCCAGCCTTGGCATTGATTATCTTGTGGTGAAATTCAGCATTAGTTGCTCATTGCCTAGCTGTTTAAACTAGTCCAAGCAAGAATTTGCATCTACGTAAAACTAAGTAAACCACAATAGAGTAAGAACACGTGTCAATAGGTCAAGTTAAACAGTCATTTTGAGTCATTGCTAGTGTTGACTTTCTGATAATGGACTATGCTCAATATTTGCATAAATGCCCTCTAATGTACTCTGTGCCTTCTTCAAGCCTTAGAAACAATATCTTTCAGCAAGCGTGCTTAACTTAAAGTTGTTGATGACGTTGATTAGATCCAGCCTTGGCATTAATTATTTTGTGGACAATTCAGCATTAGTTGCTCATTGCTTAGCTGCTTAAACTAGTCAACAAAACAATTTGCATCTACGTAAAACTGAGCAAACCATAATAGAATGGAACGTGTGTCGATGCGTCATTGCTGATGTTGACTTTCTAACAAGAGACTATGCAGAGTATTTGCATGAATGCCTTCTATACTCTGTGCCTTTCTCCAGCCTTGGAAGATTTCTCTTTCACGGTTAATTTGAATTTTCATTCTACCATAGACCCAAACCACAGTCTCCTCCTCGAGACTGGATATGTGTGATATTCCATCCAGACACAAGGGATTAGCCTTTCTTAAACCATGACTTCCATACTGAAGTAAGTGTGATGATTGAAACCAAGGCTGAGTTTCATCACTGGTCTGATTTCAACCACAATCAAGTCAGAGTTACTTCCCTTGATGGTTAGCTAAACGTTTGAGTGGGGCGTTGGAGGGACTCCGTGGTGATTCGGGGATACTCCTCGTACAATAATTTCTGGCGTCCCTACTCTACTATTTATCATAGCTACAAGTTTCATGGCTTGTATCTCAGCGTTAGGTCCATTTTTCATACATAATATTGAATTTTAATTTTCATTTCATATCAATTTTGTAATTTAGAAGAAATCTGAGCTAAATCTGGGAAGATTTTCAGAATTATTTACACGTTTTATACGAAGGTACTGTCAGCATCGTTTTTCGTAAAATGAAGCTTCTAGCTACTTCATTCATAACCAAATGGGTTTCCTGTATCAATATTTTCAAAATCATTCAGCTCTGAATGCTACTTTTCGGGTCATTCTATCAATATCTACAAATCATTTCTGATCTTAGAGTATCTAGCTCGACAAGCAATGCATCTAGCTGTAGGATAGGCCTTAAACAGTCATCAACTGTAAGTTAACGTTTCAACGTCATGCAAATACTCTTTTCAAGATTCTCAGTACACCAACACCAAATTTCTAAACTTTCATCGTGAAATTAGTTCTCTCTTGTAATAATGGGCCAATTGATCAAATATTAATGTTCTTGTTAAGATTTTATTTCTCTCATATCTGTCAGGAAATCAAGCAATGCATCATTCGCGGGGACTTCTATTGCCATTTCGAGGATTGCATCTATGTAGACTCCTCTCGAATTCTATCGAGGTTTCCACTGTCTCACCGTTTTGAAACCAGTGTCTGAAAGGCCAGTCAGAACTAAAGTATATCCATACTTTGATCTATCCTTCAGGCAAAATCCCTATATCCTGCAGAATAAAGCGAGAAAGGGTACTTATCGCCACAAGATGGGGTGCAGATGGGTAACATCCAACCAGGCTGCTGATTAGTAGTATTAGCTGTGGTACATCTGTAACAGACAGGCTTTCATGGCAGTCAGAAAACGTAGATATGTGGTAGACGCTTTTCTGTGAACTGAGCTAAGATTAAACAAACAAATCAATTAAGATGATATATTTGACGAAAATCTCACGATTAGACTAGGATTCAGAACACTGGCCCTTAGCTTTGCACTTCAATTCTCTTACCATTGAGCTATCAGGAACACTCAGTCAGAGACAGAGAACAGCCACAGCAGCGAAACATTTTCACCTATCAATCATGAAATGCAGAAAATAAAATTTTCACAAATTACATCTGACCCAGTCAGGAGTTCTTCAAAAAGTCGCACATCATAGCCACAAATCGCTTAAAAGCGATTGAGCTAGAATCATAAATAATAGTAGAAAGAAATAAAAGAAATTATAAGTAGAAAGGAATCAAAGGAATCGCATGTAGAATGAAATCAAAGAAATCAAAGGAAATAACTAGAAAGCAAACAGAAAGGAATCATAAGTAGGAAGGTATCATAGGTAGAAAACAATCATATTAAGAAAGGAAATACAAAGGTATCATAAGCCGAAAAGAATCATAAGTAGAAAGGAATCATATGTTGAAAGAAATTAAAGGAACATAATTAGAGAGGAAATAGAAAGGAGTCACAAGAAGAAAGAAGTCATAAGTAGAAAGGAATCATAAGTGAGAAGGAATCATATGTTGAAAGGAAATACAAAGGAATCACAAGTAGAAAGGAAACATATGTTGAAAGAAATAAGAGGAACATAAGGAATCATAAGTAGAAAGGAATCATTTGTAGAAAGGAGTAACAAGTAGAAAGGAAACATATGTTGAAAGGAATAAAAGGAACATTTAAGGAATTATGAGTAGAAAAGGAATGAAAGGAATATACCGGCAGATATGCTTAAGCTCGTCATTCACACCCATTAGTGCTTCAAGAAACATCTCAAACTCGAGTTTGGTCCATTCCATTTGTTTTACCGGCTCTATTATCTGCAAAAAGAAATGCTCGCTTGTATGGAAAGAAGAATGGGTAAATCAACAAAAGAAAAGAAATTAACAATAATAAGGTGAAATAAGAAAAAGTAGAGGGTAATCCTAACGTTTATCTAAGGATCCAAGGGTACCCCCCAAGCAGTCATCCCACTCCCTTCACATATTATTATCTTCTTTTAGTGTTTTACATATGCCATCTATTGTTTCTTAAGATAATGAGACTAGTGGTAAGAAAGATGCAAATCATCAGCCGATGTCCTAACGTGGACATTTCGGGGCAATTCAACCGAATATCTTGGTGAGTTAGGTGGCCAAGTTTCCGAGAGTTAAATTCATATATTACCTTTGCTTTTCAAAAATCACAAAGAAACCAATTAATCATTTAGTGGCAGGATTGTTCATGTACTAGATATCTGAAGACACCTAATTTTAGTATTTACAATAATATAATATAATATAATACAAAATTCATAATATAATTGTTTTAAAACTTTGCTAAAACTCAGTGAACGGAAAATGATTAGCAATAACGTATGAATTGTAAAACAATGATATATTACCTTTTCGACCGAGTGAGTGAAGAACTCCCTAACTTCTCTTGTGTTCGACATACTGGCCCCAATATGAAATATTTTCTGTGTTAGAGTCTGAAATAGTAAAAGTTTATCATAACTGAACAAATCCAGTCAGAAATGGCCTAAAGAATCGATTCATAGATACCTGCAATTGTTGATAACCACTTTCGTTTCTTCACTTAAATTTCAATAAAAACTGCAGTTTCGTTTTCCTACTGAAGTTTGCAATAATTTGATATATCATCAAGCTCAAGTGGGTAAAGAAGTGAAGAAGAGAACCACAAAATCAAATTTTATTTGATATAAAAGAATGATAAAAGAATATAAAATGGGCCTAGAATTCGACAAGTTTTGCGAGGGTAGTGTATGACCAGCTAAAACATTAATTAATTTATTGGTATAAGACCTGACACAGTGCTAGACTCAAAATAACAACTAACAGGTGTTCCTGTAAGAAACTGAAGAAGAAATCGAAGCATATACTTTGCTCGAGCGACGTAGACTTCAATATGATCAATGAAAAGTTTTTGATTCGTACAGAACACATAATAAAATATATAATATAATGCTTTTTAAAATCTGAATAGGGTTTTTAATGTATTCCAACATTTTAATTGTAATTAGGGTTGGGTTAGTGGGTAATCAGTTTTATCATGTAAATAGTTCATTTTATTATGTAATTAGAAATTTTAGTATAAATACTCGGCTGTTGTAAGTTTTGCCCCCACTGAGGAAGGTTGTAATACCGAAAGCTATGTATATTGTACAGTTCTTGTACATATTGATTTCATCTGCATAAATTGAATGGGGTTTTACTTATTTTATGATATAATATGATAGGAAAATATGATGGCTAGGAAAATAAGAAGCATAGCGACACAGGATAACTTCTAAGCTTCTGACACTCATTATAACAGTGCGTCAGAAACAAAATACGATAAGTTGTCAGAATATCAAATTAAACAAGTAGAAACCCAACCTTAAACACCGAGTCCACACTCTTTGCTAAACCAATGAAATTCTTCTTTTCTAAATAGTTGACAACGTGACTGAAGAAACGGAATTCAATTAAATTACAGATAATATGGCCAAAAAAAGTACTGAAACCAAAGTATATTATTACCCTGGTGTCAAATTTTAGCTGAGATTTCTCCTCATCGAATCTAGCCTTCCCGTTTGGTTTCTTAAAGGAAATGTGTCCATGTAAATATGGTGGATTCATTACAGAAATGTCAACATATTAACACGTCCAAGCATAAAGACCAGTACTAGTGTGTTTTCTGGTTTCAGATTCATCAAGAAATGGAGCTATTCATAAACCTGATGAGTGGCCTTCACAATGAAAAGGAGGCAAGACTGTGTTACGAGAAACCAATGCTTCATTATAAGTTGTAGCTCATGTTTTATGTCTATATTCAAACATTTCTTGTCGATTGGGAAGCCATTAAATAGGCTTGTCAAGATGCACAGTTTAGTCTCTTGCATTTTCCCCTGACTATTAGAAAGTCAATTGAAAATGGATAAAGAAAAAGAAGAGATTTTGATAGTTTACTTTTTAAGTTGATCGTTCGTTTCCTTGTCAGTGATGATGTTTTTCAGATCTCGAACTTCTTGAAAGAAATTCCTATCCAGCTCGTCATCTTCTCGCAGTAGGTCTGTAAAAAGTGACGAGGTTTCAATAAAAGTGCATGATTTTATGTTCAACTTAATAGTATGAATAAAAGTAGGCCTTGGTTCTAGCTGGGGCATAGTAGTAATTACTACATCACTCATATAGTAGTAGTATAGATATATAGAAACCTAACTGATTCATATATATCCAGATGTGGATCGAAATTGGCCAATCAGAAAAGAGGTGAATGTATTCTCGGTATAAAAATCAGTTAGGTTTCTGTTTTGTTCTCTTTCTGACGTATTACTCTGTTGAGTGACAGACGAAAAGCTTAAGTAATCTATGTGTTCGTTTCGCTTTGTTTCCGGTATTTCTGGCTACTTTGAGATAAACGTCTTTAAACACGTAACGAAGCTATTTCAGTAGATATAATTTTTAGCTCTTAATTACCAGACAGAACCTTTAAGATAACAGAATTGACTATGGTTATGGGCTATCCTGTATTGAAATTCGGGATATGATTTATCTCGAGTATGATTCTTTTTCAATTGCCAAAGGAGAAGAACATGGTAATTTGTATTTCTACCTGAGGTTTGATCGAGAGAGTCGCCAGCCCCAGAACACCAATGTTTGAGCATTTGTTCAGCACAGAAGATGAAATCATCAAATGTTAAGTACAACAACCTGAAGTGAAAGACAAATCATATTGGAATTGATATTCTTAACAAGTTCCTTTCCAATTTCGACCTGAAATTTCCACTATCTTTTGCTGCTATCTTCTCAGATTGAGGTGTGTAACTTTATTCCGTGACTTGAAAAACATTTATCTTCAATCTTACTCTTAACGCAGGTTACTAAGTAGGGAGGCATCGAGAACCATTTATGAAACATAATTATCATTCTTTTTCCTTGAAACGCGAAAGGAGATGATATTCTCATTTTCTATCATAATTCTCAAATCATCTAAAGTTGGTTGGAACAGTAAAATACTCGGAGCCTAGCAGGAAAAACATACAGCGTGGATAGATTAATGATACATAACGTAATGATGTCTTACCGTTTCTTATTCGTATCAAATCGATTCACAAATAGAAAGATCATCAAGGTGTAAATGCTGAAAGATAAAGCAAAAATCAAATAAGATTAGATAACTTCATTTCAGCAGAGTTTTGCAACAAATTGAGAATTGGATTGAATTGCAAACGAGTTGCAGTTGAATTTTCCGGATAATTGGAAAAAAAATGAAAAATGATAAAGAAACGTTGTACCAAGAGGCTATCAAGATAAATCCATTAATGATTGAAAACACACCTTGCCAAAGAGTCGGTAAGAAGAAACTGCTTTGTGATGATTTCCAACACTCCACCCTCTGAGTCCTCATACGCTTTTAATACGTTCTTTATATTATCAAACTGAAAAAGAAACATATTGATGAATGAGTACGTCCACTGTACATTACAGAAATTTTGTATTATCAAAATTATTTTTACTATCTCTGAACTCAAAACTGAATCAACAAAAATGCGTAATTTTTCCAATTAGATTGAATCAAGGTACCTTTAAGGAGGAAAAGCAAATATTTTGAGCTTCTGATAGAGAAAACCTCGAAATTAGTATGATTTGAAACTGTATTTGGCAACCATGATTCCACAATCAAAGATAAATATTGATGCTTGTGAGCTAGATGCACTTCCACCACCATCACGAGTTAACTGAGGCGAGGATAGTGTAGGGAAAGATCAGAATTATTCCAACGTTCCCCGATTTCTTTTTTCAGTAGATCTGCATTCCTTTGTCTTTTGACGATACTCAGGCATCCACTTGACTGAGCACATGGGAACAAGGCATCGTGCTGCAGGATAACCTAACCGGCAGTGATCACAGGGAAACAAGAACTTATTAAGCTTCAGGAAGAGTTCCAAATAAAGGGTTCCACCACAAACCTGGCGTCTACATCTTTTGAGAGGAATTCCGGTTTTTTCACTGACATCATCCATGTCTTTGCGTAATTTTGCACTCATTTTCTTGCCAAGTATTTCTCTTATGACTTCTTTATCATAACCATAATACCTTTTGATATAGAAAATAGCTTTAGTTTCAAGGTACAGACAAAGTCAGTGCTACCTTAAGATAATTTCTGGTTAAAGAAAGCCAATTAGACAATGTCATAACAAATTAATATTGCAATTTTGTATTAACAAGCTTAATCTAAGTTGTTAAATTGAGAGTTCAGATTTGTCAATTCAGAGCATTTTGAAAATGAGATTTTTTAAGAGGACAAAGTATCTCCTTTGGGAATACAATAAGCATGAATATCTGTTTGTGTTTTGAGAATACAACAAGCAAAAAAGGACCAAATAAAGTAGACACTCGAAGCCTGATGTTGCATTTGAAATTGTTATCATAGTTCCTATCGACAGTCCTTGTCTACGTCAAGTGCATTGCTCTTATTTCAATCGGGCAGGTTGAATTGAAACCCATTATTTTGTAAATCAATAAGAAACATCAGAAACAAGAGACTTTGGTTATTGAATTTTTGAATCAATGTATTACATTTATATTTCCATATCATTAGATCTAGATGATCATGATGTATTCAAACCTAGTAGAGTCAACCTTGTGTAAGCCGGACTTGCTTCACTTGAATATCTCATAACTCACAAGCATATATGGTCCCAATCCTTATCTGAATGTAATTTTAACATACAAGTTGGATTCTCCATAATAAGTCAGAGTATTTTACCTGATTTAAAGCAATCCAGCTTACACAAAGTTGACTGAAAACAAATGATAATAAAACAAAATGAAATAAGAAGATGAAAAAAATAAACAAACAGAAACCCTGCTCACTTTTCAATCAGCATCTGTTCTGTTGATTGGTTCAAAGGACACAACATTTGCATTTTGAACGATAGTGGGACAGTTAAAAACTTTTCCAAGAGTCGGAATAACTGAAATTGTTCTCTTGTGTCATTGTGTACAATTGAGAGAGGCACATTTATGGATGCATCCACATGTTTTCTGTGTCTCGTTGTTTCTTCCTCTAAAAGAATTAGATAAATACAATGTAGCCAGAGAAATCAGAAGCATATTAAAAATATGGACCTTTAGCTTTTCATCTGACACTCAACAGAGTAATACGTCAGAAAGAGAACAAAACAAGACCCTAACCCGTAATCATACCCAGATGTGGACTGAAATAGGCCAATCAGAAAATACAATAGAATATAAACAGAAGGGTATAAACAGCTACCAAGCACAAAATTAATATAAATTGCCACTGACAAGGAGTAAGAAGGAAGTAATGGCAAGAATAAATGCTTCTTCATTTCATCCTGCCAGCAAAAAAAATAGTTCCGTTCCTAAAATTTCACAATATGTTCAATGAACACATATTTTGTGATGGCTGTTGCAGTTTCATTCACAAACTTTAAATAAACGATTAGCTATGGAGCCAATCAATTCTGACATTGGACCTTTTAGATCATGCACCTTCTGGCAATAAACATAGTTAGCAACACAACACCTTAACACCATCTCAATATCATAGGACTTGGTTCAGGCATGTAGTTTGGCATGTTCTTTATTTAAAGCAGTGAACAGAAAGCAACTCCTAAGAGAGTTTAAAAATGAGATGTTGTTCTTGATATCTTGTTATTCTTAGACTGGTGATAAATTGATATTCATTCACAACATTATGAATCAATAGCCACAGCAGGGCTCATTTGATCATTTCCCTAGAGCCAAAGAAGGCTGTGACTCTATCAGTAGTCTACTCTAGACAGAACTAAGTACTCTAGATCTAATTCTCCAGCCATGCAGAATGCTGGAATCAAGGAATTGCATGAATTTGTTGCTTTTTGCTGTTTTTAAACAGGTGGAGTGGATTCTGGGTGGGAAAATTGTGTATTTGAGGTTTGCCTAGTTCCTTTATTATTTCTCCAAACAAAATTTGCACTATTTTGAAAATATGTAATGAACCTATCTTGTCATTTTATTTATAAAATAAAAAATCAAAGCAGTCAACAAAACAGCAAAGCAGATAAATCTTTCGCTGCTAAATGCGTTTACACCACGAGAAGTTTTTGCACAGGGACAGGAACCCAAAGCAGAGATTATAGAACTTGGTGGGCGTGTTGCATGTAATAAAGCAGCTGCTTGGTGCTAACAGTCTGCAGAGTATGGCTGTTTTCATTACAACCTCAGGTGTACAAACTCATTTCTATTGCTCTATTGTTAAACTCATGTGTGCAAGTAAGTGCCACACTCACTCACTGCAGTAAAGTAGAGGGTGTTGCTAGCATCAGCTGGAAATCCTGGAGATAGCTCAAACAGCATCAGCGGATCAAAATTACGGGGGTTCAGTTGTATATACAGCAGAGTTTGTTTTCAAATGGAAAGACTGTGGCTGTGACACAATTGATGCAACTAAAAGTTTCAGGCCCTCATACTGTACATGTCCTGCGCACCCGTCATTAATGATGATCAACCTAATGAACTAAAAAGGCCTAGACTTCTTTCTTACCACACAACCCTTCAAGCCAGAGCGAGAAAACATCAAAATCCAACATGACAGGGCTCTCGCAGCAAACACTAAATTCCTCCATCTTGAAATTAGAAATATGAAAGTATTTTTTTCGAAATAAGTGGAAATGAGGCTAGCAAAATTAGATGTGCGCTTGCGCACAAAATACCCGCGAAAATATTTTGTTGTTGAAGAAAAAAGATGATCAAGAAGCCATGTGCAGAAACTGATTTATGAAACTTTTGATGTATTGATGAGTTATCTGGGGTTTTTACTGATCTAGTGAAGTATTTTAAAATATATTTCATAACTTTTCATGCGGGATCGATGAGTGAGATGCACTCCACGACAATAGAAATCACGCCTCTTGCTGAGGAGTGCTGACGAGAAAGTCAACCGAACAGCCTAGAAAGAGCGAAATTCAACAAGAGCTATCCAACAATCCGCGAAGAAATCGAGGAGGGTTTCGAGTTATTGCTTTGGTAACTATATCTCATCTCTCAATTAAAGGCCTACGTAGAATTAGAAAGTAGAAATAGGTACATAAATTGAGATGATTTGTGAGAATGAAGATGACTCGAACCCACAAACCTTTAGATTGGTGGTAAGTGCGCTATCTAATCCACTCGCCATCAGGGTTTTGATAAACCAAACTATTTCACCCAAACGAATTGCACCACCACTCAAGAATTGATGTACATAACTAGTTTCAGGGGTTCACAAAAGGCCAAAAACTGTTAATCTTTTTTGAATTCCCACTATTCGATTTTAGACACTCAAGTCTTATTTCTCTTTAAAACAGTTCTCTTTCTGTATGTATAGGTATGTTAAGTGGTGTTGCTAGCTGCGTTGAAGTTGGGGAAAACAAATACGGTTATTCTTAATGGCCTAGGGCATATTTGGAAACACCTATCCTTTCACCGAAAAATAAAAAAAACGAAACAAATAAATCTTTGGGTGCGCAAATTAGTAATGATGACCATATGCAGGAGGAGGCTAGGGCAGAAATTTTCAAAACTATATACTTTCTTAGACTATCCTCAAATTATTCTGCAAAGGACTTTTTCCAACCCCCCCTGCTTGAAATTTTCTTTCTTTGTGTTAATTGTTTCTTGCTTTGCAGGAAAAACAGTGATATTGGTGTATACAGTTGAAGAATCATCTAACCATGGGTATCACTGGGCTGCTTCCCTTGCTCAAAGATATTCAACGCAGAACGTCAGTCAGTATATTCCGTGGAAATACAGTTGGAATAGATGCGTACTGTTGGTTGCATAAAGGTGTTTACGGATGTGCCAAAGATGTTGTGGAGGGAAAGAAAACAAATGCGTGAGTATTATAATGTTCTGTGAGCCTAAGATAAGCTACAGCTGCCAGCATTGGCTGTTCCATGGGCAGAAACTTAGGAGAATCTTGGGCTCGAGCTCTTTTCTGGAGTTGTTTTGATTGCAAAAGAAAGGACACTAAATATTCTTTTCTGGCAGTTTTTGTAGCCATTGAAGTTCCTACTCAGATGCCAGAACCCTACTAATACCCTTAATACCCACATCATCTTCTTCCTCTGAGTAATCAGTCAAGTTAAATAGGTTGAAGACCTAGCAGATGACGTTAGCACTTCAAGTTAACCCCACAAATACCTTTAACAACCAATTCTTACTAAGTATCCGGAAATATTAATTGATATGAATTGCTTTGATGAATAAATTCTTTAAGGATACAAAATTTTGTTGTCTCATTTTGGTTATAAAGTAATTTGTATGGTTAATGATCTTATTCTGCTAGGTAGTTTCTAGGTTCTATCAAAGAAGAAGTAAGACATATTGAAGATAATTCTCATGTTGAGACAATTAATTCCCTTTATATTACAGAATTCTTTATTCATTAAAACCATGCAATTCTAATTGATCCTGAATTTTCGGCTACACCATTTAATGCCTTTTTAATGATTATGTTTTCAGGTACATAAATTACATAATGAGAAGAGTGAATATGTTGCTGAATTATAACATCACGCCGATCTTGGTTTTTGATGGTGGATACCTCCCTGCAAAGGCATCCAAAGAAAAAGAAAGAAGACAGTAAGTTAATGTTCCTCATTCTGCCCCTTTTCTGCTCCAAACTCTCTGGTAGATATTTGGCTGAACTGTCAGCCTAGTTCTTTACGCAAGGATCAGAATGTTCAAGAGTTACTAATATTGGTGATAGTGATATATGGATGATTAAGATGGTCATGATATGATGACGGTGATGAATATAGGGAAACGTCATTGAAGCTCCAGTAAGAGCAGTAGACATTCTCTCCTCCACATTTGTTACTTCAAGCACCCTTGACCTCAGCAATATATTATCTTCTTCATGTTGATAGGAATAATGATGATGATGCTATCAATTTTCTGTCTAATTTCAGAACAAGGCAGGAAAACCTGAAGAAGGCAAAAGCATTTCTTCGAGCAGGGAATAACACACAAGCATTTGAATGTTTTCAAAGATGTGTTGAAATCACCCCTGCTATGGCTACTGAAGTGATCCAGGTATCTAGTAGTATGACTTTGCACTCATTAAAGTAATCACTGCTAAAAATGATTAAGTGATAAGAATGATGACCATCTAAGAATTATCAAGCCATAACTTCTTTACTTTTTAACAGGCATGCCGAGAGAAGAATGTGATGTGTATCGTAGCACCTTATGAGGCAGATGCGCAACTAGCATACCTTGAACTACAAGGCATCACCCAATTCACAATCACAGAAGATTCAGATTTACTTATTTATGGCTGTAAAAAGGTATAATGAAGATTTAGTTTTAATTTTTCTATCTTCAAATTAAGAAAGTAAAAATATAGAATATAACATTTTGATAGCATTTACCCAAAAATTGTTTTTGCCTAGTCTTTCCAAAGTTGTTCCAATAAACAAGTGTGAAATGTTTCTGAACAATTCATGATAATTTCTGTTGCAAATCATTTTAATTTGTTGAAAACCTTATCTATAATGTGGCTGGTTGGGAAAATTCAGATTAATATGAGATTTAATTGATAACCAATAATAGGTTTCAAGCCTGTTACCTGAGACTTTATTTATTGCAAGTATACATAAGGATTAATTCATGAGGCAGGGGAAGAGCCAAACAAGAAAAAACTCAATATCTATTCACTAGCATATCCCAAATTCTCCCTTATTATGCTTGTAGGTTTTGTTCAAGATGAATGCAGAGGGAGATGGAGTTGTGATTGACCTCGCAGACCTGAATCAAGTGAAAACCGTTGCTCTGGAATCTTTCACCATGGAAAAGTTTCGCCACATGTGCATCCTCTCAGGATGTGATTATCTGCCTTCAGTGAAAGGCCTCGGACTTTACAAGGCTCATAAGTTTTTAAGGAAGAGCACAAATGTTTACAAGGTGAGCATATTTGCTTGGCTGGCAAGTTCTAGAATGGTTTATCAATGCCTATTTTCAAAACAACAGAAATAGAACAATTTCTATACAAGATGCTAAGTGGCAAAGCGGCTTCAGCAGTTTGCTCTGTACATGTGAAGTTAAGCTTGGTGATGTAAGGTCAACATCTCGAAGGGTGACTTTCGAGGTGTCAAATATAGAACTCGCTCCACTCTTCTTCTGAAGGGAGGTTTAATTAGGTGGGGTTCTCGTACCCCTACTTGAAATAAAGCCTCTGGTCTTTCAAAGGCTAGCAGGTTTAACATAAACTTACTTAATAAAATAGATCCAAACTATGACCATTAAGATTATTGTTTTTCATTTTTCTCGAATGTCATAGGCTATTCAGCTGATCCAAAGTGACAAGAAGTTGAAAGTTCCCCCCAACTACGCTGCTGATTTCCGCAAAACAGACGCAGTGTTCAAGTACCAGTCAGTGTTTGATCCTAGGTCCAAGAAGATTGTTCGAGTTACAGATGCTTCTGGAGTTGATGTCACAGAGGAAGAGTTGCAGTTTGCAGGACCGTATCCTTCCAAATATATCAAGACTCTCTCAATTTTTTTAGGCTTTGGAGTTGGTCCAGTAGGCCTGACTCTTTTCACACTTTGACTACAAGACTTAGCCCCTACTTCTCCTATAAAAGAACTGTGGACAGTAAAAGGAAAAGAATTCTAGCAATCATTTTATCATCTTCAGGAATATATCATATTCATAGCATTAGCATCAGCATCAACTTCTTGACCAATGATAGCTATGAAGTTTGGCACAGTGTTGTTGATACTACTGAGTTAGTCAAGTGATGATACAACATGTTTCCTTAAAATCATATGTATTTAAATTTTACAGCAATTTATTTCGATAATAATGTTGTAGTTTATTATTGGAATAGTTTTTGTGAGACCTTAACTCTTATCAGACCTCTGGATGCTGAGAAAGCCATGAAGATTGCACTGGGCAACATTGATCCTATCTCTGGCAAGCCATTAGCAGATTTTGAAGATTTTGTGGTGAGCTGTCTTTGTTGTTGTTACAGCTATCTTGCTTTGCTTTTGCTGCTATCTTGTTGTTATTATTTTTATCTATGTAACTACTGCTTTATGCTTGCAAAAATACTATGCATTGTTGCTCAAAGATCTTCAGTTGTTTTAAAATTATCTAAAATCGTTTCAAAATCGTTTCCATATGCAACAAATTGTATGGTATAACGGTTTAATATGGTCTAAGATTGTCTCTGGTTGACTTAAAATATTTGCAATGAAACAGATTAATATTTGAAATACAAGCAAACTGAAAAGAAATTAATAGAAACATAGATAAACAAATTAGCAAATTCAAACTCCACTTCTTTATTCATAGTAATAAACTTGATATTGTCCTAAATATCATTTCTAAAAGATGGTTCCTTTTCTGTATTCAGCTCGTTAGGCCCATAACATTGTGATTTTTTTTTCAGAAACCAACTCAGAAGAAGACAGAGCAACGTCCGATGCCAGAATTCAGAGAATTGCCTGCAAAGCCACGAAACCCAGATCTGCAGTATGCAATCGAAGAGACTGACCCGGAAGTAGACGAGGGGAGTGTCGAAGACGAGTATCTCCAGGAATTAGAGAGGAGAATCGAGGAACAGAAAAGGATACAAGTTGCAAAAAATAGAATGCTACAAAACCAAGGTACTTTTTTTGCAATTGCTTTGAAAATAGTTTTAAATTTTTGCCGTTCTTATTCGTCACAATCAATGAGTCAATTTTTCACAATATAGCCAAATGAAGATAAGCATATTTTCAGCGTTCAACTCGAGTGGACCTCGTGGCTGCTACTGTTTAAAACTCTCCCCTGATATCTTTTTGGTTTATGTAGTGACCCAATTACGGTGATTTAGATTGAAATGATAGATTTCGAGGTTGAGATTTCGAAGTAAATGAATGTTAAAGATGAGAATGCAATGGCCAAGTTATTAGGAAAGCGCAATACATCACTTATAGTTGAAACTTTTGAGATTTTTCCAGTCATAACAACCTTTTGGAAATGATCCGACAGAAGACTATGTATGTATTTTCGATACAATTTTTGCAATAATTTTCAGATGACAGTTCATTGCCTGAAAGAAGCCTGGAAAACGTGAAACGATACGAGAAGACGAACCCATCAATCGCCCCATCGATCGGAATTCTGTACGGGGAGAATAAAAGAAACGAATCTTCGTCTTCAACCATGGGACATCACAGCGTGTTCGTGAAAAGAAGAAAACACAAATTCAAAAATCCATTTCGAGCTGAAGAAAGAGGAGATGATGATGCAACTCATAATGAAAAGAGCAGGTTGGTTATTTTGTTTTGAAGTTATTTGAAATTTATATATGTTTTTGTTGGAGATGGGACTGAACAGTGTTTGATCAGCGTAGAACTTCAGAAACACTTGGAAAATCGAAAACTCGAACGAAAAAAATTTTTTCCTCCAATGACCTAACGAATTAGTATATCCAAAAAATTGCTCCAAAAAGGCCTTCAGAAAAGTGATTGTATTCAATATCTAGTGATTACATTAGGGTGTATTCTTTCCATCATTCTGGGTCTCCTGTTGAAAAACGGTGGACTGGACAGAAGATAGTTCGAATTTCGATCTCCTTCGAATCAAAAAGAACTTTCGAAAGAAAATTGCGTATTAAAAAGTTTTTAATTTCGAATAATTCGTTGACGTCAGATAGAAGTTTGAAAATGCTGAAAGCTTTGCGAACAGAAGATTTGGAAAACCGAAAATCTATTTTAAGTAGATGAAAGCTGTACTGACTGCTGGTCAAAATTTTCATAAAAGGGATTTGTACAAACAAAGTGGTGTTCTATTCCGAAAATATTCAAAAATTATTGAATCATTTTTTACTGACAGCTATTTCAAGACACATGACGAAACAGAAGAACGCAAGGAATCTATTGATGATGATTCCCGCACTCCTGAAGACGCAGACCTTCTTGAAAACGAGACCAAACAAACAGGGCTAGCTACGCAAGACCTCGACAAGAACTCGTTGAAGTCACCTCCACCTTCAAAACGAGCCAAATTTAGTTTTATTAAATATCTCGACTCTCACTCTAAGATATCATTAAAACGAGTAGCGTGCAAAATGTCCGATAGTGAATCCGGACAAAGCTCTCCTGAATGCGAGGCTCTTACAATACGAGACACCAACATAAAGGATCGGGGGAAAATCAATTTTAGTAAGGATCCGGATGCTAGGAAAACATGTTTTAAAGATACCAGTCCGCGGAAGATACCTTTTGCTAAAGATTCCGGAGAACAGAAACAGTCGCCTTTCCCGAGGCTTCCGGATTTGCCTGATATTCCTGACAGTTGCAGATCGGAAGAGTCGAAAGAGAACTCCTTGATGAAGTTTATGTTTACCAAAAAATCGAAATCGTTGGAGAAAAACAGTCCAAAACCGAAAGGTGGTAAGATTTCGTTGTTTAAAGCTTTTGGAAATGTGAAATGCAAGAAATATGAAATTTTGGAAGCGGACGACGATGAATTACTTGCCAGCAAAGATTCTGGAATTTCGTTAAGCCCGATTACAATTGATGATTATGATGATGATGATTGTGGTGATGGAAGTGAGGAGTCGTCACAAGTCGTTCAGAGTCAACCGGAGATTCGTGTGGATAAGGTATTATTTGTTTAATAGTTGTCAGTATCATGCTTGTTATTTATTACGGAATTTCAGCTGAAATAATTTGGAAGGCGAAATGGTAGGTGTGAGAGTTTACCCCTAGTAGCCATTCGCACACCTGGACCCCAAATATTGTGCCATAATAGTCTTCTAATGCCAATGCCACATTCACTTTCATACCGTCAAATTAGCCCAGATCCAACCATGTTCTTAAATGGGATATTCTCATTCCAAAATTTGAATGCAATTGATTGAAAAGTGACCTGGCATGAATGAAGATGGTAGCCTGAATGGAGTATGACTTTGAATTAATATTTCTATCCGTTATTTTCCCTTCAGGAATCACTGTTACAACTCAAGTCAAGAAGCCATTCTGGTAAGAATTGATGTTTCGTTATAGCCATAAAAATCAGTAAAATAGTGAAACGAAAACATGGATACTTTAAGCTTTTCGTCTGACACTCAACAGAGTAATACGTTAGAAAATTAACACAACAGAAACCTAACTGATTTATATACCCAGATGTGGATCGAAATAGGCCAATCAGAAAAGAGGTGAATGACTGGTATGGTGTAGGAAAACCAATCAACACCCACGATACAGTAAGCTGACCAATAAGATTACTTCAAGAGTCCTAAGGGAAAAAGAACTCTTTCTGTCTACGAAATAGAGGATCCCTAGTCTTTATGTAGACAGATTTCAAACTACTAAAACTTTACTTGCAAATCAAATATGCAATTTGGATTCACTTTTATTATGCTCGTGAATTTGATTTGTGAAAGGTTCAAATTATTCTTTTTTTGTCTTCGAGACTCGACACTTTCGAGATCAACTCAAAAGAAGCCACTGACTGGTAGATGCAGGAAAATCGGATTGTCAAAAAAATCGAGATCGTCGTTGGATCGAGTTAGAGAAAACGAATCCAAATTATCTCAATCGAAACTCGGGTTTGAAAAGTTTTCGTACGAAAAGAAGAAAATTAACTGGTAATTTATAAAGTATTCTTTTTTATTCTTCTTATTATTTATAATTTTGTTGACTAGTTTTAATGACTAGTTGATTTCGTACCAATCAATAGAGATTGATCTTGCTGAGAAAGTTTTGATCCTCAATTCAGTTGGAGTGGATAAATCTGTAAATCACGGTTCGAGCTCAAATCTTAAATCTACGTGGAATCGAATAATCAGAGCTGTCTTATAGCAAATGATTTTTTAATTGAGTACTTTTGTGACACTAGTGGCTAGCTATTCGTAAACTAACTTACATCATAAGTTTTCTGTAACCAAGCTCTGCTGTGAGGCCAACCTTTATATACTTTTGGTTTTATTCATATTGAATATTATTTCATCAGCTATTATACAACACTGAGTGAGTGAGTTCCTATCAAACGTGCTATGCTGAAAAAGGCTTGGCCTTGGTTGCAGTAGGGGCACGGTAACATACACTACATCTCTAAATATAGTAGAACTTGGTTCGATAGCAACCAATCATCATGCCTATCATCTACCAAGACCAAAGTCCTAATGCTAATGGACATTAAATGCTCTGAAGTTAAGTTTGAATATCTCGACAATGCCCGGAAGGTATGGTGTAAGGTAGGAGAAATCCAGACAAGCTACCCAGATGTCAGGTGATAACATACATAGGTGGTTGAACATGAGTTTCGGCTTATTATATGAGTCTCTACTACTAAGGAATGTTTAACTATACTAATAAGCACTATAATCAATATAAGAAAGACATCTACTACAAAGTATGTATGTACTATCTGCGACAGCCAGATATAATTAGATGGGTAAGCTATTAGCATTACAGTAAAAGAGCAGAATTTGAAGATGGAAAACATGTCAATATGTAAAACCAACATTAATTCATTCTCATTTTTCAGGAAAGGATCGACTAGCACAGATGTTGTATGCACATCGTAACAGTTTCATTCTTATTGGATTTTCAGAAATTATTTTTATGAACAAGATGTACTCAGAAAACTAAAAACATTCAGGTATTTGTAAATATTCGAGTTTAAATTGTAATTTTGATCAGTTATGTTTTACCTCCTGCGTATTAAGTGTCAAGTGTATTTTCAATGGTGGCTCTCTTTAGTTTGGTAGCTGGCAAAAGCAAAACCTGTCTGCAAAAGTTTTCTCCAAGAGAGAGAAGCTAGCATCAAGGGCAGTTAACGGCAACAGGCTTATCGCTCGAAAAGTTTTAAAACCACTCACGATATACAGAGATTCGGCCTCAGATGACACAATCTGATTTAAGACTAAAACTTTCACTAATTTGCTCTAAGACTTAAACTACCACAACATAAGATAGTTCAGGTGGATCCAAAGGCTTGATATTCAATTGAGATGTAGGTCGAGATATGTATATGCTGGGTTTAGCTCCATAGCGATACATAGCTACCAAAATAAATACCTGCAGCTTTTTCACAACCTTGAAAGGTTTAGGCCGTCACAATTTTGATAGCTATGCATTGCTAAGAAGAATTTTCCTGCGATGCATTTCGTTAAGGGAGATATATAATTTTTAGCAGATTTGCATATTGGAAGCAATAGATAGATGTATAAAGATTCAACTGGCTTCGTCTCCCCGATATATTAAAATTAGACAGGGCATGCTGGCGTAGAGATGCGTCAGTGATGTTATCGACTGTCTCCGGATTCGAAATTTGCAGTGCCGTGAGAAGTTTCATTTCAAGTGATCCAACAAGAAAAAGATTGGACCAACGCCAAGTAAACCTTTTAAGGGATTTGTGCCTTTTCTGGTAAACAAATATGGAATGAAATTGTTTTAAAAATGAAAATATGAGCTAGACAATGAAAATCTTTTTAGGGATATGTCTCTTTTCAAGTGAACATTTATGGAATAGAATTGTTTTGAAAATGAAAATATGAGCTAGACAATGAAAATCTTTTTAGGGATATGTCTCTTTTCAAGTGAACATTTATGGAATAGAATTGTTTTGAAAATGAGAATGAACTAGACAATGAAAATCTTTTTAGTGATCTACCTCTTTTCTAGTCCACAAATATGGAATAAAATTGTTTTGAAAATTTAAATTTGCAAGATAATGAAACCCTTTTAGGGACTTATTTCTTTTTTAGTGCACATATATGGAATAAAAATGTTTTGACGATTGGAATGAGCTAAACAATGAAATTATAGAAATGAAAACTGAAAGATTTTATTAAAACCTTAATCCTCTGGAAACGAAGATCGCAAGAAGAGCGGCATATCCATTACATTTTCAACATATCAAAGAATATTAATCCTAATGGATTATTTGTACCTGGAATGTTTTGTGGGTAAAGATGATTGAGTTTTGATTGATAAACAATGAGCTCCCTCCTGGACGGATTGAAAAGGCTGCCGTGTTTGCAAAACCAATAACGACATGAAACTGCCGAGCAAATTGAAAGGTCATGGGCTAGCACTGCTTGAATTTTCCAAAAAGAAAAATGAAAAATAGAAGAGGACGCCGTGTTTTTAAAATCAATCTATTATTATTGATATTATTATATTGACTCTGTTAATATTGAGAAGATGATTGAATTCGGTCCTTCAGTAAATTGACATGCCCAGTTTCTTTTGATTTTCTAAAATCAGCTTTCCATATTGTTCTCTTTCGCAGTAAGAAGGTGTCTAGTGTCCTCCCATACCTCAATTTATTCTGCGATTTGGTAATTAATGCAAAGCCTCAGTGGGGTAGGGAAGGGACTTGAATAGTCTTTGATCGATACAAAACTCCATTATAGCCAGGAAAATTGGAAGTAAAGTGAAAACATTGATTAATTAAGCTTTTCGTCTGACACTTGAGTAATACGTCAGAAACAAAAACCTAACGAATGTTTAAACCCAGATTGTTTCCACTATACTTCCGTTTTTTCTGGCTATAATGAAAGGGGTAAGGTGTGTCTCATTGCTATTAGCTTTTCCCCTTAAATAGACCATCCTTTTAATATTGTTCCATATGAAATTAAACATCCCTATCCCACACCTAACATTATTTTGCTTAACATGCAGTTTGATTTACGTATCAGGTATTAAGCTGTTGAGAACAGATAAATTCCAAGCAAACTCAACCAACCCTCCATTGATCAACCGCCAGGGGCTCTGCGTCAGCCCCGCTAAATGTCAGGGGGTCGACTGATATACATTGTAAACATAGCTTTGCCTTAAAGCTGAAATTGTAGCTTTTGAGCGAGGATCATCCTTTTATCATGAAGCTTGTTTTACATCACGATTGATATTCTTCGAGGCAAATCCCCGACTGTTAAGTTTTGTTTTTGTTAAAATGTTGCTCGGGACGCCGATGACATGAAATATGATGAATGTTACACATCTCGTGAATTTCTTCAAGCCAGAACTGTGATTGGTGAAAATTGGCTACCCGTTTAACGGTGTGTTCTGTATTGCTTTTTGATTGTTTGACATTTGATTATAACTGAGAATTCCAAGCACAGATAGAAGGGAACAGGAGTCGTTCGGCTGGAATAGTTGCTGGGAAGCTGGAAGTTGGAGCGCAGGCTGAAATTCGGACATTGAAGAAGGTTTGGCAAGATTTATGAAATTCAGATTGGTGAGTTTCTGTCGATTTTATAAATCAATGTTGAAAATTGGATTCTGACGCAATAATGAAGAGAATCACTAGAAGCTTCATGTTGAAATTGATGTAATTCACTATTTTTCTACCTAAACTTCCCAGATGTCTTTCTCAAGTAAAGAGAAATTTGAAATCTTTACTTGAGAATGACCTCTGGAAAGTGTGGGTTGAAATATAGAGAATCATACAAATTTCAACATGAAGCTTTTGATGAATCTCATCATGCTTAAACCTCTCGCCCGAACTAACAGTTTTCCTAGATTTTGACATGTTCAATTGTCATTATTCGTTTTGCAAGGGTATGCCTCGTGTCTCTCTTCGTCTCAAATGATATATTATTTGAGCAAGTTGGGGCATAGTTAATCCCACCAGACATGAGACTTGAATTCTGAAATCTGTCTGTCTGGCTTCTAGTGCAAAACGACTTGTTTATAACAAAATGTGTTTTTGATCACTGAAAGGAGGTTCATAGCAATGTCAGTAACTACTCTTCATTCGCTGGTATTGATATAATAGCACAAATACTTTTAATAGAGACACAATTTCCGTCAAGGTGGCAGTTGGTTCATTGTTTGTACCTTTTTGCAGGGGTGTTTATGGGTACTAACTGTACAGCCAAATGACTTTGCAAGATTTATAGAAGATAGGGCTGGGGTCCATGCTCAAAATAAACTGGAAGGCTGCCAAATATTTTGCTATCTAGCACTGAAGATGGTTATTTAACCAAAAAGCCAAAGTTAAAGACTTTCCTTCCCAAACCTTTTTATAACTAAACAACCTTAGGTCCAACCTACATAAAGATGAAGAGAAGGGCTTGGTTTCCAGCTTTGAAATAATAAACTGGAGAATGCCTTTGCTCAGTGCTACACCTTTTTGATGGATATGATGATTTTACTGATATTTAGTTTGTCTCCCAGCATTAAAGAAACAATTCCTTAACTTTCATGACGTCATCAATCAATAGTTTTGCCATTTACGAAAATTTCATGAAGTAGACTCTGAGTGAACAAATATAGAACGTTTCAATATCGTACTGAATCGTTTCAATATCGTTCTAGATCGTTTCCAAATCGTTTCCTACAATACTTCTTCTTGAGTAGAAAATATAGAGCGTTTCAATATCGTTCAAAATCGTTTCTGGGTCGTATTGAATCCTTTCTAAATCGTTCCAAACCGTTTGATTGTTACAAGAAATTGTTTCTCGGTTGAAACAAATTGCTCAACAAAATTGTTGGGAAATAGTTGGGAATCTTTGCAATGTACAGAGATGGAGATGTATGTGAACGGCTACTGAGACTTCGTTTGACAAACCAAAGTCAGCCGAGTAGTGAGATGATTTGGCTTTATTTCCTGTGTTAGGTAACCATGAGAAATTCATTCTTCACAGCAATCAAAAGATGTGGCCTGGGATGTTTTTGATTCGATTTATTCGCTACTCATTATCAGCACAGTCGCCGAGATTACGCTCACTGTTGACGGTTTACGTTGATTGACTCTTGTGACAATGCAGCATTCTCTCTCTCACTGCCCCTACCTCTCATTACATGCTTGATTAGTCAACTTCGCCGTTGGAGGAATTCGAAATGAGTTCTCGTGAAAACAGAATTCTTTCCTAACACCAGGGTTTGGCTGTGTCAATATCAAATGCGTCTCTGATTAAATGGTTGAGGACATTTCCCTATTCAAATCCTTCAGCACACACCCTCATCCCACGTATTACGTAATATCAATGTGACTTGTGTAAAAAACGGAACCTGAGATGCTTCAAATTGAGGCTATTCAAACATGGGAGACATGCCTGCAACCGATTCAGAACGCACACTATACACACAATGCTTACTGACGTACGAGTCCGTGAAATGCCTGACATTTTATGTTTTACAGCATGAGCTTCTACTTCTCACATTTCTATAGATTTTTGACGAAGTTGTTTGAGTAGGTACGTAACAAGAGCCTTCAACCCAAGACAAAAATAAGTTCAATTTTCACCTGTGCAAAATGGATTAAGTTAACTTGACCAATTACTCATTTGGTATTTTCATTTCTCAACTGTGAGTTTTGACTTAAATACCGGAGAGGTACGGTTCTGTTGAACACAGGAACGCCTGTTACCAGCAGAGAATAAGCAGGGAGATGATGTAGGTGGTAGGAATCGAACTCGCAACTCACTTCGTCTCTAACCAAGGGGTTGTGATTTCGATGCCCCCACCACCTTGACCAATTACCATTCTCCCCTTCGCCCCTTAAACAATGTTGGTTCAGCCAGTTTGTTTTCGAAAACCAAAACTGCTTTGGGTGAGGGAGTAGAATGTTGGTTGTTTTTAAATTCAAATTGTTTCGTCCAAGATTGTACCAGATAAAGGCCCTTGATGAAAGACATGCTGTAAAACACAGAACAGACCGGAGGACAGAGGACAGTTGCTTTTCATGGATGCAAAAGGTCTTTATAGAAAGCCTCGGAAAGCTATCCAATCTCTTTCCAGCCTTCAACTGGATTAAACGTTTTAGAATCTTATGAAGTACTTCCAGCTCTAAGGACTGGAATCTCAAATCTTAACTCTCAAATTACACGGTATCTAAAGCCCTGGTAATACTACGTTGAGTGCCGGACAAAAAGCTTCCGCATTAGGAATGAACAGTACTTGTTTTATTTTAGGATTTTACTACTTTTTTCGCTGACCTGAAGTTTAGGATTGATAAAAGATTTATTGAAGTTCCAAATTGTTCAAAAATCAATTCTAAACTTGTATCAAACTGTTTAAGGCTTTTCAGAACAAAACCTAACATCACTCAGCTATTCACTAAGCTTAAAAAACTCATGCCAACTTGCCCCTGTTTTCTTCTAAAACTTCCCTTATAAAATATAGTATAAAACAATCATATTGGTAGCACACAGGGATGTGAGACAGATCAGGATAATCAGAATTTGCGACAGTGAACAACTGATGGTAAAAACCGGCTTCTAAAGTATTTAGTAAGAACAACTCAAGAGCATTTCAGCCTGGAAGAGAAGAGAAAAATTGGTACTTATATGAAGGAGTGTATTCCATTTTGATCTATCAAGTCCTTGTCATTTCAGTCCTGGATTCTTATTTGCTTTTTTTTTCTGATTGGAAAGTAGAGTTTAGGTGATAAATGTGTTCCACTGACGTTCCAAGCATGTTGTTTACTGATTCAAGCTCACTCATCGTTTCATCGAAAGTTGATTTAATAATTTGACACCAAGAGGTGAATAGATTCTACTCATTTGACTATTTTGAAAATATTTATTTTTAGTCACCTCGACTTATCCTTGAATTGTTGGCTTAGAAGCTGAGACGATCAAGAAATTCCTTCACTGTAGCCGCGGATACAAGGTATTTCCAGCAACATTATTTTTCTATTTTCCTATCTACCGCACTGAATCCATTTCTTTACTGATAAAAGTAAAATTTCCTGTAGGATTAATAACAGCTTAAGAATGATAATGTGAGTGATTTGTACTACTTTAGCTATTTTTGTATCGCAAATCTAATTCAGACTAACGTTCGTAAAATATTGACTTTGAAAAGGCATGGCTAACCGATAACACTTGTGGTTAATAATAGAATTGAAAGGTAACTATGGAGACCATATGCCATGTTTGGTGGGTCACTCAATAGGCATGTCACTGACTTGGAGTGAAACCTCTCATCTCCTACGCAACGCAGCCTCGCACAATGCGGAGCCTCCTTTTGACCAGTGGTTAGTGTGAATCCCACAATCCCACTGCCTGCAATCAAATTGTCACATATTGCCAAAAAGGCCTAAATCTCCTGAAGTATCTTTTTGCTCCTTTTAGTGTTTCATCAATCTTGAATCGATCCAGTTTTACGTCACATCATCGACAAAAGCGTGGTAGCGTTTACTGTACCAATGGCCTTTGATGTTAACTAGCTACATGCAGTTTTATTAAAATTTCGAATTTAGTCTACGTTAAAATCGAGCATGGAAGCCAAGATGACTGAGAAAATATATTTTTGATATGTAATTTCACCGATATTTCTTCTGAAAACACCTCAAATTTGCTTTAATGGAGGCTAGATACTTTAAATACCTCCATTTCAGTCATACTATTACGATGACAGTGGAGGGTATTCGAAAAACCCTTGGTATTTATCCGTTCAGTTCCAGCTCTGTGTTTACCAACCTAGTTATTATTTGATCCTCGATGCAATTGAATTAATAACGTCATCACAAAGAGGTATTAGGGTGCATCCAATGTTACTGCTCTTCCCTCAAATAGCATTTCTCGAAGCTTCTTTGTGTTTCATTGAATGATTGTTTAACTTAATTGGACAAGACGCCCTCTCAAGGCATGGAATGTGATTTAGGTTTTTATAAGGATCCAAGTTTCTTTTAAGATCTATGTATCCTGCAAAAAGAGTGCGACATAGATGGTAGAAAGGTCTGTATTTGCATGGCCTCCGACGATGGAATGGCCAGGGGGGCATGGCCTCTCCATTTTTTTGAAAACAATAATATTTTGAAGAGGTTTTGCTGGCAAATAATGCAACTTTGATGCTTGGTCCCTGACTTTTTAGGTCTCGTCAGAGGTCCTGATTTATCAGCGTTCTTTCTTTGGTCCCTTTCTGAGGTGGATGATTGTGAACATATCCAAAAAAGATGCTTGTCTAGTTAAGAGATGATTCGTACTAAAAAACATTGAGTAATGCTTTATTGTGTCTACCACTGCATCTTGCGAGGCCAAACATCGAGAAGGAAATGGCGAGGAAATGACGTTCTTCAATCCAATTTTGATAGGATAAACAATTATAATCTTATAATAACCCTAACAGGATTGAATAAACGAGCTTTTCTATGCCCAGATAAATACCTCTGCATCTTTCGCTGCCACAACGACTGAACAGAGGGGAGAAGGGATTTTGCAGCCAGGAAAAACGGTTAGGCCCAGTTAACTGTGCCTTTCATCTTAATCTTCACAGCGATACGTTCCAACAAATTTCGTGTCAATCAGAACATTGAAAACACAAAACAATAACTTCCTTTGGTTCTTTACATTTCGTCATGTATTTCGAGATTGTTCGTTCGAGGATTTGCTTACATAACAGAAAGTTGAGTAGTGGCCTAATTTCATGACAATCAAACTCCAATTAATGTAATGAATTCAATTTGCAGACTCTTTTCTTAATTCAAGAATGATATTGTTGGTAAGTAGGATATTGTTTTGAAGGTTGTCAGTGTCCCCTATTAGCAGTAATGCTGAATACCTGAAACACTTGAATAAAGTCAATTATTATTATTATTATTGTTTTTCCTTGCTGAGCATCTTCACCTATATTTGGAGAAGAAGAGAGTTACTGGAATCAATTGAGTAAAATCATTCATTTTTGTGTTTAGATTCTTGTTGTGTAAACTCCCTTCTCTGAAAGACATACAGCTTGATATCGTCTCAAGAATTAAGGAAGATTTCGGACTGATGAAGTTTGTGACTAGTGAAGAAGTGTGAGCGATTGTTTTTGTATGGTGAGTCTTTCTTAATTTTATACTTTATCTTTTCTTACTTACATCTCTGGGGCATGATGAAATATCTTTGAACTGTTTCCATCTTCATCATCTAGGTAATCTGAATTTTCTTCTGAACTCTTAAGAAAGTTCAAGCTCTATAAATAAAAAAGATTTAAGAAACTTTAATCATAGGGAAATTTTTTGATTTCGTATGAAAAATAGGGTATATATCCAGGATCCAGCAGAATTGTTTTAAGGCTTTCGATCAAACCAACAGCCTCGAGATGGGATGGAGAATTCATCATGATGTCTCATCCATTATCATACGATGGAAATGTCTAAAAATATAATTAAGCTAATAAATGACTTCTGTGAAATTAAAAATTTCTGAAACGCCTGGAAAATCCAAATAGTTCTATCACTTAACATTCAGATTAAAGGAAGATCTGTTTGGATTTCAGTAGGATGTTAGGCTTATGGAGATATTGAGTCTTTATGGGATTTAGGCATGTGCTTTCTTAACAATAAGCGCAATGACTGGATGGACCAGAACAATGAGAAACTAACAGGATTCAAGTCTAGGCCCGATTTATTTGGAATGTTTTAACGATCCCTACTTTAATGAATTTTGAAGAATAAGTCCTTGTACTCTTTCAATATGCAAAAAGCCAGGGGGCTCAAGTCAATAGGCAACCAGGACTAGGGTAGATCGCCCAAAGCCAGAAACAAAGTTAGGGCTCCCAGCCGTAAAATCTCTAATGCTTCGAACAAGCTCACTTTCACTTAAAGGAAGTTTGCAGAGGAATACTGTAAGAAACAGTGTAAAAGAGATCGACAAAACTCAGAAATTAAAGAGAGAAATACCCCACTGGGATGGAAAAAATTGCATATTCGCACAAAATTGTCACATTTGTATTCGCAAATATTCTTGTCATATTTGGACATAGGCCAAGGGGATCTGTACTTCTATAATTTTATTGTTTTTGTTTTATATGTCTTTTAATGAAATTAGTAGTTAAACCTAAAATCTAAGGTTAGCAGTTGGTTTGAATTTGTGTTTTTAGTATTTCTATTAACTACTATGCACTTTACAAACCCAACTTCTCGATCGAGCAACTACTTCTCATGACTACACCATAGAAATCTTCAATTTGAATATAACTACGCAGTATACAACTCCTCGATTGAATTTCGGTGCATGCTGGTTTAGAACCAAAACTGTTCTTAGAAACTGTTCTCTAGAGAGAACCAAATCTCTAAGACAAACTGCTGGTTTATACGCACATCCCACAGCATCTACTATCTTGCTACATCATGGGGTAAAAGTTTATTTGTGTGTGCCGCACTCATCATCATCATCGCGATTCTCTTGGAAAATCATTGTGATTTGAGTGTCCTTACACATAGTGGTGTGTGAGTAATCACATGAACTCTTTTTTATTTTATAAGTTTATATTGATCTTTGAATTTGCATTTTTTCATATTTTTGGTCCCTTTTCCATTTTGACTAAAGGACCTCGGGCATATTTTTTATGATCACATGTAAAAAGTAGTTGCTTTTGCAAAGAAGAGCAAAGAGTTATCTAGACGGGAAAAGTGGGCGATATATTTGCAATGTTGTATTTTACAAAAACATATTTTTCTACAGTATTTTCCACAAAGGGCAAGGTAGCGTCCATGTATAGATAAACAAGTGCTGCGTCTAGGGAATAGGCCAGAAGGGTTTTACATTTAACAAAATTCCACCTTATACAAGGGGGTCTACCCTATGATATCTACTGGCATTCGGAACTAAACTAATCGTGTTTTTTTCGTGAAAATTTCGGAAGCATTTTTCATGATGATTGAAATAAGTGATGGGATTGTTATCTTTTAATCTTTTCTTAATTCTGATTATCTTATCAGATGTTTGTTTCGTTTAATTTGATTATTTTGCATTTTCTATGCCTCTTGACGTCAAAAAGTGGTTATTACCTTTTATCTAAGGGTATCAATGGCAGCTTTCAGGCATTCGTGGTGGTGGCTGGAGTTGTCATTTGCGAGTCGAATTGAATGAAATTCGTTGTTGATCACATCAAATAGATAGTTGGAAGAGACACTATCACAAAAATAATCGAAAGTGTTGTAAAGTACCTTTAAACGGATAGGATGTCAACCTTGCGATAATGCAGGCACTTTTTGTGGTGAATTAATGTATGCTACCTTGCTCTATTGGAATTAGGGTCTAAACTATAACATTTAGAGAAATAGGGCCTAAACTTTAACATTTAAGGTACTTCATACAATAAAGAGTGCTGAAAACTTAATCCGATTCAACATCAAAGCCTCGAATGAAGACGAATATAGTTGTAACATAAGTAAATAGGTAGATGACAAAGTATGTGTTTCGGCTTCCCACTCATCAGGAGCTGTACAGATAAATGTATTTACCCTTATCCTTAACTTCTTATTTAAATAACAAGTCAGTGTTCCAATTTTTAGAGAAACAGTGGTCGATACATTTATTGTAGAACGGTGAATAAACTTTGGAATTACGAAACAGGCTTGTAGAGATGAAGGAGTAATTTCTTTTCTTTTTTCTGCTAGTAATTTTTTTCATGTAAATAAGTAGATCTATGTGTATTTTCTTCTTTTCTCTTGCATGTTAAAAACAGTTGGTATGAATTAGTTGGTACATATAATCTCTCTATAAACTGTAAAGAAAGATATTATTATCGTGATTGTTAAGCTACCCACTCATTTTATCAGGGCTAGTTAAAACGGGAAGGTTAAGCTCTATTTTAAAATCCCCAGTTTAGATATAGCGAGTCGTTGTGAGTGATCAGCTCGAGATGATAATTGGATCGTGTCAATCCAGTTGGGTGCAGTCCTCCCCCACATCGAGAAATTATCTACACAATGTCCAGAAATCTTTTCATGGGAAGATTGTTAAATGATTAAGGAATAGTCATGCTTAGCCAACTCAACTTTATTCTTCAACGGGTTAAGAGGTTCAGATTAAGGAGTTTCTGAACAGAAAGACATTCTAAATAAATGATCTTCATGATAAGTGCAGAACAACGGTTGTTAAAGTTGGAAGTTCATTTGATAGTTGGTGTTCTGTTGGAAGTTGCTCTAGTGGTCGTTTTTAGCTCGTAGGTATGATCGTTGGTTGGTGGTATTTGGGGTTTTGGTGAGAGGTCGGTTATTTGCTTGTCCCGTAGCAGTAGTGAATAGGTTAAAGATGGTTAGATTGAAAGTGGTTTGTGATGTGTGGTTGGGGTTCTGTGCAACGTGATTTGTGCCAATCTGACCAGAGCGTCGAGGCTGGTGAGGAATTGCTAGATATTTACGAAAGGTTTCTAGGGCGTAGAGGTCATATATGCTCTATGAAAAGATTAAAAATTTGTTGCTGCAAGAATGTAAAATAATAATTTTATTTCTCGTAGAAGAAGTAAACACCTTACTTTTGGATTAAGTCTTTCCGGGTAGTTCCCTACTCTCTGTTCCCTATTTGTATGAATGAAAAACAGGAAAACAGACTCAAGTCCTCACCCCTGCAAGCACCCACCCCATCTACCAATCTTACCCCCTAGTACAGCCCTATACATTGAAAACTAAACGACTGAAAACATGTTTACGAACATCAAATTCCCAACGAATCTGAAGCTAAATTCTTGAATACAATAAAGTGTTACGCCTTTGAAAACAGAGGACTGAAATGCATTGATCGTAATACAATGGGAAAAATGCAGAGACTTGGCCGGGGCTGTTATTCCCCACAGGTTCTCACGCAATACAACTGCCAATCAACTGCGTTTTAAGAACAGGGTCAGGAGACGAATACGGTTATCTTGAGGAGAAGGTTGATGGATGTAAGGACTGTGGTGAGGACCGATTGAGAATGAAGGAAATTTGTTATGCCAAAAACCAACAACATCTCAACGTAAGAAAAGCCTTTTTATTTGATTATTTTGTCTTTTCATAAATACTTAGTTTGTTTTGATATGGTAGAAGCCACCAAACTTTGTTATGTTTGAAGGAGTGTTTGTATTTTTAACCAGGCTGACTGTAGGCGAAGAGCAACATTGCCCACTTGAAGCGAATTTTTTATAAGGAACTTTGATAAGAAGCTAGGTCAGATCATGGTCAGATGAATGTTGTTATATACTAAACTATTTCATATGGCACGAAGCCGTTAACAAGTATTGCACCTAAAGAGGTATTCTACACATGTTAACTAAAAATTCAGAGTTGTTGTTGGGTCATAAATTACAATCATGTTTAAAGCAAGTTTCATTTCTCTTACCCTGTCCTGTTGTGACTTATCTGCATAAGAAAGGCATCCAGTTTTCTTTCTTTAGAATGAGTCCTAGAAGGAAAATGAGGCTCAAATTGCAAAAAAAATAATGTAAATTTAAGACAAAAAATATTTTCTCAGAAATCGTTCAGGATCTTAGCCTTGTATTGTGTGCTACTTATCCAAAAGTAAAGAAATTCATGGACATAAAGAAATTCAATTCTGCGTTTCGCCAAGAAATGTTCAAGCGTTCATTAAATGTCCTTCATTTCTTTTTCAAGAAATAACTCAATTCTATGGCTCGAGTTCTTGAAATTGTTTTAGGTTTAGATGATATATATTATCGAAAAAAAAAAGATATATATCATCTAAATACACATCGGCCAAAAGTTTAATTCTCTATATATCTATGGCTTGAGGCTTCGAAGTCCCTTAAGGTGTAGATCATATAAATCATAGACTTCTAGTTTAAGTTTGTTGAAGTACATGGCCATGAATAACCAAGTATATCCTTTCAATGCTGAGTAAATCATGAAAAGCCTTGAAAACAAGGTAGAACCCTTTACTAAGTTGTGTATCCTCTTTGTCTTTCAGTCCTAGTTGCTTACTAAATCTGATTATTACAGAAAAATAAGAGAGTTTTATGAATCAAAAGAGGTTAAAAGAGGTTAATGATACTACATTTGACTAATTTATCTAATACAATCTAAATGAAACGAATTTTTAATCGTAATATCCGTCCTTTTGTCGCTCGTAGAAAACAACTGGTTTTGAAAACTTGCTTACAGTTGAAAAACCTCGATACTTTGGGGCAACAGATCTTTCTATACTTTTTAACAAGTCAAATTACACTTTGTACGATATCTAAGTTCTCTCATAAAAATACATGTAATTCAATTATAAGTTTTTGTTTGATGTTTACATTTATTTTTTGTAGTATGAATGTTATCTTTTTTATCTCCTATCTATTACATCATAAAAGTAGCGAATCTTAACAGCGTTGTACAAAACAAATCAGCGCGCTATGACGAGGAGTAGCTGCTTCAGTGGAGGGTGAAATTATCGTCAAAATCGAAATTGCGAAATGACACAGAAGCAGAGTTGATAAGAAGGAGGAGATGTGTGCTGCTTGTGATGTTTAAAGGTTTATAAAGTTAAGAGAGCTTTAAGAGGCTTAGAGTATAAAGTTATCAGAAAAAAAGACAGGCATAATTGGTTTTCATGCCCGAGGTAACATCGTTAGTTCATTTGTGTTTATTTATTTGTGTCTATTTGAGAACTCGAGTGATTCATGTTTTAGCAAAGGTTGGCCTACTACGCCTACGTTGCTTTCTTCTCGCATAAGATGGAAGGCGTTAGATACTTGTCTTCCAGTTTCAGTGACTCGAGTGAGGTAAACATTATACTGGCAACCATCTTGATTATAGACAGTAACAGATACTTACATACAGTAACGTAAACAATTGCATGGTGTAACAGTTGCATATATATAGACTAATAAACAACATGTACCTATTTTTGAACATTATTGAAGTCTTATAAATGCTATGTGTATCTAAGTTTGACTTGATCTAGCTTTTACAAATTTAGTTGTCCAATTCAAAATAGCCACCATTTCCTTCACCCAGATCGATCGAGCATGTCAGGCACATTATATTCTCTTCCTTTTTCGTTCGGGTGGATTTCAAAAAATCACACTCTTTTTTATAAGAGCAATTTACGGAAACTAGAGAGGCAGGCTAAGTGCAAGCTCAGTCTGGACGTTAGTAGCTTTAGTGAGCGATTTTAAACAGTTTCCGGGTTCTAATGGAACATGTGTACGCACTGATGTTTAATGAACAAGAAATTCGTCTAGGAATCATTCGGATTCTTTAAGTCACTAATCAACTGAAGGCTCAAAGATCGATTAGCAAAAGAGCTGTTCAGAAAAGGGAGGAAAGGAAAAATTAGAAATACAGAAAAAATCACTGACTATACTACAGTTTTTCTCCTGACACTCTACGGTTTTGTAGGTGAGAAAGGAAAGGAAAACGAAAACGTTAGTACTAATGAATCGTAGTGTTCATAATATATATCAATGTATGATATAAAGTAAAATGCGTTATGTAAAATAAAATATACATATTAGCAACTACAGGCTGATAATGCTGAGCCCTGCTTGATAACATGATAGATTTGCTGCTTCTCCGAAATACGGTAGAGACCAATAAGAAGTCGATGTTGTGACATGTAGAGAGACAGCGCTAGATACATTTATAGTAGAATGGTGAATACACTTATTAGCAGAATAGGGACAAGAAATCACTCCTTCATCTTTAATTCTCTACAAGCCTGTTTCATGATTTCTCACTCATCGAGAGATATACTAATCACGAAACAGGCTTGTAGAGATGAACGAGTAATAACTTGTCTATATTCTGCCAATAGGTGTAGAGGCCAATAATATATATTAATAGATCTAGAATTTAAAACTGCACATGAACACAATGAAGTGACAGTATCTCTTATGAAGAAGTTGGTCAGAAAGGCCCATGTTTGGTATAGAGTCAGTTTTTTGTAATATCTGCCTATTTATTTAGAGTATTATTTCATTGTACACAGTAAACCCTTTGTAGATATCTAGTATAGCGTATAGATATGTATATCAGTGTTAAGAGCCACTGTAACAGCGAATCCATGTCATAGATCCGCCCCCGAGTATGTTGTAGGAATGCTGGTCTACCACCCACCATGCAATCATGACACATACGAGGTAGAGCGCATGCGCACCAGCTGCTTATATTCATATATGGCGGGGCTGGCCGAGTAGTTAGATCACTTTAACCTTGTTCATAGGGTCCTGGGTTCGAAACCACCTTCTAAGTGTGAGGGGGGAATTAGCCAGCTCTCTGTAATTCCAGGCAAAAAGGCAAAAGGAATCACGAGGTGTGGTCACATTGAGAGGAAGGACCACGACATTGCTTAATTGGTGTACCTATTCCGTGGGCTCTTTGTGCTTTGCACATAAATCAATCGATACCTTACGAAGATACTAAGCGTACTGGCCTTATATCAACAAATTCTTAAATTTGTTTCGCATATTTTGACAGTAACTGAGGAAAATAACGTTTGATCTGGTTAAAAATACCATGAATAGCATGAAAAGTTCATAAATTACGTCATCAAGTGAGACATCCCTGGTGTCTATGCTTTGTTCCCATGCTGCACCTGGAGCCCTGAAGCACGTGAGCCACTATCTCCCACATGGGTAGGCCTATCATTATGTCTGGTAGTTTATCGTCAGTTTCGACCGTTTTGTGGGTTGTACTAACATTCTGTTGTCGTGTTGACGCACATTCGAGTTGTGGCTCGCTGTAAATCATGTGAACCCGACTTGTGGTAGTTGAAATTCGTAATATTCCCTCAGAAGTTCTTTGAAGTTGAAAGCATTGGTTCGGATAATAACCACCACATTGCCAGAGCATTCCATTAGAACTAATATTTTTGTGTTTGTGGAATGGAGGTTTAACCAACTCAATGCTGAACAGTGAAATACTTAAGTATTTGTGGTTGAGGATTTCATTCTTTTTCATTAGAGCAGTTTATCAGAACAGGAGCCTCAAAATTAAGCTAAACTTACGAATTGGGCAGATAGATAACAATAATGGAGCTGGTTATTTTATCTCAATCAAGACACTGATTTTAGGAAATAGAGTAACCATCCCGAGAATGAGATCATGAAATGAAAATAGAGGAAGCAAATTTACACTGGTATTTCAGGGTGGTCTGGAAAGTAGAAGTTTCGAAAATAAGTATAAATGGTGTAGCTAAAACAGGCTCCTAAACATTGTGAATGAAAATGCCTCCAGAGTTTCCTTAGTGTAAGTCAAAATTTATTTGATATTCTTAAACTAAAACCCCTAAAAACCCTTTTCCTAAAAGATCCTAAAACCCCCACGAAATTTTCCTAGAAACAACCCTGACAACACTTTAGTAGGACCTAATGTTAGTTAAACTCTTTTTCTTTCTTTTTTACGTTGGCTTTATCTATTTCTTGTATTTGTTGTGCGCTTTTGTTAGCTAGTCTCTTGGGTACACTATTTTGTTAGATAAAGTACACTAGTTCCTTACGTTAGGTCTATTGTTTCTTATATTAGCGATTGAAACAATATAGTTTCTTTTCTTAGTTACTTTAGTCTCTTGGCTGTTAAAGTACACTATTCTTTCACGTTAACTTCTTAAATCTAATACTAAGACTTGTTTCATAATTTGGCAACAGTATGACAATAATTCTTACGCTGGCTATAACAAGTTGTTGACAGTAGTTTACTTGTTTCTTCTTGTAGTGTTAGGTACTTTAGCCTTTAGCTGTTAGCACGCTAGTATTTTTTGGTTTACTAATG
This sequence comes from Pelagia noctiluca, assembly GCA_963924455.1. NCBI lineage: Eukaryota > Metazoa > Cnidaria > Scyphozoa > Semaeostomeae > Pelagiidae > Pelagia > Pelagia noctiluca. The sequence goes on along the minus strand of OZ004320.1, from coordinate 17,735,939 downwards.
TCTCATACTAAGCTATGACTTGTCTCCTACGCTAGCTACACGATTAATTAATAGCCTTATGATTGGTCTTCATAAATCATCTGGCAAATCAATTTAGCAATGAAAATAGTATTTTGTGGGTTTCTAATATTTTTAGAACTTAAGAAGCTTTTAAGGTTGGCTGGATGGCTAAATATGATGATATCCCTCCTACGAGTTGTCTAAAAGCGTCTGGACACCCTCCCAAATCGAGCGTTCTTTCAAATCTAGCTAATTTGTATCATGGATAATCTGCCCACCTTGTAAACATTTAGATTCCGTCTACGCCTATTTAAACCAGGTCTGGTATGTTCAGCTCATAATTCAGTTCAGTATCAGTGAGGACAGCATTGGTTTTCAACTTCCAATTGATTCAAGCGTTTGATTTTGTTTTCAGGGAGAACTGGGAATGATTCTAAAACAGCACAAGCGAATAATCATCGGACAGCAGAGCGAAGACAACATCATGTTGAAGGAACGTGGCAGCAGTGTGGTGATGGAAGATGCAGCGAAGGAGCGAAGTGGCTCAATTTCGATGGGTTCCCTGAGAAGACGAAAGCAAGGCGCATTTTCTCGGCCTAACATAATCGACGTCGTCGGACAACCGAAGCACAAGAACTCTGTTTTAAACGATTGCTTGCTTGACGATGCTCGTAAGGAGGCGATGAACAGTTCGGTAGAGAGTGACGACGCGAATAGTCTAGCGACGAATCGACGAAATCGCTCCACAGAAGAATTCGATTCTGGAAACGAAACTGGACGTGAAAGTGGCGAGCGTATGGCCGACTTTAGCGAGGAGCTTGGCAGTCTCATCAGTAATTTGAAAATCGCCAACTCGAAACAAGAAGGTGAGAGAACTAGAAAAGAATCGAGAGCGAAAATATTGGAGAATTTCCCACGAAATATCACGTCAGCGAATTTGAAGGACGCAGGAAATATTTCGCCCGATCTCGAAGATACATTTGATGCGAACCCAGACAATATGAGGCACGGTTCGACGCTACCTGCAAAACACTCGTCGCCTCTGAGAGGGTTTTCCGTCAAAAGAAGTCAAAGTCTTCCCACAAGAAGGGGCAGTAAGTCGACGTTACCCCACCTTCTGCAATCTTTAAAAAACAGGAATCAGAAAAACAATAATAATCATAATCACTCGTCAGACGGAGAAGGTTCAGCCCAGAGCATGATGAGCTTCGAATCCAACGCCTCCTCCTGCGAAAAGCGATCTCGTTCCGGATCCATTCTATCACGATTGTCCCGCACAAGCTCAAAGACTAACTCGTCACCGATGTGTGACAAAAGATCAAGAAGCGGCTCACTGCAAAGAAATAGGACTGGCTGTCCGCAGTACTTCATTCCTGGTGAAAACAGAGGACGCACTTACATGCCGTCAATTGATTTGTTCGAGACTTCATCACTGTGCATTAAAGGCATCAAGTTTAGCATCAGAAGGAAAATGCCGAGAACTCACAGAGCTGTTTCTATGATTGGCTGCATCGGATTCGTTGTACCTGGACCTAGTAGTTACTTCGAACGGTGAATTAACGATGAACGGACCTCAGTGTACCTGAAACTGGAGTATACCTTCCTTGGATGGTAATAGAGGTGTCTCTATGATCGGCTATGCGGGATTCATTGTACCTGGACCTTGCTATATCTACCTGAAATAGCAGACAGAACTCTCTCTGGGATTGGCTATGCGGGATTCATTGTACCTGGACCTTGCTATATCTACCTTAAATAGCAGACAGCACTGTCTCTTGATCGGTTATTTGGGACATGGACCTAAACCCACCTTGAACAGCAAACAGAGCTGTCTCTTTAATTGGCTGCAGTGTCCCTGGAACGATCCACTTTGAGTGGTAAGCATTGCTTACTTATTATTGACTCTATGGACATCACAATGGACATGTGACCGATTCAGGAAGGTAAACTTTATGGAAATAATGCCTTCCTTGTATTCTTCAGTGATGTTAAAAACTATTTACCACATTATGTAATTGTATGTCCTAGAAAGGGGAGGGGTTATAGACCCCTTTCAATGTTTACATTTTACGCCTGTTGGTTTCTTTGTTTACTGAACAATAAGCATTGAATTCATTCTCGAAAGGTGTAACTTTTAGTTGTGGTCCTATTTAGCATTTCAAAAGAATCTGATTTGGCCTGTCCAAAAACGTAAACATTGAAACTGGTCAATAGAAGTTGTTAAAATCTTGATAAGATTCAATTTTAAGACAGAGTCATAGGACCCCATAAAACAGATGATGCTTTTGCTTGTCTCTATCTTCAGTCAGATTTTAGAATACCTCAACAAGGCCAACACCTTTATTGCTTTCAATACTTAAAGCCTATTGTTTTCACGTTGGTTACAGTTGTTTTGTCGTTCTCAAAATGACGTTTGATGGGGTATTCTAGATGTAAGAGAATAAGAGAACCTTTTACGAATCATGTTTTGACCAGCATCCTTTGCGAGCAAACAACTCTTGAGACTTTTCTACGATGGCCTAAACCCAGGTGGCCTAAACTTAGGTCAAAGTAAAAACCTTGACAATTACCTTGTCTCTTCCAAATCTGCAAATGACATAACGTCTTTTGTAATATCCAGTGACGATTTTAGATTATTCCATCTTTCCATGATCCCGCTCCCAAAGGAAAATACAACGCCTTTCTTGTCCATGATAAAGCCTACTCTTCCACGTTTCGTTTGCCCATACCCAAGTACGCAACTTCGATAGCTTTGTCAAAATAATCAGCAAGCCTCAATGACACAAATTAACATGTTGCGTAGTTTGTAAGTCACTGTTGAGAATAATATCGAGATTAAACAAGATTTCAAAAGTTCCATTTCATGAATACAGGAATTACCTGGAAATATGATTGTTTGCTGGATTCACTGCACGTGCACGTGTCTTAGTTTTCGGCATTGAATTGAATTGCTCCGACTGCTTCAAACTTCAAACTTTGTATAATGATAATATAAAAAAATCAAATAAAGAAACGTTAGAAGAATAAGAACACAAGGAAGTTAGTCTCATGGTCTGCCGCCATCATGAAACTTGCCCTTGCAAAGGACTCTGGTCAATTATGGGTCTTCGAGTTGTGAAAACACACGCCTCACGAGTAGCTCGTCTCTACTATCCAAAGCAAAGATTGCAGTCTTTTTGAGATTTATTGAGCAACTTCTCAAGCTATTCTCCATTCACTAAAGCGATTCATCCCAATCCCTTTGCTAACTTTAGCACAACCTCGAGCTGTCTGAATTTCCTGTCAATTTATAACGGATTTATTTATTTGCATTTCGAATCTGGTTTGAGTACGAACAAATTAAACCCCTAGCTCAAAAGCTAGGAATATGTGTTCCAACAGATTTTGAACCTGGATTTCGAAATAGAGTTGGTTGACTAGAGCAAAAGATTTGATCCCTGGACACACATTAATATCCACCCCTTGCCAAGAGGGTTTGGCTGGTACTGAGGCCTAATTTCCACCGAGAGAAAAACCTTATGGATAATGAATAATACGTAATTTCTTACGGGCAAATTACAATCTAGGACTCCCTGATAACTACCCTAGTTATCATCCATTTCCAATGGTTCTGTCTCTTGTCTTGTTTGCAATTATGTTGAATTGATAATTTTCATGCAATCCATCACATTCGTTCTCCTCTCCGAGAAATAACGTATTTGTAACTAAGATTAGTAGACATTTTCCAGTTAGTGGTATCATGTCAGATTGTGGCAAACTTGCACTCTGGGGCAAAGCAATCTGAGGGTAGCAGGGTGTTATTTCTTCATGACCACACGACCATTGGTCACAAGAAGTAAAAAGAAAATAATTTTTCTCTCAAGAAACTTTCATGAAAACTGAATCAGAAGAAACTGAATCTTGTAGAAATGGAATTCACCCGGATCACCAATATTTGACGAAATTCGCCGATATATTTACACTCTCTAGAAAATAAATCCTGGCTCCCATTTGACTGAAATATTTATAACAAATTTGAAACTTCGATTAATCATACTACACTGGTCTCAAGCATGTTGCTTGATTCATACATCGAGTATTTTCCCTCTTCCCAACAGCAAGAAAGGCAATGTCTGTTGGTCCTAAGTTTTTCCAACCCTATTCAAAAGCATCATTCCTCTTCTACCCATCATTATGAAAGAAATTTCTTTCAGATAGCCATGGTCACAGAAATACGATGAAATGACACCCTGCACTTTATTCCAGAATTATAATACGACGTCATTTGAAAATAAGAACTAAACGATAAATGATAGTTGCACGAGTTGATTTCAGTTTTAAATGTGAATATTGAATGCATTTTACTTTCGATATGTATATACGTGTGAATTGTATGTTATTCTTTATTAATGAATTTCAGTTTTTTGTATTTTGACTATTACTGTATGACTATGAGGAAATACCGTAAAAGCGATATCTAGCCCCTGGGGAATTTCAATTTTTGAGGTTCTAGAATGGGGCTTATAAGGGTAGGTTCATTTTGAAGAGGATTTGAAGAATCTTTATCTCTAGCTTGTAAAGATAGAAATAAGCAATTGATAGAATCCTTTAGCTATCCCTAACTCATCAAAATCTACTCCATTGTTTTACTTGTATGAAGAGGGGGGTTTTGAAGAAAGGGGGGCTTAATAGAGCTTTTACGGTAGCTATCGAAATGGCCTTAAAGAGACATGAAAGTAATTTCACTAAGAAGGAAATTCCCCTTCAAAGAAGATGATAATACCTTCTCAGCATTTTTACAAAACATTATAAATCTTTAAAACGAAAAATCATACCTAACGAGGAATCGAACTATGATTCCAGCATCTACAACGCTCGGCCTAATCCACTCGGCCACCCGAGCTTTCTCGATGAGGTGGTTTTACTTTTGTACCATTTTTACCAAACATAACAATTCTTACAAACGAAAATAAATACCTAACGAGGAATCGAACTAACACCATGCCTAAAGAAATTTGTTGATATTTTTTTTTCAGGACGACATTTCGCTTATCTGTAAGGCAATTACCTAAAGATAAAAATCGTTAGTAAATAATCACAAACTTCATACATACAAATAGGCATTTCATATAATAAAAAGAAATGAGAAATAAGAGAAAATTAATGCAAATTGAAAATATAAATAGATAATTTCGTTTGTGCTGTTTTATAAAACTTTTTCAAAAGACCAGTATGATCTTAGCGTCATTCTGCAAGCTAATACCTTTTTGACGAGAGTAAACTGGTAGGAGGCAAACAGAATTTCCTGACATTTTGGGAATGGATTAAGAATAATTCTCGCTGATGCAGGACCACTATAACAAGGAGGGGGTAAGTATTTCCCAAATGACCTTTTCGTAAATAGAGGACTAGCGTGGAGATTACAGATGAGGATCAAGTCTAGAGGTAAGATACGTATTGTACGTAAAAGCTCTGTTAAACCCCCTCCCCTCTTCATACAAGGTAGACCACAGAGTAAAATGTGATGAGTTAGGTATAGCTGATGGATATCTTCCATTGTTATATTGCAAATATCTAACTTTACATGCTTGAGAGTGAAGCATTTCTACTCCAACCCCTCTTTCAAAAGCAACCACCCTAATAAGCCCCCCTCTAAGACCTCAAAAATTAAATCAGCCCCTGGGGGCTTAATAGAGCTTTTACGGTAAGCTGTGTTTGAAGAAATAGCACCCCTAGCAATGACACTGTTGCGCTCTATTCCAAACTGAAAATGAAAATAGCTCACTTTGATGATAAAAAAAAATGAATTTTTAATCTTATAAAATTTTAAAGTATGTGATTTTCGTTAGAAGTAAGCATGATGAAAATCCTCGTCGATCTGTCTTATGCTATTCCTGTCAAAATTTATTTATATTTTGATATGATTTTATCGTTTTTACTACTAACACGAGAAGAGAGTGCCTATCCTGGCTAAAGTGCTCAGTATACATTAGTACAGAGCAATTATAAGGCAGAATTAACGCGTTAAAAATAGACATGTTCTTCTGTAACTCCGAGTTTCGTGCTTGCGCACTCATCAGACAGACTATACCAATCTGGTATATTCTGTCTGATGAGTGCGCAAGCACGAAACTTGGAGTCAAAGAAGAACATGTCTATTTTTTAACGCGTTAATTCTGCCTTATCGTTTTTACTATAAATATAACGTTTTAGGATTTTATTTTTTGTTTTATTTTTTTTTACTTTCTTGTAACGCTTTTATTGGCAAATAAATACCTAATAATTTACTTAAACCCACACATCAGTAAGGACACAGGAATCGAGATGATTGTTCTGATGAATTCTCCAGGGAATCAACTCGATAAGGATTTTGATGACCATTCATTTTGGTTGGATTATTAAGTTTATGGCCTTTATTATAATATTAAAAATCGGAGTTTTTAGATACATAACTTAGTTACTTACAATTGACAGTTAAGTTATCATTGACAGTTATTCACACCATGCTTTATCTTCTTCGCATTTCTCTTCGAACCATCTTTTAATAATTTGATTGTTTCTTCCAGATGGAACTAACTTCTTCCTTTTGCTCCTCTGCTCTTCCTAAACGATGGAAAACGACAGAATTATAACCCCAGCACTTGGAGAATATAACCCTGTATCAGGGACATAGCTAATAGGAGGAGCTGCAGCTTGCCCCCTTTTGAAGCTTTTATGAGTTATTATGAGTTTCATAGTTTTTGTAATTTATCAACTACCCAACTTACCTGCTCCCATTGTTTAGAAAGGTGAATTCCAATTCATGCAAAACTATCAGCTGCCTAAACAATGGGAGTTGTGGTAAATTGGGAAGTTGGGGAGTTGGGAAAACTAAGACACTGGGGTTTTTATCAACAAGTGAATGCTGAAAGTTGCCAACGACCCCCTCCCCTATAAAAGAGCTTCTGACTATGCATCACGTACAAGGCCAAGCAGGAACAGACTTATCAGCAAACTGGGGGGTTTGGTCCGCCTTAAAGCGTTAAAATGTAGTTCCATGAAGCTCTTAATAAGAATAGAAAGGGAAATAAGTGAAACTAATGTCAATATTACGAAAATCGTACCTTAGGTATTGGTAATACTCTTCTGTAATTTCCTCGGTTGATGTGTTCTGTGAATGCTTTTTTAAGGTGGATGATCATGTTAGTCGAAAGACATTGGATGCATACTACACACTGGAAAAACAAAATAAGATTAAAATAAAGTCTCCTCAATAAAATTATTGATAAGGGAGCAATGCTTTAGCCTTAACCCCAATCCTACCCCTATCCCTACTCCTAATTCTATTTCTCATCCTTTCCGTAAACCTAAATCTAACGTTAAACCATTTCCTACCCTCTGATTATAATCCTAACCCTAATTCTACCCCTAACCCTATCCATAACTCTATATCTGACGCTGAATATTAAAATAAAACTGAACAGAAGAGTAAAAGATAAAAATCCCTTGAAGTAATGAAATGATTTGACCAATTGGGAAAGAAAAGAGGACTTCAGTCTCCATAAAAACTTTTCTCATAGCAATTTCTGTCTTTCATTCCTACGGTCATAATTTCCTGCAGAAGATAGAGATCAGCTAGATCTACATCTATCAGAATGCTCACAAAAAGTATGAACAACAATTCAAGGAAACCTCAAGATAATAAATGGCTGTTTTGGCTGGGGTTGATTACACAGATAGGGAAGGGTTGTATCTGGAATGATATTTGAAAGGAAATAATTATGCAGATGGGAGATAAAGACGCTGGAGAAGATGATCTCCTAGAGGAGATAAAGATCAGCTAGCTCTACATTTATCTAGGAGTCCACAAAAAGTATGAAAACCTATTGAAAGATCCTCAAGAAACTTAATTGGTATTTTGGCTGGAGTTGATTACATAGATAGGAAAGGGGTGTATCTGAAATGATATTTGGAAGGAAGTAATTATGCAGATGGGAGATAAAGATGCTACGTGGAAATTAGATGATTTTGAAGATAGATTCCATTCAATACTGAACAGAGTGACGTCATATGGGCCATTATGGTACAACCTCGAGCTGAGGACTCTAAAAACCGTGCGTGGGAAAATTCAATTGGGGAAATTCGTGTTGTGTTGGAAATGGCAGTTTAAGTTTGCTCGTTTATATCATGAAAGTTTTTGTTTTGTTTGCAATACTAATCTTTTGTGGGGGCCCGGAGACTTTTATAAAGTCAATCCAAAGCAAGATATTTCCAAACATGATTCAGGGGGGACATACCTGGGGCTGGCAGCTAGATAAACATTCGGGTTTCCGACACTGCTCACTGCTCACCATGATGTCACGGTCGTTCATCGTCATTTCTTTTGCTTGGATGCTGTTCCAAAATTAACAACAAAATATTCAGTCAGACATATTGTCTGAAACTCATTGGAGAAGTACGTCAGAAATACGACAAAAGAGGAAACCGAATAATGAATGTTTATAACAAGTAGCAGATCGAAATCAGCGTACCAGGAAAGAGAATAATTATCGGTTAAGTGCAAAAACAGCCAGTCATCACCAGCAATCAAGTGAAACGAAAAATGAATTACAGAAGGAATCCTTGTAGGAAAACAAACTCTTAGATTGGGAAAACGAAATTTCAAATTTCTACCTTTCAATTCTTTGGGCATACTTGGCAATTCCAGTCATCGAAAAGGCATAATAGAGAACCTAAAAAGACGTTAGAAACTTACTATTAAGTATACGTTTTAATTCTATATCATTTAAAAACGTCCACCCAGGCTAGATGTAATGCATATTTCATTTGGCTCTAAAATGCCTGCAAGTTTAGGAAAATGTTGCGCGTCGAAATTGTGCTCTAATGAGAAAACATTAAAGATGTTTGTGGTGAGCTAATGGTTAGAGCACTCGAACCTAATGCAAACGGTCTTGGATTCGAAACCACCTTCAGACCTGTCACTAAGTGCGAGGAGAGAATTAGCCAGCTATCTGTAATTCCAGGCAAAAAGGCAAAAGGAATCACGAGGTGTGGTCACATCAAGAAGAAGGACCAGGGTTGCAGTGCCCGATTAGTCTACCTATTCAGTGGGCCCTTTGTGCTTAGTGTATAAACCAATACCTTACAAAGATAGTAGCTAAGTTTATCTACCTTTCAGCATCGATAATGTGGTGTAAAAAATGAACAAATTCAAAAATGTTCCTACCTGTTCGTACATGACACCATTCTCACTGTGCACAGAAGAAGAAAGATTGGGCGACATATTTACCTGAAAAAAACAATATATCTAACCTAACTTCTTCAACATAAGACCATTATATTTTCAAAATCAACAAGTACAGTACTGAAGACTTAAATCTTGTGCCTTATTTCCTTTGGACAGAAAGTGTTCATGTTTTGGGAAATAGCTCCAGGAGGGCGTGATGCCTTTTGAGACGGTCAGGGGAGCTCCAAAGAAGAGACAGGGTAGTCAGTAAATTCTTAAAAAACTAACAACTAGGTTAAACTTGCAAGCATTAACTTGGTTGATAAATCTTCAAAACTGTGTAGTTATTTAAAACCAATTCCTTATTCTGGAGCTTACCAAATATGTCACAAGATCAACAATTCATTTTCTATTTTGTTCTACGTGGTTTAAGTCATGTATTTAGTCCAGAGAGACAACCAAAAAGATTACAATTTAGACATTTACCTTTGAATTTACCTTTTAGACACCCATTTTATGTGACCCCTTACCCTTAATATAGATGTAGAAGTTTGTGATCGATATGGCTTTGGCTGGTAGATTCAATCGATTGCCCATCAAGCTCAGTTGGTTGAGTAATCAAGGCGCAAACTAAGAGGTCGTGGCCTTGAATTTAACCTGGGTTATTTTCATTGACGCATATCATCTCGATGGATCTAAACCTGCTAATTGATTTGGAAAGAAGCGGGGTTTTGAAAATCAATCGAGATAATTCGTGAAAATATAAATGACCCGAGTAATACTCGAACCTACGACATCTAGATTGGTAATTATCCATTGCACCACCAGAGCCTTGATGACCCAATGGATTAGCGCACTAAAGTACCAATCTAGAGATCCTGGGTTCGAGTACTACTCGGGTCTTTTTCATCCACACAAATTATCTCGATGGATCTAAACCTGCTAGTGAATGGAGCTGCTCATTAAAAACAAACGGGGAATTATATAAAATAACAGAAAAAAGAAACGAGCTAAAAGCAAACCTCCATGAGCCATAAATTCATTTCCTCATCAACCACGAAGTCGAATCTGACCAGTTCAAAGAAATTGCTGTGAAACAAAAACAGGAATATGAAAACCGGCATAAGTTTTAAGATCTGAAATTTTTACCAGAATTGATACAGGTTGTACATCAATACAAGATGTTGAAATAATAATTAACTAAGTATAATTAAAGCGAGAAGATGTTTAAGGGGCGGAAGTGAATCCAACAACGAATTGTGAATCTACAGTGGATGTAAAGTTGTCTTTTCATTTCAACAAAGACGACAAATATAAGTCTAGTTTTTGATTAATATAACATTTACTAATTTTCAAAAGAATTATTCTCGTATACAATTTATTGCTTTTCATAAATCATAGTCTTCTGAGATATATATTCTTGAAAATAACAACGTCCATTGTTTTAATGTTTTGTGCTGAAAATCTTTCTAATTTTCATCGTTTTCTTTTGTTACAGTGAACTCTTGTTGTGCTCTACTTGCAAATCATTCACTTGACCTAATACAATTTTTGATTGTTTTCTTTTGAAAGTGTGCACTTTCGCTTTCCAAGTTTGCTAGCATAGGCAATAGTGAATAAAATGGCTTTTTTTGGTTCCCAGACCACGCCTCTCTGAAGACTAGGCGCAATCAATGATGACGTGCTTGTTATACTAAGTATCTTTATGAAAGGTATAGCAGGGATAAATTCAAACTACCTACTAAGCAAATCTGAAATCAGCATTACTGGCAGCTATTTCTTTCTCCTTTGCAATAAAAACCTGGAAAAAATAATATCATTAAGATTAAGCCTCTGGAAATTTACAAAGAATTTAATCACCCTTTACATTGAATTATCTTATATTACATAAAATTAGCTATGTTGTTTAAATGTGAAACTCGTAGGCTTGGGCATATGATGTACATTTTACAACATCACTTGATAAATCTTTTGTAAAGAAAACTTGAAGGAGTAGTGCACTATTTGGAAACCAGCTTCTTGGTGCTAGAATATATTTGATAGCGTGGTTTTATGTTTGACCAAGTCGCAGGGGACCCAAATGTTCTTCCTTTCGATATCATATTTAGGGATAGGAATGATAACGACTCTTATCTCTTGTCCGAGAGCAAACTATCTAAGAGACATTGAATACTAATGTTTAGCAGAGAGGTGTTGACTAGCATTATCAAAGTCTTTGATATGGTCTGGGCCTGGGATTGAACCCATACCCTATCCCAAAAAAGTGGTGAGCACTCTACCACTAGACAACTGAATGCTAGTATGAATTCAACGAACTCGAGGTGAATATTGTCGAGAATTTATTTGTTTTCAGACAGATAGAAAATTAGCCCGTGGTAGTCTGACAAGGATGAGTTTTAGTCAGACAACCATGTCCACAGAAACTCAATTGTCAGAAAAGGTGCTTAAAGTACACGAATACTGTATTATGGTAGAATGTGGCTCAAGATACACAGAGAGGGCTCAACAAGTTGCAACAACTACGAGCGAAATATATGTGGTTATATGCCTAAGGTTATGAGTTTCTGCAGAGAGAGCTTGGTGATAGCCGGGAGTGCACATAGGGTCTCATGATAACATACTTAAATTTTTCTCGTTGTTCTTGTAGCTATTTGGGCAATCTTTCGTTCTTGAATACAAAAATTTTGTAACTGTACGTCGTAAGCCAGAGTTTAAGAGTTGCTGTGGTGATAGCCAGGAGGGCACATTGGGTCTGTTGATCAGAAACATGAAACTGTTTCATCATTGTTTCACGTTCAATATCACTATCACATACAATCTCTATATAGAATATCTGGCTTTGATAGAACAAATGCTCACATTCGTAAACAAAAAGTCATTGTAGAATTTAGATAGACCGAATGACGCTCATTTGTTGGAAGTATTAGACGTAATGACGTAAACCGCAGTTGAAGCCCAGTTAAAGCTATCCAGATAGTTAATCACGTAGAAGGAAACTTTGATCTTTTTATTTTAAGTGAACATCATTAATGAAAGGACACCTACTAAGAAGTATTGCGACATGACGAGTTCCACAGGAGAACATTTTAATCTTCTTAATATAATTTCCTTACCATTATAGGGATTATCTTCACTAAATTTGAGAAATTTATATTAAAGATGACTTTAATGATTAAAATGATTAGAGTATAAGTAATTTCTGCCTTTCTGGAAATGTCAGATATTCGCTTTAGATGATCCAGATAACCTTCTAGTTTCCCAAACTTTTTGTCTCACTAAATTAATAAGCCTTGTGTAAAAGAGGGTCAGCACTACTTCATAGTCTGGCTTTGAGCATGCTACACAATAACGGTTGTCTGATCTTAAACCAAAAACTATTCTAAGCTTGAAATTCAATATCATTTCATGAATGTTTCATATTTCATAAATTTTACCTAAAGTACGTTCTTAAATTTCTATTGGAAAATAGTCATCTTAAATTTTTGTGGTAGAGATTGCAGAGTGGTTAGATCACTTGACACTTGTTCGAGGGGTCCCGAGTTCGGAACCACCTTCAGACTATTCACATAAAGTGTGAGAAAAGAATTTGCAAGCTCTCTGTAATTCCAGGCAAAAAGGCAAAAGGAATCACGAGGTGTTATCACATTGAGAGGAAGGACCAGAGTTGCACTGCTCGATTAGTCTACCTATTCAGTGGGACCTTAGTGCTTTACACATAAACCAATACCTTACGAAGATAGTAAGCGTATGTGCCTATCAACTATCAATATTCTTTGGGGTAGGATCAGAATCAATGAGCAATAACGCTCGAATCTCGACTATGATGTTAGGCCACTCTCCTGATGGATGGGTGGCCAGGCCATCCATCCATCAGGAGATGAGATAAAAATCTATATTCATGACGATTAAACATCAGGTTGAATTTCCTACTGAAATCCACATTTTCAATAAACAGTTGAACTGGCAAAAGCCCTGAGAGTTGATAAGATACATTGAGTCACTAGTCGTGCCAGTACAAACAATTTGTTTCCAACATAACATGAATAAATGCATGTTGTTGTTGTTTATAAAATATGTCGTAAATAACGCAAAACATTTCATAGCTAACACAGCTCTAAATCAGCTCTGCACAAAGCAAGTGTGCTTTTAGAGGATTTGAAATGCAAGGGAGAAGAGTGCGAGACACTTCTTGCAATCAGAATCTTCCTGTAACATGAAATAAAGCAGAAAAATTGATACCTCTCTAACTGCTTGGCGAATATCTCTCCATAACTTTTTCGTATCTTTCCCTAAAATAGAAACACAAACCATAAGAACATTCTCGAACATCTCCAACTGAAAAAGGATCCCATTACAAGCACGAGACATTAGGAAAATAGGATCCCATGGTAGAAAATGATGTATGATAGCCTACCTTGACTTTCCAGGTAGCCAAACAACGATTTCTTTCTGCTGAAGTGGCCATGGTTGAAGTAAGCTTGAAGGGAAGGCATCTAGAAGAGAGATAAACAACACTAATCAGTGACAGCCCTGATTATTGGCTCCAAGTCTCCATCTCCAAGAAATTCCATCACACCTTTTCTCCCTCCCACCCCTTCTTTGGTCTCTCCCTCCCTCTACATCAACCCTTCGAGCTGAATTCAGAGCTCTAATAACAACTTAATAAGGTAATTTTAAAATGAAAATCTCGCAAAATCGTTTGAAGAGAAATTACGAACTAATATAAAAACTAAAAATGTGTAAAAAGACGAGATATGGCTTGGAAATAAATCACTTTGCTTTATAATTGACTTTGTTGTGACATTTAATAGACAGTTCTGAAGGGGGTAGTGATCCAAATTTCCAGCACTAAAAAAAATCGAAAATCCCAATCCCAATAACATGAATAGAGAAATTCCCCATACGTGTTGAAGAATACCAATCTGAATTTATTTTTTCATTTCCAAATCCCAGTCCCAAGAAGTCCAATCCCATTTTCCCAGTTGAAAGAAAGGTGAATCCTAGTTCTCAATTTACCCCTTCCTGACCTTGCCAATACATGTCCTGAAAGATGTGTTTGAGAATAAGCAAAACATTTTAGTTGAAAGAAGTCATCTTACCAGTGAAGGGGCGTAGTAGTCATCACCAACAACATAGGAAGCCACATCCTTTATATTCAGCGGCTCATAGTTGCTCGTGCAAAACCTGAAATCAAACAAATACATGAAATCATTTCAATTGATACAAAATTTGATGAAACATACCGTTCTGTGGAAACGTGTTCAAACTTTCAAGGGAGATTCATTCAGAGGCAATTCTTGCTGTTTAGTGAAACATTATGTGCAATAGACTTACTCAGTAGGTATCATTCATGTTATCCAAAATCAAAACACAAGCCCAATCCTCCAAACGTGGTCTTGAGACAAATCAGAAAAATTCTGTCGTTTCAATGTCCCCCTTGATTTCTACTACAAAATACCTGGGGCACACCTGTTAGTACAGTGATTATGATAACTAGTTATTTTTCTATAGTTTTTAGGTGAAAGCCCCCTTTCTCTTAAATTCGATGTTTCCGTGTAACCTCAGCCGAGTAGCTAGGGCAATGAAATTAACAAAAAGTAAAGTCCTAATATTGTTATGTGGGGAGGGGGTGATAATTAATCATGGATACCAGTATTTTAGGGGGCCATGGGATCTCGTCAAAGGTTCTCTTACAACTAGGATGAAGAGAGAAAAATCTTGTGCTTGATGGAAATTTAAATACAAAAGTTTATATGATTTTTTTCGGTTTGCTTCCTGCAACATTAGTCTGAAGGTTCTTATCTTTCTCTCATCCTATTTGTGGGGTCTTACTATAAACCAATTTAAGTCACATCTAGTTCAGCACTTTTATAAGGTAATATGGCTAAAACGCTTAGTATAAAATGGAAGCTTTTCTGCAACATTTCAGTCACAGGTAAATAAGTCTTACCTAACCAATATTTCTTCACTGTAAATATAAACTCTGAGAGGGTCAACAGATGTTACTACAACGTAAATCCCAATATCAAATTTCCTAAAAATTGAGAGTAAACAATTAATTTTACAAACTTATAATAAAATCTATGGTTTTGCCATTTCAAAATAAAGTCAGATTTGGGAATTTTAGCACGTTCCCAATCTTTTTTGCAATGTAGTAAATTCGTGTATTCTTCCTCACAACCTAATTTGTTAGTTGTCATCTTCTTCTTGTGTTAATGCGTTTTGATGCCGTTGACAAATCACGGTGGTTTCTTTTGCCTCCATCCATCTCTACTCTATGCCTTGTCTTCCAGTTCCTTCTCATCTTTCATATTCGCCATCTTTCTCACCACCCAGTCCAGCAACGCAGTCCTCTGCCTCACCCTGGCTGTCTTACCGTCCAAATTCTGTTCTTATAAATTGGTTGAAAAAAGAGGCAAAGAAAAATTACTCTACTACAGCAAACTTAGGCCATTCGGACTTATATCCTCCTCAGAGTTTCCCTTATGATTTTGTGATTGGAAACTATTTCAAAGTTTTGTATGTAAATCTGTTATTATCATGTTTGTTAATTGTATCGAATCTATAATTAACAATGAATCGAAATATTCTGTTTCTTCTTAAACCATCATCAATAGCGAAGAGCATCAAGCATAACGAAAAAGTGAAAGGAAACTTACTTTCCATCGATGAGAAAAGGATTCTTCACAAAGAGTTGGACAAATGTATTCTCTGCTGAGAAATCCAGGCCTAGAATTAAATATAATGACAACTTTAGCAGAAGATTTATTTCTGTTTAATATAAATAGTAGTTGTTTGTTGAACATAAGTAAATACGCAAAAAAAGTTCTTAGGGTTTCTTTGCAAGAATAAAACTGGAGGGGATTGTTTGACAGAACAGAGAACAGACATCATCAAAATCATCAATATCGTTTGTTGACTGCAACCAATCAATGTATCGGGCCCTGCTGTTTCTAAGCCATAACAGAGAATGAAAAGTATAGGAGAGTTGAAATTTTATAATCGAACAGTTAGATAGAACGCTTGATAAATATATGGCACTGAAAATATATCAATGTGGAATAAAAAAAACTATGCGATTAAGCCAGCAAGCCAACTTATTTGTTAAGGCAGGTTCGAAGTTTGGCAGCTTGCAGCTGATGTGGACCTGCAGATTGGAGCCCCAGAATTGATATTCTAGAATGAATATCCTGGGTACTCATTTACGTTGGCTTGTAGTTCACAATTCCGTCCATTCTGGGATTCAAACCCACAAATTTGCTCTTCAAGAATTAGAAATCCAGCGCCTTAACCACTAGGCTACATCACTGACTATGGACCAAGAACTAGTTTCTTACCATGACAAGGAAATAACAAGAAAATTGCATTTTAATGAGAGATCCAGCCTGGTCCTAATACTGAAATTTATTCTTATCAAACACTTAACTCACCCTTCACATCCACAATTTTGATTCCTCTGTGATCATTACTCTTTTGCAACCATAGATTATTCGGATTCAGTTTTGTCTGAAAAAAAAAACAGAACGAGAAGGTGAACAACAGGTACCTTCTAATATGTTTCATAGACTGTGTATTGTCATATAAATCAGATGAGCTCGCTTGTTTGTGTCTTGGTGGGCTGGCTGGGTAGTATGGACAACAAAGGAGTTTACCTCCACACAAATTTGCTTTTTCACCAGATGGAAATCTCTAACATTGAAAAAGAGCTTAAATCTAGTTGTCTACTAAAGCTCTCATGGACATCTTAAGGGGAGTCCAGTCTTCTTAGAGGGAATTCATAGCTTATAAAACAAAATATGCGTGATTGGGCAATTCTCCTTCAAGCAACACGCAATATGTCGTGAGGGCTACACATCATCCTCTTAGCAAAGGTGAAGCAATCATATTTCAAATAACGAACCTCCTTTGACACTCAATATCAGCCATTTGAAAGGAAGAGAGTGTAAACTTCAATTAAGCCAGGAAAATCGGAAGCATAGTGAAACGAATACATAGATTACTTAAGCTTTTCGTCTGACACTCAACAGAGTAATACGTCAGAAAGAGAACAAAACAGAAACCTAACTGATTATATACCCTGATTACATTCTCTGTTTCGTTCTCTTTCTGACATATTACGCTGTTGAGTGCCAGACGAAAAGCTTAAGTAATTTATGTATTCGTTTCACTATGCTTCCAATTTTCCTGGCTATATTGAAGATTTGTACCATCCAAAGAGTGGAAACTGGAGAGACTAAAGTAATCCCTACATGAAGGGACCAGCATAATTGACTGCATAAAGAAAAACTGCAGTAGTCAAGTAAAATCCTTTCATGTTTCCATCATTCTCTTCTACCTCTTTCAAGCTAAGAGCAGTTTTGTGGCACTTATATACATTATTTGAACACAATAAATCCATGAGGGAAACTTACCTCAGTAAGAAGAGCTTGCTTTTCTTCTGGCATTTTAAATGCTTTTGGGATCCACATTAACTTTGAAGTTGCCAGTTGAACTTTTAAAGTTATGAATCCTAACCCAGGAAAATGATTTACCTGCCAAGAGAAAACATAGAGTTTCATTTCAATTACACTTTACCTACACGAACCTGATTTGCACTGTTTGTATCTAAATTTGCAACTCCCATTACTTACTTCTCTTTGGTAAGTAATATCAATATTTTCATAGACAGAGAATCCAATTATCTCCAAACTGAAATTGCAGAAATGGTGATGGTTAAAAAATGTTCTCAAGCGCAGCACATGACAGCAGAAAACTTTTGTGTGTCAATTTAAACTTTAATCTTTGTTTCATAATCTCCACATGTGATGGGATCATAACTCCTAAAAGGTCTTCTTCATACAATATTCTCCGTTATTGAGCCAGCTGTTCAAGTAAATATCTTGAAGATCAGCTTTATTCTTATTTGGCTTGCGATGAGCACACCATTGTAATCGGGGGAAAGTTTTCTTATGCCCAGGAATCTTACTTATATGCTAAGAATAAGAATGTAGTAATTTGTGCTACAGTTTTCTCAAGCAAAGTCTTCAATTTGAAAGTTACTACCCTTTAGAAAAACTTGTGACTCCAAGTTAGCCACATGGTTGTTTGGAACCAGTGCCATCCATGAATATCTTCCAGAAAGCAGCTAATTTTAAGGGACACGCCACTCGACTTGCTACTAGAAGAAGCAAAAGAATGAAGACTTACGTATTGCTTGTCGTTCATTTTTCTGAGCATTTCCTTGAAGGAGTCTGAGAATGGAAAGCCAAACGACCACATTAGTTTCCATCTTGGAGGAGGACTCTTTGAATGAATTATTTTGTAACCAACTCTTTGAAGAACGGCTATCACATGATTCAGATGATAAATCTATGAAGAAAATAAGACTTGTTAAGAAGAGTACATGGTAATAATCGCCATACCGTAAACCGGGGTTACTTTGGCTTTTGAGGTTACTTTGACCACCCATGGTAGACAATAGAAACTACTGTTTATAGGCTACTTGTTGATACTCTTGAAAGTTTTTTATGGCAGCATGGCAGCATATAACCAGTACCTAGCCTATAAACAGTTGTTTCGATTGTCTACCATGGGTGGCCAAAGTAACCTCAAAAGCCAAAGTAGCCCCGGTTTACGGTACCACAAAACAAGTAGATACCATATCAATCTGGCATCAAATCTAAAAATCATATTAGGAAGTAGATAGCAAGTTTATGTTTTATGTGTTAGCCTGCATAAGGCCTGAAGTATTATTCTCAGCAAGGGAAACATAGTTTAATATTCATTCTGATTGACGGGGGGGGGGGGGGGTTGAGTTGTTTAGTCAACACCTTGAAGGTCAACCTCGCACGATCAAGATTTACTTCAGCTGCATATAGCAAACTGATCCTATAACCCCTCACCTCTAACCCCTTACCTCTAACTTCATAAATTCTGCACGTTCTGAAAAACCCTCTTATAAAAATAAGATAAAAGATGAACAATATAGACACTCACATATTCCGAAGAGATCCAGGCAATATTACTAGTTCCGTAGCTCTGGTCATCAGGAAAACCATTGAAGTATAATGGAAGGTGGTATAGTTGGTAGATGTTCAGGAATATCAACAGTATTCCAAAAATCCCAACCGCTATCACAACATATAATGTCTTCAGCTTGAAACTGCTGTTTTTACCATTCATCATGTCTTGGGCCACTTAGGCTGGATGTCTTCTAGGCACACCAACTACTGAAATAAAATCAGCTAAAATCAAGCCAAGAAAAGTTTGTGATCCAGCAGGGAAAAGATGAGACATTCATTTGCATACTTCATATACTTACCGAAAGTCAATATTTTTTAAGAGAAATAGAATCCAAGGCAAAACCTCTTCTTCCCCTTGCATCAATTGGACGCAACTTAAAATATGCCAGACTTAATTTACAGGGGTGAATAGAGAGCTGATAGAGCTTCAAGTAAATCTGACTCTCAAAGATTTTTCTTGACCAGCTCCTTTATACATTTATTGCACTAAATTTCCTCAGTGAATTGTGTGGATGTGCTTGCTCTCTCTGCTTAATTTCTTCAATAAGAACGATCTCCACAATTTGTATGCTGACCTGTTTCAGGTCATCATAATTGTTGCTACTTTACCTGTAACCGTGGCATCATGTGAGCACCAGCAAAGTAAAGATCATCCATAATTATTTGCGGGCAGCTATGTCTACCGACAGGCTTGAAGATCTTGTTCAAATAAGTAGCGAACGTGACATTTCTGACAATATCAAGCTCAGTAAATTGGTGAAGTTTTTAAACTCGCTAACCACCGCAAGCTCCTGTTGTAACAATTCGATTTTTAAAATGTTACATCACTAACCAACTTCAAGGTTATATCTGTGTCTATAAAATGAAATGAAATTTCCTAATGTAAATAGAGCTTTTGGTGAAAGAACGTTATCCAGCATTTAAAAAGGCGTTCCTAGCGTTTACAAGGGCGTGTCCCTAGTTTTGAAAGGGCATGGCCCTAAAAAATTTTCCGGGGGCTCCGCCACCAGGCCCCTGTCGTGCATATGTCCCCCCCACTTCTTGGCGGCTGACGCCGCCACTCCAAGGGGGTAAGCACTGCCAACATCGAGATACCTTACCACAAAATTTCAAAAATTTAATTGAAAGTTTTTTATACATTACTGTGTTAATCTTCTTGGGGCTACCCCCTCTAGTGCCTCCACTACTAAAAAAATCCACTACTAAAGGCAGTGAATTTTCTATGTGTTCAGATTTTTGAGTGAGGGAAACCAGTGGCGTCGCCACGGGGTGGACTGGGGTGGACTTGTCCACCCCAGTTTTCCCAGAGGTCGATTTTCCAATTCGCTAAAATCCGTTTAGAAAAATTGGAGGGGGTGGGTAAGGCACCCTGAGCCCTTTGCTGAAAGACAAGTAAAACAAGACCACAGATGTGACATAATATTGTGTGATATCATATAGCAATGTTTCTGTCATTACGACACCCTTATGGCAGTCGTATTCCAAGTCATATTGACGGTATTATCAGTTTTCCGTTGTTAGCATGAGAAATATACATACAGACCTAGTTCAAAAGTTTTTTTAAGCATTATAGTTTGCAAGTCATTTTTTGCAGAAAGGGCGTTGTCTATATTCCCTGAGCTTCTGAAGGGCGTGGTCAAAGAGATTTTCTGGGGGGCTCCGCCCCCCAGTAGCTCCCTGTCCACCCCAGTATGTTTGGTCTGGCGACGCCACTGAGGGAAACATTTCTTGAAATGAAACTTCTGCAATGAAACTTCCCTATTACACTGAAAAATCAACCTCAGAATAACTGATGGGGCCTTGTCACCTCCCCTTCTTCCAACCCCTATCAGGCCACTGCTTGCCAGGCAACGGATTGATGTACTTACGCACCCCAGATTACTCTGAAGACAGTCTTTAGCCATAAACTCTGCAAAATGGACAGCTTGTAAAGGAATCAGTTTTTGAAGCTTCCTTGGAAGAAGTTCAAAAATTTGGACTCTGCATTCATTGTACTTCCTACGGACACAATGTTGTTTTGTCAAGTGTAAAAATTGATAATCAACTTGAGAAGGACTGACTTTCACCCATCTTTTGCCCATGCAACTCTTGCATTGAATGTCAGGAGTTAATTGCATGAATTTCTAATCTGAGGGTTAGAATATACTAATAGCTAGTTTTGTTTATTGAAATCGCTTTTTTTGATATTTGCCCTATTGTGTGACCCGCCGCAGGGTAACTTTGATTACCACTGAACCCTATCTGTTTTTCATACATGCATTGGAATCACACTCTAAGAATTAACAATTATTTACAAACAATGTTCAAATTCGATTAAAATCACCCGAGCTGACAGTTGATAGGAAGATATACTGACTTCATAAGGCTTTGCTTAATGTGCGAAGCACAAAGTGACAACTGTATAGGTAGACTAATCTTGCTCCTTCCTCTCAATGTGACCACACCTCATGACTCCTTTTTGCCAAGAATTATAGAGAGTTGGCAAATTTTCTCCTGACACTGTGGCAGGTCTCAAGATAGTTTCGAACCTAGGACCCTTTGAAAACGGGTCATGTGATCTAAACACTCGGCCATAGGCCCCACCGCAAAGTTTACCCTCAGAGTAATAATTTCAAATCAAGGTCCTAGAGGTCAACTCACCCTCCACTCCCCAGCTTACTGGAGAAACACAAACAGCATCGATTCTTTTCAGCTAGATCCTCCTATTAACTACCAACTTTGCTTGCCTTGCCTTCTCTCACATTTCTCTTTCTTTCCTGCAGCAGAAAATTGTAGCAAACATTCTTTTACCTGGGCCTAGCAGTGATAATAATGGTGGAAATCAATTGTCCAATGGGCCTAAGTCTTTAGGACACACAAAGAAATCATATTGTCCACTCCGCTATCATTACTAGCAGGATTGTTATCTTTTCTTTCAGAAGCATAATTGAATGCAAACAATGAATAATTGAACAGAACACCTCATCTGGACAGCGAATGCAAATTAAATCGCACGCAAAGCCACATTTGAGAGCAGCCATTATTACTTCTGAATACTCCATTGAAAGTCGATAATTTACCCGCAATAGATAAGCACTGATTGGTTTACAGACATTTGGCTTTGTTTATCGAACAAACGACATTCGTTTGAAACTACCGGGTGGACCAAAAAAGTAGACGAGCTATTCGCACCTTTTTAGGAATGGAAGTTCTTCAGAGGAATTGTCCTTACATGGATAGCGAGAAAAATCATCTAAAATATAGCGAAACATATTAACAACTTAACACTTATTCGTGCTCGTTCTCTTTCTCACGCACTACCTTGATAAGTGTCAGACGCAAAAGCTTTTTAAGTAGTTACCATGTTTCCGATTTTTCTCGCCATCCTAAAGTTCTGTACCGATCAAAGCTTGTCCTTTTATGTGCAGCTTTTACAGTGCTCATCTGTTTTTTCGCACATATATTGAAGTAAACACGTTTCAATATTGCAAAATAATTTATTATTGTTGTAGGGAAAGGGCTGAATTATTTTAGGAATTCTTCTTCATGAAAATCAGCCTCACAGTTTTGTTGCTAGATCTGGCAAAAGTTTTTCTGGAATCTGGGTTATGCAAATTTTGAAAGGTAAGAGTGCCAGCACAGCAAAAAGCTAGTCAATACGCATCAAAAATCTTATCAAAATGTTGATGCCTGATGGGTATCTTTTTGCCGATAGAAAACAGCATATCTAAGAACGTGGACATTTGCAGTGGTCGAAATGCTTTCTCAACTGGAAATTTTTCGAGAGATAATAAATGCAGAACAATAGACTGCGAAACAACATTCAGTTAGTTAAGATATATGCTTATTACCTACCCAAAACTATAATTAGAATATGTTTAACCCTCTGAGGCGAACAGCACTGCCAAAAACGTTGTACGAAGGTTCTGACATTTGGGCTCCCAGAAAATTGGCCTAAGATTTATCGAATTCTAAAGAAAAACTTAGGGATTCCTAAAAATTCATCGAGATTAGGAAGGCTTCTAGCGGATTCCAGGGATTCTCAAAGATTATTCTGGGATCTTTAGGGGATTCATTGGGATTTTTCAGGTCGAACAGTGTACGAAGTCTCTGGCAATGTCATGACCCTCGGTATCCCCGGTTACATAAATGCGTGTTAATATACTACAATACACGATAGAATACACGATAAAATACACGATAAAATCCATATATTTCGTAACAACAAATTCTTGAATCAAAATAGGTTACATAAAAAGTATCAAAATCAAATTACTGATAAGAGTCCAGTCCATTTACAAAAATAGCCTCTAGTAGCTGAAAATAGTTCAACATTTTTTTAAAAAACACTGAAAAATACTGAAGACTTACTTGCTAAAACTTCAATATTAGTTATAAAGGACCTGGGCCAAAACATTATCTCAAGCCTGCTAAAACCAGAGAATCATTCGTCATGTTTTCATAGGCTCATCTTGGGGTCTCACTCATATGGAGGAGTTTCATCCATATTCATATATTTATCATAAAATGGTTAATTGCTAGTTTTAACACAACTAATTAGAACAACTAAAAGGTAGCAATGTAGCAATCAACTGATAGACATCCTATTCCCCATAAATGATACCAATGATAGAAGATCTTGAAGGCTCAAGAAATAATAGATAATAAGAGAAATCATAATCGAATAGATAAAATAATAGATAATAAGGAAAATGGCCCTTCCCTATTCCTTCATAAGTACATCAAGAATTTTCAATTCAGATTACCCATTTTGGCTTGAAGACTTAGGTTGTACGAATTCGAAATTCAATTCCACAAGATTTAGATATGATTAGTAAAATCTTAACCTTGGATGGGACGAACGTGTTAATATCACTAAACAAAAGCAACAAACGCCAACAAAATGTTTAAATTTCTTTGGCTTAAAGATGCCATAAAACCCTTGCAGACGGACAAATAAAACTAGCCCCATAAAACACAAATATGGACAAACACAAATACAGTGTAATCCCGTTATAACGAACTCTGAAGGGAACCAGAAAACTCTTCGTTACATCGAGAGTTCGTTATACAGGGAAAATTATTTCACGAGGCAGAGGGACCAGACATTTTGTTATATAAAGATGTTCGTTATACCTGGGGGGGTTCGTTTTATCGAGATTTCACTGTACATCAACACAATAGTAAAATAGATAAGATGTAAAACACAAATACTCTAAAGTCTACTTACAATGTCTCGTCTCAATGTTTGCAAGTTGCACCTCGCATTAGATAGAAATTCCCTCACTGCATTCCTGCGGATATGCCTGGCCTACTTTCCCACGTCTTTACGAGCTCTTACTACAATTATAAGTGAGTTACTCGAGCTCTTACTCGAGTTCTTTGCAAGTTGATAATCGCAGCAAAACAGAATTTCGTGCAACCAGATATGCTGTCTAATTTCAATAGCATTTTAGAGGATGAATTCTTTCCTTCTGCCTCAACGATGCCTCAAAGCGGATTGTTTCTAGATCATTCTAGTGAACGCATCTTTTTTCGAAGTGTGGTGAATACAGGAAACAATAATGGGGAAAACAGTAATCGAGTTCAGGACTTAAATATGAAATTAGAGCTCTAGATAGATTTTTCTTTATCATCTGACGAGCCTTCTCCAGGTTTGAAATTGACGAGTAAACTTTGTTTTTCATCGTGCATGTCTCCCTCATCTTCTTCGTCATTCTCCACTTCAAGAGTTGGGGTTGGTACTTCAACAACTAGGAATGACCCCTCGTCAGCTGGGGTGGAACCCTCGACAATAAGGGGAGATTTATTATCAGATAGAATGGCATCTTCTTCAGCTGGGGTCACCAACTCCTCAGCAGGTGAGAAAGGTTTCTTGTCAGCAGGGGTGGAGGCTTCGTCAGCTGGGGTAGATGCCTCAACAGCTTGGGTAGTTATCTCATCAGCAGGAGTAGATGCCTCATCGGTTGGGTTAGATACCTCATCGGTTGGGGTAGATACCTCTTCAACTGGGATAGATGTCTCATCAGCTGGGGTAGATGCCTCATCGGCTGGGGATGATGTTTCACCAGATGGAGGCGATACCTCATCAACTGGGATAGATGCCTCCTCAGCAGGGGTAGATACCTCATCGGCTGGGGATGATGCTTCACCAGATGGAGGCGATATCTCATCAGCTGGGGTAGATGGCACATCAGTTGGGGTAGATACCTCTTCAACTGGGGTAGATGCCTCAACAGCTGGGGTAGATGCCTCATCAGCAGGGGTAGATGCCTCATCAGCAGGGGTAGATGCCTCATCGGCTGGGGACGATGCTTCACCAGCTGGAGGCGATACCTCAACGGCTGGGGTAGATGCCTCATCGGCTGGGGACGATGCTTCATCAGATGGAGGTGATACCTCAACGGCTGGGGTAGATGCTTCATCGGCTGGGGACGATGCCTTACCAGTTGCAGTAGATTCCTCGGGTGAAGTAGAGCTTTCTTTCCCCAAAATAATATCTACAATAGTTGAGAGAAGTCCCCCATTTGCTTCTCTATCGCTTTCAGTAGTCTCCTCTACCTCCTGAACGGGTGCTGGCAAGGCAGTAGGTTGGGGGTCAGCCGTGGTATCTATCCCCTCATCAGAATCTTCTACATGATCTAGCTCTCCCATCTCTGCGACTGAAACTTGTTTTTGTATTGCTGGAGCTGTGTGCCGTTCCAGATACTTCTTCCTGGCAATTTCGAACAAGCTCTGCGCTTCTGCTGCACCCGTCTGAGCCACTAACTGGTAAAGCAACGAGTTTCGGCATCGAAGAAGACAATAGGGCTCGTTGAATTCCTTGAGGTTTCCTGCATCCAATACCTAAAATTGCCATTTAGATTCAAAATTATTCAAATCGTCTAAATCGAGGGGTAGCCACAAGGCAAGTTTTCAAAACAGTATAATCCTAAAAGAATAACACCCCTAAGCGAATATACAAACATAATTAAAATCTTCACCATAAACAAACATTGACAGCAGACAAAGCTATTTCACATACCATAATTCGATCTGAATCCATGATGGTGTTGAGACGATGTGCAATAGTCAGCACAGTGCAGTCTTTGAATTTTTCTCTTATTGTGGTTTGAATCAAACCATCAGTCCTAAAATTACAATTAAAACAATATATTGTCAAAATCAACTTTATTCTCATAGCTTATACATTTAAGATTGATCACTAACTGATGAGGCATCTACCCCAGCTACGCAGGCATCTATACCCAGCTGAAGGGGCGTCTTTCCCAGCTGATGAGGCATCTACCCCAGCTGATAAGGTAGGTACCCCTTCTGAAGAGGCGCCTAACCAAATCAATGATATATCACCTCCAACTGACAAGTCATCTACAGTACCCCTAGCTGAAGAGGTATCTACCTCAGCTTATGAGGCATCAAAGATCGTTAGCACGATGCAGAACATTAAATATAATTTCCAACTTACTTTGGGTCGACATTAGCAGTTGCTTCATCAATAACCAGAATTCGGTTCCTCTTCAAAATGGCTCTCGCCAAGCAGACAAGCTGACGTTGGCCTACGCTGAAGTTCTGCCCAGACTCTGCCATTACAGCTTCCAGCTTCTTAGGCAAGGCTTGCACGACTTCTTTCAATTGCACCTAACAAGGCAAAATCATTTTATAATCAATTATTACATTTAAATTTAATTCACATTATAGCACAGTAAACTATTAAGTAAGGTACCAGGTTTAAGAATTGGTTAATGCCGTATCAAAATAAAAAACCTGTATTTAGAATAATACATTTTTACTTGTTTGAAAATTCCTGATGAATTTCTGTAACTTGATACATACAAAGGAGTAGAAATACACAGACAATTGATTTTCGGTACAAAAATTTAACAAATAAGCTGATCATGGTGGTTCATCACCCAAAACACGACTTTTGTCGGTGCTTGGACTCAAAAACCAAAGAAACTTCAAGTTGTCTCAGGCGTCGTCAGCCTGGATTCCTAGCCCATCGAAAGGGTTTCTCTTTTAACTTGCCTTCAATAGGATTCCACATTAATAATTTGTGAATACTACCTTTAAACGTAATTAAATCAACTTTTCTCGCATGCTGTTATGTTTCCATCGATTTTGAGTAGTTTGCCTGTACATATGTATCTAGCTGATTTGAAAAAATGTAACAAGATGTTTCAGTCGATGTAAAATAAAGTCACAACAACAACAAC
This sequence comes from Pelagia noctiluca, assembly GCA_963924455.1. Taxonomy (NCBI): domain Eukaryota; kingdom Metazoa; phylum Cnidaria; class Scyphozoa; order Semaeostomeae; family Pelagiidae; genus Pelagia; species Pelagia noctiluca. Next base: position 17,708,562 of record OZ004320.1, on the reverse strand, counting down.
AATATATTTTCGGTGAGAGTTTTGATAAAACATACCTCTTCAAGAACATTCCACACATCAGCATCATCAAAGCTGTTGAAAGGATCCAGATTCTTCCTCATCGTACCACTGAAAAGAATCGGGTCCTATGATGGAATAATGAAGTCAAGTTATTGTTAAATAGTAAATAAGTTTTGAAAACAGCAAGGCGTTTCAATGTTCAAATATTGACATTGGCTACTTAGAGTTGAATATTTGTAGATGAGAAATTCAGAAAAACTTAAAAATCTGGGAATCCTGCAAAAATTCAAACCTGAGGAATGATGGATATTTTGCTTCTCAAATCTTTCAGGCCAAGCTCAGAGATATCGACACCATCGATCTGGATGAGTCCGCTTGGTTCGGATGTTCTGAATAACGTGGAGAGAAGAGAGGATTTTCCAGCACCGGTTCTGCCACAAACACCGATCTAAAGACAAGAAATAGAAATAAAGTAAACAAATACTCTGTTACTTGGATGACTCTTTTCCAGCCTTTTAAGGTCATCTTGCTGTCCTAATCAATCATCCAAGATGTCAGCTAATAAGATAAAGTGTTTTCACCTTAGAAGTTGGTTTGCAACACCTTTTCTGTGCATCTTTTAAACCATGCAAACAATGTTTACATCACTGTTAGTTCAAATGTCGGTTTTCGCGAAGACTCAATGGTTAATCTTGTTACATTAACCGAACCGAACATATAGAATGTTGTTACCTTATGTCTACTTTTCTCAGTGGCCATTCAGAAACCACAATCAGTAAGAATATTCCTTGAAGAAAATACCTGACATTCAAAGTTTGAACTTTGAGCATGGATGCCACTTGGTCAGTCGTCTAGAGATGCCATAGATTAACATGGAACAAACGAAGCACGAATTCCAGTCTGGCATTCTTCAAGGATCAAGGATTTTGTTTTTGGTGGCAATTGTTTTCGAAATTCAGAAGTTCCTTGAGAGTTAGAGGAATACTTCAATAAATTGGTAAAAGATCTCACCTTTTCTCGAGAGTGAATTTTACACGAAATCTTATGCAAAACATCTTTCAGCTCGGGGGCGTACCGGAAATTCAAATCCTGGAAGATGATGGAGCCTCGACCCGGCCAATCTTTTGGAGGTTTCTTGTCCGTCTCCAAGGGTGCCTCCGGCTCGAGATCGCAGTACTCCAGAACACGCTCGACAGATGTCATCTAAAATAAAGCGACAAACTTTAATACTTTTCACAAAAGGGGGCTGCACACTTTCATAATTCAATGATTTAAATACAAGACAATATCTAAATAAAAGGGTAGCTTTTGGTCAATTCTCGTTCTACGGAAGCGAATCTAGCCACGAATAACAACGAAATACAGTTAAAACCCCAGCAAGTAAATAACTTAAGATTATCAAATCAGGCTCTCCAATTTCTTACACAAAAGGAATGATTTGCTGTTCAAATGTGGTTCACTACCAAATGGAATGGGATAATAAAATGAAATTTCTCAAGGTGGCTACTTTCTTAAAGTCCTAATTGTGTCTTTGATATAAAAGTATTGGTCAAGGAGAAAATAATATTCCTAGTTTCTGTTACTGCTGTGGGAGAACTTAGTGCATCAATAAGAAATAACTTAATTTAAGAACTGTCTTTGGATGCTAAAAAACTTCAAAAAAGCCAGAAATACCGAAAACATAGCGAAACGAACACATAGATTACTTAAGCTTTTCTGTTTCGTTCTGTTTCTGACGAATTACTCTGCTGAGTGTCAGACGAAAAGCTTAAGTAATCTATGTGTTCGTTTCGCTATGTTTCCGGTATTTCTTGCTATTTTGGAATTTAAGAATTCAATGAAATAAAGATGCGTAAATCACCTGATTCTCGACTTCTGTACTTTGTCTGACGGTCACCTGAAGCACGGTAGTGATGTTGAGAGTGTAGGATAAAATCAGACCAATTGCTCCGGCAGAGAGCCCAGGAACTGAAATATCAATCAGGTATTAATTTACTTATTACTGAGAAGGCTTTTTCCGTATTCAGAAACTCAGCAGAGGATAACCTTTTCCAATCATCTATCATCATACAATCTCTACAATACGCTATGCAACAGTAAATTTGCCGTTTGTAGTAGTTTGTATAGTTGAAAGTTGATAGGCAAGTAACGATTACTACCTTTGTAATCGGAATAGGCTAATAATCAATATGTAGACTAACCATATGTTGTAATAGAGAGTAGATAAGTAGCAGATCTTATCTTTAATAAAATATCGTTTCGTGATTCTGCTTATAAACTGCTTATACTTTCAGGGTCATAATCCATGCAGTACTGTAATACTTCCCCTATTATGGGGTAGCCCCTAGGTTCAAAATAGAACCATAGGACACGTTATATTGCTGTTATACAGTAAAAACCTGCATATAAGAACCTTCCTTTATTAAGAACCCAGAGCCTGAAATTAGATATTTTTTACCCAACAAATAAGAACCATTTCAGCCTGATATCCTAACTAGGTTCTTAACAAAGGGTTTCATTCATTTTTCATTGGGAAATAAATCTTCACCAAACTTTTTGAAAAAACTGGTTGTCTAATGACTTTAGATGGGTCAGGAGACGAGAAAATACAACCCTAAGGACTAATGGACTATATTTTTAAATCAAAGCTTTTATTTTGCTGGCTACATTTCTTTCATATTTTCAATGCTAAACCTTAAACTATCATTTTTTCTTCTGCTTGCTTTAGACCCAATGTTAAGAACCTACACCCTGATTACTGGATGTACCTCATTATATAAGAACCTAAACAGGCCGAGTTCAAAACGTTAGGCTCTTATGTGCGGGTTTTTACTGTATTTGAGCAATTTCCCTAAATCACAACTTTTCTACATAGTGAGTCCACTAAACTGCCTTAAAATTAGGATGATTCACCATCAAAATAAGCTATAATAATAAGGTCTAAAGCCAATACTATCAGTATATTGCCATTTGCAGATTTGATAATCTCAGCTAAAGTTAATAAAGTGAAATAATCATGGTCCATATAATTTTGTAAATTGATGGGAGTACTGGGTGGACACGATGTAAACCTAATTCCTCAGTTATTTCATTCATCTGTTTACCTATTCATTCATCATGCAATTCAAATACTTCATAATGGTTGCAAAGCCTTTAGGAGTTGACTATTGAAGATTGAAGATAACATACTTATCCCTGCAACAGCCACGCAGACGTAAATAACAAAAGCAATGAAAAACAGGCACATCAGCTCCAGCCTAAACGACAACCAACTTGCGCAGCCAAGATATGCAAAACAAGACTTAGTATGGGCGTCCTGTGCCTGGTAGAAGAGATTGAAGAACAGATCTTGCACACCAAATGCACGAATCGTGGGGAGACCAAGGAGGGTGGTAGAGAAATGGCCGTATAATGGACTTCTCACTGTAAAGAAAAGAAAGATTAGAGATAGTTTAAAAAAAGAAAATAAAATGTAAGAAAAATAAAACTCATACAAAAAGTAAAACTATTAAGCCTGAGTATGATCTACATGAACGAAAAGCAAAACGAGCACATGGATTAGTTAACCTTTTCGTCTGACACCCAACAGAGTAATACGTCAGAAAGAGAACGAAATGAGTGAGAAACCTAACAGATTAATACACCTAGATGTGGATCGAAATAGGCCAATCAGAAAAGATATGAATGATTAGTATAGTGATTCTTTTCTGATTGGCCTATTTCGATACACTTCTGGGTATATAAATCAGTTAGGTTTCTGTTTCGTTCTCTTTCTGATGTATTACTCTGTTGAGTGTCAGACGAAAAGCTTAAGTAATCCATGTGTTCGTTTCGCTATGTTTCCGACCTCTCTGGCTAACATAATATATTGTGTGTTTGTTTTTAAAAACTTTAAATATTCTTACGAATTCCATCGATTCTTTTGACCTCCCTGGTAGTTTTGATGTAATACCGACGGATGTAGAAGAACAGAATCACCATCGGAATTATTACCGCAAAAACAATTGGGTTCTTTGCTGCGACGAGCACCAATGTTCCAACAACGACGAGTCCAGTCTAAAATAAAGCCAGATTCATCAACATATGAAACTATACACCCTTATACTCGAGAAGAAACAGGATTTTGAAAATCAATCGAGATAATAGGTTCGCCCAGATAGGTTCGTCTCTGTATTCGGTGAGTGGTTGTGCAATTAGTGCAAATGAAATTGCCTGGGTTTCTGGAGGCCCAAATGCGCAGTGGAAGCGCTCTAAAGTACCAATCTTGAGGTCATGGGTTCGAGTCAAAATCGGGTCATTTTCGTTCTCACAAATCATCTCGATATACTTATATATTAAGAAAGGCAGGACTAAAAACATAATAAACTCTTCGTCTCGACAATCCTGTTTTCACGTCCTAATTAGTTGGAAACCACGAAAAAGCTTGATTCAGAAAAGTGAAACAAACGAAATATTTGGCGTTTATAACATATTACTTTTAGGGGTTGTTGATAGTACCAGAAACTATATTCTAAATAATAACAAAAGTAATTATCATGAAGAAGTAAACTAAGAATAAATCCATGAATTACCTGGACAAAGTCGAAGAAAGTAAATGACAGAAAATCATCAATCAAACCCATATCTTTTGAAAATCTATTCAAGATGCGGCCTAAAAAAAATGAAACGAATTTTATATTCCAGACCGTCCAAACTAACTTAAGTAGCTGGTTTAATTGAATTGCTAGTAAGCTTCTTGTTGTTGTTGTTATACATTCGGTTTGGTTTTCGTTCTCTTTCTGACCTACTACTCTTTTGAGAGTCAGACGCAAAGATTTAGTAGGTATAATATGTCGCTATTTTCTTGACTTTCCTAGCCATTCTCAAGTTCTGCACCGATAAAATACTGTTCTGACGTACTACTCTGATGATTATCAGACGCAAAGCTTTAGTAGTTATAATGCTTCGCTATGTTTCTATTTTCCTCGCCATCCTCATGTTCTGTACAGATCAAAGACTGTTCTTACGTACTACGCTGATGACAATCAGACACAAAGCTTTAGTAGTTATAATGTTTCGCTATGTTTCCGATTCTCCCAACAATCCTCAATGAGGGAATAACAAACACTTGTCGACACCCAAAAGCAAATTACAGGGGGTGAGAATAGAATCATAAAGTATGAAACTCACCGATGGAGTTAGTATCGAAGAAGTAGATGGGTGACCTAAGCACGGCCTGGAACATTTTCCCATGCAGACTTTTAGCAGCCTCTAGGATGACCCGAAAGAAGATGAAGGCACGTGACAGCCCGAGAATAATCAGAGATATGACAAGAGCTGCGTAGATACCAAGGTCTCGTGTCCGGTTCTCGTACTTGTCCGCTTCCACACCTGAATGGTGGTATTTCACTTCAATGTTCGACCTGAAAAAAGCGAGAATCTTCATCACATAATGTTAGATGCAGTTATAAATAATTTTCACAAAAAGCAATTAGTAAATATGTGAGACAATTTAGAAGGTGAAACAAATAAAAAGACTGTTATTTGGAACGTGTTTCATCCGTTCATGCGGAATCTTCAGCCTAAATGTTAGATGCATATATTTTTATGATTCTTCCAATTTTGTAGCATTTTAAATGGCACCAAGGCAAGAATCATTGACATGTGGTTTACTATAAGCGTTCCTAATATATTGGTGGGGAAGCTACTTAGTTTCCAACACATTGAATTGGATTTTGCACTCCACGAATAAAATTGAATTGAATTGTCGACGAATCAAACTAACCAGTATGATAGCCACCAGTCTGCAACGAGGTAAACAGCTTGACAGACGACGAGCAAGATGAGAACGAGGCTCCAAGCGAAATAGCCATAACCAGCCCGAAAGAACTGTTTGTACGTGTCTAGGCCGACTGCGCCTTCTATCTTCTGTTCCTTTGGAATTATGTTGTCTTCTTTCTGATGACATAAAAGAGTAAGGAATTCCACATCAGTCATTATTGGTACAATTCGTGTAAACAGTAGGATCACTGGATTCCAACGGAGGCCATGCTTCATGGCCTCCGATGACGGGGTGGCCAAGGGGGCCATGGCCTCACTTTATTTTTGCAAATAAATCTATTTTAAAGAGGTTTTACTGGCAAATTATATAATGTTGATGCCTGGTACCAGCCCACTTTTCAGGTCTCGCTAAAGGTTCTGTACTTTACACGAATTCATGAATATGTACGCTCCATAAGAGAATATTGCATGCAACCTGTAAGAATAATAAAGGGACTCACGTAAACTTCCACCTCTCGAGTTTCTGAGGCAATACTAAGTCCAGACTGCATCACATTTGTTTCTGCAATCTTAACACTATCCTGCTTCACAAATGTTCCCGTTTTTGACTGGGACTTGGAGAATTCGCCCACACACGACATCTGCTGACTAAATCGCCGCTTTCGCCGCTCATATGCAGTCTCGTCGCCACTGTCGAATGCCGAATCGTCATCATCGCCATCGTTGGAGAGAAGTGTCATGAAATCTATTCCCATGTCAACCAACTCGTAAAATGTTCCTTGTCCCAGGCATTTACCCTGAAATGATAGTCATAATAATGATGATAACAGAGATATTTGATGGACTGAAGAAGAACATTGATCAAAGTCTTTCAAAACTATTCTGATTGGAAACACATTCTTACAATTGGGCTAACACAATTAAGATATGACTCCACCAGGTCGCGATTTGGAAACCTTACCCCCTCACCCATCAAAAGCTAGCACCCTAACCACTGTTCTAAATCGAGATAATCACGTATTGGAGATAATCATGTATAGATGTGGGGTGGAATTTTATATAAACAAAAACATGACGATCTGAAGTGGAATGACCCACCTCTGACAGGGCAATGATGTTGTCCACGTCAGTAAGATATTGCAGCTGATGAGTAACCAATATCCGGGGCTTTTTCGCCAAATAACCCATGATGCACCTGGAAACCAATCAGACAGAAATGACTCAGACATCCATTCACTACAAGAGTGAGTTGTCAACTCTTTTATCCTATGTAATTTTAATTACGGCCCTTTAGTATGGCTTTTCTGCAATAAAAAAAGCAAAAATAAAATGGAAAAAATAAATGAAATAGCCCTACGCATAATCCATACAGATTATTCAATAAATTATAATGATCTCCTTAAAAAGGATGAAGATACTACAATTCATATCAACATGATTCGAAACCTGGAATTAGAGGTTTACAAAACTCTTAATAAGCTAAACCCTCCATTTATGCAAAATCTTTTCGAAGAAAAGCGTACCAAGTATGATCTCAGAGGAATAAAATCCTTAGATATCCCAAAAGTAAATACCACGAAGTATGGGATCCAATCTTTGAGTTATCTCGGGCCCAAAATCTGGAATTCACTCCCAGATGAAGTTAAGTTAGCTCCCTCTGCGAATCATTTTAAAACACTGACAAAAACTTGGTTTCTTGAAAACGTATGTTGCTGCTCTTTTTGCCTAAAATAACCTGTCATGAGAGCTGTCATACTGGATGTAACTTTAAGTTACTTATATTAGTCAATTTAAGCTTACTCATCGAAAAGATGTCTTCCAACGCTCGCATCAACGGCACTGAGGGGGTCGTCGAATATGTAAATGTCTGCATCATGATAAACAGCTCTAAGAATAAATCAGATTTCAAATGCTGAAAATCATAATTCAAAATAGCATTTGAGAACAATGAAGGTAACAAAATTAGAAGCTATTCCATACTTCCAAATACAAGAAAAGCCCACGGCTGTAGATGATACAGCACAAAAATACTTTTCGGTGAAAAAAAGAGAAAGTGAAAATAAACGATTCTATTTGGTATGATATTTAACGTTTACCTTGCTAAGTTAACTCTGGCTCTTTGTCCTCCACTCAGAGAAACTCCTCTTTCTCCAACAAGGGTCAAGTCACCTTGAGGGAGTAGCTTGATGTCCTAAAACACAAAGGAAAGTTTTAAAAAGAATTCTTCCCAAATTGCATTGTCCCAAATCGCTACTGATTTAAGTTATCTTGATTCTTGACTAACAAGTTTCAAGGGCCTGCTCTTCTAAACACATTAATTTTTGGTAGCCTGTTTACAATAATGTATGTTTTAAACCATTCTTCTGAAAATTTCTTGTTTTAGAGTCCTCTATAAAACTTTTCACAAACAAAGGACTTCCAAGAAATTGACAGTTGGAGTTTGGTTGCACTACCACAAGTTATTAGAAAACCTAACATTATTGAGGATGGGAAACGGCAAAGCAACTATGTGAGTACAAAAAGTATCAGATTTTTTTCAGTCTTGTTCATGAAAATCACAGATTCTGTTTTTTGAGAATCCTCCTTACGAAATCAGGAGACTGCCGAAGGTCAAAAGAATACGCAATAAGATAACAAGAATATGGGGGACTGGACAGCAGAGTGCAATGATATAAGAAGGTTTAGAACAAGATTATCTCCGTGCCCGCAAGCAAAACACTCACTCTCTCGAGAGCACAAACTTTGATGACTTCATTGTACTTTTCTTCATCAAACGCTTGACCGAAAGTGATGTTGTATTTGAGAGATCCATTGAACACCCAAGGTTCTTGTGAGGCGTAAGAAACTCGTCCTTTCACTTGCACACTGCCGTTCTCAGCGGGAAGCTCACCAAGTGCTGCCATCAGCAGAGAAGACTAAAAGATAATTGTTTATAGGAACTCTCAGAAAAACATTGCCATTGTCAAACTTTATTACTCTTAAGATATCTTCTAGTCCTAATCCTTATGTAAATTTCTAGCAGTTCTCTATTATTAGAATTTATTTGCGTTTAGGTGAATATGTTGCATCAGAAAAAAATATAAGTTCAGATCTCTTGACTTTTCCAGGGAATATCAGCTGAATAATCTCAAATATTTTAAATGTTTCTCAAATCTTTGGCAAAGAGCTAGTCTAATGAAAATATTACCGAATGATAATCTCATTTAAAATCACCCCTAATTTAGAGGGATTTCAATAACTCATGATTATTCTTACCCTCCATCTCCGTCTATAATCAAGGTGGGGTACCGAGCACATTGAAAGAATCCAAGATAGATATCAAGTTATGAATTAATCACGAGGTCAAAAAGTCATTCTTTTTAAAAGATTAAAAACTCCAAAATTCTAAAAAAAACTGTAATCAAATTGCTAATTTCAAGAAAGCATATTTATCTGTTAATGCACGTTCGGAGCATGGAAGCCTGAAGCTTATATGGACCTTCAGCTAAATAAAGATAATAAATGATAAATAAAGGTAAAAAATGATAAATAAAGATAACAAATGATGAATAAAGATAACAAATGATAAATAAAGATAATAAAAGATAAATAAAGATAATAAATAATAATTGCAAACTAATATACGCACCTTTCCGCATCCGACAGGGCCAACAACTGCGCAAATTTCGGCCTGAAATATTGAAAGTATATTCATCAATTGAATAAGAATGGTTTTAAGACTATAGAAGAAATGATTCTAAAGCGTTATTCGATGTGATTCATTAAGTATTACAAATAGTTGCAAAATGGTTGAGAAGTGCTTCAAAATCATGCTTGATGATAATAGAAACTATGTGACAACACCCCAGTAAGGTGAATTCAATCGAGAAAGACACTTACCCCTTTCACATCCATGCTGATATCCTCCAAGGTTTTCGCATCCTGAAAACATAATTAAGAGTTAGTTTCTTCCTTCTTCAAGGATCGTTCAAGAAGCAGAAATAGCTCACGGACTTAAACTGGTGTGGTATTCTCAATACCTCAATTAATTTCACTCTTTAGCTTAACCCTTTTCTAAAGTTTTTCCAGCCCTTCTTGCTTAATTTGCCCCCTCTTTTAATACTTCAGGTAAGAATAAAACACAAAACATTAACTCTATCACTCGATCACAAGGAACATTAACAACCAATCAATAACAATCAGAGAGAATCACTTCAATCACTCACCTTGGTCCAAGAAGCAGTAAGGTTGTTGAGCTTGACTCCACAGTCGGCAGGCTTTGGTCTCAGGTTCGACTCGCTCTTCAAAATGTCTTCCATAAACAGGAGTTTCTAGAAATGAGATAAACAAAGGGTTATTTTCATAGACATAAATAATCTCGATTAGAGGTGAATAGGACCTCAATGGACATACTATTTGGAGGATTTTCACTTTTATTTCATTTTGTTAACTGAAAAGCCTTCGATCAGTACAGTACTTCAGGATAGCAACGAGAATCAGAAACAAAGCCTAAAATTATAAACACTGCTGAAAGAAAGCTGAAAGTTTCCTGCTTTGGTATTTGAAAAAACAAAAAACAGCCACCAAACAGAAAAGTCTTATTGCTTATACAAATTATGTTGAACGTGTGATGCAAGGTAAAAAGACGTACTTCTCTGTGATAGCATCGAATAACACATGCCCTCAATAATACATCCAAAAACTATTGGTAACTAAAACAACTATTAGTAATACCTTTTAGCTTTAATAGGTAAGGAGCAGAATGAACATATCAAAAAACAAACATGTCCTTCTGTTTTTTAAATCGGTATATTTTAATGTGTTCATTCTGCTTTATAATTGCTCTATACACTCTTTTTTCTTTATAAGAATACTTAAAATTTTCCTGAGCCTCAACTTTTCCATTTTTTATTCTTAAATTTCCATTGTTCTTTGGTGATTTAAAGCCTCAATATTCTTATAAAATTTATTCTTATAAAGAAAAAAGAGTGTACTCGCGTGTATTGAGCACTATAGCATGGAAAGGCACTCTCTACGCGAGTTAGCTTTAATACATAAACTTTAAAACATAACCTCTCACCTGCATTCGTTCCAAACCAACCCGTCCGTCATTGAAAAGCGTGATTCCGATGGGGAAGGACAAAGTCATCACTGTCCTCCCCACGTTGAACAAAGCAATACACGTGAAAACCTTTTGTGGCGTCAAATACGATCCAGTGAGGACGTAAGTTGTGAAGGTGGCAAAGCTGATCAGGGCTCCGGAACTGAAGAAGAATGACATGAAACAGGCCCGCAGGTAAACCAGCTTTCGGATTGCACCAATTTCATTCCTAGAATTCGAAAACACATTTGTATATCGAAAGACACATCTTGGCGATTTTACATCTTCAGCTATTCCTGATTTAAGACAGAGGTTAACTGCCTTACCTTTAGTGGGCAAGGTCCTGGTTTCCAGACCTGGTGGAAGGAAATTTGAATCGAGCTAGCCCCCTTGAGAGAATACAAGTCTTCTATTGGAGCTTCCACGTAGGAGGGTACACCTCTTCTGTGACTATTAATGTTTTCACTGTGGACTAGCCATAGTGCTGGATACACCCAAGGGCTACCGCACTAGCTTGTTGTCTTAGTGTGAGCGTACTCGTCTTTGAAGGCCAAGGTCTCAGTTTCCGTACCTTGAGGAGGATATAACTTATTTTTGAACTAAAATCAACTTTCTGCTTTATCTAAATGTTATTTGTGATAGTTTAGATGCATTATCAACTATGATGACCTTGCAACACTTTAAATTGAACCAGCATTGTTAAGGGGAGAGGGTATCTAGGGTTGAGTCTTTGCAATTACCCTCGTTTAGCTCTTGTATTGTTGCCAGGGTGATCCTTTTTAACAAGTTCCAATCAATTTATAATTAATGTCCTCTAGATTTTGCATGATATGTTGCATATCATATCCTTTCAGGTTATAAAATAAAGGAGGGATAGGGTGAGAATTTGCAAGGGTCGCAGCTAGAATATATTTCATACAAAACTAAAATGAGTGTTTTGACTTACGATCTTAAAACATTGAGCATTTCAGTAAACGATTCTTCCCAAGTATAGAGCTTAATGACCCTCATGCCAGAGATGACTTCATTCATGACTTTTACCCTTTCGTCTGTGTGTTTCATGATTTCTCGCCTAAAAATAAAATGAAAACATTTCAAGAAAATCATGGGTAAAGTCTATAATCAATAACTTCAATCTACAAAAGGCAAAGCCCATGCCAGAGATACGGAATATAAAACACAGACACATTGACAAAGCACAATATCTTAACTTGATTGTTATATCATAACATTCGAGGCTGGTACGCAAAATATTTGAATATCGTGTCAGACCCAAGGCCAATGGGCATGGCTGCAAAAGGGTCATAGACCCAAAATGACTTAAATCTGAATGAATGATATCTTTGCAATCAACACAATACAGAAGTTTATATTGTTCTTCAAAGATCATGATTTTTCAACATATACTGTAGTTGAAGGGCAACTTCAGCCACAACTGAAATTTACCTGAATTTCATGAGTAGCTTTCCCATACCCATTTGCAAGGGAGCTAGCAGGAGAAGTAAACCAATGCCAACAAAACAGGGCCATCCTATTTCTTTGTACAGCAGATAAGCAACCAACACCACTTCTATTGGTCCAATCAAAATGAAATGGAGGTAATAGGCAGCCTAAGAAATAATGAAATATTAAAAAAAAATATTACTGGAGGACCAATTTGAAAATCATTCAAGATCTTCTACATTAATTTTGAGGGGCAGAAGTACTTTCTACAAACGCTGTGGATATTCTCTTACACCAGACCTGTATCATTTCATGCTAGCTATTCATACGATAATGCGCAGTAACCATTCGCACTGAAGATGTATCCACAAATGGATGACAGTAAAACCTTTTCATATAAACACTAGGTTGAACCATACGGAAATTGTGAAAAATGGAAACACAGATCCACTAGTTAGGGGGAGGAGATAGTGTAGGCTTTAGGTTAGCAATATTCATTCACATGCAAAGTCAGAAATATATTCAAAGTATGAATAATTTGATTTCCCCATGTTCAGATGTCTGCCCTGCGAAATGCATGAGATGATAGGGATCCGGTGCTGGAAGAATATTCACAGCAGTATAGAACGTTGGTCAGTGAGGCAAAGGAAATACTCAAGAGGCCCTTATTGGATTGCAACATTCTTTCCAAAGATGTGTCTCTTGAAAAGTCCAGGTAGAAAAAACTGCCTTGGAAAAATCCAGGAAAATCCATAAATATCCATATACATACTAAGCTCTAGACCTATCTTGGCTAGGACCAAACAAGCATTTTTTGTATTTCATAACAAAGCGAAACATGGTTTTTCATTAGATCCTTCATTTCTTTAATGATGCAACTGTTAAAACTCCATTACAGTAATAAAAATGCACGAGCCGTAGCTTGGACTAAAGGCCTGTGTCCACCTTGGCATTTCTGAGCCATCTTTGTTTGAAGTAATTTCTGAGTGGACTTTGCTTCAATTAAATGCAACTTGGAATATCACAATCATAGGCATGATTTTAAGCAACTAGATAAGGGGTAATTGATAATGTAACAAAAATCACAACTCACAAACTCAAGCTTCTGCGCATCGGCTGAGACAAGGTTGACAATATGACCAGTTGTCGTTTGGGCCAATGCAGAATTACTGAGACGCAACAACTAAAAGAAAAAATATCACAATTTCCATCACAAAAGTTGTTCAATAGGTTCGTTAGAAATATACTTGGTTAGCCGCTAAACCCTATTGCACAACCGATTCAAAAACAAACTTGACAGAATCTTGTGCTAAATTTTGATATGACAATACAAGATTCACACTGACAGCATTAATCTTTTTAGTTTATCATAAATTGAAGCAGGCAAGCTCAGGGACAGACCCAGACTACAGCTACTACTGCTTGAGCTATAGTCAGATTTTTAGGCCTGGCATTTTTTCTTTTTATCTGATTTAGGTTCAAAGATAGAAAATTTGATAATTCTGGTGACTTGGAGCAATTAGAGCAGCAATCAGACTTTTTCCTGAATCTGCCTCTGAATATCATTAGCGTAACAAAAAAGATAGCCTACCTTTTTGTAAACAAGACCTGTAGCAGCAACACGAGCCTGCATTCCGATTCTTGCTTTTAGAAAGTTGAGCGGCATCACATTTAGTGTAATGCCGGCAGAACAGAGTAACATTGCAGTGGCGTACAAATACGCTGAAGACTTGGTTATCTTTGAATTAGGCTCAAAATACCGAATCAACTGGCCAAGAAAGATGGGCTGTAGAATGCGTAAGCCTTCCTATAGAAAAAGATATAAAATTGTTATTCAAACAAATTCGAACCAAACTCAAAGTATTTGGTGACTATTTTAAATGTTGCTTTAATGTTTGCAGTTCTAAAGCTAGGTTTCTTATCAATGGGTTTATCATATAACTCAGTCGTGGGGCCGGAGGGGGCTTTATCCCCATCAGAGGAGGTTAGCCCCCCCCCCCTTGTGTGAAGATAAATGAATCTAGATTTTCTTTGACTTGGGGCCAATTTTTGTATTTTCATGGTAAGCCCCTCTGTTAGAGCAATTGGCCCATCTGTCGGAGGAAACCTGGCCCCACCACTGATATAACTTTAACTGTATAAAACTGAATAATAACAGAAGCACTATAAACACTTACAGAGATAACAACAAGAAAAGCCAATCCCATATAATGCAATCCAAAAACTCTCCAAAACACCTTCAACAAACTTGGTTTTGGCAATCGATTCCCTTCCCTGTCGTACATCTCTCTCTCCCATTCTCTGTGTAATGGAAAAACAAGCAATCTTCAAACAATACTCCACAAGCAGAAAATAGCTTGACATCTTATCATTATAGAAACGCAGAGAAAAGTAAAAGAAGAGGTCTCTACAATCATTGAATGGTGGTGCAATTCCTGTGATTGTTATGACTTGGGTGCAATGGCCAATGAAGAGGGTGCAGTTAAGGGAAGTTGCCCCCTTCGCCAATAAAAACCACTCTCTGCACCTATTTTCCAGAGGTTTGGCTCCCCTTTAAACAGCTGCTTCTGGTATTTATAGTAAAATGAATTATAAGCATCCCCAATGAAGCAACAGCCCCCTTTAGGTTGATTCTGCATCTGCCCCTACTTAGATGGCCTCAAGAACCTCCAGTTCTGTGGCAGCAGCACATGAAAGTATCAATTTAAAGGTTATGGGTTCGTGTTCTACTCAGGGGAGTCTTATTCACAAAAATTCATAATCAATTGAAAACACTTTTCTATGAATGGAATTTGAGAAGATTTTGCCACTAGCATTGAGTTATTATCAGATAATTGCCTAGATACTTGCTTGAATCAATCTCGTAAATTTAGTGTTGAATGTCAAATTGAGGTTAACCTTTCCATTTTATCACTGAGATTCTCAGATTGATCATCAGGGGGGATGTTGGGAAGATCTTCAGGTTTCAATGGCTCTTTCGCTCCAACTGAGAACAGTGCGTTCATCCACCTGGCAAATAAACAATCAGATTATTTTAGTATTGTACGAAAAAGCAATAAACAAGCAACAGAATAAAATGAGTAGAAATTTTATCAACAGTCTAAAAGTCATCTTACCAGAATGTTATATATTTTGATATGAAAAATGCCTTTTCCATTGGAGAAGCATTCTTGTCATCATCTTCAGGAAGGAGAGGTTTTTTCTTCTTGCCTTCACCATCAAGTAACGGATCTTCTTCTCCCTTTGCAGTTTCATTCATCTCAATTTCTTCATGTTCACCAGGGATGTCAGCAGACGCCTTCTCTTCAGTGGGAACATCGTCAGATGCCTTATCCTCAGTGGGAATATCGTCAGAAGTCTTTTCTACTAAAGGGATATCATCAGATGTCTGCTCCGTTGCTGGAGTATCAGCATTTTTTTCTTCAACATCCATATCTAGAAGAAAAACAAAAAGGGTAATATCAATTTCAGAAACCACGAGGGGTGCCCTGAAAAGGGGCTACGGGGGGAGCCTCTATTCAAATGTTTGTAGGGGGGGTTTCTTAAAAATCAGATTTTTGTCAATTTTTCAGTAAATGTTTTGTATTTGGGTGTTTTCAGGTGTAGGCCAAGGTGCAAGCTATTTTTAGCATAAGCAATGGAAAAATCTCAAGAGCTCTCTGGGGCTCCGCCCCTAGACCCCTGCCAGTGCTCTGCCCTACACCTGCTGGAGAGGTTACAGAGCCCCCAGACCCCAAGCTGCTTTGAGCAATGGCTTTGTCAAGCTGCTAGCGTCTGCAATGACTTTGTCACGCTCCCTGGAGGCAAAGAAATCTTGTGTATGGTTCTTGGTTTGGTCAAACACAGCCCCCCTTTTAAAACTTTAGGACGACACCCCTGGAAAGCACAAGACACTGAAGAAAAGCACAAAACACAGAGGCACAGGATTTAGAGGAACTCGTAAAGGGTGCAAGCCATAATTTTTGCTACGGATGAGTATAAAATTGATGCACCTTGTCTCTGAATTTGGGCTCATGTTCATTTCTAGTGTCTTTGTTTTTTTACATGCAAATACACTTACTATCTTCATAAGAGAGCTGGTTTAAGTGCAAAGCACAAAGCGCCCACTGAATAGGTTGACTAATCAAGCAATGCAAGCAAGTCCCTCCTTTGGCAGGGATGGCCGAGTGGTTAGGACACTTGACCCTTGTTCGAAGGGTCCAGGGTTCAAAACCACCTTCAGACCTGTCATAAAGTGTGAGGAGAGAATTAGCCAGCTCTCTGTAATTCTAGGCAAAAAGGCAAAAGGAATCATGAGGTGTGGTCACATGGAGAGGAAGGACCAGGGTCACACTGCTCGATTAGTTTACCTATTGTGTGGGCCCTTTGTGCTTAGCACATGAACCCATACCTTGTGAAGATAGTAAGCGTATGTGCCTATCAATGTGACCAAACTTTGGGACTCCTTTTGCCTATTTTGCTGAGAGCTGGCAAATTATCTCAGCCTTTTCCTTTGTGTGACCAGTCTGAAGTTGGTTTTGAACCGGGCCCCTTTGAGCAAGTGTCAAGTGATCTAATTACTTGGCCATCCGTACCAAGTGGAGTGGTCACACGGAAATAAATTTGAGCACTGCAAGCCTTCAGACCGTATTTCCTACTTGTTTTGCATCTTAAAAAGTATTTTCAATGTAGTTTGCACACTTTTTTAAAAGGAACACCTTTGGCCTAAGACTGAGATTTGATTTTGAAATTTTGAGAATTTGGAAAATATATTGTTCTTTGTGAAATTGAATATAGAGAATGAAAGAAAACAATTAGAAAAGCACTCTGGTGAATTTCTTGATAAATTAAATTTGAAAATAAGAAACTCTAGGCTCAACCCAAAGTCAAGGTTCCTTTTAAAAACGTGTAGTCAAATTGAATGACTTTCATAGGAACAGAAAAGCCCTAGAACCATGTGGACTCCTCCTTCAAAGTCGAAGATGAAAGCCATGTAGGGCAGACCCTCTCACAAAGCAGGGCAGATAGGGCCTTTGATTAGCAAAATGGCCTAAAGGCTAGGCCTGATGACTTGATGAATGATTAGCACAAAATCACTTCTTGCAGAAAACAGACAACAAAATTGGCCAAAAAAAAATAAACTATATTATTACCTCCTCAATTGACAACTGCAGCTTTCAAAATCGCGATATGGGCATTGATGCAATCATGAGTAGTTTTTGCTGCAGATAACAACAGGAGAGAATGCAAGAGGGCCAACCACCGATATTCACATCAGTCCCACCCCAGGCTGGATTAACTTGCGACCGCAACCGCACTCTTGGGAAAGACGAACGACCACCGATAAGAGTTGGGATTCCTGTTCCGCTTTTTATACTTAATATTTGAAATAATTTCATTTCATTTTAAGAACAAGCCAGAAATCTTGTTTCATTCATTTCTCTACTGCCAACTCAATTTGCTTTGTAAAATAAATCTATCGAATTATTCTTTGCATTGATCGTACATATCTCGTAGTCTATAAAGTGTCAAATATTTCGTACAAAGACCAGAACACGAATCCTAGCTCTGATTGGTATTCTTTCGTTTTTACCACCACCGCATGGTTTCCCATGTTTTCACTTTCCATTCAGAACATGACTTATTTGCATTGAACGCTGAAACCGCGAGACATTGCGCGCTTTACGAGCCGTAACTTGAGTCAGTGACACCAATAAAATCAACATACCCCCTTTTTTCTTAACAAAGTCGACTGTGGGGTGAGCTAATTTAGGGGAGCCGAGGAGCTCCCAAAATAGGAGAAAGGTTGTAAAACAGAATAAATGCACATAATTTATAAAAGATCGAGTTTCATTTCATTATCCTGATGTATAAAAGTTAATTTTGACTTATATTATATCTACTTTTCATTTTAGCACTTGAGTATGTACAATTCATTTCATTTCGATTACTTGTTTCTTAATTACCAAAAGATCTTTAGAAAAGGAATATTTACAAACAATTTTTACAATGTTTACTCCAAAAAAGAAGTTAGAAAATTTAAGTGACGAATCGAAGTACAAATGTGTTCAAAATCAAACCTAAGAGACACTTGCGAGGGCTCGAAAAAATTTGTTGGTATTTCACCCTTGAAAACTTCTGTACAGTACTGTAGAGGGTGTTCAGAATTGTGGAGGGATACCATCAGTGTTTCAGGCTAAATGTCTTCTGTCAACACGTACATTAGTTGTATAAATTAACATAAATTATAATAAGTAATAGTTGCTAGTATCCAGTCCTACTAAATCAGTACAGCGGAGGTTATTCAGTGCCGCGGAGGGAAACCACGACCTCTTTGGCTTTTACCTCCATAGCGCTAGTCGTTTCCCTCCACAGAACTGAATATCCACCAAAGTACTGATAGTAATCCCTGAACAGTACTGAAACTGAATATCATCAATAGTACTTATGGAATCCTTCACAGTACTGATGGTATCTCCCACAGTACTGAACACCCTCCAAAGAACTGCAAAGACGTTTCCTATGGTCATTGTGTAATCGGCGCACTGGAAAAAGCAACCTCGTTTACAGTTCATCTCAATCCACACCGAATACAACACGATCTGGCAAGTCTTGCAACAGACCAAATAAGGCATGCCTCATGCAATGCGTGTGTATTGCGTTTTTCAGCAACTCGTCACAATGCGGTGTAAGTTGAAAACCTCCTACTTTTACGCATAATAACCAAAGAAAGAAACCCCTAAAAATAGCCTGCGTGCGTACCTGAACAGTAAGGGGGCTAGGCTATTGAGTCAAAGGAATTTTTAAGCAGCTATAAACGGGTCGTTTTTAAACGAGTTACAGATTAGGTGTTTGTACCGAAAGCTTTTGCTAACTTTATTGTGTAAAATTTTCTTAATCTTTTTACTTATCTATTTTACTTTCTTACATTTTATTCTACTTATCAATTTTACTTATTACAGTTACAGATTCCCTTAGACAAGTTCTTCACCTCTGAACTAGTTAAGTATGCATGCAGGCAATTTTCTACTGCATAGTTATGTTGACATAATATAGTATATTTGTTTGAGTATTGAATATGCTAGTGAACACTTCTTATGTTTATATCGCCGTGTCTTAGAAAACAAAAATCTTCACCCGAATTTCAGCCTAGTATTTTTTTGTGCAAATGTTGGTCATAAAAAGAAATAGGAATGTTCTTTCATTCTTCAAATTTCCAATGACTTGAGCACAAAGGGTATTTAGATACTTCCTAATCGAGCAATATTTTGATAATAGGGTTGAGAAGCACAATGCAATGCTAGGGTGGCAACAAGTGTCAGACGAGGATCAAGATCTTTGCCAATAAACAATTATGCAAATTATCGTTCACCACATTTCAAGCAGTGTATGAAGGAATATGCCCTTAACTAAACCAAAATCTACCAAAACTGACGGTTGCAGCAAATAATCTTGACCACTGCTGCAGAAACTTAGACTATTGCAATTTAGTCACCACTTAAGAGTATTCATAAGTACGGACTGATCGTGACATTTGTTCTTATCAAGGCTGTTTGTTTCTCGAGCAATATCTTACATGATACTCAACATTCACAATATAAACCCTTGTTACCTAGTAGGGCTACTAAATATCAAAGGCTTGTCATGATAAACGGTGTCTACTATGTTAGATATTATGCGTTATTGTGTCCCTTTAAACATCTATGGATTAAAAATGTGCCACCATCACTTTCCCTCATTCTCACCCTTGCTGCCACCATTGTGTGTGTGAAATTATAAATAACTTTGAATTTGAAATAATTTAATTGGTTACATGACGACGAATCAGGGAAAATCCCTTCGTTAAATGCCTAAAGCGAGTTGATTTTGTTTCAACAAATCGAATGCCCCCTTAACCAATGAGATGCTCTCCTTCTCTTTATAAAACAAGTGGTATTTGCGCTGCTGGTCCCCGGGCACAATTGTCGAGAACGCAAAGCAGTCTGGGTCTTCTGGGTGCATGATGAAAGCCTCGATTGTAGGTATTGGAAAATGGCGGCGAAATGAATCGGGGTTTCTCACGTTGACCATTGTTACTCCTTCATCTGTGATGATGTCTAACAACAAAACATTGCCAATCGAAGTACCCTCTCTCTTCTTTTTCGTGACTTCCTTCTGGAACTGCTTCAGACATTTCTCGACGTGTTTTGGCTTCAGTGGGCCATTAACAACAGCCGAGCATAAATAAGAAGTTAAGAATTTCTGTTGCCTTCTCTCCACTTGTACAGGATCAACAACAACAACATCTTCTTTGATGACTGCGTTATCAATGTTTAGCGAATGCATGGAGCCTGATAATTTCGTAGACTTTTTCCTGTTTAAAGTTCCTCGGAATAATTTACCTTTGAACAAAGATGCTTTGCGCTCCCTTGGCTGCGGTTGTTCATCAAACGTTTTCTCCTTCGGTCCATTCACGCTCAGTTTCCTCCTTAGTGGTTCAGCTATTTCATCTTCTTTAGCATTGTCATTCGTTTCAGTTATTTCTTTCAATTCGTTATTATCTTTAATTACATTTCCGTAAGTTGCTTCTTCGATCGAGCTGTTGCTTGAGGATCCTGGGGTATTCGGGAGCAGTCTTTTGGTTTTCAGGGGTGTTTGAGTTGGGGAAGTGTTCGTGGAGCGAGGGGCCGGGGAAGAGCTGGTAGTTGAAGTTATCGACTTTGTATCAAATGATGTGATGGTCTCCTGTTGGAAGAAAATAAACAAAACAAATCAATAACTTGCAATAAACTGAACTAAACGTATCAACAGGCTTCATCTCACAGTGATATCAGCATATAGGCATTAACGAGTTGTTCAGTTGCTCATAGTAGAGGGATGCAATGAATTCTGCTATGACTCTACAGGAAACTAGACTTTAGTTTGACTATCAATCCCTTAGCCAGAGTTCATCCAAGAAAATGCTCTAAATATGTTGTACTTAGTTGAAAAGAATTTTCTTAACCATTTGAATATTGTATGGTAAACCACCTTTCAACGTAACTTCAACGTTAGGGGCAATCCCTTAAGCTATAAATAACATTTACTGTTGCTGGAATGGATAGGTTAATAATAATAATAAAGATAATAATTTGTAAAATCAGGATTTCAGCCATACCTCACTAGAAGTTGATGACCTCGAAACAGCGTCAGCATTCACATGCGTTGGCTTCATACTTTCAAATCCACTGCGAGGCATTGATTGGCTCATTCTCGGCATGGCTTGACCATACATCAACGAATTTTGACAAGCACTGCGGATTCCTTCCAGAACCGAGGCTGAACTGGAAGCGCGGTTTGAACGAAACACGTGACAAAACATCCTGGTCTTCCCGTTTTTCGTTCTGGAAACAGTAAAAGCGAAGTATCGGCCATCTTTGTTGTAAAGGCCTAAAGACAGCACCCAATGTACGGAGTGTTTTTCTTCGTTTTCCCCGGTGTGATTTGAGACACAGATTTCTGACTGCTGCATTCTGATGTTCACCCTTGTGTGGTCCTTCGGATTTGTTTTTTCCAGCAAGGAGCTTATGATTTCGTTGATGACCAAGTAGGACTTCTTGACTTTCATTGATCCGATTTTTATCAGTCCGGGAAAGGAATTATTCTGATTGAACTCGACTAATCCGTACAAACTCTTTGGTCTGTCAGGCGAGCTGTGCCTGGGTCGCTGTAATAAAACCAGAATGTTTATTGTTTATCGTCTCACACACACACACACACACATAGGAAAACTACTTTTTAAGCTACCAAAAATTGGAGATTTACACGAATCATTTCTATGAGAAACTAAGCTGAAGAGTTGTAAAAATTAAGAGTTTCTTAAGTCCAGAGAATAGACTTAACTTGAGGAGAAGCAGGATTTGGAAAATAAGTCCTACTCGGGTCATTTTCATTCTCACAAATTATCTCGAGAATAGACTTAACATGACATTTTCACTTTCTTGGCATCTGAATATGTCAGTTGCTCATCATCAAATATATATTTATAGCACAATATAGCATTTGCCAGACTTTCAGCAAAGCAATGCATCATGGGAATTTGCTCCTTAGCAATGCATAGCAACCAAAGTTTCTAAGGCCTAAATCTCCCCTGCAATAACAAGTATGCAGTCCATAGTTTTAGTTGCAATGCGTTGCCAGGGAGCGTATTCCCATGATGCATTGCAATAAATGAGATTCCTCATCGTTGGTGGAGTCATCCATGGTCAGGCCCCATCATCAGAGTAATTCGAAAATAGTAATTTTGATTGTATTTGTTTTTGTTTATATGTTTCTAGCTTGTGTTGAATGTACATTGCATGCTGTTTGTTTGTGATTCTGCTGGATAAATTGTGTGTTTCTGTTATTTAAATAACTATACAAACATGACTGTTTCAGTGCATGGTGGAATAATGCTTCTAGTAGTGAAAGGGAAAACTGATGCGTTTACAAGCAACATACAGTATCTAA
The DNA here is from genome assembly GCA_963924455.1 of Pelagia noctiluca. Taxonomy (NCBI): domain Eukaryota; kingdom Metazoa; phylum Cnidaria; class Scyphozoa; order Semaeostomeae; family Pelagiidae; genus Pelagia; species Pelagia noctiluca. Next base: position 17,685,833 of record OZ004320.1, on the reverse strand, counting down.
CCACACATACTTTCACTTAATATATCCAACAGCTTAATAGGTAGGCAGGGGTATCCCCACATTAAAGGGGCAAATTACTTGAAGCGAGATTTTTAGAGGTTTCTTGAAATTTCGAAAGATTTCTAAGAACTTGGTTGAGGCATACTACAATCAGCCCAATCCGTAGAGAACATGTACTTCCAATATTTTAGTTTAGGCCATGTACCTCATTTATATAACTTAAAGAAGATATCGATATACAAGAAATAAGAGAATGGAGTACTAAAGAACAAATAATCATCGAGGCTAATGGAAGAAAGAAACAGGGGTGTAAATTCCCAAAAGGATTTCAATAACCTGCTAAGCAAACACATTTGAAACTGCCCTTGACCTCAAAGCGGAAAAGAAAGTTCTTTTGGACAGGTGACTTTTCAAAGTAAAATGATATGAGACGTGTTTTTAAGGTTTTGAAAAAATAAAATATCTAAAGATATTCTGGGAAATACAAAGGGGTAATATTTGAAAGGAAAAGAGGCCCCTTTCACTAACTAATTCCAGCATTGTGGCAGGCCCTTTGCTTCCTCGTTGCAACTTGAGCCACCTTCAACCTCATAGGCAGCCATAAAGCCTGCTTGATGCGCTAAGAAAAGCAGAATTTACAATGGTCTTCGAGGGTCAAAGATTCATGCGGAAATGTAATATGATTTCACATATGATTCTCTTCTCTCAGACTGTCGAGGGAAGAAAAAGCCAATTCATATAAAAGCACACAGAAATGTTGCATAAGAAACAATGGAAGAAATTGGATCAGGCTAAACGTTCTCTCAGTTCAAGCCTTGGCTTGTTCCAGCCCCAGAGCTTCTTGCGAAAGGATTGGGGATCAATTGCTAGTTTTTACGTAATTGTTCGATAAATGCTTTTATAGCTGAGTTTATCAGTAAAATGTCTACTTTTAGCAATGGAAAACAAAACATATAAAGTTCCTATTGAAGAGTTTAAAAAATGTACAAGGTGTTTAAAAAGAGTTTATCTGTGCAATGTATTTCAAATTGTTGGATAGAGCGCACTATAAGCTGAGTTTATCAGTGAAATGTCTACTTTTAGCAAAGGAAAACAAAACATACAACTCTCCTATTGAAGGGTTTAAAAATCATGCCTGATGTTTAAAAAAAAATAGTTTAAATATGCAATGTAATTCAAATCCTGGATACTAGACTCGTCTTATATGAGAGAGCCTGGTAACCAGAGAATATATTTCACAATACTTTTAAATAACTTTTGCTGTGCAATAAGGTGACAGGTTGATTTTTTGACAGTTTATTCAGATAGCACTCCAGCCATCATCATAGCTAATATATTTACAGCTTAGAAGAGTCATTCTTCTACCAAAGGCCAATTGAACCAGAGATTTTGAGTCAAAGTTACACATTTAGTACTTTCCTGTGAAAAGTCTCTAATAAATCCTTGTGGAAGTGGCTGCAACATTAATTTTCCACATTGATGTTAAGGAGGCTCCTGAGAGAGGGCTTACTTAGAAAGGAGCTCTATATCAAAGCTGTTTTACTAGATTTTTAGAGGGGCTAAATAGGAGGGGGGCAAAGAGAGGGTGGACAGGCAGTGTGCCACTAAGTTTAGATTATTCTCATGAACACAGCACACTCATGCGTTAAGCTGAAACCCAGACTGGGAAGTTTGTGTGTGCGGAAGTTGCATGGTAAGCTCTTGTTCTAGAACAATACACCAAAGGTAATGTGTTACTTGAAATTGTGCATGTTTTTCTGCAGGGGCTTTGCAGGGATGTGGGAAGCATCCGAACTTTGGGGCACACTTCAAAAGCACTTTTTATTGAGGAAGACAGGGAATCTCTGAAAGTAAAATAGGCATTTCATTGTTTTTTGCAAAAGCTTCGGGGACACGAACCTCTGGTGCCCCCAAGGCACTTGCATACCTCCCAGTCTGGCAAAAACATAGAAAACTGACCTTGACATTTTCATTGAAAACTTGCTTGACCATTTCAATTATTTCTGACGATTGATCACTCTGAAAAACATGGCAAACTCCTTCCTTCCCTGGCTTTGAGGCCACGATTCCAAAGAACCTCTGGTCTTTGTTGTATTTGTCCAAAATGTGAACATCGTTGATAGGTATCTGCAATATGCAGTCGTAGGGGTGCTGAAGCTTCCCCAAACAAATCATGTTCCGATTGATTTCAAAGCTCACTGACTTCACATCCAAAGCAGTGCTTTTGTTTCCAACATCTGCAATGGCTGAGTTGATGCTGTCCGAAGTTGTCCTATGGACGGTATGTGAGCCTATCAAATGTGCTCTAAGGCCACTAGTGGGGGAGACAGAGGATGTCATGGAAACAGAAGAGAAACTTGTCTGCCTCTGTCTGCAATACACAGAAGAGGGGCGATTGGGGAGGGGAGGGGGGTTGAAAGGACTCGAATTGTTATTTGATGATGCAGACAGCCAACTTGAGACACTGCTATCAGGACTGCTGGAAAGAGACTCCGTGCAACTTTCTTTGAAATCTAAATCGCTGTAAAGGAGTTCTTGTTCATTCAAACTGAATTTTCTTTGAATGGCAATGGGTTGGCTGGCCGCTCTAGGCCGTTGCTCCTCGCTCTCCAGATTTTCATAAACACCGTTGTCTTTAGTTAATGCTAATTTATTATCTGATTTCTGGGGTTGTAAATCATCGTTGTCCATGTTGGCGTAAACTGTTTCGTCTGTGATTTCAGGAGTTTTAACGCTCGCAGCGTTTTCGTAGACTTGAAAACTGGTAGAGCTAGATTGTCGCGAGACGGGACGCGACGCCGGTCTCGAAGTTGGAGTTGACGCGTTTCCGTAAACAACTGCCGTTGATTGGAAGTCTTCTTGGAAACCAGAGTCCCCGGACCCCGAGCGGGTACTGTCCTCATTTCGAGATCTTTTGAAAGAGCCGCTCCTACTGGGGGGCTTGGAAGTTGACGGGGAAGACGAGACGACTTCTTGGCGCAAAATAGGGTTGCTTGACTCTCTGGTGAAGCGGGCGGGCCGCAAGTCGATCTGTGCTGCAGGGTTGAATTGAAGAACTTCGGAGTAAATCGTCTCGTTTATCTTGTTCAGCTTCAAACTATTCGGTCTTCTGGGTGAACTGTTAGCTTCTTCTATCAACTCTTTCCCCATCTGGGCTTGCGAGCAATCACAGCCAGAGTCCGTTTCTTCGAAGTTTATGAGACCAGCGTCTTGCGCAATTTCTTCAGAGTCCTCCGCAAACTTCGCGTCGGTGTTTATCGCACTCTCAGTGCTCAGCAAATCTCCCAGTTTCTTAAACTCGACGTCTTGCCCGTTGACAACTGCATACAAACTGTCCTCAGCGTCAGCAGACATTTCTAGACCTCTCATTGCAATGGAATTCTCACACGCTGATCGTTGACTAATATCTTTGTCGTTGGTGAGTCTGCCACAAGCTTCCGATCCCCTCGTCATGATTTCTTCATATATACTCTCGCTTTCTTCCATGCTCGACTGGAAAAGACAAGAAACAACGTGAATAAAATCAACCAAACTAGTCTAGACTGCAGATCACAGAGCTGCAGTGAAGCATTGAGTTCAAGGTGCGACCGTGAGGTCTTGTCGTGTCACGTTATTCGTCAAATTCAGGCTTGCAGTTAGCTGCAAGAGATGTCACTTGTTTGCCGAGCCGCTGAAATATTAGACTTTTGATTGGCCGAGATATTGGAACAAGTGTTGCGCAGTAGGTCCATACAAAGGGCTGTAAACAAATATCCAGAGATCCTTCGCATTCTTTTGTACAAGTCTTACTTCCGCTTCCGGTCGTCTGCCCGAAAACAAGAAATGATGAATCTCGTTTTCCAATCCAGTACGAACATGATTCGAATGAGGATTAGGTTGTTCGAATCCCCGGCGTGGTCAAAGGCACCGCGTATTTCGCCAGACATCTAGCATGGGTAAGGGGGAGAAAGGGGGAAGCAAGAGGTTTGGGACATGGCACCCAGCAAAGGGGCATATTATGGGAAGGACTTCCAAGATTTCACCATTCTCATCAAGTTTCGGAAGCTACCTGAGGACATCTTTGAAAGAGGGATCATTGAAATATTTTGAATTTTTCATATCGATTATGGAATATTCTGAAACAGCACAAAGTTTTCAAGACCCTCCCAAAATCGACCTTGTAGTCGTCTTTGTTCATTAAAACTTTGTTAAGAAGGGCGTAGTCGATTAAATGGAGATAATTAGCAATAAATTCAGAAATAAGGCAAAGACAGACTGCAATTGTTTTCGATGTCTGTCAAGGTAACTGTATCACCATTAAGTAGTTTTAAATTTTGTAATTTCTTCTTACAAGAAACATTCAGTTTTTACCATACGAATCTACAAGTATTCTTGATATCTGAGAGAGTTTGTAAAAGGTGATTGGTGTGAAGGGCGAATGGCAAATCAATCGCTAAAAATCTCGTAAACTTTGCCTGAAAATCCTTTTGTTCCAATGAAAATCCCTTCCGAATTTCCTTCCCAATCCTTTTGTTCTTGTAAAAACTCGTTCAATTTCAAACAGAGTGAAATGCCCCTTGGTGGAACGCAACTGGTTCCACCTCCACTCTGTACTTTTAAAAATAAAGATGCACATTTGAATGTAAGAGCCAATATCTGGGTCGATCTTTTTTATACGAACCAGTGGACTGCTGAAACTCCAGGATAACTTTCTTCAACAAGTCCTTTTTTATAAAAAACGAGTAGGCTTTCAGTTTTAAAATTGTTCTCCCCTAAAAATCGAGTAGCTCTTGAAACAAAAAGAATAAAGGGACAGAGTGCCCCAAGGTCTGGTACTTCCTATAACAAAGGCTCTAAAAAATTTACAGAATTGTTTTCTATCGTATTATGTACACTAAAAATAGTAAAAAGTCAAAAAAATTAAAATCAAAATCAGAACGTTTACTTACATGATTCTTACCAAAAACCTGTCTCAAACCAGACCAAAACGCCATTATTAACTTCTCTATTACCGAAACTTCAACTATTCCTGTCAAAAAGATCGAAGCGTAGGTCAAACGAAAAGTTGGCAACTGAATTAACACGAGCCTTTGTTTCAATATGAGCAATGATAATCGCGGATGACACAGTATCGATGAATAGAAAGATTAGAAGAAAAATCTAACAGGAAAAGGAACTATTTTTCATCTCAATTACTAAATTCTTTTTAATCCGTCGCTTTTTCTTCTATTTGTTTTCATCCGTCCTAATCTGCTCGTCCAATCCTAGCAAATCCGTTAACATCGAGGGCTAATAGAGAGAGTAGGTGTTTGGAGCGAGCAAGGGTAAAAATCTAGGGGTCTTTGGGACACTCTCACGTACCATACATTCAAACTGTTCAATTTGTTAAAATTGAAAGTTACCGGCTATTATTATTAGCAATTGTATCGATTCAAATTTCTTGTAAGGCCCCTGCTTACAGAGGCAAAGATAATAGCACTAGAACTGTCATGATAACAATAGAACTGTCATTATAACAATAGAACTGTCATTATAACAATAGAATTGTCATCAAACTGTGGTATATTCCACGAAAGATGGCAAATCTCAAATGCAATGCATCATTTGACCAGACCTCTTACTCTTAGCAACGCATAGCTACCCAAATTTCAACGGCATAGATTTGACAAAGCAACACTTGTGAGTTTTGCAGCACCGTAGCTTGGGGAAAAGTATTGGGGGGGGGGGGCAACCATTGTTGCATGTATCAATGCGTAGGAAAGGACGAATTTCTATCGTGCATTGCGTGATATAAGGTCTGTCATCTTTTCAGAGTCATATATTCTACCAGTCTCAAATTTAGAATTAGCAAATAACACTCTTTTTTCCGCTTTTTCTTTATAAGAATGAATTTTATAAGAATATTGAGGCTCGAAATCGCTAAAGAACAATGGAAATTTAAGAATAAACAATGGAAAGGTTGAGGCTTAGGAAAATTTCAAGTATTCTTATTAGCAAAAAAGAGTGCAATCTTACTACCTTACAAATAGTTATCTTGTTTGTAAAGCAGTTGAGTTGCCTAAAACGCTAGTAATGGATACCAAACTTTCTAGCTGCAAGCCTGCAGGTTCGTAATGCGATTAGTTGTTGAATGCGTGTGGCATCAACTCGCTGAAAGAAAAACAGAGCAGAGGATGAATTCCAAAATCCACCGGAAAAACAAACATATCATCACCTGACCCCGCAGAATCGCTGAGAGAGAAAACACAGCATGTAGGCTTAGGGGCCTGGAACTAGCTTATGATCATGTGACTTCAAAATCTGCTAACTAAAAAGAGCTTACCACGTCGAGTCTCTTGTTTTGCCATCAATACTCTTGGTACTGTGTAAGTTGCCCTGGGATCGAGGTTGATTTCGATTGTCTATGAGAGAGTCTCGTACCCAGAGTGTGCCACCATTACACGAAAAAAAAGGGAAATCTCAAATGAAACGTCTTTGGATTTCTAAATCTTAGTAAAGCTTGCCTTCCTTTGCGCCTGAAGACTTTCAAAGGATATGCGAGTCACAGTTTGCTTTCTCGTGTTGGATATTGTCCAAGAACAACAATTCATGAACAATATGCTAATAGATAAAGAGTGGGTAATACATGACGGATAATGTATGAGCTAGATTTGTTATGTATTTTGTCATTCATTAGGACTTGTGCCAAATGATGACCAAATATAAAAGCCTTTAACACAATAAGAAATACCTTATCTTTACAAAGTTAGATTAACACACCGATGAAATAATGATTGACCACACTTGCATCGGCTACCAAAACCAATAAAATGAGAAAGCTTTGTTTTCATGAACAAATATTGCATCAAAGCTTGGGGAACGTTATTGAGGCCCACCATTGATTGAGAGAACAATGAAATGGGTTCAATGTTGAAAACAACCAATTTTTGTGATTCACCCTCTTACTATAAGTCCTGGCAAAACACGTATATACCAGCCAAACTGTATGTCTGAAAATAACGTAATACAATTCCCATAAGACTACAACTTGTACAGAGAGAATACATACCCCAACTGTATAAACAGTACATCTATGTTATGTTCGCTATTGTTTCCGCAAAACGTAACACCAGCAAGTGGCAACGACAGCCTATAAAACAGGACAGAGCGTGGTAAAAACTTTGAGGATCAAAATCATGCCCTTGGCCCAACTTTGGAAAAATCTGCTGGTGAAACTTCACAAATGAGTTCCCAGGGACTTGAGTTACAGCTCAGAGCCAAGTTTTTGCGCGCCAAAATGGAAGAAAACAAACCTGATCGCTGTTCAAACTTTTAAAGCCTTATTTGTTCCCTGACAATTATGATTATGATTATTCATTTACTTTATTAACATTTGTTGTTTTATCAGGCTCATCTCTCAAACATGCCTCACTGGGACCGCACGGGCGAAGGCAAAGAAGTGAAAAGACTGGATGTAATGCTTGAGTTAACAATCTGTCTGTTTTTCTGATAATATAAGATGCCCATTAGAACGAGCATTAGGTCAACCGTACCGAAATATGTCTTTATTACTTCCAATATTGTGACGTACTTTTTTTCTCGTTGGGTAACGGTGTATGAATGTTTACTATCTATAATTGATTACAATTCCTAATTTCTTCAAATAGCAAGTTAAATCCATCAGTTACCTCGTTTTTCAAGATTCTTTAATTCTCTTTCGGACTAGCCAGTTAAGAGGATGCTGCAAGGAACAATTTTCAAGGACCCGAGCTTTAAATTTTCCAAAAATTAAGAAAAAGCTAAAAACAAGCAGAGGTTAGCGATTTTTAGGTAAGATAACAGCTCTAAAAACTTAGTTTATAGAGAGAAAGATGATTTGGACACCTAGTGCTCCTTTAAAGCACGTTCTTCTATATAAAAAGCATTGAGAGTGCATATGTGAGTGTAAGTACTTCTGCCTTTGTTTTAGCCATTAACTTCACCAATAAGCAACAACACTCGAGGCATAGACCCTAAATATTGCTTAACATGTTACGCAAAATAGCAGGCTACAACACTGTACCATCCCCAAAAACCGTTTATATTCCCGTTCCTGACAATAGGAATCGAGTTTGGAAATCTTAAAGCGTCATTGCCTAATACCTTTTTGCCAAAAATAATCCCTTCAATCCAAGGCTTCTGCTTATTGACTCGTTGCTAACTGAAAACTGCAGAGGTCATGGCCGGACAAATAAACCAAACCAAGAACACCTCTTTTGGCCCTTTTGGGGTTTGGTAGTTCATACCACAACAAGTTAAAAATAGAGTTGATAATCAGAATTGCTACATTAATAGTAAACATGTTTCAGCGTAAACAAACATCGAATTGAAATTTTGCTGCTCCTGCAAATTCTTGTTTACAGGACGAGAAGTTAGATCATGCCCAGGCAGGTAGGAGTCGAGTCTTAGAAAGCTTTCTCGACCGCAGGCGAGTAATTCCGATTTAATTCCAAGTGACAGGCTGTAGGAGAAGATCACAGCTTCGCTGTAACATTGGAAGCCTCGCCCAGGGCAAACAACTCAATCCTAAGCAATCAAAAAAGAGATTGTTTATCAGTGGTGGTTGCGGCTACCTTTAAATTTCGCAGCTTTGTGATGCTCCTGCGTGATCATTCGTTTTAACAACGCTACTGGATTGCTAATATTCCTTAAACACATTCGACCAATCATTGCAAGCAGCCTTGAATCCAAAATGATTGGTTGATTCGATAATTTGAATGTTGTTGATTGGCTGTAAAGGAACCTAGAATGAATAAAGCAGGGTTAAACATGTAAGTGTGAATTTAGTATGGGGATAGGAAAACATTTTAGAAGAACCACGAGTAATCTTGTAGTGTAGTCGACAGTAGTGTGGATCACCAGTCTGCACAGTTGTACATATGTTAGGTCAATGGCTTGATAACTGAATAGACTGTATTGGCTCAAAAGTAATTGAAGGTGTGAAGGGTATTTCTCCTCGTATCTCGGGTGACCTAGGCCTATCATCATTTGATTCGGATTGTGATTCCTCTGGTTTAATTTCCGAAGTAGCTACATCATCGTCTTGACTAAGTTATCGTCAACATTTGTGAAAATTTATGTTTCAGCTCTACGTTAAGATCGGAAGACTAGTGACGTTACCATCAGCAGCGTAGTTTGGGAGAAATCACAAGGGAAAGACAAGATCAGCCATTGCTCGAGGAAAAAACGAAAAAACAACACGGTTAACGTCTACCGAGATGGTTGGAATATATTTTTATGAAGAAGCAGGACTTCGAAAATCAATCGAAATAATTTGTGAGAATAGAAATGACAGCGTAGCATCCTAGGTCGTGGGTTCGTATCCTACCCAAGTCATTTTCACTCGCAAAACTTTTGATTCGAGATATTTTTGCTGCAAATCATAGATCGCTCAAATTGCACTGCCATTTGCAATTTAGACACAGCAACAACAACAAAACAGGAAAACGTTCCAGACTTCAAGAAATCAGAACTGCCGGATGCTCTTGGTACACCTTAGTTAGTAAAATTACTACGTGATTCCTTGTATTCGTTCAACGTTTGGTATCTTAATCTTATTTATCACTCATACAAAGCTTGAAGCTATCACAGGAATTCAATTCAATAGGGTAAACCGAGACTCACGTTGAAGTCTAGCTGCATCTCTCCATTTATCCTGCAGCATTCATCTCTTGAGATTTGATTCCCTCTCTGCTTAGGACCCCCCTCTACCAAGGCAATAAATTCATTGCAAGGTTCTCAGTTGTGTTTTTCACAGGTTTCCCTCCAGACTTAAAAGTTGTATATCATTCGATTGTAAATCAATGTCGCAGTTTTGTTTTGAAATGCTGGCAACGATTAGCAAGCCTGGCACAGTGGGAGGTGCTCAACCGATCCACCAAACGCATCTATATCTCTGTACGTTAATCCCTAGATATATCAGACTGTTTCAGGCAGACGTTTTCGGGCAAAAACCTGATTTGGGACAATTTTGGAAGATCAAATATCTTCTTATGGATAATGGTATCAATGCAACAGACTTAAGACACTTTAGGTACACAGTCAGGCAAGTCGTAGCAGCCTATGACTCCTAACTTTCACCCGTGATGATAATAGGCCTAAGCAAAATTGCCCCATTTGCTCTGATCAACTCAGCTAGCTATGGACAATCGTTCCAGCTTCGAGCGTAAAATTGCGACATGATAAAGCTAGCCTCATTTAGAAAATGTCAGATTCTGCGAGCACTAGCCATACAATACCGACAAAATGATATCCCACCTTACCAGGAGGCAGGCCCGCAGCTACGAGGTCTGGAGACAACTTTCGCCTGAATTTCAGTTTGTCGTCAGCTTATCCGATGTAAGAAAATACTCCATCCAAAAACGGATCATGTTTGCACACTAAAGAAAGCCGATATTTCTTAATTGGTCTTATTAACTTCCACTATGAAAACCAAAAAGGACTATAATTGTTTTGAGCTTAGAAAAGTCGATGAACTAAGCTTTGAATGGGTTGACGAAATGTTGTTGAGGAAAGCCAGGAAACATCCAGTCAATGTTGAAAGCCCACGACAATAAAACCTTAACCTCCAACTTCCTTTACAATGACCTAATGACGTCAGAGCGATAGTGTGTGTGTGAGAATCACCATAATTAGGGAATAACAGACTCATCGATATACCACTCTCCCGGCCTACCTTTCCGTTACATCATTCACTTGCTAACAGTTCGCACCCATTAAATGATGAATGTTTCAAAAATGAAGGAACAATGATAAATTTCATAACATTCTTGGTTTTCGTATCACTATACTGAGAGACTATAATAACCTCTGTTTATTTCTGCTGTGTAAATTGTGTCGACAGAAATTGTGATCTCTGTAATTAATATTTTGCGAACAGAAAACGCCCCACTTTGGCTCAACCCACAGGAGTGAAAGTTACATTTTTTGCAACCTCTACTGTGGCATTTAGCACAACCATTCAACAAAAGATTTTAGATTCTGAAATTAAACACCGATACCCCATACTTAGCTATGAGGCTAACCTGCTAAAGCACACCTCTATTCAGACAATTAAAAATATATTTTTAACACGGTTAATGATTTTATCGTAATTTTTTTATGATTTTCAAAATGTTTCAAAGATTCTTGTTAAAAGGAGCGTAGTCTGGGCACCAGATTCTCGATTTAAAAACGTTTAATATATTTTCTCATCAATATAGTCTGACTGATGATGGGGAGAGCATGAAACTTCAAGTCAAAGAGAGCCCACAGAGAGCCAATCTCCTGTCTAGTTTCCGATCTTCTCATATTTTTAAACTGGGGGTCTGGTACCGAGGGTAAAAAGAGTGCAATTCAAACGAAATTTTGCATTGAATGCTTCATCACGTGCTTATAAACCACGTGTTTTCCATCGATTGTTCAGGTTTGAAAAGAAGAGAGATTGTATGGAATTCTCCAGCAGTGGCTTGACCCTGGAATCTAAACTCTATCTTTAACTGCGGAATCAATAGACTTTATGTAACAGATCTTCATGAAAGGATTTACGTAAAGATGAGAAGCCGTTTATTCTCTCATTCATCCAGTTAAAAAACTAGTTGAAAGTGTTTGTAAATAAAGAGTGGGATTGTCATGTGCTTTCGTGTCTTTGAGTGGTTTCATCGTCAACATTTAGCTGTTGCCCGAGGCAAAACAAATTAGGCCAAATAAAAGTGTAAACAAATAACATGGCGTGGGTTTTCTACGCAAAGCTGCCAGTCTTAAAATAGCAAGAGTACACTCACATTATCAATATTGCTTTTCAACAGCAAACCAGACAATCGAACTTTCCTTCAATGAAGACCATGACGTGGGCCTCAGCTGACTGGTAGGTAGGGGTTCAATGTACATGAGCAGCTGAGCATTGTATACGAGGGAAATTCCACTCCCTTTCAAAGTTTGGCAAACGGTGAGATATCTTTTCAAGAACAAAAGGATTTTCAAGGGATTTTTATCAAAACCATTCTGTTTTCAAGAAGAAGTGAATAAGATTTTTAGGGAGGGCTTTGCACCTTCCCATGGGGGGGGGAGTGCTCCAAAAAATAATTACTTACTTCTGAGTCATTATGGCCTACCAAAGCCCCCTCCCTCTCAACTCTGGACATAGAGTGCGAGGCTGTAAACCTTCTCCTTTTCCCCTCCAAATAAAGCTTCTAACAGCCAATGCAACCTAAAGCGACCTAATAGCCTACAACTCTATCGTCCGGGGGATTCACGCCAAACTGGCAAGGCAACTCGAACAAATAAAAGGAATGATTAGAAATCGATCCTTGCTCATTTAACTTTTTACAAATTGTGACTAAACTTTATTAAGAATATAAAATTCAAATTCGTAAAATCTAGAAAATGATTCATCATACGAAAATACAGGCTGCTTGGTGGTCACATAAACTTCACTAGCCGTGCCATCACAATGCCGTATTGTCAGCAGAATTACTAACATCTACTTTCAATGTGAAGTCGTTCGGATTTGCAACCTCTGAATTATTCTTACTGTCACTCACCTCGATCGAGATGTTATACTCAGCACCTTCATCTTCTACAAGTCTATCGAGGACAGATACTTTCCTGCGCCTGGCTTCGAACGCTCTCCTTGCCATGTCGAACAGGTTCTGCGCCTCACCTTTCCCAGTCTGAGCCACTAATTGGTGGAGAGCTGACCTTCGCTGCCGGAGAAGGGTGTAAGGCTCGTCGAACTCTTTCACACTCCCAGCGTCCAGTACCTATAACAGATGAGAGCTTTCATCAATCAACATCCAAGTTCTAAAACACTGATCAATTATATAGGAATTCAGAAGGGGTAGCGGAATAGCGACGATCTGAGAGGTTTGGGGAGGGGCCTCCTCACTCTGCATGTGTCTGTGAATTTCCAGATTATCTTTTTTGAGAAAATAACTCGCCAGGGTTTGTTGCTTTCTGAATCCTCCAATTCTGAACCATGCATGAACATACTATCCATATTCAAACCAAAGGATACCCGATTCCAAAACTAGATCTTCTAAGCCTTCATAGCCCCAGCTTGTTATAAGAGACCCTAATTCATACGATTCAGCAAAGGGGGGCTCGGGTTTATTAAAGAAAATCATGAAGTAGGCTGTTTTTAAGAAGCAGTAGGACTCTGGCAGAGGCCTTAAATTTCTTGGATATTTTGAAGGTTCAGGCCTCGAATTTGTTCTTCAAGAATATTGATAGAATTGCCTGAGTGAAAAAGTGCAAAAATCTACTTTCTTGCCTCATGATTTATTGTGGAAATTGGAAAATTAAAAGTTGACCACCGATACAGGTATGCAAGATTTCAGTCAACAGATCATCTGATATCTCCTGATCGAATTGCCTGAAAAGTGCAAAAACCTGCTTTCTTGCCACATACTGAATTGTGAAAATCGAAAAATGAAAACTTGACCACAAACGCAGATATTGAAAACGCCTTAGTCAAGAGTTCATTTGGAATATTTTGATATTTTATCGAATTGCCTTGAAAAGTGCTGAAACCTGTTTTCTTGACACATACATAATATACAACTTGCACAACAACGTTAGTTCTTTACAGAACTTAGCCTCGACATGATGTGTAGCTAAATCCAAAAGCCTGACTTTCAAACTGACAGAACCACAGGGAATTTTTTACTGTTTTTTCAATGGCGGGTAAAACATGAAAAGGGGCCCCCATATTTTAAATATTTTTCTGTTCAAAAAATTCATAAACTAGGTAAAGCAATAAATTTTAAAAGTATGAATACTGAGAGGGCCCAATTTTAACTTAGGCCACTGGGGCAAAATTGAAATTTTCTCTTCCACTGTTGGGGCAAGCCGAGGGGCCTACTGGGCAAATTGGCCCACCAGTCAGTACCTTTCCCTACATTTGCATGCCCTTACGTGATTTTGCAAGTTTATTGTATGTGGCCAAAAAGTAGGTTCACTTTTTCAGGCAATCCGATCAAATACCAGAATATGAACTGACGTAATGGTGCATGACAGAGGTATATTGGGGAAATAGGAACCGAATGAGTGTGCCCACAGATACAAATATAGAAGTCTAACTGGTTAACAGATGATTTGATTTGTCATGATACTTGATCAAATTGCGTGAAAAGTACAAAAACCAACTTTCATGCCACATTCAAACCTCCAACTCATGATGGGGGGTAAGATTACGGCGGGCTGTTCTGGGACTGAGACAAAAGGGTATCGAATATCCCGGATGAGTGCGAAGCCCTTGGGGAAAGTCAGAAATGGCTTTTGTTCCTCTGCAAATGTTTAACTTTATGTTTCACCAGTTATGTCAACTGGCATTGACCCAATAGAAACAAGTCGATTGACGTCACTGAGTGTAAACAAACAGTTTGAGGAGTGTATGGTTGGGGTTTGATTTGCTTGCTCAGATTTACGTACTTTTGGACTTTCACCCACAGAATGAATTAACATGGACCAGCTGCCATTGAAACCAGGTGCGTCAGAGAGGAACTTGGCACAGTTGTCCATAATGGGAAATCCCACTGTGGTGATTCGAGTACAGGGACTGTTCATCATTTAGTCAAGCGTTGGTACTGAAGAGAAGTTGGTGAGGTAAAAGATATTAAGACAATAAGGGTGAACAAATTCAATTCCACAAATGTGGTTTTAAGTAAGTACCCCCAATTTTAGTGTTTGAGCCTTGAATTTCCTCAAGAATTGTATCTTCGTCAAAGATTTCTTTCAGAATATTCTAGGATTTCTCCAGACAATCTAGACCAAATTTTTAATTTCAAAAGATCTCTGATGATTCTTTAAAACTTTAGTCCCTAGTACCAAATTTTACGTGATTCGTCCTTCAGGAGAACCAAAGTGAATTAGAGGGGCAGGTTACCCCATAATATGTTTCCCCAAGAAGGGCACTGGAGTCTCTGTATCGAAGGGGTGGAATGACCAAGGTGTACGTACCATAATACGATCAGAATCCATGATAGTATTCAAACGGTGGGCGATTGTTAGAACTGTGCAATCTTGAAACTTCTCTCTGATTGTGGTTTGAATCAAGCCATCGGTTCTGCAAAACATATTTGCATACGCATCAATAATGATAAATGATAATAACAATACAAAAACTGCGAAATAAAAAATATCTCTACATAAAACCTTCATCTAAATGATAATAACTTGATCCTTACCGAAAAGTGAGAGAACGTAGGGAGACTGAAAAACTTATCTCTTCGTATATGATTTAACAAAATATTGCCATAACTGAATGAAAATACATGAAAGTCAAGGGATCAGTGAGATTGTAAAGGCGTAAAACTAACATAGCGGAATAATCTTTTGATTGGTTGAAGCGCCGCCATTATGAATTCCTCGTGTATAGGGATCACAACAGTAAATCAGGCGCTCGAGAGGGGTCACTTTGGGGCCTGCGGGCTAGCCCCCCGAAGACCGGGCACAGAAACTGGCGAGAGAATCATAAAGAGTACAGCTTTGTCAACAAATTTGTCATTTGGATTGTTGATTTGTCGCCTAAGTCCAAAAATATCAAGGTTGATCGAAAATCTGTGTTTTTGGCCTATTTTGGGCAAGTCTGGTCGTCTCTTCGCACAGATGATTTGGCTCAAACGCTATCGGAAAGCATGGAAAAATTGTCAAAAAGGTGAGAATATCCTACTTTCGATCTCTCATTTTCTGTTATTCACTAGATTTCTATCTGTGGTAGGGAAGTTGTGACCTAATTCAGCTCTTTTATCGGGTTTCAGATTTCCTACTCGATTGACATTGGCCTAAATATGGATGAAAACGCCGTGAACATATGAAGTTGCAAATTTGCTTGGAAGAAATATGCTAGCAAGACTGAAAATTGTTGTTGAACTATTCTTCAGGATGTATTTTGACAAACTTAACTGTTACATAAAACGTTTTTGTAATATCTCAAATGTTAAAGAGCAAGGAGCTTTTGTTATTGCAAAGCTGTGCAAACTTTCATTTTGGCGCGAAAATCAAAAAAATTAGAATGGGGCAGTGAACACAGATATTTTCAAATTCCTTGTAATCATGCACTACCAGCCCATTCATTCCCATTCTGGATCAAAGAATTTCTCACTTATCCAGCTTGGTAATGCAGATGCAAATATGGTACAGATAATTGGCTTAGTGTCACAGCAAAGTGGCTTATTTTGTCGTAAATGGCTTGCATGCTCTGGAATATCTACCCCAGATGGATAATGGCTGATACTCTGATCAGCAGGAAAGGCCTTGATGTCATCAAAGCATCTCAAGAACAGTTTAGCCTTTTGCGAAACAACTGTTGGGACTGCCGAGGTTAGGCAATCTTTTGTATAGATGTTTAGTGCACAGGCATTTTTTATAAGCAATTTCAGCTTGAGCTGAATACTAAGAATTGCTTAGCTAGAGGGTAAATTTAAGTACTCAAAATTGCTTAGCAACAGCTTGGCTTTTCATACTTGAAGATTTTTTTCTTAGAATACTATCTCCCAAGTTTTGGTACAACAAATGTCAATAGTATCTTGCATACAAAAGTGTGCGGGAGTACTAATATCCACTGTAACCTACTCCTCTTTAGCTGCAGCAAGATTTTCATTGCAAATTGGATCAGAACTGGAATTTTCAAATTGCTTAGCATTCCACTATCCAGTACTGAAATGTCAAATAATGACTTGCTCATAAAAAAGATGCGTGCCAACATCAACTATAAATACAAAAAGGTTGCCACTTGACTTGGCTTTATCAATGAAAGATTAAATATTCCTTTGAACGATTTATTGATGGGTTTTGTGTCATGTATTTAAGAAAAAGTAGTTTACGTCTGTGAAACCTATTAATCCTCATACCTAGTTAATTAGATATACAAAGTTACCTCCCTCCCTATTGATTTTACTGATATATCGCAATAGTGCTCTGATAATTATATGAAGATAATAAATCTTTCACACATAGACAGTAAAAAAGCAACTAGAATGGGTTATATTTGTTCAAAATAATTTAGACTATATAGATATTCATATTTAGACTTTGAAGATTACTGTCAATAAAGAAAACATTTTGCATTTTTGTGCCCAAGTTACTTTTTTCTTGGGGAGACAGAGGGAAAACATTGGCGGGGAGGCACACCAAAAGTTCTTCTAAACAATACAATAGGCCTCAATTCTGAGAGAAAAGTATAATAGAATTCTGTATTAATTAGGAGGCCTAATATTGCCTTGTACAACCCTGAAATCCTTTTTTTGAGGACTTTATGACCTTATTCAAGTTGAAAGCTTGTTTTTTCTGCATTTTCACAATAGAAATAGAAATGTATAATATTTGAACAAAAATTACCTAAAGTACATTTGTTTGCAGCTGAAAATTAAAATTCCATATCATTACAAATTTATTCTTATTTTTTGATGTTTAGGTTACTGAGAAAAAATCTCCGAAAGACTATCCAATATATTCAATCCTATCTAAGGTGTTTCTAAGACATCCCACTGCGTTTAGTGTGTTGTCAAATGCTTGGCTTGCTATTGTTAAATTGTGAAATTTCAGATTTTTCTATATTTTGGCTATTAGAAAATTATGTATGTAAAATTGATAAAATTATGAAATATTTTTCTGAATAACATGAGATTAAAGATTGGATGAGATTAACCCTAAGTAAATAAATCATTGATTTAGACATTGATGCAACAATTAGCTTAGAATTTTTGCTCTTGACATGGTCATGTTATGATTGCTATTTAAATGTGTCACAGGATAGAAGCAGCTAGTCAGAATATGACAATTGGTGTAAATTATATTATTTCAAGGTATTATGGAAATGTTGGATAGCTCTAATATTTAGGCAAACTGCCTTAGAGCCTGTTTTCATGCAGGTAGGGTCCCCCTCTCGCGGAGTCTAGAGGATATGAGTAAGCTTGTTCTGGTTTTTTTCTATGAATAACTATGAGTTAAGGCTGATAAAGATAGCCCTCCTGCAAGAGTCGCCCTTCCTTGAGTTTTTTCATGGCTTGAATCAAGGAAATGTTGGCCTTTCTAGAAGGGTGACCCTACCTCTAGGGCTACCCCACCTGACGCATTAGGTAAACCAAGGAAAATGATGGACGTGGGAGACCCTTTTAGAAGGTGACCCTACCAGCATGTAAACAGGCCCGTATTAAAATTTACAGAAATTTTATGACTGTGGGTGTCAAGTGTATTACTGCATAGCATCAGCCCATAGTCTACATGAGGTTAAATGAACACTTGCAGGGCCAGATCCAGCACCCACAGAAAGGGGGCGTAATACTTATATCAAAGGATAATGTAGGGGATAAAGGGTGTTATCAAGCTAACTGTATTGTTTTTCTACCAAAATAGGGTGGGTGTATGCACCTTACGCCCCCCTTGGATCCGGGGCCTGCACTGCATAGGTTTTCAAGTGTGTTTCCAGGTACGAAGTGTGTTAATTTGGCTAGTAGTTCCATTCCATTTGATAACTTAATATTAATATGATCAATGTTCAATGTGATTAACCAAGCTAAACCTATCATCAATGATAACTACCAAATATTTAAATTTTTTTTCTTCTAGTGGCTCATTGTTTATCAAGATATCTATCCTTTCATTTTCCTTGGTAGCATGAAATTTAAATGATATTACAATTGATCTTTTGAAATTATAACTTAATTTGCAATTAGCCAGTCTGATACATTTAATTTTTTCTGATACATTACATTTTAATTCTTTGTTTACTGTTCTTTGGGGTGTAGTTATTTCTTTATGCAAATGAAATATACTAGTGTCATCTGCAAATAGGTGGAAATGAAGTACATTTGATGATTGGTAATGTCATAAATATAAATGAGAAATCATAATGGACCTGACATGCTACCCTGTGGAACACCAAAAAGAATGTTTAAAAATCTGATTTTGTGTGTCCTATTTGTACACATTGTTCTCTACTGCTTAAGTATGATTTGAACGACAACAATGCAAGTCCTCCAATTCACGATGACTGTGTCAAATGCTTGGGCAAAGTCTAGAAAAAAATATGGCTTTTCTTTCTGATCTAAAGCATTGTTATTTAGAACATATATCCACTACAGCTTGCTCAGTAGATTTACCTTTTTGAAACCCAAATAGATGATTATATAAGAATTTGAATTTTTCAACACATTTCATAAGACGTGAATACATTAGTTTATAAAAAATTCTACTTATTTCAGGTAGAATTGAAATAGGTCTGCTTTTGGATGGGTATGTTTAGAACCATTTTGTGTATAGGAATAACAAATGGTATCTTGAATTTAATTAGAAATTAACCCTCCTTCATAGACCTTTAATATATCTTTATCAAAACTTTTCACAACTCAACTAGTAATTTTTTGCTTGTCTTTTTTTCCAAATATGTTCTATTGTAAAGTTTGGCACATGATCAGATATTTTTTTATCAAATCACCACTACTATGAGCATTTGTAGATATATTGTCATTTTGTGGCAGTCTTTACAAAATACCTTAAAAAATCATCATTGTCCTCTAAAACCGCTTAGAAAAAGCCTTTGTTTCAAGAATCACTGGACGAACTTGGTTCACTGCCCCATTCTAATTTTTTTGATTTTCGCGCCAAAATGAAAGTTTGCACAGCTTTGCAATAACAAAAGCTCCTTGCTCTTTAACATTTGAGATATTACAAAAACGTTTTATGTAACAGTTAAGTTTGTCAAAATACATCCTGAAGAATAGTTCAACAACAATTTTCAGTCTTGCTAGCATATTTCTTCCAAGCAAATTTGCAACTTCATGTTCACGGCGTTTTCATCCATATTTAGGCCAATGTCAATCGAGTAGGAAATCTGAAACCCGATAAAAGAGCTGAATTAGGTCACAACTTCCCTACCACAGATAGAAATCTAGTGAATAACAGAAAATGAGAGATCGAAAGTAGGATATTCTCACCTTTTTGACAATTTTTCCATGCTTTCCGATAGCGTTTGAGCCAAATCATCTGTGCGAAGAGACGACCAGACTTGCCCAAAATAGGCCAAAAACACAGATTTTCGATCAACCTTGATATTTTTGGACTTAGGCGACAAATCAACAATCCAAATGACAAATTTGTTGACAAAGCTGTACTCTTTATGATTCTCTCGCCAGTTTCCGTGCCCGGTCTTCGGGGGGCTAGCCCGCAGGCCCCAAAGTGACCCCTCTCGAGCGCCTGATTTACTGTTGTGATCCCTATACACGAGGAATTCATAATGGCGGCGCTTTAACCAATCAAAAGATTATTCCGCTATGTTCGTAAAACTATAAGAAGACATGGTTTGATAAAGTGCCTAATAGATCGTACATCATTATCATCATTATGCCTTCATACTCACACTAGATCAACATTGGCAGTAGCTTCATCAATCACAAGAATCTTGTTCTTCTTCAGAATTGCTCGTGCCAAACAAACCAGCTGGCGTTGTCCCACGCTGAAATTCTGTCCAGACTCTGCCATCTGGCTGGAGAGTTGTTTTGGTAACGCAGACACTGCTTCTTTTAGTTGAACCTGAAGTGACAAACAAATTACATTCATTTCAACGAGAAAACCTCATAGATTTGTTGGGTCCAGTGGTGGGCACCTTTCCTTACCCAATTCTCATCCATCATTGGCCTTCACACGTATTGGGAAACGTAGGTCCTGATTGTATCAAGAGAGCTGACCCGAGTTTGGGCCTATATGTTGAGTTACGTCTGGCCTGCATTTAGTGGGAAAGCGTGCTAAAACAAATTTGCAATTACATGTGCCCAGCAACTCAACTTGACCCGGGTTAGCAAAGCGGGTTCACTTGGTACCCTCATTGACCCGGGTCAGCGTTTCTCGTTGAACTGCAAGCAAAAGGGGGGTATCTGAGCTGACCCGAGTCAGCTTTTTTCGTGTCATCACAAACGAGGTGAGTTGACAACAACCTGTGTCGTTTCGCCAAAGCGTAATGCTCAAATAATTGGTACCAGCCCGGGTTGTAAATGGGCTGATCCCTATCTTGTCTCATTCCATATAAACATGGTTCAATTAATACGAGCTAAACCGACATCACAGTCTGACCCGGATCAGCTCGTCTCATGAAATCAGGTCCTAATCATATATTTCTTCTTTCATTACTTTCTACGAGCTCAAGTGACCCCCGGGAGACTTTAAAGTGCTCAATTTGTCAAGCGCCTGCTGCATCAAATGTTAAAAATGAGCTTTTTTATCAAGTCTGCAGTTTCACGACAATCTATTATGGTGTGAGGTGCATGCTTATAGGAAGATAAAAAGCCTGCTGGAAAAACAATATGGCATATTTAAAAATTTTGAAGATGAGAAATTACACAAACCTCTTCAAGAGAACTCCATAATTCCAAGTCTGTGTAATTTTCGCAAGGATCTAAGTTTTGTCTTAGAGTCCCACTGAAAAGTACTGGGTCCTACAAATGATTAAAAAAATTCATCAAGAAAGGTGGAACATTTTAAATTTAGAGGATCTCTTTTTTCTCTTTTTTAGATTTAGTATCTCAGATTCAACTTTCAAAGGCTTTCATTGAAGCCTGGTCATTTTTTCGGGATTAGCAGTTTATCTTTATACCCACTAACAAGATTATCTCCAGAAAGTACCGTTAATTAAAATCTTTGAGCTTAAAAAACATTCCTTTTCATACAATGTCAAGACCATGACTTTGGGCCGACTGAGGGGTATGTCCGCCCTACCGCTTCAATTCAATGCGAAAAATGATTCTTAGACATTTCAAGGCCCCAACAATTGCAAAAGATTTTCAAAAGACTTGTCTAGGGGCTGTGGGCATCCCTGAGGCCCCCAGCTGTATTGGGGAGTGACCTATTAGCTTTTCCATGGCAAGCGCAGACTTCAGTTTCAGAAGGGACAACTTGAGTACCAACAATGACCATACGCTTTTGTTAGACTCATTTTACGGCTGACACCTTCAAAAAAACTAGCTAAAAAACCAACAAACTCCGCAAGACCAAAACAAAACAAAACAAAACCGTATTTTGTACCTGTGGGATGATAGATATTTTAGTACGTAAATCATGCAGTCCGATTTCCAGAACATTCACGTCATCAATGAAAATAGCACCAGTTGGTTCAGCGGTTCTGAACAGGGATGACAGAAGCGACGATTTTCCGGCTCCAGTGCGACCGCATATGCCCACCTAAAAGAAAAAGGCAGAAATACAAGCCTGGGAGAAAACGTTCAAGGAATTCAACAATGGGATCAAAAGAACCTGAAATAAAACAAAAACCAAAATCTGGTACAAAAATCAGAGTAGTATAAAACGTTTCATTTGACATTCTACATACTGAAGCATCAGAATAAGAATCCAAAATTCAACCTAAAACTCTAGTCTGTCAAGCAAATTGGTTTATAATTCATTATGTTCTTCCAAAAATCCTCAGGTTGGAGATTCCAAAAAGGGGAAGGAAAGCATGGTAGCAACCAGATGTGACCAATTAAAATGAATATGTTTCGCTTCATTATTTTTGTCGATACCTTGAGAAATCTTTGAGTGTTATTATAAAAACAAATAAATGCTAGCTCACCTTTTCATTTGGCTTGATATCAGCTGTTATTCCTTTGAGAATGAATGGTAAATTCACTGCATGGGCAAAAGACATATTGTCAAATCGAATAGCACCTTTACTTGGCCAGTCATCGGGTGGCCTCTTTTCAGTGTGCCGAGCAGCCTCTGGTTCGAGCTCAGAATATTCCACAACTCTCTCTACTGATGTCATCTGAAAGATAATATCAAAATTTGAAGTTGGAAAGAACAACGTCAACGAAAGAAGGCTCAAACAACAAACATCAAGAAAGTAAAAAGGCAATGTAATCTCTTACTTGATTCTCAAATTCTGTGCTTTGCTTAACGCACTGTTGAAAATACATGACGATGCTTGTTGTATAAGCCAACATCAGACCAATCTCTCCAGAACTAATGCTCATTTCTATGAAGACAATACGAAGCAAAATTACTCGAGCAGGCACCCTGTTTACATTGCTTCTGTTATCAAGACCCCAATGGTCCCGGAGGTCCACAACATCCTATTCTGCAGCAATTACTGTGCTGGACCACAAGTTCAGTTGAATCAATGCACAAAATGGCCAGTTTGTCAAGGCAGGTGTTTAGTCATATAGCTTAAAGATAAACATGTTGCACAATTATATATTTCTATGAAATAATTCGTTGTCTGAGACATGTTCTCAAATTTTGGGTGTAGAATAGTGTTCCGGTTAGTGTAAGTAAAACATTATTGCACAAAATGGTTATCTGTAGGCTATGACCTGGAAACCTTAGATAATGGAGTTGAGAAGGAAGATCTACCTTGACAAGAATAGCTGAAGATGGGCAGGGATAGAGACAGGCTTTCTTTTTATGGGTGAACCAGATCCACCTTGGCTAAAGGTATAATAATGATAATGATGAAAATGATGATGATGATGATGGTGATGATGGTGATGGTGATGATGATGATGATGATGATGATGATGATGATGATGATGATGATGATGATGATGATGATGATGATGATGATGATGATGATGATGATGGTGATGATGATGATGTCCATGATGATAATGATAATGATGATGATGATGATGATAATGATGATAATGATGATGATGATGATGATGATAATGATGATGATGATGATGATAATGATGATGATGATGATGATGATGATGATGATGATGATGATGATGATGATGATGATGATGATGATGATGATGGTGATGATGATGATGATGATGATGGTGATGATGATGATGTCCATGATGATAATGATAATGATGATGATGATGATGATGAAGATGATAATGATGATGATGATGATGATGATGATGATGATGATGATGATGATGATGATGATGATGATGATGATGATGATGATGATGATGATGATGATGATGATGATGATGATGATGATGATGATGATGATGATGATGATGATGATGATGATGATGGTGATGATGATGATGATGATGATGGTGATGATGATGGTGATGGTGATGATGATGATGATGATGATGATGATGATGATGATGATGATGATGGTGATGATGATGATGTCCATGATGATAATGATAATGATGATGATGATGATGACAAAAGGAAAACAAGTTCACAACAACGATAATTTTCAACTCACTGTCACGCAGAGCAATGGACACAAAAACAACGAAAGAGGTGAATAGAACGGTCATCAACTCCAATCTGAAGCCCAGCCAAGCACTGGATCCGATGAATGCTGTCCAACATTTAGTGTGGTCGTCTTGGTTTTGGAAGTGCAAGTCTGTGAATTTCTGTTGCACTTGGAACGCACGAATAACGGGTAGGCCAAGCAAGGTGGTGGAAAAGTGGCCAAATATTGGGCTTCTATCTGCAGAAACAAACACAACGTTATTGACATTGAGCTCAATGGCAATAGAGAGTAAATTGAATTAGATAAGATTGAAATCAAACAAAAACTCAAAATATTTTTACAGTTCATTCCGATTCAAATAATTCTATTTTGTAATTTAATCTATAAAGACAGACATGAGGGTAATGGAGTTGCAGAAGGTGATGGCAAGCAATAGTGACGTGGAGGAGATGATTCCACGGACCTGTCCTAGTGGGGAAAACGGCTGGAATACAAATACTATTTGTTTATTTGCATTTTTAATCAATACTGTTTTGACTCCTGCACATGTGTTCATTTCTGTAAGAAAATAAACAATCTATCCTGTACAGTAATGGAGATTTCCTTAGTTTTGCGAACATCTTTGAATCAGCAAACTGCGAGTTTTAAGTAAAGTCTATCATAAACTGAAGTACATATCCATGCATAGAGCATACCAAACAGGGCCTCTGTGCATAGTTTATAGAAGGCAATGACTTGGAAGCCTTGAGTAATGTATCTTTTTTTGTCTTTGTTGAACCGTTACAGGACAGAAACCTTTTGCCTTGGATTGACATGTCTCACAGTTTGACCTAGATTAACATAGTCAAGCAACGCGCCCAAATGTTTCTGCTTGTTCCAGAAAGTATAGTTTAAGAATTAATCACATTAGGATACTTTTTTTAAGTCGTCGCCCTTCGGCTGGTCCAGTGTAGTGTCAAAGAGCCCGGATAGGTTTGTCTCTGCATTTGGTGAGTGGTGGTGCAACAATTTGTGTGAATGAAATGGCCTGGGTTTCTCGTAGCCCCCGTTGCGCAGTGGTAGCGTTCTAGAGTACAAATCTAGAGGTCGTGGGTTCGAGTCCTACTCGGGTCATTTTCATTCTCACAAATTATCTCGATTTATTAGGATATTTCTACAAATACTCTAATATGCAACATTTTTGTTCATCATCAATTTTCAAATGAATCCAAGCAAACTTTGTGCATCATTAAGACAAGAGATCAAAACGTGATCAAAACTTAACCATTAAAAACTTTGCTCTGAGCTCTGAGATAAAATTTGGTTGGTTTAAAATGAAAAAGTGAAAATAACTTACAGAGTCCTTCAATGCGCCGGATCTCTCTCGCAGTTGTGACGTGATATTGCCGCACAAAAAAGAAGATGATCATGATTGGGGCTGCAAAGGCAAACACCACCGGGTTGGTTGCACAAACGAGAAGAACGACACCTACCACAACCAATGCCATCTGAAAAATAATTCAATCTCATGATAACAAGTTGTATTTGGTCGATAGAGAATTTCAGAATAGAGAGAAGAATACTCGAGAAGTAGCAGGATTTGAAAAATCAATATTGAGGATTTGCACACATGAAAATGACCCGCATTCACTGACTTCACTCTTGCAACTGTGCCCATGGTCAGCGGTTGTGGGTTCAGGTCATGCTCCGTTCTTTTTCAGCGAGAACAATCGAAAACAAATCTTTAAAACTGCTAAATTCTGCTTCTAATTTTGCTTTTATTCTTCTATGTGGGCTGCAAGTATTTTCCCACCTAAATGATTTTGAAACTAGAATTACAAGACAAAGATGAAAATAAGTTTATGCTGATTTTGAAATTAAAAGGGACTGTAAATTTGAGCATGATTTGGGTTGTCGAGCAAATGCTGAATTTCAGAAAAGTCTTTTTCGAAGTTCTTAAAGATTATGTGGCAATGTAGTTTTTCCCATGAAATGAAGGGTAGCTGCACGCAGTACTAAAAAAACCAGAAACTCAAATCCTTATTTTCTAAAAACACAAGGCGAAGGAAAGATGAATCCAAAAAATTAAAAACTTATAAAAGAGACGTATTATCATAAAAAAAATATACAATAAAAAAACATATAAAGCCAGTGTATTGGTTCTCAGAGAAAAGTGCTCAATACATAGTAGTAGAGTATAGATAAACACTAATTGGCAGAAGAGATCTCATGGCACATAGAAAAGATACAGCTTTCTTGTAAGCGTATCAACACCAGTAAGGGACTGAGCTCAATTATCATGTATTTCACTTCTTTTCTGCCAATTAGTGTTTACAATAAAAAAAATATATATACAATAAAAAAAATATATATACAATAAAAACATATATAAACAATAGAAAAAACATATTTACAATAAAAATGAACTTATAAAAGAGATGTATTACCTGTAAGAGATCGAAAAAAACAAAAGCAAACTGATCGTCCATCAAGTTCATGTCTTTTGAGAACCTATTCAGTATACGCCCTGCAAACACAAATCAAATAAAACTGTATAATATTCTCTTATTATTCCATTCCATTATTAGTCCGAATTATCAATATACTACATGATTCTGGGTATTTGGCAATAACCCTTCCATCGTCTGTAGAGTGAATATTCTGGAAGCTTTTTGTTCCATTCATTTGTTCCCCATGCACAAAGGTTATTTAAATTCATTAGCATATGGCCTTATGAATGAACAGAACGCTCGTTTCGATTAATTTTGAACTAGAATACATAATGAGACAAGCAGCTGAGTACACGCATTTGGGTTCAGTTCCTCAGCCATGGCACCTCAGGCTAAACAGTGAAAGAACAAAACATTTTGGGCATGGTGATGGTTGAAACAACATAACACTAATGGATTCTAGACAATTCCATCTACAAACAAAGCCTTTCCCAACTTCCTTGCTGAATTGCATCAATAAAAGAGACGCTTCATACAACCAATGCTTACTCTGTAGCATTTCCTCACCTAGTCATATGAACAACAACAACAACAACAACAACAAGCATACAATTACCTATTGAGTTGGTATCAAAGAATCGAAGAGGTGCACGCAAAACAGAATCGAGCATATGCCCATGAAGAACATTGTTTGACTTGAGAATCATCACGTTGAATACCACAGCTTTGAGTATTCCAAGGCCAAAGAGCAGAGCCACCAATGCCGCATATATTCCGAGGTATTTACCCCGGTCTAGTGCTTTACCAGACTTTTCTTCCTGAGTGGTCCTATAACCAGAAAAGATAGGTACATCAGTGAACCAGAAAGAACCAATACTAATGTGGTTAGGGTCAAGAATTCATTCGTATCCCTGTGTGTTGTAAGAGGCGACTAAAAGGATTGGCATCAGGAAGGGCAGCCAGTTAAAACAATTTGCTCCACAACAAAAATCATGGATACATCTAAAGCATTTGGAGACTACTGTATCTGAAGATTTCATGGCACATAGAAAATATACCGCTCTCTTATAAGCGTATCAACACCAGTAAGGAACTGAGCTCAATTATAACCTTTTGTATACGATTAGAACAGATTTTATTCATCTCCAGCATCGATGCCCCTTAGTTTGAAAAACGATTTTATAAAAATTGATCAAGGGAAATTACATTGAGAAGAAGAAATCTAGACTTGTTGAGAAAATATCGGTAACAATTAAAGTTGAACAAGTTATACAAGTTGTATAATCAGTCCCATAAAAAGTATCATTATTGTATCTCTATACAATCACAGTGCACGGTTTTTTAGCGTATAGATTTGCTAGCATATAACGGATGGGGAAACTCACCAATATGAAAGCCACCAATCACCCATGAGAAAAGCCCCCTGACATACGACAAACAGTAACACCACCAGGCTCCAGAACCCCAAGCCGAACCCAGCTCTGAAGTACTTCAAGTAAGTATTCAGCGTGACTCGTCCTTCGAATTTATTCTCCGCCTCTATCTTTGTCTCTTCCTGTTATTGAATAATATTGAATTGAATTGAATTGAATTGAATACACAAAACAACTGTCAATTCCATGCAAGGAGAGTAAAATATGAGGATGGCAAGGGAAACCGGGAGAAAAAACTAAGGACACAGTCTTTGATCGGTGCAGAACTTGAGGTCATTAAGGATGATGGCATTTGATTTGACTGCGATCATTACAAATAAATTGAACTAGAGTTAGAACTGTAATAGTGACCACCTCAATTAAGCGGCCACCACTAAGAAGGTGTCAAAATAGGGAATCAACCCGAGCTTATTTTGACACTTTTTTCACAGAAAAAATTTCTATTGTTACACCGTTTTTTCTGTTTCTTTCCATTGGTATCAATAAGCGATACCATCACTTGTATATCAACAGTGAACTTTTAATGCATTACATATTGCAGTTTTACGCAGCTCTTGAAAATCTAATGTAAATGAATTATTAGTAATCATTCAATCAAGGTCTGTCTGTACTTACAAAGTCTTCGACCTGGGATCTATTGCTCGCCAAGCTCATATCAGAACCAATGTCAGGTCTCTCAAACGAACTGCTCTTCCGCCGACCTCCACTGGCTTGAGCCTCATTTTCACCAGGCAAACTGGATCTGCGGCCGGCCACCACGCTGGTTTTGCGGCTGGCCACCACGCTGGTTTTGCGGTTGGCCACCATGCTGATTTTGCGGTTGGCCACCGTGCTGAATCGCCTGCTGTGGACTGTCTGCTCGTCGAGGTCGCTTTCTATTTCATCGTCTTCTTCAGGGTCCATTAAGTCTATGAAGTCAATGCCAGATGCACGCAAGCTATTGAACGTGCCTTTTGCCATTGTTCTACCCTGAAATTAACATACGTAGCAGACTTTTAGTGACCGTTCATATGGAGCAGGCTAGGTGTTTAAAGCCTAAGCCTAATTAAATTTAGTATGTCTTCAAAATAGAGGCGAGTTCCTGTGTGTTGATAAGAAATTTTATTCAATCTTAATTTTGTAGCAATTTGAGGGTTATTTCATCACTGCGTGTATCTAATATAGATATATGTGCCACTTAAACTATTTAAAATATCAAAAAATGAAATAAAGATAAACCATAAGTTCATTGATATCAAAAAGCATTTGAACTGGGGTATAAGATAAAAACAACGCCCCTAACTGAGGTGGCAGGGATAGCACTAAAAATATCCAAAGGACCTAATTTCCATAATGGTCCCCTTAGTGGTGTGCTAAGCAAAATATTAAAGGGACAGTGAAAAGTCAATCCCAATGCAATAAAACGAAAATCAAGTCAATTCCAGATGCATACAAGCTATCGTGTCTACCTTTCCTCATTGAAAATAAAACATCTAGCTGCAGTATAGTGTAAATATGAACTCATCTCACCTCATCCAAAACGAGTATTTCATCCGCATCGGTTAGGTACTGCAGCTGATGAGTAACAAGTATACGCACCTTGCTCGAAAGATGTCCATTTATGCATCTATAAACGAAGTATGTGTCTTAGGTATATGAATCATACTTATATTTCAGAGTGCATCTATCAATATGGGAGATGGGGTGTTGAGGCAAGTGGGGTGTTGTCTTATTCTAGGGTGCACAAAAAAGCAATAGGAAAACAGAGAGCATTGCAGACTATTCAGTGTTATCCAATAAAAAATAGAATAAGTGTGGTACATTGATTGTAGATAATAAAAAATGACTTATAATAACTTTTAGTACCAAAATTTTATATGAACACGATATTTCAAGCTTATACTCGTTATCAAGTGATAAAAATCAGTTGAGCGTTAGGAGAAAAACAGACAGTCTTTCACTGTCTGTCTTTCACTGTCTGTTTTTCTCCTGACGCTCAACTGATTATTATCACTTGATAACGAGTATAAGCTTGAAATATTGTGTTCATATAAAATTATAGTACAAAGTTATTATACTATTCAGTGCTATATTATAAATTCTGGTTCGATGAATTGATGCTTGACCTGTCACAGCAATTGATGCAAGACCGGGCCTTCTTTCCAGCAGGAGTAAGGTAGAATGAAGTATGCTTAAATCGAACAATTTGCAATTAAGAAATTTCCAATACGAAAACAACTGGCCACTATACAACCCCTTCATTTTAGAGCTATTTTTACTCGGGTAAGGAGTTACATAATGTGCATATCTATGCAATGGACCATAGTAAAGCTCGAATTATACCGTACTGCTTCAGTTGTCTTATGGCTATCAAATCAACTTGATAAATTGCAAAAAACAGAGGCAAGAAAACAAACACTCACTTGTCAAATAAATGCCTTCCAACATGCGTATCCACCGCACTCAATGGGTCATCCATGATGTAAATGTCAGCATCAAAGTAAACAGCTCTGAAATATAATCAGCAGGAATAACATCTAAAAGATTCAGACCAAGTATTTCTGAATATTGGTTTTCCTACACCATACCAATCATTCGCCTCTTTTCTGATTGGCCTATTTCGATCCACATCTGGGTATATAAATCTGTTAGGTTTCTGTTTCGTTCTCTTTCTGACGTATTACTCTGTTGAGTATCAGACGAAAAGTTTAAGTAATCTATGCGTTCGTTTCGCTATGCTTCCGATATTTCTGGCTATATTGAAATTTTGTACCATCTACAGACTATTCTATTATTGAGGGGGGGGGGGAGACATTAGACTGTATATAGTAGAAAACCTTTGGTCGAACGGATCGTGTTGTAGGCATTAAAAAGAGTCTTATTATAAAATCACTAGTCAATCCTGGAGGTTTTTTTACATAAAGTGATTGGTTGCTCTCAATGCAGTTGTCCATAGTAACAAAAATTAGGGGGGATACAGAGACAAATTTTAGTATTAATGTATGGCATAAACCCATTCTTCAACATATATGTCTTCACGCAATCTATTTGGAATGCCCCTTATATGTGCATGCATAGTTAGCTACAAAACTAATGACTGATGCTTGACTGCGACTACAAAAGATTTCAGCTGTTGAAATTTTTAAAGCTTTGAGTTGTATCTACCATCTTTGGTAGATTCCTCTATATCTACAGTAGCATACACAGACATAATTGCAATAGTGGCATATAGAGAAATACCTAGGGTGGATTTGTTTGAATGAGATTCAATGATATTAACATGAGTAACTTAAGACCAAATTGAATGTGAATCGATTAATACTAATGAAACAAAAAGAAACGAATTTCATCATTGAATATTTCTAAACTCACCGGGCAAGGTTGATGCGAGCTTTCTGCCCCCCACTGAGGGAAACTCCTCTTTCACCAACT
This sequence comes from Pelagia noctiluca, assembly GCA_963924455.1. Lineage (NCBI taxonomy): Eukaryota > Metazoa > Cnidaria > Scyphozoa > Semaeostomeae > Pelagiidae > Pelagia > Pelagia noctiluca. The sequence continues at coordinate 17,654,427 of OZ004320.1, read as the reverse complement.
AGTGTCATATCTCCTTCCGGAAGCAGCTCAATATCCTGAACGAAAAATATCAACTTTGATAGTTTTTTTGCAATTTAGGGAGCTGTCATAAAGTAGGGAACAGACTGGGGCGGAAAGGATTCATCAGGGTCAACAAAGTTTTTGGATGCAAAATGTTGGGCTAACAAACTTTTTTGATAAACAAACATGGGTCACGAAAATTATTAAAACTATCAAAAAAAGAATAAATCAATGTCTAATTATTTTAGTCGCTTATCATGTCAATTTAACTTCACCGTCACTGCCGTCGCTGCTGCTCTGCACAGATTCAATTGCTTTTAGGAATTCTTAATCATAAATTCTACTGGGGCTATCAAATTTTATCAGAAACTGAAATGGGGTCATGAAATGTTTTTTAAAATGTTGTATTGGGCTACAAAATGTTAGAAAAATTTTTAAATCCCTTCCGCCCCCCTCTGTTCCATACTTTATGACAGCTCCCTTATGGCAAAATCAACAGAATAATTCAATTTTCGAACACAGACCTCCAATATGATTGAGCCAACAATGCCAAAAGGATGCCCAGGCATCAAAGCTATTGAACATATTGAAAGATAACTTAAACTTGGTGCGGGCCTGCCTTTAACCTTGTGGTTTTCCTTAAGTTGCATTAATCTAAAAGGGGAATCATTTTGCCAGATGGGTACAGTGTATCTGTTAATACGAGCAGGAATGAGCCAGAAAGATGGGCCATAATAAAGGTGTTGCCGCATATACCGGGTCTTTTTCATAAGATAATATATGTTTCAGATAGAAAAAATTGGCCGTTGTAATGGGTGTTTGTAAGGCGGTGTCTCATTGTAAAACAATTATCCTGCACGCATGGAATAATTCAGGTTACCTTTTCCAAGGCGCATATTTCTATGACTTTCTTGTACCGTTTTTCATCGAACCCCTGACCGAATGTGATGTTATTCCTGAGCGAGCCGTTGAAAATCCAAGCTTCTTGTGACACGTAAGCAACCTTCCCCACTGTGTTTACAATTCCACTTTCAGGAGGTAGTTCACCTAAGATTGCCATCAGCAACGACGACTAAAACAATTGAGAAAATTTGTATTAGATATATTGATAGAATTCAGTTTGTAGCGTGTGGTGAAGTATAAATAGTACTTACTCCCTCCCCCCCCCCCCCCCCTCTTGGCCGTGGCCTTGATCAGTAGATAACTGGCAAAGAGCACGTTCCTAAACGACATGGCACACTTTTCATTTCATATTTTCATTGCCTTATATGTATTATAAGAGCAAATGGGGTTTATTTGAGGAAAGACAGTGCTACAAGTTGCGATAATCCTCAAAAAAGATGTTACAGAGAAATATAATGAAACTAACCTTTCCAGACCCAACTGGACCAACAATAGCAGTAAGCTGTCCCTAAAAATAAATTAGAGTTTTGATGGCAAAAGTGATGATTGGTCAAAAATGGTAATCCCCATTTGAATACCAGAGAACTTGATACAGATAAAGAGAAAATGCTGGGTGTTAGAAATCTGAACGATGTAGGTCCAAACGATTACGTCAAACTTCAAATAAGAGGTTGTCAACAGGGTGGTCGTTTACAATATCATAACTATTCTAAGGACATGATTATGTGTGGTAAGCTGAACCGGGTTGGACCAATAGGCCGAGTTACGTCTGGAATGCATTGCATATAAAAGATTTTAAAAACCAATTTGAGTACAAGAACTCTGATCATAATGCTCATATTTGCAGGGCGACATCAAGAGGAAGACACTTCAATATTCTTTTTCAATGTATGACAAATCTAGAAAGACAAATCCGAATACCTAGCCTATGACAAGTCCATTACTTAAAGATTGACAAATTCGTTATGATATAATTAGTTGATGTCAAAGAACATTGTTCCGAAACGTCAACCAATTATGTCATAACGAATTTGTCAACATTTAAATAATGGACCTGTCATAGGCTAGCTTGATGTGGTCCTGCAAATATGAGCATTATCTTCGCAGTTCTAGTACTCAAATTCATTTTGAAGCTTCGGTTTCCTGTCATTTGTCAATTGTTATTAAAATCAATTTTCAATTACATGGGCTCGGCAACTCAACTTGATCCAGGGAGGCAAGCGGGTTGGCTCGGCTAGCTGTGTTGACCCGGGTCAGTTTTTCTCATAAACGAGTTGAGTTTGAAACATGTTGTGTTGCTTGGCACATGTATACTTCTTGTTTTTTGGGACCAACCCGGTTTGTAAAAGAGCTGATTCTGAGTTGAAATGCTTAGCTTTTTTCAATACAAGCACTGGTCAATTGAAACCAGCCCAAGCGGCATCCTTGCCCTACCCGGGTCAGCCTTGTGTAATCAGGCACTAAGAAGTTAGTAGTTTCTCAATATATCAACTGTTGTAAGAGGCAACCAGCTCCTTTTCAATCAGCAGGTTCCTTCTCAGATACGAGTCTGCTTGACTCATAACCCCTTGTGTGATTTGTTAGTTTGAGTTTCAACTAAAAAGACTTACACAACCAACAGTGAGAGTGATGTCATCTAAAGTCGTAGCGTCCTGCAAATAGTAAACAAATCAAATGAACATCAAATAAGTACAGAAAAAAGCAGGGCAAATTAATTGACATAATCAGATACCTCAATCAAGGTTTCAATCGATTTCTTAATTGGCTTACTCTTAGATAATTTCTCAACCCTATCTAGTGATGGAAGTCTCCCTCGTGTGAGAATGTTGACGCTCTTTACTATGTTACGTAGCTCTTGGAGGAGTTTGGAGGTTCATCCCTGCCTTTAATCAGCGATTTGTGTGGGTTATTGATATTGTTCTGGTTGTAAAGTGCATGCCTCCTGATCGCACAGTAGTTAGCGCACTTATGTACTACAGTAGCTCCTATTAATCTAGGAGTCATTGGTTTCAGTCCTACTTTGGTCATTTTCATTCAGATAGCTTTTCATTCCTCTGGCTTTAAAATGTTTGAGATAAAAACAAGAAAATGATCCTAGAAACAACAAGGATGTGTGGTCCTCTGTCTGGTGTAGTGGTAAAGCGTTGGTATCAAAACCAGAAGGTAGTAGGTTCAAAACCAAGCCCTTGCGAAATGATTTCATTTTCATTTCATTAACAAATATACCTAAATACATTTCAATACATGCATTAACATTACATCAGTTAACAAAAACTAAAACAAATTTACAAAAACATTTATGAGGGTAACATCCTTGAGCAAGATGTGAACATAATTGTGCCCCCTCTCCACCCAAGAGTATAAATGGATACCTGGTCAGTTGTTATGGGCACCCTGCTATACAAAAATGACCAGATACAAGACTAGACGGATTACATGAGTCGCAGATATCACTATTGATGAATTCGACGAACGCTCACACTAAAAACTAAAGAGTTTGAGCTGACTCGGTTTAGTGCTAGCCTCGGTTTCGTAATGAGCGATATCTGCGACTCATGTAATAAGTCAAATACAAGACTATAAAATCACATATTTACTTTTCTTAACCTTCACCATCATACATAAAACCTCACAAAGCCACTGAGTAGATAAAACATAAATACAAATATCAATATGTTTGATAAACATACATTATTTAGCAACCTCCCTTTGCAGCATCAAAAATGATTTTAGAGTTACCTCATTCCAAGATGCTGTCAGATTTTTCACTGTGACTCCAATATTGATCTGCTTGGGCCTAAGATTCGGTTTTTCCAATCCGGGCGCTTGAAGTTCGTCCATCAGCAAAAAAGCCTACAAAAACGATTACCATGTTATCAAGGCACGGAATATTTTAGATATTGAATCAATTTGAGAGAATGAAAAAAAGTTGGTAGATTAAAGATGCACCAAATCAGTGGTCATGGTTCGAATCCTCCTGGGGTTATTTCTCATTAAGTCGATTGATTTTCCAAACCCTGCTTCTTCTCAACTTATTGATATTACAAAAACAGTCAGCCACACGTCAATATCTTGAACACAATATGAATTGAATAACTCAGTAACTCAAGTTGATTTTTGACACTAATAAAATGGCCAGCTTTGGCTTCTTAGCTTGTGCATCAGTTTTGGCAAACTTTGAGGCTTGTGTTAATAAAACATTTTTGTATTCAAGGAAATGAATTAACTGAAGATTCTTTGAATTGTACAGAATTTTGAAATAGCGAGAAATATCAGAAACAGAGCGAAACGAACCCATGGATTACTTAAGCTTACATTAAAGGTATAAATCAGAATAATTTTTCTGATTGAAACTGACGTGAGTAGGGTTTGAACCCACCACTTCTGAGTTTGCACCTCGGCCAATCTACCAACTAAGGTACTAGGCAATCAATTTAATCGACCAGCCTAATTACTAAATGACAAACGTATCCTGTTCTAATGGAAGATATATCATTGTAAAAATCTGTAGAAATAGACTTTAGATCATTCAATCACTCAATCAGTCAATCAATCAATCAAAATCTTTATCAACGTGTCAAAACATTAAGCTTACAGGCTAATTAGGGACACAACTAAAGAGTAAATAAAAAAAAGTTGAAAATACAATAACAATATTAAAGTGAGTCTAAAGTCTACATCTCGAAAGAGTTTCCATGTCAATTCTTCTTAAAATGTTTTTAAACTTATTTATCACTGGCACCTCCTTGATCGTTCTCTTGAATTTACGTCATAGATATGGGCCGATTATTGAATTTGTTTCATCTTTAATGGTACGAAATTTCGGGATAATGGTGTTCTGTTTCTTAATTCATATTTCAGTTTCTTTCATTGTAATAGCTTTTCAGTCTGATTCTCATTCAGCTATTCTAGCATAAAAACCAAAACAAGATTGATGAAAGAGAATGCATTTTGTGCATGTGGTAGCAGTGAAACTTACTTGTATTCTCTCCATCGTGACACGACACTCGTTCATCATCGTGATGCCAAACGGAAACAAAAGGGTGAAGAAGAGTCTTGCCATGTTGAAGTAGGCCACGCATGTAAACACTTTCTGAGCGGTCAAGGAGTTCCCGACAGACACGTACGTCGCGAATGTGATGAAGCTCACGAGGGAACCTGAACTGAAGAAGAACGCCAGGAAACTCGCACGTAAAAACAGCAGGCTGCGGAGGGCTTTCATTTCATTCCTGAAATGAGAAATTTCTAGTTACAAAAACAGATTACTGACAGGTCAATGTACAGGCCCAAGAGGGGGTGAAAACAAAGGTACAAGTCAGAGGTCAACTTGGATGGGGAACAGTAGCAGCTTTATTCAAACCACTTCTATAGGATAATCCACATAGTCTACAGTATTTTGCTGATTTGGTATTCTTGAAGTGTATAGCTACTTGTCTTTGCCCGGTTTAGCCAGTATTAACCGGTCAAAACTGGTCAAACCTATGCGAGAAAATTAAGGAATGAACAAAATTAGGGAGAAATTTTCTAATTCTAAGATATCTAGACTTAAAGACTGTCATAAGTAGTTAACATCACAGTCATTCGCCATTTATCGAGCTCCTTAGCTCCTGACAGCATACAGTGGCAGAACACCAGATGGGCACCCTTTTATACGTTGAGTTGGTTTTCGCCATATTTTAGCCACCCGGTTTACAAAGGTTATAACCGTGCCAACCCTGCTAAACCTGCCATACTGGTGAAGTATGTCAACCCTGATTGAAATATAACTTACACTCGTAAAGCATGAACAATTTTGCAGAACGCCTCTTCCCAGGCATACAGCTTTATCACACGAATCCCAGTAATGATTTGGTTGACGATCTTGACTCTTTGATCAGTAAAGCTCAGGGCTTTCCTTCTGAAGTGCATGATGAAAAGACTCATCACGAATTGGCAGGGGGCAAGAAATATGAGTAGGCCCATACCAGCCAGGGCCGATGGTCCGATTTCTTGCCATGTCAAGTATGTTATGATGATAACAACCACTGGTCCAGCCCAGATGTAATGCAGAAAGAACGACGCCTAGAAAGGAAATGTACTGAAATATCAAGCAATAGACTACATCGCGTTGTTTTGCTTGCTAAAGTGTGCTTTACAGCACTGGCTGAGGCTACTTACTTTCACTCGGCCTAGTGTAACTAAACTGCAGGACAGTCTTTGGATGGTACAGAACTTCAGTATAGCCAGAAATATCGGAAACATAATGAAACGAACACATAGATTACTTAAGCTTTTCGCCTGACACTCAACAGAGTAATACGTCAGAAAGAGAACGAAACAGAAACCTAACTGATTTATATACCTAGATGTGGATCGAAATAGGCCAATCAGAAAACGGGGTTAATGATTGGTATGGTGTAGGAAAACCAATCAAAACGCAAGATACAGTGAGCTGACCAATAAGATTAAACTGCAGGATTGGTTACAATTAGCTTACCAGGATTCGGAGATGGTCTCAAAACAAAAACAAGTGAAAGTTTCAAGACTAGTGAAGAGAATCAACTCAGAGAAATTTGGCAAAAGAGTTTGGAACCTTAAAGATATTTCCAAAGTAGTAAAATCAAAAAGTTGATTACCATATCCAATTTCTGAACATCCACTGATACCAAGTTCACAATATGACCAGTTGTTGTGCCTGCTAGGGCGGTGCTACTCAACCGAAGAACCTGCATAAAATAAGCAATCACAAATCATTGGGTATAAACCGATTATGTGAAGGGTTGTATGCTATGAAAAAAATTGAATTGAATTGAATAAAATTGAATTGAATTGAGTTGAAGTTGTTTAGGCGATTAGTATTTGATTGGTAAAGTACTTTTTTTTAATACTCTACTTAAAAGGTTCAATACATGCATAAAATAACGAGTAGTACGATACCACAAGGAGCAAAAACATGTCTACCTCGTGGCCATTAAAAAAAATACATGATAATAAACTTAAAGAAAAAGGAAGAAAGAATAAATCACAGTGTATGATTGAATTTCATTGAATAAGACAAGATATCATGGTGGTTAAATGACTTGTAGACAATTAAACTTTTTAATCAAATAGACCAGGATCATGAATAAAACGCAGAGTTAGTAGGAGTATTTGTTTATTGAAATAATCAGTATGTCAGAACTTTAGGATGGCAAGGAAAATCGGACGTATTGAGACACTAACTACTAAAAGCTTTGCGTCCAACACTCATCAGAGCAGTACGGTACGTTAGAATGATAACCATATCTGTAAAAGAGTTCCACCACTGGGTATGATAATTCGTTAGGCTTCACTTGAATTCTCTTTCTGACATACCAGTCTGTTGATTGTCAGCCATAAAGCTCTTAGTACCATATTATGTTTTGCTAAGTCTCCAATTTTCCTTGCAATCCTCAAGTTTAAGTGTTGGGCTTTTAACTGGTTTATCATCGAATATACAATATCATGCAAAAGATATGAATGAAATTGGCCTAGCTCTTACCTTTTGGTAAACCAGTGAAGAAAGAGCGATCCTCGCTTTCATTCCATACGACTGTCTTTTAAAGATGACCCCCGGGTTCAAGAAGCTTCCAATGAATGAGCATAGGGCGAGCCCCATGCCATACAGAAATGCATCTCGCTGAGTCATTGTGCTGTTTGGTGCAAAGTAGCTTGTCACGTAACCCAGGAAAATCGGCTGAGAAAGTTTAATGCCTTCCTATAAAATAAGGGATTAGCTTTTGTAAGTTGATCAGCTTGAATATCATAATCAGGTTACCGTTATCAGTTGTCGTAATCAGTTATCGTAATCAAGTTCACGATATCAAATCAGTCTGTAATGTTCATCTATTTGCACATTGAAAACAAGAATAAAGAAGCTATAAAGAAGCTGATGTTTCGGAATTTAATTTGGGCTTTGTGAAAATGATACCTGAGTTGATAAGAAAGTTTTGATCACATTTGATCTTAATCCAAAGAACATCCCTAGAGATATAATATAAACAATGTTTCTAACTTTCTAATTTCAAACTTATCACCTTACTTGAAGATTTGGAGTAAATAGATGATAAGAGAACAAAACTGGAGTCTAGTAATAGCTATATTCTCACCATAAAAACAAGAGGGATCCCTTGAAGCAAGTATCTGAAACCATACGCTTTGAAAAGAGCTTTGAAGAGACTGGCGTTTTGCTTCAGTTTTCCATCAGTATCGTATGCTTCTTTGTGCCAAGCCCTGAAATTATAAAAGGTTGACATCATCATACCCTATTTAATTCTAATGGTTAGTAGCAAGTGGGTATATGCTCTGTCAGATGGGAGATCCCTCTGTAGCATTGAGCAGCATCAGAGGGATCTGCACGACAAGAGGACCGCCAGTAAGTATTGGGAAAACAAAGGGGAGATTCTGGCCCACTGGGATACCCGGATACCGAGACATTTCCCGATGGACCCCTTAATACTGCTTGTTCGAGAGCCCCTCTTTCCCTTTAGCAACATCACTAATTGGGCCCTTAAACCTATTTTTCCCAGGCCCTTTTTTGCTCCCAGCGTGCCCTTCAGAAAACAAAACCAAGTAAATACAAATATAAGTATTAGATAGACATTACACTGATTACACGAATCGTAGGGTGGTAAATGTGACGTATGAGATTTTAGAAATGAGATTTCGAATTAATGTAGATCATAAGGCCAATTTGATGTCAAGGGAAATAATTTAAATTGAAGAAAGACAGTTATTACTGCTAAGAAAGAGAAGGATCATGTTCGCTGTTGTAATTACCGTTGTGACTCTGTAAACTCCCAAACACCAAACCCCAAAATCACACACGCCTAAAGATTGGGTCTCAAATTGATTAAATCAAATGCTGACAGTGAATCGCTGAAATTACCTTTCAATACGGTCAGAAATATATTCAGTTTTATCTTTGGAAAAAATGCCAGATATATCCTCTGTTTCCAGAACTTTCTTGTAGCCAAGAGAATACAGACTTTGCATCCACCTAAAAATCAGATGAATCAAGCATTTGGTTTTTATTAACTCTTAACCAACATGTTTCAAATATCTCAAACATTTCATATCCAAATTGATTTGAAATAAAATTTACTAAAGAAGATAAAAACACAGCAGATGCTATCGTTCTATATAAGGTCCACTTCGAATCTTTTCTTTGGCTATCAAGGGCGCACTCAATGAAATGGACTTTCCACCAAAAATATTGCAGCTGAGTGGCCCAATGCTCTGGTCATTCGATTTAAAAGCTCTAAGCATTGCTTGGTCAGCGTGCAGCTACCAAGAGCTAGGAGTGATCGCTCTAGTCAAACGGAAATACATGAATCAACTCTAAATGAGCAGTACAAAGCAAAAAGGCGTAGAGTATCATTTTAAACATCTTTCACTCTCTTACATGCTTTTTTATGTTAATGTTTAATCAAAAAGGCAACTTACCAAAACGTGATATATCTGGACACAAACATGGCATTTTCAAAACCCGAAGCTTTTTGATCTTTCTGAGCTTCAGACATTGTTTTTCCATTTTGCTTGTTTTCTTCCGGTTCCTCTTCAACCAGAAGATTTTCATTTCTCCATCTTTTTATTCCCGACCAATCTTCCTGATCACATGGCTCATGGTTCAAATTTTCATCTTCCTCCGCATGTTGTTGTTGTTGCTTCTCTAGCAATATCTGACCAGGTGCTATTCCATTCGCAGTTTCATCACCCTTGGTTCCCTGTGTTATTCCATCACCCTCGGACCTCTCCACACTTTCATCAATTTCCTTTCTCCGAGTTTCTTCCACCTCCTGAGCTTCTTCATCGGTTTCAGATCTTTGCACTTCTTCATCATTTTCGTCATCATTTGTCATTCCATTATTAACTAGTCCCTCTCCAACACCATTACTCTCGGGTCCCTGTAACTCATACTCCGGGGGTAACTCTTCCTCAGCTTCATTCTTGGATATATTCAAATATTTCAGTTCAATAACATTTTCGTCAGTGACCCCCTTACCAGTATTCTCGTCACTCAGATTCAAAGCGAGGTTGTCCTTCCCAGCATCCGCCATTCGGTTATGGTTTCATTTCCAGACAATACTCCTTGAAAATATGAAATAACAGTTATCAGTATTTCACCAAAATAAACACTCTAAACGCAAAAACAGTTAATAACTGCAATACACCACATTTACAATATCGCAAATTCTTTTGAAATGTTGCTAGGGACACCACTATCCTCAATATCATTTGCATCCAAATCTAAAAGCGTGCAATGCTTTCAGCAACTCAGAAAAGCGTTTTATTCTTGCATTTGCAACATTATAATATGATGTACCTCATGCTCAAGAGAGCTCAATAGATAATTACCTCTATTACTTAGAATTGAATTAGATTTTGAAATGGTCTATTCTTCAAGTCAACAAGTTCATTAACCAAAACATCTGATATGAAAACCATTACAAAATTTAAATAGATTAAAACATTCTTTTATTCGATTTTAATCCAATTTAACCCCTTTCAATCTCAGGATTTGAAATAAGGATCATGGTCGGACTTTGGAACCAATGACCATGATCAGAAAACCACTAACAAGTTTGATGAGATCGAAATAATCCGTCCTTGACTTCAGCCTTATCCAATCTCGATCTTTCACTTGTGGGATATAATTTGTTTTAATTTGAAAGCAAGTTGCCATTACTTGAGAAAATTCTGATAATCTTCATTAAAAATTCCCGTCTTTCATGGTTTAGTAAATTCTCTAAATTATTTTGAGGAATGTGGAAAGCAAAAGGAAAAACTTGGAAGAAAAGGCTTTAATCCTCGCTCCGGAACAATCTCACAAATCCATTTAAAATCGTAACAATGCGTTTCAAAGTCGTCTTGAAATCGTTTCAAATTGTTTAGTCCGTCGATACTCATTCAAAAAGGTCATCAAAAATACCTAAACCTAAAATTCAAGGATACTGTAAGGACTGCATTAAATGCCAATTTTTACAAATGTCCTGAAATTTAACGGGACACTCCCCTCCCTATTTGAGATGATTGGCATAACGCAGAAACAACCAATGATCAATTGAGACAGTGGATCGAGTCATATTGGCAACGAACACCTTCTTTCTTTCTGTCCGCTCAATATGGGGACAATGGTATATGGTTTATGGGGTCAAAGAACATGGAATTTATCTAACTCGAGAAGAGAGCGCCTATCCTGGCTATAGGGCTCGATATACTTGAGTATAGAGCAATTATAAAGCAGAAGCTCTGCTATAGAGTATAGTTAGAATGCTTCCTGATTTAAACTGTTGAAATTATTTTCCATTCTGACAGGATTGTGGTGACTTCTTTCCAAGAAGATCAATCTACTAAAAATATCCTGAAACGCACTACGGGCAAAGTCCAGCCGAAATCTAATCATTTGACCTTGCAATGACACGAGGTCTTACAAAGAACTTTCAACTCTCTGATGGGAACTCACAAATACATCTTTCATTACGCAACTATCAAACTGTGGGGTATAGATTTTTTACGCAACCCTCAAAAGAAAACGATTTCTCGAAAGGCCAAGACACTTGAGAAACCGTAGCTATAACTACTTTAGTCCCAGCATAAGAAACTACTCGAATCGACTTTCGCCAATAAGTTCATGAATGAAATACAATGAAAGGCAGCTACTGGTCAATTTGCAGTTCTTCCTCTTGCAAACCAGTTTTGTAGGTAAAAAACGTGAATTTCTGGCTAGAAAACTGTATTTTTCGATACCCTTACGTTATCAGGATGTCATTGGCTTGATGCGAAACGTTTTGGGGTATTAATGAATTGATCTCCTGTGTGTGAGAAATCAAGTACAAGATTTTGTATGAATGGTAGCTGATAAAAAAAGATTTGCAACTCGAAACCAACACGCTGTGCGAGACTAGCAGACAATGGTTTATAATACGGGCAACTCTTTAGAGAGCAGTCAAGAATTCGCATTAACACGACAAACGGGGAATGCCTTGTCAAGTTGTGGAACAGAATTGTAAAAAGTTGGGTCATTGCTTAGTAAATTGTAATTTTCAGAGGAAAGTTTGTCCGGTCCTAGCCTTCCATTGGCAAGGGACATTTCTTCAGAGACCAAATGGACCGTTGGCTATGAAGCATGATTTAAGGGACACCCCCAATTGAGCGTTTATTTCTGAAAAAGTAGCTATAGGGGCAATAATTTGTCATTTTGGTTCTCTGTCACTCATTTACAACAAATAAATGAGTAGGAACATGATAAAAGTCTCTGGGAATTCGTAAAAGCTACTGAAAATGATAAATGAGGTAATCGTTAACCTGGCACCTTAAATTTTTCTAGGAAAATAATTTCAGGGTTCAGGATAGGTCTTATCGTGACTCAACTTCTCTATTTGAAATTCAAGAGAAGTCAGTTTTACTATTTCTTTGTTTAACAATCATAACATTGACTTTATTTCTCAGGCCTATTCATCTCGTTCGCAAATAAGAACAAAAAGTCAATCTCATCAACTGTTTTCATACTTCCTAGATTAGTCTTAACTTCATTATTAACTTACAAATAACTCTGCTCTGGGGGCTCAGGTTAAGGGGTGGGGGCTCAGATCAAGGGGTGGGGGCTCAGATTAAGGGGTAGGGGCTTTAGTACGAGATTCCTACAAGGGAGCTTTCAAATTATTTAAATGTAAGAATGTATCAACCTAATTCAAGTATGCAAATCCCTCATAGAACAACTCAAACACAAACAGCACGTGAGCATGAAATCCTTGGACTAATTTCGTCCTGAAAATATTAAAAAGCGTGGTTCCTAGAAATGTGTCAACGGTACAGTACAGTATTTACTATAGTAATAACTTTGATTAGCAACTAGTAGTATATTATGTAGATGAAATTACTACAAATTGGTGGAAAAAAGAGGAAAAGAAACACAACTTGAATATAGCAAACTTAGGCCTTTAAGACTTATGTCCTCTTCAGAGTGTGAATCTTGTTGACAACGTTTCTGATCATCTACCAATTTTTGCATCTCTTCCTAATGGCAAAGTTAAGAGAGGAAAAGACCGAAAACTCGTGAGAGATTACAGATCTTTTAATTCTGAAGAATATATAGCAGATATCGACAACTTGGATTTAAACTCGTGCATCAATGACGTCAGTACACTAGACACAAAGTATGGGGACTTTCAATCTAAAGTTTTAGGCAATAGCAATTAGGCTGCAACCCCTGTAATATAGGACAAGACGACAAAGAAAACAGCAATTAAAGCCATGGATAACAAATGGAATCTTAAAATCTATATCCTAAAGCCTAAAGACTAACGACCTGAATTTTGATTTTACCATCATCAAATTTTATTTTAAAATCATATCATAAACCATAAGTCACACCCTGAGAAGGACACAAGTCCGAAAGGTCAAAGTATGCTGTTTCAAATGTGTGTTTCTGTGCCTTTTTTTTCTAACAATTTTTATGAAACAAGAAACGGATTTGAACCTTGTCTGCTATTTAGTTATAGAGTGTTTATGATTATAGGAAGTGTGTTTTGATGATAGCAAGACATTCAAAATCAGAAATACAAAATACCTTCTCTTGAGGTCTACATTTGACTAAAAGGTTACTAAAAGGGACTTGAGAAATAGATGTAAGAAATATGGTTCAGAAACCTATTCTTGTATCTTTTTGTGCAAGTTTTTCAAAATTGAAAGTGCAGTCTTTGGTTTTGCCATTGTTTTAGCCAATAGGATCATGGTTTGAGCGAGTAGACCAAAACGCTTCTTTGAATTCCCTATCCAAAAATATTCGTTATTTAGCAAAGAGTTTATAATATCCAACATTATATTTGTGTAGGCAATGTAAAATTTTAACAGTGAAAAGAGAGGATAAGACAAACGTTGTGCACGTTGAAGTACAGCTCAACATGAACTGTGAAACAAAGACATACAACAATAGGTTTCGAAACCATCTTTCTCGATAAACTGTGATGAAATAGAATGATAAATTGTCTTACCTTTCGACTGCTTTGGACTTTCAGTGTGTAATTCTGCAGAACAGTCACTCGATCTGTTGATCTTAATCAGCCCAGAAATTCAGGAAAACTCCATCATGCAGAACTTGCTTTCATAACCTTATTAAAACGAGAAATCGTGTGCGTCAACCATAACTAAGCAATCTCTTCAACCAAAAAACAAAATAGTTGAAAGATTAGGAATGGCGGAGACAGACCTTCTGTATAACACGACAAAAAGAATGGATAGGTAAAGTAGAAGGTCACGTTTCAGTGAACCCTCTGTAATGGTTGTACACGGGTTTTTATAAGATACCCGGGGGCGTCGTCGGGCTTCAATTTCAGAGGAAAAATCAAAAGAACTTCCAGGAATCCAGCGATCGCGCTCTATCAGTTACAGTTGCCTATTCATATATCATCACATTGATGGGAGAAAGAAATGTCTTTACCATATCTCGATTTTTTTTAATGAAATGAATTATGAACTTACACAAAACGAATTTGAATCCATCAGAGACGAAAGAAAGAAAGTCTGAATAGGAACGACAATTTCGGACAATTATGTGTCCCTTATAGCTGTTGTCCCAATTTGAACACATGAGAGCTATGTAAGTGGCTGCCTTGCAGTCCCTTCAAAAAAAAGCAATGCTTTTAAAACCTAGAAATTAAAAATCTTCCTCTTTAAAAATCAGCCATTTTGAATACCAAAAGAACCACACAACAAATAGACAAAGTAAAGCAGTAAATTGGATCTATCTTCTACTCGACTATAACCTGTTTCCAGCGCAACTAATAAATTAAATCAAGTTTAGCTTTTCAGTCACTACACACCTATTTTACATAAGTTTTCGATATCAAGTATACGATATAATAACGTACTCAAATTAATATACAGGAATAAATAACATCTACTTATATATCTATACGATTTTAACGCACTAAAATATTTCCTAATTTTGGCGACTCTCCAGCAAGTTTCGAGTTCGAGAAATTCCTTTTTGACAAAAAACCATTAAATCCCTGGAATTACATTGTTATACTTTTTATTTTTGATATGATAAATTGTTTAAACATTCTAATGATTAGGAACTGGACCAAATTTCCAGAACTCCCAGTTTCCTTATTACACGCTTTTTTATAAGGAACCTAGGTCAGGGCCTAATAGTAAAAGTTCCTTATTTTGAGACCTCTTTTGACCACTTTGTAGTTCTAAAAGTTCCTTAGTAGTTCCTTAATTTTAAGAGTTTACTTAGTGGTTAGGAATAAGTATCGACGCAAAAAAGCATTAAAACTCAACATTTAGCAATAAACTCGTGATAAGGAAACATGAAACATATTATAACACAAAGAAGCTTAGGCTAGACCTATAGAACGTAAATGCTAGTTACATGGTTATCAGAGAAGTTGCATACCTACATCAAATGAGTATATGCAAAATTATAAAGCTCCTTAGTGATTTGACCTTTAGTAGTAAAAGTTCCTTAAGTTTTTCGACCTTCGCCATGTAGGTGCCTTATAAAAAAAGCGTGTATTCCGTGTTTTCAGTTCTCCGGGTTGTATCGAGTTGCTTTATACTTAGTAAATCAAACAAAATATTGCGATAACCTTCCATCGCAAATCTCTTAAAATAAATTCAGTTTACATGCAAGATCTTAGATAAAGAATTCATGTTTCTGTTGACAATAGAATCTAACATGATCGATAGAATCAAGTTGACAATAAATGAAGCCAAATGTAAAAATTTTGGGATATATAAACACTAAACCTTTCAAGGGGTAAATTCTTACTACATAGACTTCGTTAAGAAACATTTGTGATATAATCTTCATTATTCATCAATTCTAAAAACGACTTATGTTGTCATCACTTCAGACTCCATCGAGGTATAATTCTGATTTTCAGCCTGGCCTTTTTGGCGAAGGAAGATGAGGAAGGCCCTATTCTAAAACGGATGAATTCACCGAGCGATGAGATCGTTTTTTCGTTATTTCTACGCTGGTTGCTTATGAACTTGAACGATTCACACCCTGCCATTCCTTGGTAAATAAGAAATATCAGCCTACATTTCATCCAAGTAGTTGGTTAGAAAACCTTCTGCAGTACGTCTTTGTTTCATATTTACTGTTGAACACTACCTGAAGGTGTACATCGTATGCCCATAGTATAAAGTAGTAGATGGTTATGAAACCTATTGTTGTACGTTATGTTTCAAATTTGATGTTGAGCAGTAACTGAAAGTGCACAGCCGTATGCCCATATTTCATGGAAGTAGATGGCTCAGAAACCTATTGCTGTACGTCTTTGTTTAACATTTGATGTTGAAAAAGTACCTGAAAGTGCACATCGTATGCCCATAGTATAAAGAAGTAGATGGTTATGAAACCTATTGTTGTACGTTTTGTTTGAGATTTGATCTTGAGCAGTATTCGAAAGGGCACAGTCGTATACCTTATCCTCTTTCTCAGCTGTTAAAATGTAGACGTGCACACAACCTACATCAATGTGGTGGTAAATTCTATTAAGACTTTCATAAATCTTTTAGATGAGAAACCAAAGAAGCGTTTAGATCTATTTGTTCAACCACGACCTCTAAAAAAATGGCAAAACAATACATTTGCACTTTCAGTCTTGAAAACTCACACAAAAGACTATAACAATACGTTTCCCAATCTCTTCCTGAAAACTATGGTCAGCCTTATTTTTTGATGACTTGGTGATCATTAAAAAATACTCCCCAACCCTTGTGCTATTTCCTTATAACAAGTATTTTAGGAATGATTGTTCGCAATGAAATTAAACAGTTACTTCTAATGAAGGTAGGTTAAGTAAACATGATGAAACAAACATTCTTCCTGTAAAACTTAGAACTTGAAATGAATGTGTTTAAAGGCGGAGTCTCCATATGCAGCTGAACCAATACCCTGCTTTTACATAAGCCAACCACGCTTGCAAACCTATACGCTTAATGCAGTGGGTAGGCTAGGCAGTATCATTTTGTATGAGGCAATGAGGTATGAAAACACTTCACCAAGGCCTTCTCCAAAACTATTCCCGAGACCAGTTTTTGCACGACAATCAACTCTGTGCTTGATTCTAATTTGTTTAGACATGTTTGATTTGATAAAATTTAATTCTCTGTAAATACATCAGATAAATCTGATATCATCTAGATTAGAAATAACAAAATGTCTCCAATTTCATTGATGAAAGAGAAGCAGAAAAATCTTTTGCCGAAAAAAACCTTCCTTCATTCAAATAGCGATATCCGCGAGTGGAAGTGTTTCTATACCTCAATGGTATCAGGGGTATGTACTCTTAAACGAGCTGCATGCCTTGTAGGCGCATCCTTGCAAACAGACATCATGCCCCCACCCCTTCTTGTGACGAAACTTATTTTTCTAAATCATTGCTTCCCCTGCTGTATTTGCTGCAGCATTATTTTATGACAAACGCTGCAAAAAAAGTTGTCTGCACAAATTGAAATAAATGTCTCCTGTTCATCTTAAACAGAATGCGTTTGAAAAGTTATATCTAGTTAACTAAATATGATCAGTGAGAATAAATAGCAGATCCAAGATCTTTGTTAATCCAAATATCAGTTATTGCACGCATGTCGTTTCTTTCCGGAAGCGGGTTTCTCCGTCCGGGTTGCTGTAGTAGCTCGTATCTGAAGTACCGACCGCGTTTTGTGAGCGGAATAACCGCTTGATAGAGCGGCGGAATTCTTTCTGGAAGAAAGCGTAGGCGATTGGGTTGAGGAGGCTATTCATGTACATCAGGATCTCGCCGACTTTAACGAAGGACAGGGCTATCAGGTCATTCCTGTTGAGCGCAAAGAAAACGTTGGTGATGATCAGGGGTAGCCAGCAAAGCAGGAAATTCATACCGATGATCGCAAACAGAACCGTCGCCTTGATGGCGGTGACGAATTTCTTCACCGTGTCGCGCTTCTTGCTCGGCTCTAATGCCGCATCGGCATCAGCGGGTAATCTCGGCGGCGCAGCACGCTTGATGGCATCGTAATGCTGCTTAGCAACTCTGAATATATACACGTATACCACAAATAGAACCAGGCATGCTAATAACACCAGGAAAGTCATGACACCAACGTAAATTCGCAAGGCGAAATGAACTTGATTGATATCCATATTCAAGGCACTTGGGTTGATCATCCAAATTTGCGGCACAAGCGCGATTATAGCAGGAATGGTCCAAATGGCGACCATGACTTTGATGAAGCGGTTTTTGGTCATTATAGAGGTGTACAGCAAGGGGTTTTTGATGGCGTTGTATCTATCAAACGTGCAGCCACAGATGTTGGTTAGAGAAGCCAGCAGTGAGAAAGAAATTATAAAGTTCGCCATTTTGCTTTGGGGCTTCCAAGCCATGATTGGCACGAGAATGCAGCTTACCACTAGATCGCTGATGGCGAGCGAAACGACGAAGCGATTCGCCAGGCTGCGGAGACGTCTATTTGTCGCATAGGCGAAGACGACAACCACATTTGCCAGTGTGAGGATGAACGACAAGACAGTCAATGAAATTTTACCAGCAAAGGTATCCGCAATACTGAATGCCATTATGAACACGCAATTACCGACTCTGTCCTCTGTTGTTGTTTTCCTCTAACACGTCGCTGAAAAACAGCTCGAATGAATCAATGCCGAGTTTAAAACATTTAGATAGCTTCTCGCGGTATTAGAATAGACTAATTGAGTTTATCTAGACTTCTTCCTTCTTATACCTAACCAAATAACAGTTTGAGAACACGTAGAATATGTTCTTGATTTCAAAGGTGGGGATGTTGAGTCCAAGATGTCCGTCTGCCTTCTTGCTTTATGAGGGAAGCTCCGATTGAAACTGTCTGAGACACTTCCCACTGCAGTTGTTCCTTTTCACACCTGGCCAAAAACGGTTCTGGATCCGATGCTTATGCTCTTGATTCCAAAGGTGAGCCTAAGAAAACCGTCTGCCTTATTCTTGAGGTAATAGAATAGCGTTGGCGGAAATCATCTTAATTTCTTACAACTGCAGATGTTCCTTTCCATTCTAAGTCAAAATACAATTTCAGAGCACGGAGACCAACCTCTTGATTCCATTAATGTTATCGGTGTTGCGTTTGAGGTCTAAGGATAAAGAAATAAAGAAGTCTTTCAAAGGTTGATAGAATAGATAGCTCTGGTCAATTATCTAAAGAATGATGCCATCTTCTACTGTGGCCATTGGTTTAATTTCCTTCTGGTTTCTTAATCAATCAATTTAGCGAGGATAATAGCAAAGGAGGAGTACGTCACTGTTCAGTAGGATTTCCCAATCCTGATTAGTAATTCATTTCACTTAAGCAAAATCAATTCCACCTTTTAGAATTGTCCTCTTGTTCAATCGTGGCCTAGGGATGACTCAAAATTGGAAGACACAGTACTTCTGTTAGGTTTCATTAATCACGAACTTAAATTGAAACCACCCCAAAGTTGCAATAAAGCCAATGAAAAATTAGGTGCCAACGATCAGATGAAGATAATGCGTCGAGCCTATTGCGATATTCAGCTGATTTGCATCAAGTGAAAACAATATGATGTTCCACACAAAATAATGTTGTTTTCAGCAATGAAACCAATTCAGTGAAGCCAATGCAAAGATGTAAAATTAGCCACGATATTTGCAGTTACACCAGTAAAGAACAGTGATTGTTACCTTGATAACCTCTATGGCTCTTTCTCTATCCCAAATATATGTGAAATTGCGTCTCTGTGCAACAGCCAAGTTTGATATCTGTTAACAGTAAAACATACTGGCTGTTAAAACCGACAGAACATCTTTGATCAGTTCGCCTCTGAACAACAAACTGAGGCGAAACTAAGTAAAAAGTTTGAATACAGAGACTTGCTTTCTGTTTACTTCTTCCGGTCTTCCTTTAAACATGCCTCTATCAAAAATCCTTCAGAGTCAAATAATGCTTCAATTTCAAGAAAATACCAACCAGTTTCTGAAACTCAGTTGACTTAACATGAATTGATTGTGAAATTAGAAATATCTGAGGGAAATTGTCTTCTAGGGTAGGTCTGCGTTGAAAAAAAAGGCTGGGAAAAGAGGGAAGCTCTTCTTTGACATAGATTGATTTGGCACCGTGTCAATTGAGATATAGATATACTATAATTCAATAGCAGGGATTAATAGATACAGAAACAAGAAATCGCGGAGATGTATGTTTTGAAGGATCGAAAGTTGCTGGAATGACAAGCCTTGAACAATATTGAAGATTTCGATCGTGGATCAGCGGGGAGTTTCTATAAAGCTTTTTTCAAGCTCAGCACGGTTAATGCTTTCAAAAACTGTTGAATATGGCGATAATCACATTGATCAATTGGTCACAATCGAAATTTCAAGACATCATATATAAACTCGTAGATCTTTCTATATAATTTAGTAACGTGTGATATTCTTTCTCTTGCAAAACAATATTTATTTTCTTAATCCTTTTGAACGTAAATCAATTTATTGGAAGAATCATGATTGTAGGCGAGATTCAGCTGCTTTCATCAAGTGAAAACAATATAATGCTCCACACAAAATTATGCTTTTCACAGCAATGAAACCAATGCAAAACTGCAATGAAGCCAATGCAGTGAAGCTAATGCAGAGATGCAAAATTGGACACGCTTTTTGCAGCTACACCAGTAAAGAACAGTAATTGTTACCTTTATAACTTTTAAACCTTTTCCTTTATTGCATAAATGTAAAATTTCGTCTCTGTGCATCAACTAAGTTTGTCCGAGCTCAATTCTACAAGTCGATGTTTAGAAGAATCAATTTCAGCATTCAAATCAAAAGAACGAGGTTTGGTTGAAAATGAAGTAACAGCCAATGTGTGATTTCAATCTACCGAGAAAAACAGTTCAGATCAATGCAGAGCATGGGTCGAACAGCAATCCATATCTGCGTAGAGGCAAGATCTGTAGCTTCAATCTCTTGATCGCATTTTGCATTTACAAACGAACAATCTTATCGGTTATAAACCGATCTATCTTTTCTCATGCGCATGAGTGTTTAATCTATAGTTCTGATTTTCTTAGAATAGAGAGCCTAGCACTTCAGTAAATATCAGTTGGGTGCAGATGACTGGAATGTTTGACTTCACAACACCTTACGCTCAAATCTGTTGATCATAAACTTGCTGGTGAAAGATTATGTTGATCAGAAGTCAGTTTATATCCAAAGCAATACAGGCATCCATGATGCAGATCCCTTGGACGTATTTCAAATAATCACAACTCAACCAGCACAAATCAGTCGACACAGATGAAGTTTCCAAAACACCAATAACAATTTTCCCTTCAACAACTCTTTTTTAGTTAGTCCCTCAGCCTGAACGTGTGGTGATATTGATTAAAGCCGCTATCTTAATTTCTTTATAATGAAACACCAAACAATCCACAAAGAATTTTCATAAGCATGAAACAGTGAAAAACAAAAGTCGTAATTTCTCTTCGAGTAGGCAACCGTGAAAGCCGCACGCGGAGAACGCTTCTGGCTTCATTCGAAACAGCCAAACGGAAGGCGTAGTTTCTGCTTAATAACACATGCAATGCATGCTCCGAATCATTCCTTGATTCGCGAGATAATGGTCAAATAGAAGATTCGGTCTTTAAACACTCGGCCAACACAAAACCGATGAAATCATTCGTTATTCCACAGGTAGAATCAATATTTGAGCCCGGCAAATACAAGCGAGCATGATTTAAAGTGAAAATAAGTGTTTACAATTGTATTTGTCACTGCTTCTGTAATTTTCGTATCGCAAGAAAAAGATTTACAACATTTTGCCAGCTAAATGACTTGTCGTGTGCACCGTAGGCAGGTGGCTAGGTAAAGGCAACGTGGCACGAATGGCTTTTCGTCCGCCAGTGGTAATAGGTTTCGCAAATCTTAGTTACAGGTCTACAAGCCCGAAACTCCGAGTCAAAATTCAACATGGAACTGAAAAGAACGATTATCCCTTTAACATCCGGATTTATTTGAATCCAACTAGCAAATCCCAAAGACAATGTTATTGTAGACGGGGGCTCAACACACATGTAATAAAATTCAACAAATGAAGCAATGTTAGTGATTAACCCTTTAACATCCGGATTTATTTGAATTCAACAGGCAAATCCTAAACACAATGTCATTATAGACGGGGGCTCAACACACACGTAATAAAATTCAACCAATGAAGCAATGTTTGTAAGATACAAATACTTGGGAAAATGGATGATACACAGTTCATCCCTTCGCACACTCGGGTGAACTCGAATTGAGAAACAAAAGTCCACAACTAAATAAATTCACCACTCTTCAAATGCAAACATCTGAGGCCCAGAGCATTTTTAGTGCGGTACATCAACACATGTTTTGGATACACTTCTTTCAGTAAGCAACTAGACCTTCCAGATACTCGCTATGAAATACAGACTAGCTACCTCCCTTACCCCAAATTCCGTTTATTTGCAGGTTACCGGCAAGAAGAAGCAAGAAGAAGCAATTCAAGAGAGTCATACACTTCATTTAATGCATTTTTGAAGGATAGAATGTTCTAACTGATGAAGGGCTTTTTACATGTATGTTCGTCACAATATAACAACACAGTGGAATGCATGTCAACAATAAATAACATCGCACGCTTCTAATGAGAAGAATGCTTGGCAGTAGCTAGGGTATATAAAGCTATCAAGACGTGCAGAGCTTCACAAGTCGACAGCAAGTTTTCATAGCTTAGGTTCCTTCCCATCCCACCCCGAACTTCAAGTTAGTTAAGTTATATATTGATTTTGTACACCTTGCAAATCTTACTAGACTGACCTCACTACTACCTTTTATGTTGTTTAGTTAATAAATTAAGTTATTTTCTTTTGAATGAAATCAATTAGAAAATAACTACCGTATGGTTGCTTATCAGAAAATGTGTTTTCTTTCGAGACATTTACTATTTTGAAAATAACTTCTGCTTTATTGATGTCGTTATAGAATGTTGCAAGCTGTTCTGACATCATTAGGTTGAAAAAAATAAATCGTTATCTACCCCAGCATCATGGTTGATAGATGCTCCTCTCAATAATGTACTTAATCAATTCCAGAGAAAATTGCTTGAAATTCAAATTGAATAGTATAAGTTGTATTATAGATAATATACAATTACAAAAATTACATCAATCATATTTTATGTATGAGTTTAGGTTAAACCTAGCCATGTCATTTCAAATTTGTCACCAAGTCAAGTGTGTTATGTTGCTAACTTAAATAGGCCCTTGCCCTACAGTCCTACAACAGAAGTTTTACATGTTTTAAAACTCATTAGTTTTCAAATCACAATATAATATGCCCTATAAACATTTTACAAGAGCAAAGAAAAGCACATCTTATCTGACAAGAGAAACCAATAGGAAAGAGAATAATAAAACAACATACGATAATAAACAACTATCACAAGGAAACAAGTAGAATGCTCCAAAAACTGCAAGGGGACATGAATCACCAACGATGGAAGAGCCAAGGGGTCTGGCTGATCTCAAGATTAAGACTGGATCGAGCAATACTTGTTAAACAATGTTTCTGGAGCCAAATATTTGAGGCCATTGCTTCGGCTTGCACTTGGCCTACCAATATGGCTGCCAAAGAAATTTTACTAACTTGATTCTTTACTAAAAATAGCTGCATGATTAAACAGTCTCGTACAGATCATTCATAACACTCCAACAATCATCAAGGAGAAAAGCATGCCTCAGAGTATTATTCCAATGTATTGACCTTCCAATATGGCTGCTAATTGATTCCATTTCAGAACGACAGATGCTCGATCCAGTCTTTATTCTAAGATTAGTGGGGGGGGGGGGGGGGGGTCTAGGTATCTTAATTGAGCTTACTACATTGAGGCTACAACCAAAAAATGTCGAGATTATTTCTTTTATTCAAAGAAACCATCATAAAACATTTATCAAGGTGGTTTTCTCACTGGGATCTTTCAACAATCTACTAATGATTAGTTGCTTTTGCAAACCGTTCTAAACTGTTCTAATCGTTCACCTCTATTTTGATTGGCTAACTTCGATTGTATAAAGATTTGTTAGGCTTCATTTCCATTCACTGTCTGATGCACTTCTCTTATAAGTGTCAGATACAAAGTTGAGTGGTTATCATGATTTGGATTTTTCTGACCATACAGATGTATTTTCCTGAGAATATGTTTAACTTTGAGTTTCGTCCATAAAAAGTTAGTAGCACAATAAGTACTTGTTGGTGATATCCTATGAAAATCAATTCGAAAATCATTCCGTCAAGTTTCTCCCATAACAATTGCCTTAGCAACTACTTTTATCTATAGAATTCTAACTGAGAAGTGCCATGTCTCATAGAAACTTCTGGCCATCCAGCCATCCTGCTGTACTTAGAAAACTCTTCAATAAGTAAATTATCTAATCAATATCATCTGATATATATTTTACACAACATGATTGAGCAAGAGACTAATCTTACTGGCCTGGAATACTACAAAAAGACAAAAAGGCCTGGAATAACTCAGGGTTATGGACGCCCCATAAAGCCATATATACACGTGAAAATATTATCTTATCACCAAAGACAAGAACAATTAGTATTTACCAAATGATATTTATTAAATTCACGGGCACTTTAGCAGGGTCATGATTTATACAATCATTTCTGTCTTCCTATATCAACTATATCATGTTACGTATTACATTCACACAACGCTTAAATTGAAAACGGCTATGAAAGGCCGATGAGATGAATACAGGTACTGGGTAAACAGAAGATACACATTTACTTCAACTCTTTTGTCAGAATAATTGTACTGCTAGTAACCAAATTGTGCAGGTCAGATATTGTTTGTTCAAATTCACAACAAAACAATCCTCAGGACCACATTATTATAATTATGTCAACATGAAAACCTTAATCATGGAAAACTGACAACTAGTGTGGACTGGAAGAGAGCTGGAATCTAGTTATCATGGAAAGCTGACAACTAGGGTGGACTGGGAACCAGAGAACTGGAATCTAGTAATCAATGAAAGCTGACAAATAAGGTGGACTGGGAACTGGAGAGCTGGAATCTAGTTATCATGGAAAGCTGACAACTAGGGTGGACTGGGAACCAAAGAACTGGAATCTAGTAATCAATGAAAGCTGACAAATAAGGTGGACTGCGAACTGGAGAGCTGGAATCTAGTTATCATGGAAAGCTGAAAAATGAGGTGGACTGGGAACTGGAATCTAGTTATCATTGAAAGCTGACAACTAGGGTGGACTGGGAACCAGAGAACTGGAATCTAGTAATCATTGAAAGCTGACAAATAAGGTGGACTGGGAACTGGAGAGCTGGAATCTAGTTATCATGGAAAGCTGACAAATGAGGTGGACTGAGAACTGGAATCTAGTTATCATTGAAAGCTGACAACTAGGGTGGACTGGGAACCAGAGAACTGGAATCTAGTTATCATGGAAAGCTGACAACTAAGGTGGACTGGGAACCAGAGAGCTAGAATCTAATCATCATGCAAAGCTTGCACAAGGCAAGCATAAGAAATTGTATGTAAACTGCAATTAAAACAAAATCCCAACAACACAGGTCTTAAAGCTAATGTAATCATCCTGGCAATCTTGCAGAAATCCTCAAGTAAACAATCTAAATTACAGAAACCGAGTTCTGGGATGAGGGATTTAAAAGAACCGGGCTAAAGAGAACTATGCAGTTAGGTTGGGGAATAGACCAAGAGTATCATTGGACTGAAAAGGGTAACCCAAAAAAGTGTAAATCTTTATGACTTTTTTATCATTCAGTCTTCTTAATAAGTAAAAAGCCACTGTCAAGAACCCCTTTCTTTTTGAGTCACATTCAACAATGCTACCTTTCATAGTGATTTTCCAACAAAAAAAACCCAAAATTTCCAAGGTTCAGATTTGTCCATGCATGCCATTTTGGGCATGTTTTTAAAGCATCAGACATGCACTATCATTGCGATATAAGGCATACTGCTTGGATACCAAGTGGAGACACTGAATCAAAACACTGCATCTTATTTGATAGATCTAAGAGCACAGACAAAAATCTTCTTTGCAAAATATATCCAAACACCGCATCAAATAAAAGCAAATCATTTAATGTTATCTTTAAATTGTTCACCTGCATTGAGGACCATATTTGCTCAGCTTCTGCATCTCATGAAGTAAGTTTGATCACCTGAAACTAAAATGATTTTCATAAATCTTAAGTTGAATGAATATCAATTAAAACAATTTGTGTATGAATGAAAATGACGCATGTAGTACTTGAACCCACGAGTCCTACCTGGGTAATTTTCATTCATACAAAATCATTTTGATAGATGTTTTGAATATTGCTTCTTCTGGTATATAGCACTTGTGCGGATCAAATTGATCGGTTGCATCAGGTACCAGTGGATTGTTCCCCTGTGGTTTGGGGATTTGATTCATCCATCGTATCCTTGCATGTCATAAGGTGACTAAAATGGTTTGCATGAGGAAGAGCTTCTGGCCATAAAACTTTGCCCCTCACCCAAAAACATGGAAATGTCCGGAGACAACTAGATGGACCAGTTAGCCCATGCTAGCTGGGAAAATACCCGGGATATAGATTTGGCATGTGTGTAAGTGTGAAATATTGCTTCTTCTCATAAATGAATATGTTGATATGCAAGCCTTCATTGGATCTGTTTGAACATGGTTCTGTTTTTGCATGATCTACATTTCATTCATGGATACCATTAAGAAAAGCAATAAGTAAGAATACATAAAAAACATGATTTACCTTTCATGAAGAGTTATTTTCTGGCACCAATTGAACATCCAAGGATGACATGTCATTGCGATCAAAGGATCATGATGGACAGAGGCCAAACCTTAGAAAGATTCTCTTTATGATTAAAAAGTGCCTTCAACATTAGATAAAATCTAAAACAAATTCTCTCCAAAAACTGAATATCACATTAAATCTGATTTAGGTTAGGCAGGGTTATGCTAGGTTAACCAAGCAGTGTAAAAGTAGTATTAAATACAAATCTAATTTCAAAGTTGATTGAATCGATCAGAATAGCAAAGAAAGGAAGGGATGAAACAACAAAATGAAAACCCAATTCTATGATTCGGCAAGAGATGTCAGAGACCTCTAAATACTATTTCTGATGAATTTTAGCTTTTAATATCAATCCTATATTTAAATACTGCTCAGTCCAAACAAAATTAAGATAATTCTTGAATCGATGTCACTTTTTTCAGGAATTACAAGTTTATCTATCATCTTCTCCTTTTGTTCTGGTAAATTCGATGGTAAAGAGAATGTTTATATCTCAGTATCTGTTTACTCACATTTCAGAACTTAAACCAGCCTTTGGAATAACCCAAGACAAACAAAAAATCCTTATGTGAAGCATGGAACTTTCAATTGAAATCTTGGCTTTGTCTTACAAAAAACACGAGGTATTCACATTACTTTTGAAAACTATATGCCGAAAAGTTTAAGATTTGGTATATCTACAACAATGCAGTCCATTGGTGTTGTATCAATCCAAATAATTAGGGGTGAACTTTGAAACAGTTTCTAATGAAGGTAAACCCTGGAAACATGTCAGAGAAGGCTTGTTAACATTTTCTGCAACAATCTGCATCATGAAATGAGTGTGAAATGTCATTAGCTTTCCAAACTTATGTCTTGATGATTTCCTGATAAAAAGAAGCTTGAGGAATCTGAGCATACATGAGCTTTGAGCATTTAACTGTAATAATGATTTGTGTTAATGACATTTGGTCTTATGAAGGCTGTTTCTGACACAATATTCGACATGATAGTCACCACTTATCATGACAAGCCTTTGATATTTAGCGGGGCAACGTTTCGGGAGAGATCCGTCTCCCATCATCGGGCAATGAGAAATGTGGTTTCATCCCTATTTAAGCAAAGGTCGGATCACCAAACATGCATCCACGTTTTGGTGGATGCATGTTTGGTGATCTAACCTTACCACAGAGTTGATACTACGGGTACACATTTTTTTTCTTATGTTTCACACTTATTTCTGAGATTTCAAACAGGGGCCAATCCAAAAAGTTTGAGTGCTACCGTTGAAGAGCTGCAACTATTTTGTGAGCTCCTGTGAGTACTCTCCATTGATATGCTCCATACATTCTCAGAGATGGTGGATGCATCTCCCTCTGTTTTGGATAATTGAGACCTTTTGGATCTTTTTAATATAAAAAACTTGTCTTATTGTTATGAAATTTGCATGATGCCTTGCGAAGATTTCATTAAAAGTTCCATGCTTTTTAGACTATTGGACAAGATGGGTGCGAAAAACACTAAAACACGGTTAATCAAATGTAAAATGATTTTCATAAATTGGAATCTTCAAGAAAAGATTCTCACCTTCACTAGCAAGCACATTAACATAATGATGAACACAGCCAGCAGCTCTGAAGAGTGACTTGTTCATCTTAAAAGAAAATATCAAGTATGAAACAAATTTACAAAAATTTACTAATCCTCTAGTTTCTCCACCTCAAATCTTCAACCATCACATCTTCCTTTTTGTCCAGCAGAATAAATTTCTTCAAAGTCCCATTTCTCATATTTTTCATCGAAAAGAAACGGCATGAGAGTAGAAGGTGACCTTTTGATAACATCATCATCATTATTATTAATTTCTGATAACGATAAATTTTGAATTATTTTATCAATTGGTCCCCTTTTACCCTCGTTGTTTATGGAGGAAATATCTGAAGGTGATAAGACAGACTTATCATCAACAGATTTATACCTTAGCTCCACATCTTCCATCAGAAACTGTGTCGTGTTGTGTGGAGCTGACGAACCTTCTTTCTTGCCACCATATTGTTGTCGAGTCCACGGATTTCTCCTTTGCTTTCTTCGTGAAGTTAACATCTTTGACGAAAATTGCTGGCATCTACACATTCTGCCTTCAGAAAGTTCAGATGTTCGTTCGTTGCTTCGTCTTCTTATCTTGTCATACTGCGGATAAACTTCTCCAGAACTTGACATTTCTCTAGTCTTGCGGGCTCTAAACTTTGGCGTAATCAAAGACTCCACCAGCGTCGTTGGTGATGGCCTAATTTTAGGCCTACCAATAGTTTGATCCATCAAAACATCTTTGTAACAGCCTCCATGGGCAAAAAGGCTCCGATATTCATAGAAAAACTGCTTTGAGCTGTTCGACATTGTTATCTCTAAAATATTAGAATCACCGATCTTAAAATTTGACAATTTTTCTTTTAACTCGGTCGTTTGGCTCGCTGGTCGTCTTACTCGTGGTGATGAAATAAATTTCAATACTCCTCTGACGATTTAGCAACGTTGGCCCGAAACTTTTCGGATGCACCAAAACAATCTAGCCTCGTTCTGGCAACTTCCTGGGTGATTCAATTTTTAGGGTCAGGAGAAGGGTAAAGGGTTAGGGTAAGATGCAGAATTAGGTTTAAGGTGAAGAGTAAGGTTAGGTTTACTGCAAGGGGTGAGGTTAAAGTTAAGCTGAGGGGATTTTTTACCGGGTCAAATTCAGTTTCAGAAGGAGGCTTCAAAAAGTTTGTTTTGATGCATCCTAATAATTGTTAACTTGTTGCTAATGCGCACGTTCCATCTCCCGGCATGCTTTGTTCCTGTATTTCGCACTTTGCCTTATCGAGGCAGGCATTAGTTGGCAATCTGCATTACTAGACTCAAATATATATATCCATACAGTTAATTAACAGAAAACAGGTTTTTCAAGTGCGACTAGTTTCCTGAAAGAAACATATTTGAGCTTACTGGGAATTTTTCTCCAAGCTGTTTTCTTTATTCGTTTGTGCCAAGAAGAGAAGAGGGTTAAAACCAGTGGTGGCGCCAGAGGGGGGGCTACAGCCCCCCCGTCGGAGGAGGCTAGCCCCTCCGTCGGAAAATAAATTATGCTTGAATTTTTTTTGTCGGAGCGAATTTTTTAAGTTTTGGCGGAAATTAGCCCCTCCGTCGGAAGCGCTAGCCCCTTTGTCGGAGGAAACCTAGCGCCACCACTGGTTAAAACTCGGAAAAGCACTGAATACCATACTGTATGTGGCAGAAAATGCTCAATCTTGGACAGTCTGTAGTAAATCATGTTGTCGACTGCAAAGATAATTGTTTATATTTACAAAATAATGTCTAGATAATTTGATATGGTTTTTTAAGATCTTTTGCCAGGTAGCTAACTTGCTTCATTCAACGAGTTGGTAAACGCTACAGTTATTGTACTTATGGGGCAACTTAACATTGATTTCTATCAAAATCTTCATAATTTGTTATTCTAAACAAGAAACCAAGAAATAGAAAGCTTAACGATTATGAAAAGACCAAACAATCAATGGATGAGGTCATGAGAGTCTTTGCTTGCACCTAATGGTAATGCTCATGAATATAACAATCTGTTTGTCGGCTTGGTATGATATAAAATGCTTACAAATCATTTTATCCAAGTTACAAATCGTATTAAAGTCAAGTCAAGTGGATGAAACTCTAAAGAAATGCACTTCTATTATGTAGCTATTCTGGACAAAATGCAAACTTCATCTTCGCCATTAATGACTTTATGCAGCCCATCGAAATTTAAGTGTTTTTTGGTACACACGAAATTCAAATCGTCAGAAACATTACTTCTTCAAAGTGAGCATTTCCTGGCTCCCTAGCAATACAATGAATATACAGTTAGGTTCAAAATGTATTGGGACACCTAGCAACAAAATGGCTGCCAAAACTGTAAACAACAGCAAGGCCTTGATTTTCTTTTTGCTATTTGAAAGAATTTTACAAAGTTGAAAAGGAAAATATCATCAAAAATATCAAAGCAATAGGTGTATAAATGTAATGATATCACATTTGACTACATAATTTTTTCTATTACCCTTTTTGAGAAGAAAATATAACAAAAAGGAAGGCTAGCCAAATGCCTGGAAAATTATGGGGGAAACTATTTTCCTATGGTTTTATCAAGGCATGCTTCTAAGTTTCATATTCTTAGATTTATTTCAGAGTTTGCAGTGTAGATTTTTGAAATTTCTATGCTTTGACCCATGTTTAAGTCAGCAAATTAAAGAAACCAGAGGAAAAAGTTTTTATTTCAGGTGCAGGCTTCAATGAAAAGCTCATTAAAGTCAATACACTAGTACTTATTTCCCCTTATATAGGTGTTTTGTACAAATACACGATAAAAAGCATGAAAAATGCCAGTGTGTGTATGTTTAGCATTTATCATGACGCATGTGTTAAGACTGTTAAAGAAATACAGCGTGTGGGGAATGTTGGTTATATCCATAACGTCGCAACTGCTTCCCAATCATGTTTACTGTGCTCATCCTTAAATGAACATGGGAAGAGCTGAATTTCGAACTTATGTGATGGTGCGAGATCCACATCGTTAAAAACGTCTTCATGATTCATACAAATGCGAATTA
The DNA here is from genome assembly GCA_963924455.1 of Pelagia noctiluca. Classification (NCBI taxonomy): domain Eukaryota; kingdom Metazoa; phylum Cnidaria; class Scyphozoa; order Semaeostomeae; family Pelagiidae; genus Pelagia; species Pelagia noctiluca. The sequence continues at coordinate 17,623,048 of OZ004320.1, read as the reverse complement.
AATTTAAAAGCAGACCCAATATTTGATTAGTAAAACATCAGATGTATAGACCCACTTACGATGAACTCTGGTTTCTTTCGTCGATTGATTATGGAAATGAATTAATGATGAGAGGTGGTGTGGCTATTAAGTGGCAACGCAAATGAAGCATGGTCATTGGTGGACTTGCATAAGCCGTTGAGAATAACGAAGGATAACCAATCAGGAGGTGTTTCACAGCTACGGGGGCGGATCTAGACTACAGCTGCTACTGCTCGAGCCGTAGTCAGGTTTTCGTATTTTTCTTTCTCCTTATTTAGGCTCAGAGATAAAAAATCGATAATTTTGTCACTTGGACCTTTTTTGAGCAGCAGTCTTAAATTTTCCTGGATCTGCCGCTGAGGCTTGTTCTAACGCGGATTTGAGCCCTCTACTTTTAGCTGGATTTCCAGGAGTTCACCCCATACCATTGTTTCCCCATTGAGTTATTATTTTATGATGATTATTATAATCATTTCTGGAGCTGGATAATTTCCTTAGAATAAAACCCTGTGTATTTCAGAACGAATCAAGGATAGTTTGATAACATTTCTAAAATTTCTAAGGCAATGAGTTTGAGAATAAAGAAATTCACCAAAATATTCCTAATCTGTCCTTAATTCATTTATGATGATAAGCACTGAAGGAACGTTAAGCAGAAAAGAACTGGAGCAAAGGATGTAGTTTTAATCGGTTGTTTTCCGTTTTTTAATGCTTCAGTAGCCTTGCATCAGCACGAGGTTTCCATGTGGTCACCTCGCTCAGTTAAAACTAATTCTTGAGTGACTTCAGCAAATGTTTTCAAAATAAAATTTGAAAATATTTAAGGTAAACATTGAGAAAAAACTCAAAATCTCAGCCACAAAATAAATATTTCATAATCCGTTCAACGTTAAACGCATTCGAAGAACTAAAATATTACTATAGCATAAATTAAAAATGAAATTAACAGAGAACAAAATACGACACAGCAAGAAGCAAGATGAATTTTCTGAGCTGGAACAGTGGGAAATACTAAAATAAGACTTAAAACTTAAAACTGTATTTATAATCGAGTTGAAAAAATGAAATGAAAGTGCAAAAATTTAATTTAAAACGATATGATTTAAAGAAATAAATTAGATTGTATTGGTTTTCAAAGAAATCCTCTTCATATCTAAACGTTATGCAGGTATTTGCCTAAGAGACGTTCGTATGCATATCGTGTGTACATTCACTTTAAAACTTGCATGACAACACGAAAACGCGAATAAAAAAATTATATATATATTTGAACGAATCAAAAAATAACCAGAAACAATTCATCTGAAAGAAACAAAAGGCACACATAGGTACCTCATGAAATAAATACCCTCCCCATCTTTATTTACAATTTTGACCCTCTTTCTTCCAAGCTGCGTTCTTAGTCTATGAATGACATCTTAGGCAAAATTAAGGAACTAAAAACCGGTCCCTTGCACTGGAATTTTCCCTATAACCGGGGTTCTCTTGACATGAGATCGTTTATGATTAGCCTAATAGCCACTACTTATTTACCACCTCTTTATCAACTCTAGAGGATTCAGGATTGTGACAATAATTCTTAATTCTGTAATTCTTCAGGAGTCACAAGCATGCATGAAACATGGTTAAAGGGTAAATCTTGTAAAGCATTAAGAGTGAAGTCTCAGACCCCTGAAAGATTTGGAGTTAGTGTTCCATAGATTGATTTCTTATCTTTGATGGACACGCATAACGTTCTTCATTCCTCACTTCATCATCCACCATCTTTGATTTCAAATCGCCCTCTTTGCAATCAGCCTCGTTTTGGCTATTATCTTCGCTTTTCTGACTAGTCATGCGTCGAGTCAAAGTGGGAAGCCTCGATTCCATATCACTCAGTTCTTCGTCATCATCATCATCATCATAATCAGTGGCCTCGTCTGAATCCTCGATGCTCCGAAACGAGGGCACGTTATAGTACGGCTTACTGTCGTCAAAATCGAATTGTAAATATGGGGTACCTTCTGAGATAAGGGCTTCCAGTCGGTCTTTGATGTCCGTGAAAGTTGGTCGGCTTTGCGGATTCTCCAACCAGCACGCCATCATCACACGGTAGCTGGAAGTATTAAAGTATTAAAGATTACTGGAAGTAATAAAAGTTAATGATTAAGACCCCGTTCACACTAGCACGGATCCAAATGGATCCGTACCCAAACTAGCACAGATAGGCCTCCTGTTTACACTAGTCCTGTGGACCCGTACTCATTTGGGAATGCTATCTGGATCCATTTGCGATCGCTTTCCAAGGTGTACTCATTTCGATCCGTGCTCGTTTAGGTCTAGTGTAAACGGTTGGAACCGTTTCCAAACGGGTACAGATCGAAAGCGATGCAAATATCGCTTTGTTTTGTAACTAGGTTTCGGTCAAAGTGCTGGAAACGGGGCTGGACCTGGCTGTGGATCTGTTCCAGTGTAAAAGCGATCTGAAATGGATCTTTTCCGGTGTAAACGCTAGCAAATATAGGCACGGTTCCAAATCGGATCCGTACCCATTTGGATCCGTTCTAGTGTAAACGATGTCTAAGACTGCATAATGAAGATTAATGATTGTATATGAATAACAGAAAAGACATAACAGGCACTGGTGAAGGGTTTCTATCGACGATCATGGGTGTAAGAAATATGTTACTTTCTGACAATATAGAAATTCATGCAAGTATATTGCAACGATGCAACGAAAAGTCACAGTATGGTTGAAATCACTGTGATTCTCACAATAGTCATCAATACACTTTTAATTCATAATCTGACATCACATGACAATTTGTAAACAACAACATGGCAACAAGTTGTTTGATTTGAAAGTATTGAATGCTAAACACTTCTGATCTAGAGCTCGCTCCTTCATTCAGGATTTTATGGAACTGTGAAGGGAGGGTGGTGTGTGAGGTATGGGGCAACACGCAAGTTGAACGAATTGAAATTTCAACTTACAGTTCATCAGAACACGTATCTGGTTTTTCCATTCTCTGACCACTCTTCAACATTCGTAACATTGCTTGGCTTGTTAATGTAGGATAGGGAGTCCCACCTGCAGTAGCAAAAATTAATATTGTTAGCTCTTAGTTCCTTCTAAACCGCAAATACATAAAAACCTCACAGAGAAACATGATACTAAAATAAGTCTGATATAAAAGACAAGACAGAATGTGAAATTTTCATCCAAAAAATAGGTAAAATAAAACAAAAGGGACACAGATACACAATTGCGAAAAGGTATTGTAACAATCAGGAATAATATGTTGACTCTCAGCAATCAAATTTGGTCTTCTCTTTTTCGATAGTTTGGTTTTCTTTACTTCGAGGACATCCCTCAATCATTTCGTTCGCATATATTTGCTATTACTTACTGGTACATTCGAATTATCATATCTATTTCAAATAGGACACATAAATGATTGATTTGGTATATCAGTTACACAGTGAGAGCAAAAAGGTGCGGAAAAACTTTATCTTTTTGACTCAGGGCGCACGTAAAAGCGAGTCAACACGTGATCAGTGTGATCGTGCCTCATTTTCAGTTGTTTCTTGAGAGCCTCTTCTTCAGGCTTTCTTTGAATAGAAAAAGGTTTCAAAATCGCAAAAGTAAATCTAAAAATGATTCCTTTACCGTAAAGGAAGGGGGTTGAAAAGGGGGAAAAGTAGAAATGAAGCGTTGATTCTCTAGTATTCAAGTCTTTACATATTACTTACCTAAAGTAACAATTTCAAATAAAAGAACACCAAACGACCATCTAAAAAAAGAAGAGGATAAAATCAAATATTTGTCTTAAAATAGTACCTGGGTGGGGTATTTAACCTACTAGGAGCATACAGAAACCACCTCTTCAATTCATATCCTTCCTTCGGAGGACTTTTCCAGGAAATTATACCCTCGAATGCCATCACACCAGTGGTGAAACTTAGGAAAAGGTTTTTTTAATTCTCATAAAATGTATAAAAGTTGACAGTTTGATATGACAATATACGGCTGTGTCATTTAAAATGTGATCTGTTATATCTTCGAACAACACCCGTATATTTACTATCTTCAATTTAGATATCCTAATGAAAATTTCAATCTTCAATTTACTGGTCGACCTTATTTCTGACTTGATATTCTTCGGAAATTATTTTCATTATTATAGACAGTATTGCCAGTGCGGTGCCTCTTGAAATGAGGTAAAATAGGAAACATAGCAAAATGATATCTCCTCAAGCTTTGCATCTGACACTCATCAGAGTAGTAAATCAAAACAGTCTTTGATCAGTACAGATCTTGTGGATGGAAAGGAAAATCGAAAACATAGCGAAACATTATAAATACTGAAGCTTTGCGTCTGACACTCATGGTAGTAGTACGTAAGAACAGTCTTTGATCAGTACAGAACTCGAGAATGGTGAGGAAAATCGTAAACATAGTGAAACATAATAACTACTTAAGCTTTGTGCATCTTACATTTATCACAGTAGTACGTCGGAAAGAAAAGGAAAAGGAAACCTAACAAATGATCATATAAAGAGGTAGAAATTATCAATTATCAAAATTCTCGTAATGTTCATGACTGTTCAGAAAATACAACTGATAAATGACGTACACATCAGAAGCGGTTGTGAAAACTTGATCGATGATCGCCTCGATAGACATCCATTTAATAGGCAGCCTTCGACTTCTCTTCCCCATGTAAACTTTCTCCTCGTACACCAATCTGGTGAGACCGAAGTCTGAAATCTTGCAGGATTTATTTGCACCAATTAACACATTCCTCGCAGCCAGATCTCGATGAACGAAACCCTTACTCGCCAAGAATTCCTAAAACGTGAAAAGTTGATAAGTTCCTATGCAAAAAAAACTTTAATGACAATTTTCAAATGGCGAAACATTTTGATATTTAACATAGTAAACATAGTTTTCAGCCATGATCTTTATATAATATTTTTTATTTTGTATTTCATATATGAAAAATTTGAACGAGAAGGAAAGTAAACCACATCTAACTTGAACTCCAACCTCTAGCAAAAAAGTATTGCAAATTACTCTTTACTTCTCGTATCATTAGTCCTTGCAGTGACGTGTCCTTGAAGGGTAACGTTACTAATATTACCATATAAGGGTAGCTTATTCGATGTAGATTAAAGGGATTTTACGACACTTTTGAAAAGCAACTTTGTGATGATGTCTCTTTAAGCGTTTGTTTTCAAGTGATCTGGAAACAAACTTAGACTACTCGCACTGATAGTTCAAGCAAAAATATTTTCTGCAGAATATGTAACTCTAACACGCTTTATTCAACAAATACGACAAAGCAATCAAGAAGATATGCGATGTAGCTAAGATGACGGAAGCAAAAGAGCAAAAGTTACCATGCCGGAAGAAATCTGCCAACTGAATCTGAGGAGATCTTCAGGACTGATATCTTCTTCATCTCTCTTCACGTTTTCACTGACAAACTGAGTGTTGACAATTCCATTTTCTCTTCCATCATCTTCATCTTCTGTTTTTTCATCAGGTTGTTTGAGTGAATCATAATGGGGCACAAGATATTCAGTTGACTAAGAAGGAAAGACATTTCATTTCAACATTGGTCTTTTAAATCAAGCCATTCTTGCATTCCTCAAAGGATATTTTCAGATGATGTACCGATAATTTCCTTGTAAATTTCATCATTCGATTATTTATTTGTTCATATATGAGTTATTGATAACTTCTGATTAGGTGTCGTGCTGGTTGGCACGTATATATCCCTACAATATGCTCAAGAGAAACCAGGCACAAGGGGGTGGAAAAAACAGACGTCACATCTAAGGATCTCGCCAAATACCAATTGTCTATGGTTCTCAAGTCAAAGTGGGAGAATGCATTAGCTGCACAATGGGTGGAAATTCAAAGCAGAAAGTCCATGAACAGCTTATAGTATAGGTTTATCACTTTCTCTGCTCATACAAAAATCATCAGAGTGTTTGGTTTCGATCGTACAATATTTCCAAAAATGTCTTAATTTAGAGCTGATAAGCAGCTAAAATGTTGAAAGAGTGAAATTAATTATACCGTAGTATTGATGTCACTGTCATGAATATATTTCATTGCAGAAAGTCTTTCATTCGTGTACAGGGCAGATTGAGTTAATATCTAGAAAGCAATAAAGAACAAATTGGTAAATTGAAACAGCATATAGCATTGACTGGTCTTCTGGGACATGCTTCAGTAGTTCAACTATAGGCTTAAATTAACTAACATTATGATAACAGGCGTTCCTTTTTTCTATTATACTTGGCTCTGATTCCAGCAATTTATCACTTCCCTTCTCTAAAATGTTTTTAAATGCTTTTCTGGGCAAGGGTATTAAATTGACGAACGTCGTTACTTGTGTTCGTCTCAAATCAGTGGCGTACCCACGGGGGGGAATGGGGGGGGGTCCGGACCCCCCCACTTTTGAAAAAGATGGTCCTCGAGATTTTCCCAAAAATGCAATAAAATCAGTACCTCAGGGGGGGGGTTAGGCAGATCCAGTAAAGTTTGAAATCATTTTACGATATTTCATTGCTCCATTCTTCGCATTCTTTCATTCATTCATTCATTGCAAACATCTTTCTCTCACAAAATGCACAAAAATGGGCGTTGCCCCTCTTTTCCGAGAGTCTAAAGGGCGTGGTTGCGAAAAAATTTTTCCCCCAAACCCCCAGACCCCCCCACTTCTCCAGGGCTGGGTACGCCACTGTCTCAAATATTTTGAAAATAGAAAATATTGTGACCCTAAAAGCAGCCTGATGTTTTTGATAAATGTTGCGCTCATATAAAAAGGTGAGTATCAGCATATTAATATAGTTTTAAAAAATCAGCAGGTAATAATATCAAACACATTGCACCTTGGATCTCCGTGCTCTGAGGTAATGGAGCAAGTCCCCACACGGCATGAATTCAACAACAAGACAGAGAGGGGTACCTCGCGTCACACAGGCCAACATACTGACGATGTTTTTGTGCTGACCAAGTTTTTTCATCAATTTTATTTCCTCTAGAAATTCAGATCTTTGCAGCTGACCAGAGCCATCTAAGAGTAAAACAAAATGAAGATTGAAAATAAAATCATGATGAAAAGAATAGCATATATAAAAGCAGAGGTTGCCCTAACAACATTTCCAAAATTATTAATTTGATCTATGAACTAAGAAACCCTAAGTTTAACCTACTTTATGACCCTGAAATTTTTACCTATGAACTTCATAAGAGAGACTTTATCTTTGAACTTTGAACGTACAAATTTGGCTTATAAACAATATAGATGATAGTATTTTTTTGACCTATGACCCTACAATTGTCACTTATGACAATATGTGTGATGTCGCAAGACTTATGAAATAAACCAGGAGAAGCAATCAGTTTGTTCTATGACCCCTCAAGTGTGAACTTTAGTAATATAGGAGTCATAAATTTGACCTTTGACTGTAAATATACGACATATGAACTACCAAGAAGAGGCTATAAGCTTGACCTATCAATCTATAACCTTGACCTTAGAATTTGAAAGAGGCTCTAAGTTTGACCCATGAAACGATATAGTCGACCCATGGAGGCAGAAAAGAAGTTATAATTCTGATTTAAGAACCCATCAGCTTGACCTTTTCCATGATAAGAGAATCTTATAGTCTGATGTATGAACTGACGTTAAATGAAAATTCCAATACCTTGCAATATCTTTACAGCCGCCTTCATAGTGACGCCACTTGGCAGTTCACTGTTCAATGAAATTTCATTCAATTCGCTTCGAGAGTCGGTTTTAGAGTAATTCAACGTGACTCCTTTGACGGTTGCATTGTAAACTTTTCCGAACGCTCCCTCTCCAACTGCCTCACCAAAAACAATATTTCCAATCGGAATTTCCCAGTCATCGACAGGGGTAGCATGGTAATTGGCACTGAAATCAAGAAAAAAATTCAGGAAATACACGAGACGTCCAAAAAGCCTTGTGATTGATGGGGACTGGATGATTTGATTCTTTTTGATTCTTTAAATCATTTCGGGGGTTGCCTAGTTGCTTTCAAAATTATAGACTTCTGTTCCAAAGTACAAATAGAAGCTCACTACTAGGATCTCATTTAATACTGTGTATACAACGTCAGAACGTTGTTTGCCTATACAATTACTTTGATCTTGGAAACCTGACTAATGAATAACAAATGCAGGAAATGTAAGAGGTCTGTTTTTTTTACAAATTTAAATTCTGAGAAATGAAAAAAAATCTAAAATTTAGTTTTAAAAAAACTTATGGACAATGGATCACTTTCCAATGAATTTACAATCTTGGAATTTGTCCCCTAGCTTAAAGGAATCCAGAATGTTTTTTCCCAAGATCCTTTGCAAATGCTGAAACAACGCAGTGCATTAAGGTTTGCTCAGTGAGGCAGAATTGCACGAATACAAGATGTTAAAATTAATTTAAAAATGGTCCATTACAACTTCAATTAAAAAGTTAAATTCATACCTCACATTAGTTAGTTCAAAAGCATTCTGTCTTTTCTTCCTCGTTCTTCTCCGTCTTTCGAAGAGACAAAATACAACGAACAGCAAAATCACAGCAAATAACGACGACCCCAACCCAGCAGCCAGTGCAACTGTATTGCTTTCTGGAAAATCAAACGTTTTTATCAATGCGTGTGTCGCATGAAGCTCGGTGGTGTACGATATTTTACACTTACACGATGTAATTTGTTGCATTGTACACATCGGTATCATGGAGAGAAGAGCCCCTTCATGCGGCAGTGGTTATTCTAAGGAAAATTTACAACTCCACAAATATAGGCGAGAGTAGAGGTTTGAGGCTCGGCGTAAAAAAATAGATAGGAGGTTCTCTACCCATTATTTCCACCGGAACATTTTGAAGTGTAATCCTCCTATATAGGCTAAGAATGTAATTTCTGTATATGACAGATTTCATTACGTTCCTTTCGATTCTGAAAAAATACGGTTAGATATCTTTCTTTGAGAAAAAGATGTTGAGTTAATGATGGTATCAAGTGAAGTTATACTATCAAAGAAACGGATACATGCCTCGCTTTTTTAGATTTCTAAAACATTTTGAAAATTACAAATCTAGCATCTAACGTAAGAGTCTTGATAATCAAAGAGCGAAAGATTTTTTTCAAATCCACAACTTTCAATTTACAAATCCACAATCACTTTTACAACTCCAAGAAACACCATCAAATCCACCTTAGAATAACCACTGTCATGCGGTAATGATAACGAAATAATGAACGAACAAATTCATTATACTAAGTACACTTAGTTATACCCTTAGATTAACTTATTTGAAAAAGGGACCACTTAATATGGTATCTATCACTAGTGATACTGACTATACAAATCTTTTAAATCCTCCCTGATTGGCCAATTTACAGGGAGATTTCCATGAGATCCATGAAGTATGTAATGCGCAGTTTGATTCTCGTCCTTGCATGGACTAGATTAGACTTGCTCAACGTGTCCTTGATTCCCTGTGTGCACCCCGGTGAATCAGATCTTACTGCCGGAGTGACTAAAACATATCAGAGAACGCAGGGAAACAAGGACTAGTGCACCAAGTCTAGAACTAGATCCCAACCTCCCAATTTAAATGAACAAACCTAATAAAACTCACCAACAGCTTCATGCAGGGTTGGCGCAGATGACGTCAGAGGTACGATTGACTTTGTTGGTTTGTTTACTTTAGTCGCCCTAGTTGCATGATGAGGTGGGGTGGTTTTTGAGGCTGGTGTTTCGTTAGTTGGGATATCTGAAAGGATCAAAGTTTTAAATATCACACATCGTAGATCGTATAACTGATGATACATTAGTATTGCGCTTTAAGTACTCGAATTTTTATAGTCAAGTGAATTTATAGAAAACTATGCAGATGTGTGTAACATGTAGAAATGATATCTTAACTCTTATCTTCAACTGTTTCATCGAGCACAATAGCCACGCACAGGAAAAATCATTTCCAAAATAATCAGAACGAATAACTTTCACTCTGAAAGTGCAAGTGTCTGTACACAGGCTATCACATATCGGTAGGGATCAATATGAAGGTTTATTAAACTATTTACTCTCTTCTCATTTCTTTTGGAAAGTTCCATTGACTAAAGATGTCTGAATCTTCAATTCATTGCTGTATCGTAATGCTCTACCCGTTCTTCATTTTGATTTTTGACTTGACGATTGTATTTCAAACCTTGACGATTCCATATTATTTTGATAATTAATGTTCTAATTTTAGATGTAGTAAATGAGTTTTCGTGGCGTAGCATAAACTTACATATAACATTAAGAGTAATCTAGCTAAATATCAGTAACAGTAGCTGGCCATAACGATATAGCAAACGGGAGCAACATTATCAAACCTTTGGTTGTAAACTCGAATCCTTGCATCGAAAGCCATGCAGGAAACCCCGCCGAAACTGAGGCTTTCTTTGGGTAAACCTATAAAATAAAAAAGATGATTCATTCGAAATATCTGGATATATTTAAGAAGGCAGCAACATTTAAAGCAAGTTCAAAGTTTGAAAGTTCAAAATTCAATTTTTTGAAATTAGATTTTCAGATTTTGATGAACTTATCTTTTTAAAATGGCATTACTTGACAAAAAGTTGACAAAACCTGTCGTTACAAAAATTTGGCTCTAAACAATAGGCCTATGCAAAGAAATCAAGAAAAAAAATTATCAAGGCCTACCCTGAAAACATATTGAGTTTTCACAGCGAGATTTGACGTAGAATGTTTAGTCTGAAACCAAAAAGTAAACGTCATTTTAAGCAATCTGAAGTTGTGGCAGAGTAAAGGGCAAGGGCTGAGTGCAATTACAAAATCAAACATCTGTTTGATTCCATTGCCATAAATACCTAGATCCAGACAATGCGTCTGAAAGTACATCTAACTCTCTGATAAATGTTACGGCGATGGCTGAGAGGTGTACATCTAGCTCTCTGATAAATGTTACGGCGATGGCTGAGAGGTTAGATCACTCGACTCTTGTTCAAAAGGTTCCTGGTTCGAAACCGCCTTCAGATCTGTCACAAAGTGTGAGGAGAGAATTAGCCAGCTCTCTGTAATTCCAGGCAAAGGCAAAAGGAATCACGAGGTGTGGTCACATCGAGAGGAAGGACCGGGGTTGAGCCACATTAAACATAATGAATTAATACTAAATAAAATAAAATAAAATAAAGACGCTTACTGAATTAACAAACGATCTTTCAAATATTGTTGGAACACTTCTATCACCATACTTGACATTTGTATAGATTCTGCATTCATAAGTAAAGACAGAGAAAGAGGAGGGTGCTGTCCATGAAAAAGTCATGTTATAGTGTCCTGCAACGCAATTTGAGCCATTTCTTGTGGCACAAATAAATGTCTCTGACAACTTCCTAGCTATGATGGTGGGTGCCACGGCTGCAAAGTCAAAGAGAAATAGTGAAAAAAATATCAATGGAATGATAGAAGATGTAATTAAAATAATGTCTAAAGATAAATCTATGATTTTCTTTGTGGAGCAAAGTTTATGAATATATTGGCGTAAAACCTAAGACGCCAACACTTTTAGATGCCAACACTTTTAGAGGCCTCTAATGACATCTATGCGGGGATACGATGGATAAATTCTAACTCCCAACTACAGGGAATGCAGCTGAAATATAATGAAAATAACAGTTGGGCAAAAATTTGATTATGAATAAAAAGTTACCTACAAACATTACCTATAAATCAAAAAAAACAATTCTCCTTGCTCTGATAACATTACTAATTACAAAATAGTATTTGAAATTCACATGATTACAAAGTTTCAAAAGAAACGAGTTCTTGATCGTTCTAAGGTAGTTTCTCGTGTTTGATAAACTTATTTTTGAAATCATTGTTTTTGTACACGATTGATGACAAATAATCGAATCTTTGGGTAAGAAAATGAGCAAAGAAGCATATATTTTCAACAGAAAATTCCCAGCACCGCTTCAAATTCCAAGAATGTAAAAAGCGAATGCTTAGAGAGAGTACAAGTTGGTTCCTTCAGGGGGCGATACCAGTTGCATAAAGATATTGATCCTCTATTGAATAATATCATCCTTGCACACCGTTAAATTTATCACTGCGGAAAATAATTATTATTACTGCACAAATTGGTTACCACTACATACTGAAATAGATATGCAATATCGTCTGTAGGAAAAAGTGAATCCACTAAAAGTGTCACTCACGTTTTTTGCTTTCTGATTCGCACTTTGGAACATTCAGGATATTATTACAGCCTAAAAAGATACCGAAGAAATAATGACATGAATTCATGGTCTAACATGCAAAATCATATTTCATTAAAGTGAGCTACTTCAATTCTCATATGCCATCATCAGGTCTCGAACCTGGCCTTAAACCATAAAAGGCGAGTGTGAAAGCCACTGTCCTAAACCAGGATAATAAGTTAGCTAATAAGAAACCAACAAAATTATGTATAGTTATGCAGTGCTTTGCTTTTGAGCGTAGCAAAAACTTGATTCTACATTGTCCAGTGCAAGGTAAACGTAGAACTGACCTTGAAATTGAATATTCAAGAGTGCTTTTTTCCCCAGGATGCATTGCAACGTCGAAGTTACCTGGAAAATAGCAAAACTGATAGGAAAGTGCTCATTTTTCATCTTAAAGCCTAGATAATAAAGAATGCATTACTTATTTCTGATAGTCCCTTTAAAGCCCCTAGCCCCCTTCACCTACCATTTACTCTTCTCCTTCTTGACGGTCCTAGTTGCAAATGATTGATAGAAAGAACTCTTAAACAGCCTATAAAGGATGTTTGCAAAATTATTCATCTGAAATTGCATAATAAAAAATGAAATTGAAATGAAATTGCATAATAAAAAAATTATGAATTTAAGGTTTGGATGACTTAGGGACCTTCCGAAGTAATTGCTAGTAGTATCTGTGATTGAAGGAGTACACGATAAGTGATAAGATAGTGATTAGGTGATGTGGATTGATATCATAGAATCTGATTGGCTTAGATTAATCGACAATCATCAGATTGTAAATCTATACAGGAACAGCCTCATCGCGGACTGGAGGCATGCTGGAATTGATTTTCATTGCATGGGAAATTTACTTTGAAAAGATTTCGTTCTCCTTATATTGAGCCATTGCCGAATATTTTAATAAGGGATTTCTTTTTTAATTGCTGAAAATACAAATACTCCAGGCTACTAGAAGGGTTACTTATTTCGTTCTTCAATAAAAGAAATTAGTTCGTGGTCTGTTATTGCTTTTTATTACCGTACACTTACTTATACTTTCATGAAAAAAGTGCTTGAAATTGATTGAGCATTACCTCCACAGCAAACATACACGAGATATTTTTAAGAAGTGTTGCATGAAGCTTAAGGGTCGTGCTGTTACCCTGGAAGGAAGAAAAATGTATTTAATTGTGCATTTTTCGAAATTTAACTGCCTTTGCATTTTTGCTGTAAATATAAAGAATATTCAGCAGAGAAAAAAGGCAAGCAGAAAGGGCAGGGAACACAGAAAGCAGAGAACGCAGGGAAAAAAGGCGAACAAAAAGCAGAGAACGCAGGGAAACAAGGCGAACAAAAAGCAGAGAACACAGGGAAATAAGGCGAACAAAAGCAGATAACGCAGGGAAACAAGGCAAACAGAGATCAGAGTACACAGTGAAACAAGGCAAAAAAAAGCAGAGAACACAGGGAAACAAGGCGAACAAAAAGCAAAGAGCGCAGAGAAACAAAGTATTCTTGTAGCCAATTACTGGGGATTCAAGCCGTTAAAAAATCACAGTAAGCACTCAACCTACCGCCACTTTGGGCTCGGACCCTGAATGAGTTTCTCTTAAAAATGAGCAATCATTAGGAACATGCTTAACTCCATAAGTAACATCTGAGAGGCCTGAAAAATGAATGATTGAAATATTAAATAATCTTGTAATGAATGTTGAAATTGGTAGGAAGAATAAGATTAGTAAATTTCGCGAGAAACTTGAAATTGAATACTTTGAGATTATTATGATTATGAAAAGTCTTGTCCTTGGGCTGCTTGGTACGGGGTGAGTGGGGTGAGCATAGCAAACCATCCCATTAAAGAAGGTATGTTGTCATGCAACACACTCGAGGGCATTATTTGAGACCGAGGAATTAAAAATACCAAAAAGGTTAGAAAAATACGTAGAAGAAATTACTCCCCAGATACAAGAAAGGCAATCAAATTTCTACTGAAGATACAAAACTTCGAATTACTTTTGAAATCAAAGGACCAAATAGAATACAAAGACTTAAAAAGTATTATTTAATTCTTTACAACGGAAGAAAAAATCCAACGCCCTCCTCTTAAATCTGCTCCCTTTCTGGGTATTTCTTGCTATTCCAAACTATACTTACCTACAAAACTTTCCCATTCAAGTTTGTAACTAATTAAATGATAATTGTTGAACTCCTCTGTCGTATAGAATGGCTGACCAACAGTATGTAGTTGAGTAACCGCGTCGATTGGTTCGAACCCTACAAGAAGTCAAGATATCATTTACTCATTGACAACAACAGTCTTGCTTTGAAAAATACATCCCATGATATATGAAAAGAGATTCTCTTTGTCAGCAATCAAAGCAGTGGTGGCTTTAAGGGGGTGTCGTGTGCCAGAGGGTCTCTGTTTTTGAAGACGCAAAAGGCACACTGCTCTATTTTCAAACAAAAGCCCTATATGAATGAAATAAAGTCCCCACATTACTCCATCAAATATGATCCTTCTAATTCCTTCTTGCCATTCATCTGAATAAAAAAAACCGTCTTATCTAAATATTTCCATATTTTCAAGGTATATCGAGCAAAAGAACAATTTTATTTCGCCTCAAGAAAAACGATTTTGCACAGAAAGCAAGAAATTCCTTGATGCTGAAAATCACGAAGGGAGATCTAGCGTTGCCGTTCAAATAAGCTACCGTTTCGTTCATACTGCTCCGTATTCATATCAAAACGGATTAACAAGTATCCGTTTTCGCCTTCCGTTCAGGCTACTCCAACCTAAAAACGGAGACTTTTCAAGACTCACTTTGAAAACGGAGACTTCAAAACTCACATTGAAAACGGAGACTTTTGAAAATGCAAAAACGCAGTGTAAACGGCACAACAGAATGCCAAAACGGATACTTTATATTACTATAATTCTTCCGATCGTTATCATCCGACCCGTAGCGGAGCAATGTCAACACTTCATCGTTTTCGTCGTGTTTTCATATCAACCCAGAGCAATGTGAACAGGTAAAAGGAATCAAAAAGAATCAAAAGATAAAAATTAGTACGGAGCTAAACTTAGTGCCCGTGCTGTGACTCTATGATAGCTGTGGCAACATGAAACTGATGAAACTGTCATACCTTGTGCGTGGATCACTGCAGTTGATTGATTGGTGGAGACAACACCATCTCGCGATACAGCAATAATTGAAAAATTGAATTTAAGGTCTTCCAAGTGGTTTAACAATTCAAATTGGCTGCAAGCTAGGTCGATCGTGAAATTGAATTCTGTATGTTTTGTCTACAAGGAAATTAATATAACAATAAATAAACAAAGTCTGCATTCCTAAATTAGTGCTTGATGCATAATACAAGTGTAGTTTATAATGAAAAGGATAGAGAAAATGAGAGAGATGTAGAGTACAGTCTCTTTCCTTCTCAATACATAACAATTGATTTACACTAAGAAGAAAAAGACTCAAAAGACAAAACTCTCCATCTCGACATGCCTGTTTCGTGGTTACCAACTCATCAGGCGATGTACAGAAGTACTCTGATGTACTCAGAATACTGTAACTGTGTATATAGCTCTAGTCTATGAATCGAGTATTTTCATGGGAAACGAACCCACAGATTTCGTAACAACTAATTTACATTACTCTTCCACTTAGGTGGACAGCATATCACTATGTATTTGTTATGCAGGAACGAAGCTAGTAAATACTTTTTAAAGAGTCTACGAAGCAAACTAAACTAAGGTGAAAAAGGTTGGATTATGTACTGATCTTACCCCAGCTTTGCTAATTCTACCCCAGGTTTGCTAATTCTACCCCAGTAAGCCCTGCACAGTGACAACAAATTACAGCAGTCTGCAAGTTAGTAGTAAACTAAACTAAAATAATAGCATTGTCTATAGATCATCGTACCACTCACTTACAATTTGCAAAGCTTTCGTTGGCTGCGAAAACCCAATTGCATGTCCAAAAACAATGTAGAAGACAGGTAATGTCGCCTCCGCAGCGTTCCATTTCAATTGTATGAATTTATAACCAGTTGATTGAACACTAACAGTGTTCAAGTATTGATTTGGTTGCAGTGCTGTGTGGTTCTCTGGAAACAATCGCCAAGATTTATCAAATTGTATCTGAGAAGAGTTCATAGACAGAAAACATAGACCCTATATAATTCTTGAGAAGAAACAGGACTCGGAAATTCGTGAAAATGAACATGACCCGAGTAGGACTCGAAGCAACGACCTCTAAAGTACAAATCTAGAGGTCATGGGTTCGATTCCTACACGAGTCACTCTCAAAAAAATAATCTCGATTGATACCGAGTTTTCTGAAACGATGATAGGGAAGGGTTGTAGAGAAGGGAGATCAATGGAGGAGACACTAATTAGGGATGGTTGCTCATTTCATCAGAATCTTTCAAAGAATTAACCAATCTCGTCGAGAAATCTCAACAAAAATCAGGCATCCTTGCAAAACATAGAGTAATTTAAAAATAAACTGTGCTTTTTCAACGTTCGATTTCATCTTCATTAGTAAACTTAGGACATTTGGCTCTTATCATCACCTTGCAAAACATATTTAGTCATTACCAGAACCAGTTAGAAACTCTAGTAAGAGTTGGAGAGAAGTCGAGATAAATTTGATTTTTTTCATGTTGAAATTCTAAAATACTCACGAATGATTCCAAGGAAGTAATTGCAACCAGCATCACATGGTTGGGTATGGTTGTTGGAGAGCTGTCGAAGAAAAATAAAGATGAATTCAAATAGAATCTAGAGTTATGCAAGTAGATTAAGATGGCTTCTTTTTGAAGATTAAAGAAGCTATGTATTTGATTGGTGCAGAGCTTTGGGATAGCGAAAAAACAGAGAAATAGTGGCTTAGTTGAACAAGATAACTATCAAAGCTTTTCGTCTGAAACTCATAAGAGTGGTACCTCAAAAACGCAAAATGTTTAAAGAAACAAGTAGATAAAGATAAAAATATGAAATGTGGAAAACCCCGAATAACACTGATAATCCTGTCAATCTAGTTTTAGCTACTCAATGTAGCTCCCATGGCAACTAATTTGGTAAATACATCCTTTCAACTAAAGGCCCAATTTTGGAAATTCTGAATCTAGACTTTGACCACAGATTCAGATTAAGCACTTTAATCTTACTCAGTCAAATTTTCTTGCCTCTAGCTCCTGCAGTGGTGATTTCACTGAGATAACAATTTTAAACATTCATGAGGGATTTGGCCATAAAAACCTGCAGGAGTGTAATTTTACACTATCGATAGTTCTTTTACATCAGAATCCCTTATCAAATCAAACTTTTGATCTCCAAAACATTACCACTATAGACAAGAGAAGCACAAGATAAATAATCTCGGTATCGAAGTTGAAAGGTTCAATATGAATAACGAGATCTTGATATTTGTGCTAAGGGTAGAAAATGAGACTCTAACTCTTAATTGAATAGATGTCGATGGCAATAAAATAGGAAACATAGAGACAAATTCTAACTACCGAAGCTTTTCGTCTGACAATCGTCAGAGCAGTGCATCAGAGAAGGAAAGATGATGAAAGTCGTGTGATTCGTGGGGTTTCATTTTCGTTTTCTTTCTAACATACTGCTCTGATGAGTGTCAAAAGCAAAACTTCGGTAGTTTTAATGTGTTTCTGTGTTTATTGCCATCCTCAAGTTCTGTATGATCAAAGACTGTTAAGTTGGTGTATTAATTCAACTCTATTAAAAAATTACTGTCCCAATCAAATCATAAAGCTTTGCAAATAATATAGGTAAGGATAAAATAATAGATTATGTCCCAAGATACACAAAGTGTGCTCAAGAAGTTGCAACAATAATGAGTGAAATACAAGTAGGAGACCCAATGTGCCCTTCAACGTATCATCACACTGGCTGTGCAGCAACTTTTGAACCTGGGCATACGATGTACGGTTAAATGAATATTTGCTTCTACCACCCAGATCTGCATTATAGAGACAGTTTCACCCGGGCTCAACAAGCCGTACATCGTATGCCCAAGTTTACAAGTTGCTGCATAGCTAGTGGTGACAACAGGGGGGCATATCGGGTCTCTTGCTCAATTACTTATACAGGGAAGGATAAGTAATTGAGCAAGGCTGAAAATAACCAGTGTCCGTCCAGATGATCTCGAAGACAGCACCAATATTGATTGCACAACTATATGCATAGGATACTAATCACCTTCAAACATATTCACTACACTGTTTGCCAATTAATTTGAATAGAGATCATCAGCCTGCATTTAAAGCTGTAATTATTTAAACGAAACAGAGATTCGTAATAAAGATTTCCCAATGTTGACTCATTTGCCTCTCTTTTCCCGAGTTTTGCTTGCGTTTGAATTTAAGCCATGAGGCCTTTTCGCCAATTCACACAAGAAAGTCAAACTTATCAAAGATTATCGATGACTTATCATTACAAATTCAATACCTTATAGTTGTTTTATCAGAAAAGAGATTTTTGTTGTCTTCTTTTAAAACATTCATAATTGTCTTCTTTTTAAACATCCATGCTACATCCATTGCTTTCAAGGAATATAATTCTTTAGTTTCTCCACCTCTATGAAAATTTCTAGCTTCGCCACTGATTTAAGGATAAGGCTTTTGCAAATACAAATCAAAAAAAGGAATTTATTTTACTCTCGTCCATCTATATACGGCGATAAAGAAAGTAACTTGATATGGCAAGGAAAATCGGAAACATAGCGAAACATAATTACTAGAGGCTTTGCATCTGATACTCATCAGAGACGAAACGTACGTAAGCCAGAAAACGAAAGAATACGAAACCTACCGAATGGCATACGATAAATAATACTTCAACTGAAACTATTAAAGCTCTGCGTCTGATACTTAACAAAATAGTACTTTAGAAAGAGAACGAAAACGAAACCTAACGAACTGTAAACGAAACATGATAACTAAAGGCTTTGCATCTGATACTCGGCATAGAAGCACAGCACAAAAAGAAAAAATACAAAACAAGAAACAATAATAAGGATAATAATGATAATGCATGGTTGAAGTGTGTAACATACTGAATAACAAACTTACACAATTTGAACTGCAATTAGTTGCCAGACTCAATGATGTAAATTTGCAGACTGCCAAGCACTGGAAACAAAAATAAACGAAATTATTTAATACACGCAAGATCAACATCATCCCACTACACTATCGTAGTGAATAGTAGCAAAACTTGCAAAATATTGAAAGAGTAGAGTTAAATGGTTATTTCTAATGTTCTAGTCTTAAAGGTTGGGCCTTGTTGTCAGCAAGGGCCCAGCTGCATGCAATCCACATACTATACCCTTCGAGACCCTAATATGTTTAATTGCGCCCATTTGTGCTACAGGCAGTTACAATTTAAAAACCGATGTCAATGGACAAAAAAGGACAACAAAACAAAACATTGAAATAAAACTTACAGACTGACAAAGTTTGGGTTCGCAACTATGAATCATCAACTTTGAGCCATTTGGACTTGAGCCATACTACAAAAAACGAATAGTATTTAACAAAAGATAACTCTAACGCCAACAAGTTTTTTTAAGAACCAACAGGCTAATACTTGGGTTAGAAGTTTTAACCATCTCCAAAATTATTGGAGATAAGTTTACGAACGTACAAATCCTTGCCTACAAACCCATTTTAAACAAGTTTTAAAGAAGGGTAGGGCGAACTTCAAAAATAAGAAATAGAACGGGGACAGAGCCAAACATTCTTATAAACAAAATGTATTACTAGCAAATCAGCTTTATTGAGAATCTTGTTGAGAATGCATGAAAACGTTCATGGAAACGTACATGGTTAAAATTTAGCCCACTCAAAGTTGAGAATAAAGATATTCTGTTTAAAAACTTTAATGCCTATTTACTTTATTGTGTTTGAAGGACGAAGGGCACAATGACGTTTTAGGCATTTCATTAGCCTATTCATGGCAGACTGAAGATATAGCCATGTCTTTTCCCTCATCTTCCATCTCTTGATATCTTATCAAATTTCACTTTCAGAAAAGAGGAGAAACTACAGAGGAGGAAAAGAGGGTAAAAAAAGCACGAGGGGCGTTTTTCATCCCATTAACAAATAGCTCTTAGCGTAATTTAAAATTCCATACACTTGCTCTTATCTTTTGCGTAGGATGGGTTTGTTCGATTACTTCAAATCTACAGGCTGGGATGAAGATGATTGAAAATGAAATGGCTTTGGCAATATTTAGCATTTCCGTAATATCCGATGGCTATCAAAATCTTCTATTTTATTGTGACACTCAAGAATAAATGTTAGCTTTCAATCTATTGAATACACAATAGCATTAAATAAAAAGCTCAAAATGAATAATTTCAAGGGTTTGTGGAACAGACAAAACGCATTCCTTTTCAAATCATCATCAAACAACAAACACCCATTTTCCTGAAGGAAGAAGAGAAAAGTTTCATCCCTTTCCTACCTGACCATGCAATAAAACAAAAAGTCTAATATGTGTGACCATATTTAGACATCCTTGTCTCTCTCACCCTGTGGAACGTATGTGAAGTACTATGGAAGATGTTCAGCTCTGCGGAAGGATATCATAAGTACTGCAGAGGGATACAATCAGTACTTTGTGGGGATACCAAAAATACTGTTTAGGAAATTCAGGGGTGGGGAGATACCATCAATAGTGTGGGGGATACCATCAGTACTGGGGAGGGTATCCTATACTGTGGGGGGATGTCAAAAGTACTGGGGAGGTAATAACTAAAGCGCTTGTTTTCCCCCATAGTGCTGAATATATTCCACCGCCTCCAAAGTACTGATGGTATCCCTCACAGTACTGATCTCAAATATAATGATGATTTCCCCGGTCATATTTGTGATACAACACAGTAAGGAAACGAGATTACAATAAATACAAGGTTTAATGACGTACATAACATGAACAATGTTCCTGTTACATTAATTATGACCCCCCTGTAATGAACTCCTGTACACCTACGTATTAAAGCCTATAATAAAAGCAATAAATCTTTCTTTTCTAGCTCAAGTTGATATTTTCAATAAAATACTGTACACAATAACTGGTGACTAGGCAAACAAGTTTTTTAGCCTTAATCATCTTTCTGAAATTATTTCAAAGAATCTTAAGATAGCCTTACAGAAGTAAAAGTTTAACAAAGCACTTTTATAAATTAGTTTTCTTCTCTATTTGCCGTTTTACAAAGGAGCTTGATAGTTGTTTGATAGTAGATTAATAAAGATAAAAAAGAGAAAAGAACCAAAAGCTTCTGATACTCTAATATGAAAGGATATCATTGTCACCTGCCCAACAAGTAAGCATCTAGCATGAGCTATGGGGCATAACACTATTTTGTAAGGCCTACAAGATTTATTCAGGAACAAAATGATTTCAAGAGATTTTCAAAAATTTTTTGTGGGAACAATGAGATTTCCAGGACAAACTTACAAGATTCTAAGGAGTGGTTTGCCTATTGGGATGAGTCCCCAAAATATGCAGGCTATAAAATAAACAGCCTGTGACTTGGTTAGGGGCATGATTTGGCCAGAGCCTTGGGTAGTCCCAAACCCTCTACTCCCATCTCAGTGACTTCAGAAAAATATTGATTGGCTTAAAATTTCAAAGGTGCGTGTAAGGGATGTATCCCACCAGCCTATTTTGTTAGAGCAGCAGTGCACTCAGCCCAATAACGCTCAATTCTCCAAGAAAGTTCATTTCAGTGGCGTACCCACGGGGGGGAATGGGGGGGTCCGGACCCCCCCACTTTTGAAAAAGATGGTCCTCAAGATTTTCCCAAAAATGCAATAAAATCAGTACCTCAGGGGGGGGGTAGGCAGATCCAGCAAATTGCAAACATCTTTCTCTCACAAAATGCACAAAAATGGGCGTTGCCCCTCTTTTCCGAGAGTCTAAAGGGCGTGGTCGCGAAAAATTTTTTGGGGGCTCCGCCCTCAAACCCCCAGACCCCCCCACTTCTCCAGGGCTGGGTACGCCACTGGTTCATTTAATATTCATGTCATACTAGGGCCCATAGTGAAAGGACCATGTCCGATAATTTTCAAAACCCAGTAATATGGGCGTGGCATTATCGAGGTAAATTGGTGTGTTTAATATTTTTTGCTTTAGACCCCCATCCCCAATATCAAGAATAATCTGCACCAAATGTGTCATGCCCCCTTCCTAGTAAAAACAGCTAGACCCCGTCCCACAGCCTTGTGTTGGAATTAGCTACCCATGTAGAATAGGTTGCATATTTTTAAGAGAATTCCTATTTATCAAAATTTTTAAACCGAAATATTTTTTTGGACTTTCCAGCAAAAAAAATTGAAGTAAAGATGTGAAGTGTCTATTCACATTTTTTCAAGAATAAAGAGGAAAGAGACCAAATATTTCTCACCTTTTCTGTGCAAAAAGAAAGAAGTTTAGCTGTCACAAAGAATTGGTCTGATTTTTGCTGCGAAGGTAAATTTGCTTTCCCATCCTCCCCGCCACAAACATCTCCATTCAGAATATCAGATTCTCCAGAAAATTCCACGGAAGCCACTTGAGAAGAAGACAAGAGAACCAAAATCCACAAATTCTCACTGAAAATCGGCTGCATCTTCTTCGAGTATTCTTCGTCAATTTCCTTCAGGAATCATACACATTGATCAGTATAGCTCGAAGTTTCAAAAGCTAAAACGAAAAATTAAGGAACTCAGAAGTTGTACAAGTTGGAGTTTCGAGGAATTGTCGATGGGGCTGTCATTTCAGTTGTTCAAAAGTAAACAAATCTTCAAAATGTTGTTGATCTTTTCGCAATAATCAAAAATTGTTCAACTTCACCCAAATCACTCGGACAATAAGTGAGACTTTAAAATAATAACCGTGTTCTTCGTAATGGTTGATGTTTGTTAAAACAACTTCATGATATGTTGAATCTCTGGACGCACACCAAAGATCTGCCCGCTGCACGCGGTGAAAATGCGAGCTCCTTTGCGGCACGATCAGAGAATAAGGAACATGAAATGGATATGTCAACACGTCTTTATCGACAGCTTCATCGCTGATACGAAGAAATTTTCAACATTTCTGATTCACATCTTCAGATGAGGGAAAATTACAAGTCTTTGAAAGCTGCGAGAAAATTTACTGTTTGAATCAACCTGCAAGTGGAAAGTGTAGAAAAATGAACTGCAAAATTGCATGTTTTATTTTACCAACCTTTGACAAATCTCTTTGACAACTACAACCAGGAAGAA
The DNA here is from genome assembly GCA_963924455.1 of Pelagia noctiluca. Lineage (NCBI taxonomy): Eukaryota > Metazoa > Cnidaria > Scyphozoa > Semaeostomeae > Pelagiidae > Pelagia > Pelagia noctiluca. The sequence goes on along the minus strand of OZ004320.1, from coordinate 17,599,468 downwards.
ACAATGTAAAGTGTACTCACAGCAATAAATTGTCTTTAACGGCGACGAAATTTCGAATTAACAGCTTTGCAAATCCATTGTAGATGGCCGTTTTGATGTTGATTAACTTTTGCATTAAATTAATCTCCTTTATTGCAGATTTAAAATACGATTTTAAAACAGGAAGTAAATGACGTCATACGATTTGTTTTACCATATGGTGTTTTATACTGCCGTCCCAATACTTTTGCAACCTAGCAATTCTCTCGAAAGGGCATTTTACCTGGAATTTAATTCGATAGGCCAATCCATTGAAGTATTATAATTGAAAATCGACACCTGTAATTCGAGAGATTATCTTGGCTTGTGACAAAACCTTTCTTTTTTCTTTGTTTTTTTAAGTAAGGTAGTAAAGATGAAAAAAATAACTTGGACCCCACAAGACTTTAAGGGTTCATAAGGAAGTTTTTTGTCATGGTATAATTATAGAAATTCAGCCACTGATTGTTGTAGAAATTTTGTCAAATACTCAGTGACCAATTCAGAAATTCAAAGAACTTTCGTGACAATTTGCACCAAATTAAACTTACATTACATTGCAGTGCTTAAAAATCTGGAAATCCAACTAATATTTTGTGATGGTTGACCCCAGGCTGCTCTACATTTTCAAACATCCGTCTCCTTTGAGAATTTTAGCACTTTTGTGGAAGTTGGTAGCTCAGTATGTTTTCTTTTTGAGGAGTTGGTTTTTATAGAGAGTTCAGAACCACTCAAGTTCACAACCATATAGCTCCTTCCCTACATAGGCATTTTAATTCCATTTTTGTGAAGAGATGCGGTGATACGTCGGTGAAAAATCACATTAAGATTAAGATTAAGAAATAGGCAGACCAAAAGTCAAGTCTTGTCATAAAAAGTGTGTTTACGGAAGCTTTTCAAATGGCGACTCTTCTGTAAAGCCTTGTGGCATTACACTTTTTTTTTATAAGAAACCTAGCTTGGGTCCTAGTACTAAAAGTTTCTTAATTTTTCACCAGTTTCTAGTACTAAAAGTTTCTTAAAATTTTCTTATTTTTAGATGCGCACTTAACATAAAATTTTGGTCTTTCCCTCGCATATTTCTTGTATTAAAGTGAAACCCACCTACTAATACAAGTAGACTCAACATCCTGTGTTCCTCTAAATAAAAACTTGAATCAAGCAAAAATGTATTGTTGACATATTATTTTCCGGCTCATAAAGTCCTCTTGGTTTTTTCGGAGTTTCTTAAAGATGCTGATGTAGTTCTAAAAGTTTCTTAAATTTTTGGGGCTCTAGTACTAGGTTTCTTATTAAAAAAACCGTGTATTTGTGACACACATTTGAGCGTGAGATCAATGAGGGTTGGAAGAAGTAGGAATCCACCTCAGTGCCGGGACAACATACACTCATTTCTTTATAAGAAACCGTTTATAAGAAACCTTAGGGACAGATTTTCAAAACTTAAGAAACATCAGTGGGAGATTTTTGTGAACAAAAAAGTTAAGAAACTTCCTACTTTTTCTTAACGAGACATTTCCTCCTAAGGTGTTTGGTTTTGTTCCTACTTCAGTTGGGTTACATTTAAAGTTATTTTAGCTGTTTACAATGAAATTTGCATTCATTTTTGCTTCTCTATATATTATTCATATTTGCTAATGGTAGAAAATGAATAAGTGACAGTAAATGAAGGAAAGTAAGGTTTTTTGTTAAGAAACTTGCTAAGAAACGTTTCGTACAATAATTGGGGTGAGAGCTAAGAAACTCTGGTACGAAGATTTAGCATAGTTTCTTAAAAATAAAATGAGTGTACCAAGCTGAATCTTGGTTAAGAGGATGTACATTGGGGCCTGATCATGCAGAATAGGACATACTTTTTTCTTTCCAATTCTTTGATCAACCCGAAACTGAAAAGTTGTTGCAGCAGGAAAGGCTCTCGATGAAATGACCACCAAACGCAAGCCTTTGAAAACAGCAAATTGTGTCACCATCGGCTATACATGCGGTCAAACTCAAAATGTTTGAAAAATATTTGGTTAGATAGAAGTGACACTCATATGAGAAAAAAGAGCTTCAAACACATGAATCTGTACAAGGAAAAGCTGTAGAAAGCAAGCATGCATATCTATTCGTCTACCCAGGTCAAGGCTGTGGCGACTTTAGCAGATGCTGTGGACCTGCAGCTAGTGCCCCCTGAATGAATATTCTAGAACGAATATTCTAGTTATACTCATTTTACCAACCTGAGACGGATGGACAGCTGAGTTGGCTGACGGTTTGTAGTACATGATTCCGACTGTTGGTTGATTCAAAGTTACAAAGTTTAACCTTAAAGAATTATAAATCCAGCACCTTGGTACAGCCTAGTGTTAGGGATAGATTTCCCTTGTGACTGAGATGGCCAAGTTTAGTGGGTCATTCGTTCTCGCCCACCTTGTCCAACTTCTTACATGGATTGCCACCTCTGTAGATTCAGTCTGCCCATTCCAATTTGACATCTTATGGATTGAATCCAATGAAGTAATTGAAAATTGAAATTTGAAATTTCTCAGACAAAGAGCTAAATTCTCTGACAAAATCATGAAATGCAGGCTTTTTCCAACCAATTTGCTGAACATAGATGGTTACTGTCACCTATAACCGCAATTTCCACTAATGCCTTAATCATACAGAATATTGGTGTGGGAATAGCTGGCATTCTGCAGGGATATGCAAATAACCAATCTTAATTGACCTAATTGAAAATTTTAAGATTTTAACAGTTTTTATTTTTATTATGGGGAGCATTGTAAATTACAATGCTTGTCTAAATTAGGAGAGTCCGGCAGTGTGGGGTTTCCTATTTCATTCACATGCTATGACCTAGCAGATAGAACAATACCTCTAGACCTTTGACCTCTGCATTGCATGTGGTTTATCTAACCAATAGCTTTTATGTATTTAATCCCTTTGGTAATCCCTACCTTTTGGCATGTGACACTCCCTATCTTGCTCAGTCTAGAGGTCTTGTGCTATCTGCAAGTCAGCTAATTTTGCAGCACGCACGCAATAGCATTTTGAACAATTCTTCAAAATATTTTCTGAATTCATTTTTTGTTCGTCAAGTGAGGCTCCCGATGGCCTTCGGGCCTGAGGGGTCCCTATTCCAACAATGAGAAGATCTCCGGACTTTATTCATGAAATAATGTTATTTGATGCAAATCTTAGGATGGTTTCTGTTGGCCGCATCTACTAAGTCACTTTGCAGAATTAACCAAAACTTTTGGCCAAATCGTGCCGCGAATTGTGCAAACCATCTTTATTGGTCAAACAGGAGGTTGGGCAAACTGGAGATTGGGCGAGAAGACCAGCTTCTTATTCTGGATGAGGACAAAAATACAAAGTTGTCAAAGCCAGATGAAACACATTTGAAACATTATTTTACGCTATGATGCAAGCACTTATACCATTTATCACAAAATTCTCAAAATCAAACACTCAAATCTTTGCAAATTCTTTCAATTTCTCTATACTTAGCTAGATGAATCTTTTGCACCAAATCTTTTACTTCTTTGTTGGGGGCTTCCAGCTTTGTATCTTAGGCAAAGTTGTGCTGTATGGTACATATTCTTGTGGGCTTCCGGAACTGTTGATTTTATGTTCCATGTCAAACTTGGAGACAACTGGAGGTACTTTCGTAGGGGGGTCATCTGTCATGTACTGCATCCATCTGTGCCACTCAGGGGGGATCTGTGAGGCGTCGAAGTCATGACGGCCTTGGTAAGGATATTCAACAAATCTGTTTCTTGAAAACATGTAGTTGTTGTTCTCGTAATATTTGTTCCCATGCTGATCCGTGCCAATCAAAGTCCCTGTTCTTACATTCCCTTCTCTTAGAAGCCTTAAAAATGCATTCTTAGCACCACCGACAGATTTCAAAACGTTCAACTGTTCACGAACTGCTCTTGCAAGGCCGGCCATTTTGAATATTGATGCCAATGCAGGGTTGCCAGACATGCCTAGTCAATGGAGGCCAGATTTGTGTCTCCAGGAGGCCAAATCGGGGCCTATTGTAGCCAAATTTAAAAATAAGACAATATTCATTGTTTTTAGACTAAGATTCGCGGGATATCGGAACTTACTTTTGCCTTACTTTTAAGTGTTAAATTTGCTAGACTTTCTAGGGGCACTCCTGTACCCTACACCATTTTTGGTTATTTTGTGGAAATCAATTATATGAGTGGTCACTAGTAAATCGATTATTCAGAATGGAATTGGTATTTCATTGTGAAAGTTTTTCTGAGAATTTTCAATTACATCAAAATTAACCTTATTTTTGATGGAGCCCAAACCGTTTTTTTGGTTGCAAAATAATTTCCAAATAGGCCAGATTTCTAAAATCTGACTTCCCAGTAAGCAAGTTGGCATAGGCCATTTGGCAACCCTAAGACAGAGGAGATTGATCTGAATGCGCAGACGCACAAGTAGACCAAAGAGAATTTTTTATACCATCAATGTTCAATGTTCATGCATGTACTGAACAAAAAACATTTGTCACATATGGGACTCGAACGCAGGCCCAAATTCGTGGACCAGAACCTCCAACTTAAAGGAAGTATCGTCTTGAGTCCAGCGGATTTCCATCTTTTCCTTTTTTTATTCTGCCCTTCTAACAAATCAGTCACATAACTTGATGTCATTTTCCATTGTTTCCTTTCGTGAGTGTGCACTTTTTATCTGCTTTTCAAGTTCATTGGTAGATACCAATGGCAATGTTTCAGTTTCTTGGCCATCTCTCTCTATTGACTTAAATTCAATTAAGGCATGGTCTGACACTGGTAATTAAATTTTACCAGATCAGGCTACTGCAACGTGTCTGAAACCCGGGTTATTGTGAACAATGACGAGGTCACTAATGACTGTATGTTGAACAAGACTGCTTGCCAACCTGACCAATTAAAGCTTGTAGCACCCTTAGCATAACTGCTGGGCAGACAAAACAAATCAAGGCATAGTTGGTTTATTTTCTCGTTAAGAAATAACAAATAGGCAAAGTAAGTTTTAAAAAATCTACAAAAGTCCCTGGCGTTGAAGATCATCAAATATCTTCTTGCTGACAACATTTCCGGTGGAATCTTCAAATTCTTCCTCGTTATCTGGTTGCCATCTTTCTTTGGCCTTGGCATTCTTGAGTTTGTCCCAAAGCGCCATCGCATCTTTGATCAGAGTAACGTTGGCGAAATGCGCAGTGTTGGGGATGCCAAGGCAACGCATGCCGTGTGCATGACGCCATTCTGCAAAATGCCGCTGGAAGGCTTTAGGCCCACGATATTTGAAGTTGCCGCAGATTTCACAGTTGTAGTAAATGTTCAAACCATGCAATTTGTACAGCCAGTATGGAATCGGCTTCCCGTCCCAACCTTGAAATGAAAGATGCAAAATTACTATTTACAAATTATTTAATAAGAAAATAAAAACCTATGCAAAAACACTTTTGGGAAATCATAAATTAAGAAAGCCAACCGCCCTTTAAAATAACCAAGAAGAAATAAATCTTTGCAACTGTTGGCTCACTTCCAATCAGCTGTATTACGGCCTAAGTCTACACAATTATTTTTAATTCACATCCTAGACTTCCAATTTGCCCGCATCTGTCCCTTTTAAAGCTAGACTTATGGTCAGTAATTAAATTTTCATGGCGCTATTCAGTTAACTGAAATCTGAAATTAAATTAAGAAAACTCGTGTCGTGGTAATAGATTTTGCTGAAGCTCTCTTAAATGTTTTATGGTGATTGATAATAGATTAATCAAAGTTAATATCCTTGACAAGTAGTTCATAGTATTTGCTTTAGCCTGCTGCAATGGTACGTTGGGTTTCCTGTTTATTGATTAAATCTGAATTTGAGAGTGATTCTGCATCTGGCAACAAAACACTCTTTTCAAAGTACAGGTACCTAGCTTTTGCCCTCTACTTCTGGGGAATCGTTTCACTTCTTTAGCTTAATTTATCCCATCTTTAATCTCATTTTTCAGATATTCTATAGGTTTTTAGTCATGGGGAGATTCAGGAGAAATTCCCCCCCCCCCTCAAGCGACTAAATGGCAGAAGACGAAAGAAAATGAAACTTACCAAGGGGGAGATTTTTAGGATTATACAAAACTTGTTCTTCCTCGTCATCAGAATCATCGTTAGCTGCATCATCAGCATCTTCATCTTCTTCCAACTCATCCGATGTACGAGCTTGTTTCCGTTCCACGTTTTCACGAGTGGCTTGTCGCTCCTCTCCGAGTATTTCTATTGCTTTGTATACCTTTGTAAGTGAACAACATTTGTAAATAGGGATCTGACGGACTTATCTGGTCAATACAGGTAGTTTTACAGCAAATATTGGGGATCATCACATATCTTGATATACAAATATCAAAATCAGCTTTCAGACTTTCAGCAATTCAATTTTACGTGATTAAAAGCAAAATTGCTTAAAAAATCTAGTGACCAATTTGTCAAAGCACTGGGTCCTATTTATGTCACTTAACTGAGGAATTTAAAGTACAATACTCTATTTTAAAATGGTGAAAAATAGAGAAGGATAGTGAGTGCTTGGTAATTATTTGATGTCAGTTATATGTTATTTAATGTTTTGCTATATGTTTTTCCAATTTATTTCTACGCACTGCGCCATACACAAAGCCAATTTATTGGCTCAAAGAACTTGAAGCCCCACCCATCTTTTCATGTCATATGAGTTATTGATCAAAAAGTCAACATAAACTTACCTGGGCTTCTAGCATAGCAACCTCTTTCTGCTTCTGGGTGTAATCAGACGATTTCCCTTTTCCTTTCGTCTTTGCAAAAACGGATGGATCCAGCTCCTCTAACGATTTCCCCTTGGTGAGAAACAATCTCTGTGCTCTTTCCTCCAAAGTTCCCCCACACTTTAATCCCAACGCTTGTAAAGCAGACTTTAATCTGTCGAGTCCAAGGGACATTAGCTCTTCAGCAGATGAGAATGCAGAAAGATCAAGATGTGCTCCGGAATGTGCCATGGCACTGCCACTTTCTTTGGACCAGCCGGGGAATGAGCCTATATGATAAAGAATATTGATGAGTCTGATTGTTCTTCTCCATTGGGGCATGCACCCTTTTTCTGATATTTCTGTTCATTCTATTTTAGTATTTGTACAATTATAACCAATAACGTTTGTCTCAGTGCTATTTATCTAATCATAATATTCACAAAAAGGCTGCCCTTCCCTTTATATGTGTCTATCAACAATCTAATGAATACCTTTTTCCCATTTTGCATCAAAATCTGTCAGAATTTCATTGATCTCTGCCTCAATGTTCAAGATTGGTTTTCCCCTTGAGATGTAGTCATATAAATATTCTAAGAGATGCTCCAAATATCTCCTGTAATCCTGGTTTTTCCTCTCTTTTGGGATGTCAAAGAGTCGATCGAAAATAGCAAGGTAAGTGAGATAGTCTATCTGCTCGGCTCCTTTGAGGTTTAAGTAGCGTGTATACATCTCGTGCAGATCAAGGTATTTTCCACTTCCTTCTTCATCGCTGAAAACGGCAAGGAGGTCTTGTTCTTCTCCTGGTTTCTCCCTCATTTCTTTCAAACTAGAAATTGAAATAATGTGAGCTTAAGAAAAGAACATTCATTCAACTGGGAGATGCAGGGAGAAGAAATCAGCTACCCATATTAGCATTCTCAGTAGGAAAGGAACTGCTGGGGGCACTGGGTGGGGGCACTTAGGCTGTCAAAATAAAAATATGTTATGTTTCTGTTATCTTGAAATCAAATTTTCAGTCAGTCGTTTGGCATAAAATTATCTCAATTTTTGAAATACATGAAAAACGGCCCTAAATTTGAAAAACGTCATGATGCCTCTCAAAAAACTGTATTTTTGTGTTCGAAATTATGGTTGGTTGGTTGACATTAACATAACATATTTGTGTTGACTGCCTTATCATCAGTATACTTGCTCTGTAGATACAACGCTATACAACCTTTGTAGTGTGCAATGATTTTTTACTTGGACATGGCTGGGGATTCCTTCTATCTACAATGCCTTTTGAAGGTCTTCAGCCACATAAATGAAGTTGATGTTGATGTTGATAGGCAAATACACTTACTATCTTCGTAAGGTATCGGTTTATATGCTAAGCACAAAGGGCCCACTGAATAGGAAGACTAATCGAGCAGTGCGACCCTGGTCCTTCCTCTCAATGTGACCACACCTCGTGATTCCTGTTGCCTTTTCGCCTGGAATTAAAGAGAGGTGGCCAATTTTCTCCCTACACTTTATGTCGTAGGTCTGATGGTGGTTTTGAACCCAGAACCCTTTGATCAAGGGTCGAGTGATCTAACTGCTCAGCCATCCCCACCACCAACCAGACAGACCTGAGGAGAACAATAGAACTGTCAATGCAATAATAGAATTGTTATGGATATGAGGCAGCATGGTCTCAGAGGATTTACCCTACGGATATAATGACAGGTGATAAACAAACATGCGGCATTACGTTAAGAATTCCATCTGCATAGGTTCAGCAACTTCATTTGGATATTTCCTGTGATATTCTTTGATCGTACGCAATCGGCCGTAAAATTCAGCGAATTCATTAGGGCCTGACAGGGCATTTATTTCTTCCTTTCTCATACCATCCTGATCATCATAAAGACTTTGCAGCTTTTCAGTGATGGCCTGAAGCCTATCGAGCAGGATCTTAGCACGCGTGTCAGAATTTATTCTTTCTTTGAGAGTTTGTTTTTTCAAAAGTTCTTCTTGCACCATGGCATCTACAATCCTCTCTCTTTCCTCGTGATAACGTCTTTGCTGCTCGATGACTGTCTCCATTTTGTAAGGATGCTTTTCAGAATGATTTAGTCACCAAGAAAAGTGGATAGCCTGGAGTTCTGTAGTGTTTTAGATGGAGAAGAAACGTTTCAATGACAAAGCATGTCATCCACCATTTTGAAATTGAAGTGAGTACCTGAAGGGAGGCTGGGGTCATTATCACGAGGCAATTCTTATCATAATAATAATCATCATCATGGTAGGTCATTTTTAGTTGAAGAATCTTTGCGTCACATCATTTCAAAAATTATTTAACCCCTTACAGGAAAGCATAGCCAGAAGCTCTGAAGTGGGGAGCCTCGACCACTTTCAACATTTACTTGTGTATGATGACCCATAAAAAGCAATCTCTGTACACAACATGTATAAATCTTCTTCAGTTCTTCATTTAGGGGGGGGGGGGGGCACAGCTACCCTTAGCACTCTCCTTAGTTCTCTGGCTGATAGCTAACCACAGTGCTCTGGCTGCGTCCCTGATTTCTTATAGGTACCGTATGTTGTTTTATTAAGAACCAAAAACGGCCTAAATTCACGAAGACCAATTAGCCATCATTTTTAACAAGTCGAGTCAAGTTAAAAATGATTAAATTGGCAACAGTATCTTCCAATATTAAATTTCTTGGAGCGACTACTAGACAGTTTACAGAAATTCAAAAAGCAACAAGAATTTTCGAGGTAATATTGATAAATATTATTTCGACATCACCCAGACTAATCTAATCTGAACGAAAATACAATAAGCATTTTAAACTCTGTTTACAAAAAATATTTCCTGCATCACTTTGCTTAAAAATTGTCGACAGCAAATACGACAAGTGATCCATTTTAATTGAATGCTATTCTCGTGGACTTATTAACTAAGTTTGAATGTTGAGCCGAATCATTTTGGTATGATGGTGAAGTTGTTAAAAAGGCTCAACCACAGCAAAAGAAAAAGTGGCTTCTAAAGTATTTTAAAATACCCATTTCTAGGCAAATAACGAGCAGCCTTAGGTAGACTTGGTAGAGGTGATTAATCATGAAGAAGGTTGGCACAATGGAAAAAAGATACCCCAAGAATTGCCAGTACCAGACAATATGGCAGTTACCTCTGGAACATCCAATAAGTTATTTCATGAGAAACCATTTACGAATTCAATCATACCGTCGATTATAAATCTTTTACTATCTTAGAAATTTCACTACAATCTGCAAGCATGACATCGGCTCTATATATTTTTTAGCCTTTTTGTTACTTGTTGTTTTGGGTCATTTTGATATGGTGGTTGAATTAGTTAACTTGGGTATATGATATCAAAAGTTCGTTTTGATAGGCAATAAATGCATGCAAGATTTATAGAAATCTACTGCTTCTTTTTAGAAAATTGAAGTGGCAAATTCTGGCAAAAACAAATGGAACCACCTAGGATTTGGCTGGGGCTTCAAACGAGTAGTTTTTGCATTCTCTCAGAGTTTCTTAATATCATCCTAACTTTAATTTCTTGGTCTACTTTCTTAAATCGATTTACTGATTTTCCAATTTATTATAAAAAGTCTGATTAAATCCCTTAAATCCCATTTTATACATTTCATCATCTCTTAGGGAGATTACTTTCAACTTCGTTCAGTTTTCGTTTTCTAATTTCCCTTACTGTAGTCCAAATTCCATCGAAAGTCCGTCCTAAATCGTCCAGTCCTGGGCAATGTTTCAGGCTTTCCGAGAAAAATGCCATATCCGAAGTAACCAACCTGAAAATAAAGATAAATCATCAGTTAATAATCGAGATGGCAAATTGAAGAGGAAACTATCTATGGCAAGTGGGTAGGGTGTGGATGATGTGCCACTCAAATGGGTCGTGATTCTTGAAAAACAAGAAAAAAATAAGAAAAAATCTGGGGCATGATTTCCTCTCATTTCCCATACTTTGGAAAAGAAAATAAGGCTTTTCTTCGGTACATCTTTTAATGGCAAAATTCGAATTAACTGGCAAAATAATTCCATCTCTTGCTGTAATTGGGTGAGCTTGACTTGTGAACAATAAACTTGTAGATTGATCAAAATATAATTTACCCGCTTTGAGGACTGCCATCTTTGATGATTGAAAGCGAGGCTAGCTTCTCAGCGAGACAATTCTTGAACGATCTTCGTATATCACGAAACAGCGACTAAAACAGAAAAACATCAATTTCTTCAATGAATACTAATAATGAACCATAACCATTGAATCTACATTCTTATTATAACCAATAGTTAATATTCATTAGCTAATAAAACTGAAACAGTGAACACAAGTTCTACTTATAATTGCTCTATTATCAAGTACATCGAGCGAGCACTATAGCCAGGATAGGGACTACTCACGAGTTAGATGAACACAAGTTATAACTTTTTATTTTATGGATTTGATAGACATATGATGTAGTATCTTATTAAAGATAAATCTCTGGTCTTTGGGCCTGTAAATATGAGTTTTTCCCATCAACATGCTAAAAGATCAGACTGATTTACCATCATCAAATCTTAACAATCGTTGATGATCAGAGCCTTGCAAATATCACTTAATGTCTACAAACTATTCTCCTGCCTGAACAGAACTCACCAGACAGGCTGACAGATAAGTCATTCTGAACTTAGAGTGAAGATGAAGATGTGTCATATCATACAACACTCAAGGGGATCTTAATAATAATTCCAGGCACAGCATGCGACAGTTAGTATAACAAAATGTTCTTCAAACATAACCAGACCTCCATATTTGATTTAACAGTAAATATATTTGCAATATATTTGCAACTTTCCTTGGATACTAGATTACTTTTCCTGATTATTTGCATTCGATTTCAGAACACTTCATCATTATCATCATATCACCATTTAACAACCTCTTCTAATTGATACAAACCAAAGTTATCATAATAATGATGTTGCCTCAAAGCAACCTTGTCTATAAACCTTTCATGGAAGTATTTCAAGTGTAACAATAATCCACTATTTCCAAGTTTGTGCCTTAATCTTATAATTCTATAAATAGAATAATCTTACAATTCTAGTCTAGTCATTTTGTGCAATAATCCACTTAATTCTAGTTTGAGCCCTTCTAGATGAAGATATAACTATGGTTCCACTTGACGATAGTCAACCATTTTCTAACGAATCTGGCTCCTTTTTATTGTACCCTTTCAATGTTTCTGCTATTGTGGAAAGTCCACGAATTATCACAGCGGAATGAAACAATTTCTAATGATTTTAAAACAATTTAGAAATAATTCTGACGATTTCTGAGTTTTTTTGACGATTTTCAAGAAACGATTTACAAAGATTTGACACGAACACCAAATCATTTGCTGCGAACATCTAATGATTTCCAACAATATTCCCACGATTTTGAAACGAATTCGCAACGATGAACGAGACTTCGAAATGAAATTAATGATATCTCTATAGCATTCCGTGGCATGTGCTTTCATCACAGTTCTTGATGTACAGAAAGATGATAGATAAGAAACAAGAAAGGAGTCTGGCTTTCTCAAAATTTAAGTAACTGACAGCCAGTCTTCTTTCCTATTTTACTGAATGAATGATGTCTACTTACTTCCATTTGCTGTTCTTGGAAAACTGAGTTCAAAGTTTCGTATAATTTTAGAATTTGCTTGACGATGGCTCGCATTGCTGTTGATGGCATTGGAGGCCGTGCAGAGTACTAAAGTATAAAAATGAAAATATTTCATTCATGAGTTGAGACATGAAAGTTGTCTAGTGAAAATATCAATACTTTGTAAAGATTATTAAAATTTATTAAGATGATACTACCCTGTGGCACGGGGACTAATCCGTTTCGGTATCAATATCCATAACTTTTGGAGTAAACCAAACTCACGCCTTATCTCAGGGCTACCAGAATTCTAATACGCCTCGAACAGGTCGTGTTGATGACTAAATATAAACTTTTATAAGAATTTACCTTCTCAAGATGGCCACTGAAAACTTCATCCATTAAGCTGACGATTTTGGAAATAAGTTCATGTCTGTGATTACTGTAATCCTAGGAGAAGTAAAAGGAAGATTTTTGGAAAATGAAATAACAATGCACCTTGATTTGAAATGAATTGAACTATGAATAGTTTTAGGATGATACACTTTTTTACCAACACATTATTGCTACTATACAAGATTGCAGAATATCTTTATTTAAATTTCGGCCATTTCACACAACATTTTTGGAAGCATCAAACCGTCCAACAACAACTACCATTATTACCTTTGTCTCTACCAGTTGTACTAGCCAAATTCATACATAGCTTCCGTTATTTTGCAAAAAATAAATGGATTCTACCATAAAGTCGAGGTACAACCCAAATGAGTGTCGCACAAAAGGCCTTAGTATTTCATATTTCATACATCGAGTACATAGTACTATAGTACAAGTCTCGATATTTTCCCGACTTTTCTCGCTATTCTAAAGTCCCATGGCTATCCAAGACATCCCAATTATGTTCAGCTACCAAGCATCCTAAATATGAAAAACGATCTATAAAGGAACTTACTTTGAGAATCTGGTCGAATTGTGATAAAAGTACGTATTGTTTTGGGGGTACTCTGACTTCGAAATGCGATTTGAAAACTGGAATATGTAATATCACCACCTCCAAACATTGTGCAGCCAACGCTGAAAGAAAATATGTAAATATCTAAATTTAATTTAAAACCAAAATCATTGGTTATAGGGGATTAGATTTACAATCAAGAATAAATTGTATTATCAAGATTAGTATAGTGTCTGGATGGTATTGGATAATATGGTTGCCTTGCTAAACCCTTAAATACTCAAGACCCCAGAACCTTGTATATAGTCAATTAGGACAAGCTACTCTACCTCTGCTGTAAGGCCATTCATACTTAAGTAGCCATTTGCTAAACTGCTCAAGCATTTTGCATAATTGAATTGAATTCATGATTGACTGAATGTGAGGATGTTTGGGTTGTTTTTTAAAGACTCCCAATTACCAATATTTTGTAGAAATAACCACGGGTTTCTGTTATGCACAAATCTCATGTAGTGATGTAGTGTGTTTTGGGGTCTGATCGCGGACGGTCTAAATTAGGTGAATTGACTATCAAGACAAATGGATTTCAATGGAGTCAGTAGTCCTTGATATTGTGCTTTATCTACAATGAGCAAGGTTTTAAACTCAACAACGTGCTAAAGTGAGACTCAATAGAATTCATCAAGGTGGTTCGCAGTCAATTGAGTCAAAATATCAAACTAAAAGCATAACAATGAAAGTGTCCCAAAAAGTAACTCGACTAAATCAGATGAAATTAAAAAAAAACAGAAATCTCCAAGGGTCCCAGAAAGCAAATCATTTAAATCAGATGAGACTAAGACAGAACAGAAGTCTGAAAGTGTCCCTAAAAGTAATCCAACAGCATTTACTCCCTAAGTAAGGTTCAATGCAGGATTCCTCTCACTACATATCCAATCAAGACAAGAACCTTTGACAAGTAATTTCACAAGCTTCTTACCTAAATGTTTTGCAGTTATAGTTTTTAAACCAACAGTTTTAAGGGCTCCAGCTCCAAGAACGAGCTGACAGAGTCGTGAATTATAAATCTGAAAAGCAAAAGAGAAATTTATTACTCACTGTAATAACCACATTTTACAACACAAACCGTAGTTCCCAGTTGGCTAAATAAGTTTCGTAAAAATTGAAACATCAGAGCAAAAACCTTGGCATATTCAAGAAACCATTTTCAGTCGAATCTAAATGGGTAAAAAGATAATCATTTGGTATATGCTCAATATTCCTTAAAATTAATCTTGCCAGTTAATATGAGTTTGCTGCTGAGAAAATCATTTACGACATCAGAGATTTTAGACCAACTAGTGACATCTCACCTTCATAATTTCACACAATTTTGTTAATATTTCTGAGGTGAGCATTGGTGCATCATCAACACATTGACAGTATTCTATGATGACCTTCATCACCAGAAGAAGTGTTCTGAAAAGAAAAAAAGTCTCAATTAAAAGATCTGTAACTACAACAAAGGTTCTTTGACTTCGCTTTTCTAATAAAAAAGGGCAGAGAAATGAAGCAAACTTTGAAGGTTAGAAGCAAAGGGGCAATGGCTCATCATTAACGCGCTAATACTTATCCTACGGCAGTGGAGAAAGCATCTGAAATTTAAATATGCAATTTCTATTAATAAAAAGCAAATGTGGTTATTGTATAGACCGCTCAGGATTTGCTCTTACCTAATTTTAGTGTGCAGGGATAACCGATGGTTGCATAGATATCCAATTGGTGCAGTGACAAAGCTATTTTAATGCAGTGATATTTACGAACAATGTGTATCTTTATACCATCAGACATGACCGACATTCTCTCAGATCTTCTTATCCAAGCTTGCTTTTTTAAACATCTAATACAATATAACTCACAAAAATCTCCCTTCTTGAGGATCAAACTTTTCTCTAAAGATACAGCTTTCTTACAGAAAGCACAGTGAACAAATGTTACCAAAATAAGGCCCAAACTTGGTACATTCTACAAAATGTGTAGTGATGAATTTTCCTTAGAACCAGGTATGGATTAACTTAATCAATCTAAAAAATTATCAACATATTCGATTTACCCAACAACAACAAAATTCTGGCCTTTGATAACCAAATGACTTGAGGCTCTCGGTGTTGGTTTTCTTTCTTCTGCAAGAAACGATTGAAAAATATAAGAAATGTAAGAACATTATTCATTTTACGAAATAAAATAGTCAGATTTTACTTCATTTTTGATCTTGAAAATCATGGGTTTTCTAAAATGGGCTCTATAAATTTTTGACAACAAATGGATCTTAATCATCAATTATAATATTCAAATCTAGAAAAGAGGAACTCATGAAAATCACCTTCTTTATTTTTGTCTGGAGAGCCAGAGCTCGCTTCTATTCCTGCAAGAGCAACATAAACAATTGTTGAAATACAAGCCTTCACAAAATATCAAATTCGCAGGGATAGGATTGACATCCATGATAAAGACGAGGGTTGCAATATTAAGATTAACCTTGTATCATTCTGCTCTTGCAGCTTGTTAACGATACCTCGCAACTAATACTTTAGACACGAGCCAGTGATAATAAACCAAATTTCCAAGAAAAACTGAAGGTATTTACAACTTATTACCCATGCCTCCTAAGACCTTGGCTAGTACGGGTAAAAAGCCGTTCACTGATTTGATCAATAAAATCATATTAATCCACCCCTTTGAACCAAACACATTCAACGATAATAGCTAAGACAAATAGAAAGGTTTTCAAACCGTTAGAAATTGAATCCACCAAGACTTGAAACTCATAAGGAACATCTGCTTGTCTCCACCGTTCATTATCAAGTATTAACCTAAAAGAAATCAAACATAATGGAATTCTGTTGTCATCATATCAAACTAGATTAGACTACACAAGAAGCTAGAGATGGCACTCTCTGAAATTCAATTTAGATCATTCAGATTATTGTTACTTATTATTCTCGATTAGGCCACAAAGGAATTTGTAAACTTCATGATAAAGAATAGGAATCACAAAGGCATCAATCGATATCTCTTTCATACACTATAATTTGCTTGGAATACTTTATAATACTTTTAGTAATTTGTTTGGATCATGAATAGGGCCGAATCTTGAAATCTTGTGTATGATGATTTACTTATAGTGCGTGAAACGAAATAACGAGTGATATCTTTGTGATTCCTATCTTTTATTTAGAAATCATTTAGATTATTGATCTAGATTATTTTAAGTATACTGTTTTACTGTCCATGATACTGTTATCCTTATTTCTACAAGATAAGACATAGAGATGACATAAGACACAGAGAAAGGAGCAAAATATTCAAAGATAAACTATGATTAATCGTTGCCAGCTTCTCACCCTAATTTTTGTTTTCTTTCCTCGTGAAATTTCTCCACGAATCGTTTTGCCTGAGAGAGAAGCGTGCCTCGTAAATTATGACTTTGCCTTCCACAAATCTTTTCACAATCACTGACGAATCCTTCTACTAGACGAGCCAAAGACACGAACTCCCCAGACGACAGCTGGTCAAGTGCTCCTCCCTATCAACAAAATATGAACATTAAAAGCAACCAATCAGCGTGAATAGCAAGACTTCGAGGCAGTTATTGGAAAGGTTAATAATACATGTTATCAGCGAGAGCACAAGTCAAATATCCAGTGTCTGGGACAAAACTGGTTCAGAATTCTTCTCCAAATATGTACTTTATTTAAGATCTCTATAGGTTTACAGATTTTTGAAATAGCCCTACAAAAATCATTTCTTTTTGACATAAAAAAATAGTTTTTGCTGTGAAAGAATCGCTATTTTTTCAAATGATAAGGGAAAATACTGTGTGTGTCGGTGGTAAGTTGGCGAGCTCTATGCAGAAGAACGCAGAAATCTCTTCAAATGAGGCTGAATTCTAAGAATTTAGTCTGTCTGATTAATTCTGTCAAAACAAATCAGTATGCAGAACTAAAATCAAATCAAATCACATTCCAATACAAGATTTTTACAGTCGTATCAAATTATGTACATTGAGTTAGTTACCTTTGCCCTAATATTAATGAGTTTGGAACATCTTATTTGTGCCAGCTCACATGCAGACCAAGCAAGCTCTTTACTTTCAGATGAGAGTCGACTGTACTCAGATTTGGACAAAAGTGTCGAAGATTCACTGAAAAATAATGATAAACAAATAGTAATAAATAATTGAGTTTTGAGTTGAACATTTTTTACAAGAATACAAAAAAAACAGACTCAATTCAAATCAAAATCAAAGGTTTTACCTTTCAGCCGCACCTTCCTGCGTCGTGACAGGTTGTTCCACATCGATTCCAACAGCTATTGTTAAAACTTTGATCAAACCTTCGTGAATAAGCTGAAAAAGAAAGATAACATCTCATAACCAGCTTCTCCAGGTATTTTGTCAAAAAGTTTTTAAAACATTCTGCCTCTTAATAATCCTTTAATTGGTTTGAAAAAATAATATCAAGCTACATTGATTGAAATTTGGTTGTAGCCTGATATCAAACTTCAAACCTCAGGGGTGTCTAATAAGATGAAAATCTGAAATATAGCATAGCATAATAACTATTAAGGCTTTGCGTCTGACACTCTAATAGGCATTCATTTTCAAATTGAAGGCTTTTGTGATGTGAATGAGTAAGTTTCAGCTAGACCAAAAATCTCTTCAATACTTTTGATAAGGTACTGTACATGACAACAGGAAGAAATTCACTTCAACAAAAGACAAGTAACAAATACCTATACATGACAACAGGAAGAAATTCACTTCAACAAAAGACAAGTAACAAATACCTATACATGACAACAGGAAGAAATTCACTTCAACAAAATGCAAGTAACAAATACCTTATATGTAACAACTCGAAGTAATTCACTTCAACAAAAGACAAGTAAGAAGTACCTTAACTTGGCTCAATATTTTCAAAGACGTCTGAAAGACTTTCTGCATCAGCTGAACCCATTCTTGGTGGGAAATTGCTCGAATCGAATCCCCAACTTTCGGACTGCAGCAAACAAGAAAGTTTTTTCAATAAGCATTTCTTTCATTCACTGAATCATATTGATTTTCTATCCATCAATTTTTAAACATGTGGCACAATATGATGTGAATCAAATGATAGCGATGTATGCGATTAAAGACATTTCAAACGAAGTCAAAATAACGAGCAAAAATTTATTTCCAAAATTGTCATGAAAATAATGACCCTATACAAGACTTTTACAGAACTTGAAAGTGCTGTCTAATCGTATTGTACAATATCAAGATTAGTGTAGAGGATCCTCCAAACCACTGCATACTGTATACTCCCCACTTCTTAGAAACAGTCCCCAAAATACTGGACATTCCCTGCATACGTTGTACATACATTGGACAAACTTGCATGGGATCTAGCTGATGTCTGTTTGTACTAGACTTGATGTGCAGCAATATGTGTTTAGTAAAACGAATCGTGATGGACATAATCATATCTATTTGCCGCCAGCTTCTGACGAATCTACTTTACCTACCCATCATAGAATTACGATGAATACTGTGGAATACAAAAAAATAGAAAAGGAATAACAAATCTGCATATATCTACCTTTCATCCTCATTATCTGATTGGTTTTGTTCATAAACAATATCGTGAACTTGCTGGAATGAGAACAAAAATAACATCAGCTCAAGTAAACAGCTCTATTCATTCATGTGTATCAATGTGTTAATTCTTTTGCCGTTCAAAGTCATACGTAAACCAGAATCAAAGCTGGATGAAACAAATGAAAAGATCAACTAACCTGTTTTATCGAGGACTTTATGGTAGCATATACTTCATCTTTGTATAGTTGCAAGAAACGGAATCTTTTCTGACGCAGCAAACCCAGAACAACTGAAAACAGTCGATCCTAAGAATGATTTGAAATTGATAAATTACTGACAGTTATTGGTAATATAATAACTTGTATTATATTATGATAAAAAAGGTAGTTTTATCTAAAATAGGATGGATTAACACAAACAGGGCTTATCTAGATTATCCTCATTTTGAAGTGCTTTGAAATCAATTGGGTTAGGCAAAGAGAAAGCAAGTTTCAATAAAATCTTTAATGTGCTAAAAACATGGTTTAGTATTTGAAATGGAAAGCAACCTTGTGCAGAAGCAAGGAAATACCCCATAAATAATATGAAAATAAAAAATAGCTATAGAGGCGGCAAAGAAGTGTGCGGATACAATGCATTCTTACCTCTTCATACAGTTCGTTGGAATCATCTGCTTTCGTAGATCTGGTCAAATTATCAACTGCAAATTCTACAAAATCAGCTTCCATCATTCGTTCTATTATATTCTTCAGTTCAGAGAGCTGCGATCCAAGGTGCCTAAAAATGGATTAGCTGAGCTATATTCTCGAAAAATAGCGATTCTTCGAATGACTTTCAGCCATTATCGTGATTAAAGTGATTAGAAAGTTCTATCCCTTGTCTTTGATTAGGTAAACTGTGACTGTGCTTTTCATAACTTGAACTAAACTAACCCAAACCTTACCATCTACTGACAAACTGCTTCTGAAGTACTTCTGAAAAATACTAGAAAGAAAAGACTTACCATGATTGCACTAGGCTGAAAGTAGGACACAAACATATCTTAAGTCTAATTTTACGACCAGCAAACCAGTAATCTACTTGGTTTTTGACTCTTTCCTGCAGTAAAATACTCATTGAGGCTGTTAAGAGTGGAATTGCCATAGCAGTCAAACTAAGAAATCTCGCATAGCTAAAATTCAGCTCTGCCCATCACTGTGATTACATTAGTCCCACGTATATGTGACAGAGGGCCTGAATATGGCAAATGTTTGGCAATAGACCACAAGCCCTAGTCAGAACAAGCTACAATCTGGGACAAAACTCATGAGACAAACGTACGAAATAAGCTTCTCTGAAGAACCTCCCCCTACCCCCCAATTCAATGTTGTTCTGGTAATTTCAAGGGACTTTTTTGAAGCAACATGCCTGGTTGGTCGCAAAAAGCCATCATTGAATCGGGGGGTAGAGGATGAGTGATTTTTTTTGCGGATTGAAATAAGTGCTATTGGAAATTAGTACAATTTTATAGCTTGTCTCGTGGAGTTTTGTCCCGGATAGTAGGTAGAGAAAAGCTATTACTAGGATTCATGTAATGTTAACATAATGTCGACCTATACAAGGGCAGTGTTTAAGGGATATTCTAATGAAAACCATATCGATATCTTTACCTGAAGCACTGGACACCCGCCAGTTCTTGTTGCAGAATTTCCAATGAGGTATCAATCAAATCCAAAGCACTGACGAAATCAGAAGTCGATAACAATATCTGGATTGTTGGTTGGGTTTGGTGAATTGTCGCCATTAGTTTCAGCTGTGGCAATGAAAGAGAGGCTTGAAATATCATAAGTTAGAGTGTTAGGAAGAAAAACGAAGGACTTAAGGGAATCAAAATGGAAAGTAAGAAGTAATGGAATAAGAACAGCAGTTAGGATATAAGATGGCCAACATTATTTACATTAGATACAATATATTTGAAATGATAGTCACCAATAATCATGTCGAGCCTTTGAAATTTAGTAGGGCAGCGTAAATAGATTTAGTCTTATCAAGGCAGTTTCTGAAATGATATTTGACATGATATTCACCACTTATCACGACAAGTCTTTGATATTTAGTAGGGTAACGTTCGACTACCATGTGCCAGAACCAGCATTGATAACAGCAAATGTATCTACTCTGTTAGATAACATAAATTCCTAATGATTGGTCTCCTTAAGATTAAATCATCCAGAAAAAGAGAGATAAGTATTGGTGAAATTGAGAGCAAAAAGCTGCAAATATTCGGTAGATGAAACATCAGTAGAAACAGTTTTAGAGCAGTTACCTTCTCTTCCACCACTAAATGCCTTGAACGCAGTCGAAATAACCTCATCACATCCAAAGTTTGTTTTACTAAAATACCTTGAATCTTGCTCATTTGCATCCTGTTAAAAAAATCAATTACTCAGAAAAGCTAAAAGATTTGTCCTAAAACAAACAGCCTTCTATAAGGCCGTCTCCGCACTATCATGATGATAAATCTTGCCAAACATTACATTCTCACGCCAATTAAAATAATATTTTCAAGTCTAAAAGAAGTCTGTTGGATTTCCATTTCCATGTTGCAGTGAGATCAGTTGTTGCTGGAATAACGAGCAGGAGCTCTTGAGAACCTTTGAGGGATTAGTGAAAACCTAACAATTTGTCAAGTTTCGGATTTTGCTGTTTACAGTTTGCTAATTTGGCAACTTCCTGACTAACGTTTACTGCCTTTCAAGATAGAGCAATGAGGATTAGCTATGGGACATTTCATAGCTATAGTGTGAACTAAATTATCTTAATTAGTTTAATTGTGGATTTGATGCAGTGTGACTAAACCAATAAATAAATAGAGCTCTGACATCAATAACAAGGTCAGCATTGTTTTCAAAAGACAAGAAAACAAAAAGCAAATTACCGAAGATGGCGAATATCCGTGCAGGTGTTGGAAACATCTCCCTGAAGTTGTTCCTGAGAAGACATGGTCCTGAAGAAGTCGTCAGACCGAGAAGCAATTTGCTGGGCAAGTTTCACTTCTGTCGTGTCAAGGTAGTGACTGAGCTGCAAGGTGAAAATAGCAAAAGTAATCAGATGGGTTGATTAAGGGACCATATGAATTGACAGCGTTTGTTTCGCATCCTTTTTGATCGAAAAAAATGAAATAAATCTTTTAATCTATAAAGGGAAACAATTGGTTTATCTTATACATAAAGATTTACCAACCTGCTCTTGCAATAATTTTCTTGACTTTTTTGGTGACATGGGCCTACTTGAAGAAGCTTCCTTCTTGTTTTCATTCACACTTGACCAAGGCAAGACCTTATTGAATGTCGATGGATCTTCCAGAGTGAATTTCGCTTGGAGGAATATCTAAAATATAGATAGAAGGACCTTAAATATCTACATTTGACCATGATAAAACAGGCAAAAATTACTCATGATATGCGGAGCCCAGAACAAATTGTAAGCAACAAAAATGGAGAAAAAATGCTTTAATTGTTATGACACTTCTTGATAGGGGATTTGTGCCAAAAGAAAATCATCAATACTGCACTCCAATTTCCCTAAACCAACTTTGTGTCTAGCTAAGTAAACAAGTCCAATAGTGTCCAAAATCTCTCTGGTGTAGCCTGATATAGTTCCCTTTGTTAACAAAATTGTTTTAAGATGGGACGGCTGGTTTGAACAAACAAAACTAAAGGTAAAACTAAAAATTTGGATATTGGATATATATAAAAGAAGGCAAGTGTTCTATGAACTTTTGGTAGGGATTAAACCCTCAAGTCAAACAAGTAAGACTGCACAAAGCAGGTAAAGTAACAGGATCAACATGCTAGTTGATAAACATTCAATAATATTTCAATAAACTCACGTCTGGTATAGCGTCCAGATCTCCTTCACTTGCGTCTAAAAAGGAAACTGTTTGAGATTAAATCAAGAAAATAAACAAAAAGCAAAAGATCACATACAAGATAAAAATAAACAAAGAGCTTCTGTCAAAAATTGTTTACCTAAAGCTTGCTTTTTTAGAGCTGTATTGGCAGCTCTTCCAAACCCGACATCACCAGGTAAGTTAGAAGCATCAAATGGACTTGGTTGTGATGCTGACTTCTTCACCTTTTCGTGTGCCATTTGCTTCTGCAAATTAAAAAATTTGGCAATAACAACAAAAACACTGAAGAATTTATGAAGAATGAAAGATGCTCTCGTTTTTAGATAAAGGGGATTTCGAAATTACGGGCACCGAAGTCCTCCAAATATTTTACTTTTATTTGGTGACATAGAGTCAAATCCTGGACCTATTCCTGCCTAAAGCAATGGTAGCAATAAAAGTAAATATTCTGATTCTCAGAAATAATAGAAAGACTTCCCTGAATTGAGTCCAAATATAATGCAGAGGATCACAAAGATTGAAAAAAGTATGAGGAAGGTAAACACATTTGGTCTTATCAAGGCTGTTTCTGACACTATACTTGACATGATAGTCACCAATTATCATGACAAGCCTTTGATATTTAGTGGGGCAACGTTTCGGGAGAGATCCGTCTGAGCGAACAAATGAGAAATGTGGTTTCTTCCCTATTAATGCAAAGGTTGGATCGAGAGGTGTGAACACTGGGCAAACCTCAAAGGAATGCAACATTGGCGCCAGTAATGATAGAATTTAAGCGCCAATATCTTGAAAACCTCCTTTGAGGTTTGCTAAGTGTTCACACCTCTCGATCCAACCTTTGCATTAATAGGGAAGAAACCATATTTCTCATTGCCCGATGATGGGAGACGGATCTCTCCTGAAGCGTTGCCCCACTAAATATCAAAGGCTTGTCATGATAAGTGGTGACTATCATGCAAGTATAGTATGAGGAAGGTGTTTCTTAGTTCAATAGATCCTAAGCACTGTGGAGAATTAACATGAAAAGAAACTTTTGAACTCTTTCAAGAATGCCTCATTCAATCTACATGGTATATTTAGGTTAATTAGCAAAGATGTTTTTAGCATAATAAAATTCTTGAGTAATATCTGCAAAATATGTTTTGAAAAAAAGGTGCAGAACTTTATGGTGGTAATTCGGATTCTGATTTTCCTTGCCATTCTAATCGTTAAGTTCTAAACTAAAAAGATGTAATTTGAAAACAAGAAACTTACAAACTCCATTCTCCTAGTATAATCTTGAAAGTAGAATCTTGGAACATTAGGGAGGCGTGTAAGTGGAACAACACTGTGAGGAACAAAACTCTCTCCCCACAGTTTGGTGAAGAAATCTGCCTGCCTCCCATGCCTCCCAGGGTCATTGAGAACACTCGAAAGATTCTGGGAAGAAGCTTGTGTCCACGACTTGATGTTGTCAACTTTGAACAGTGGAATTTTTGGCTTTGCAACAAGTGATTTCGATTCTGGAACTGCGGCTTTATCAGGCTCAACACGACCTGTGAGAAAATAGAAACCAAATTAGAAAAAAATAAAATCTGACCTATATAGTCCATTGAATTACGTAATTGGGATTTTAGTCCATCAGTAGTGTGGCCTTCATGCACTTCTTTGGCTTCCCAGGTCTGAATATTCTCATATTGATTTGAGGAATATAAGCGATATTTTTGTAGTGACAGCATCTGCAATCCAGCTAATCTGAGCCAGTATTTGTTGATAAGTTAACTCTGGATGGGTTAAAAACCACCAAATCAAAAAAGAACTATGCCATTGAAAAAGGGAAGTCGGTCTCAAAGCAGTTTGGTACAATTATAACGTACCTCTTTTTCAGGCTAACACAGTAAACATTAACTGCCTCACTCTCTACTGGACTTATTACCTTAGATACTAACTAATTGCTTCAATAGACCATATGCGTAATGACGTCACACACCCTTTCATGCACAATGCATTTTGGGAGTTGTGGTCACGCTCATCGCGTCGCGTTGACAGTGGAGTAGTTTACAGTACATAATTACTTGTTTTGCTTCAGCCTTGCTGCACTGTTTACGCTTTTTAATGCTAGAAAATTATGGAGAGTGGTAGCGAGTTTGCTAATATCTTGAAAGAAAATCTCAGCCTTAGTTTTTTTCAAACTGTTGTACAGGTAGCGGCATTGAAGTACAACGTCGAGTTTGAGAAAGTCGATGGTGTTTGTCATGTTGATGATCTAGGCCACCAGAATCTACGGATGATCAGAAAGGTTGGTTAAAGACTTTGCAGAAACTCCAAATTTTACGAATACCACTCTGGAAAATCACCTGATCAAGGGGGTCAAGTACTGTGCCCATCATATCTACTGGACCAAAAGCATTTAGGAATAAAAAACAAGAATATTGTCTTTGGAAAGAGGGCTACCTGAAGATCATTTTGTGAAGCCAAATGGCGATTCTGAATTTTCGCTTTTCCTTGTGAAAGCCAAAGTACATGCATGAATGAAAAACATACAGTATTTAGTGTATGTTCATTTGGATCAGCTGAGTGGCAAAGTGAAGGATGCTAAATGCAATTGTATCCACCAGAACCCCCTGACTTCTTCTTTATCTTTTTTGTTGTGCTCGTGGTGATTGTGGGCCTATCATCAACACCGTTGACTCTCTCCCGTCTTTCTTCAACTTGATGTTCTACTTCAATGCTGCTACCCGTGCAAGAGTTTTTAAAAAACTAAGGCTGAGATTTTCTTCCAAGATATTAACAAACTCGCTGCGATTCTCCATAATTTTCTCCATAATTTTCTAAGATTAAATAGCGTAAACAGTGCAGCAAGGCAGAAGCAAAACAAGTAATTTCGTACTGTAAACAACTTTGCTGTCAACGCAACCCGACAAGCGTGACCAGCACTCCCCAAATGCATTGCGCACAAAAGGGCGTGTGAAGTCATTACGCATACGGTTTATTGCCTGAAAGACCCATATATAAGACATGATGAGCCTATCTAGAATCTTTTCAAAAAAGGCATAATTTTTCGTTTTACGGATGGCACCATGGAGCATGAATGGAAACTGTGACATTTTGCATCACAATCTTGGATAACTAATCTTTTATTTTTATCCTATTGTCTGATTGCCTGTTGAAGAAGTGTCAAACTTTCCATGACATTCAAATGGGGTACAAAATTAAAAGACAATCACCATCAAGTAAAATATGAACTTTTTCCACATGGTCTTCATAATCTGTACTATTCACTCCTTCCAATGGCAGTGACTGGCAAACTCCATGCCGTCCATAATGGCAGACAAATGACCCGCCTTCTTTCGTGCAATGTGCAAGCCTCAGATGCCTTCTAAATTCATCAGCATTCGTGAAAAAATGTTTATCCCCACAAAGGAGACAGAATCTCCAAGGGTTGTTTGCAACTGTGTCTGCTGTTCTGAGCATTTTTCTTCTCAGTCAGTAACTGTGATCATAACAAAAAATCTTGTTGGTATGGTAGTTTCATTTCACTTCATTGCTTTCTTCAACAGCTTGCCTTAGGATGATAATATCATATTCAAAATTAGTTTGTCCACAGTAACTTATTAGCCTAATGCTGCATAGAAAAGAAAGGCCTAGATCCTTTATGAGACAGAGTCCAGGTCAGACCGCAAGTTAGAATTCCAGCCAATCAAGAAAGACAAATGTCTGGCTGCAATATTTTCTTGTTAATGGACCAAACAACACCAAAAAAGAACAAATGTGCCTGTGTTCCACATATTCACGATTGCTTGTATTTGAGATGTCTTCAGTTCCTGAATCCTTGCTATTTCTTGACAACTAATCTTTTACTTCATATAGAAGCAGACTGTAGACTATCGTTTATTATGTCAACCACCAGCAGTGGTGACTGTCTGTCTTCCTTCAGCCATTTTGACTCGAATGATGTGTTTACGTGAGTACGAGGCCGGATTTAAAAACATCGAAAGAGAGGTTAAGGCCTAAGTTGCATTTTGCATTGGTTTTGTAATGGACGCACGTTACAGCAGTTGCTGCTAGAGAATGTCACTTTGGTAGAAATGAAATACTGAAATGGCGAAACAGTTATCTGGTGTTTTGAAACTTTACGTTGCTGCAGGAAAGGCAGCTCCTTCGCCTCCACTTGGACCAGCACTGGGACAGGTATGTTCGTTCTTAGCAATATCCACCTTTGAAACTTGCGCCTGTTGTTGAGGCTTTCGAAGAACATCTAGAATATCTGTTGGAATTTCCAAATCTTGAAAAAAGTGAGATAGAAAATCACAATCAACCCACAATCATAGCAAATTTTAAATAAAGGAATTATTTTGATCTTGGTAGAACTGCACCTTAAGTCTGCCTGATCAAATTGTTGCAAGTGATCCATCAATTAGAGGGGAGATGATTGTGTAAGTTTCTTGGTGGATGACATGATAGTCAAAAATCGAGAAGAATTTTGGGAGGTCCTGCAGCTGCATGATGTGTACCACTGAATAACGCCCCCATCCCACAGTACCCACTGAACATCACCTATGGCACTCAAAGATGTTGCTCAACAGACAACATCCCCCACAAAATTAAAAGATGCCTCTCACGTACCTCCCCCAACACCACCTCAAAGGATGCCTCCCCACCATGGTACTGAACATCCCCATGGTACTCAAAGATATGCCTTTTAGTCCTAAACGTATTAAACATCCCCGCAGTACTGCACATAGGTGACACAGGATGCCAATGGCATATTACCCTCTCACAATATGCTTAATCATTTATAAGGGGAAATGTATTCCTTGTCTACTTTAATACGCGTTTAATGTTGATATTTCTTATACTTTGCAGAGAGGTATCAACATAATGCAATTCTGTAAAGAATTCAATGAAAGAACAAAAAACATGAAACAAGGAATTCCAATACCCACCAAAATAACTTTCAAGGTGAGCTACCTCAAAGACAACCTCAAATTTTACATATCTTGTTTTGCTGTACATCAAAGCCTGTGTTTCACATGACCAAGCTTATGCCATTTTGAAAGTTAAAAACGCCATCTCTTTCAGGATAGGAACTTCACATTTGAAACTGCCACTCCTCCTGCAACATATTTCCTGAAAAAAGCTGCAAACATCGAAAAAGGTTCGAAGAAACCAGGTAAAATAAAAACTTTATCTATCTCAATCAGAATTTATGCATCTGCACAATTAAGCAGAGAAACCAAGAAAGACGCCCAAAACTCAGCTCAATTCATGCACTCGTATGAGCTCCAATCTATCATATGTCATACAGTGAAAAATATATGAACTGTGAGCTGTAGACGATTATTCCCCAAAGTGATATTCTAGATTTCAAAAATTACTATTGAAATTGACACTGTTTTTCAGGCAAAGAGATTGTTGCAACATTGACGATGAAACACATCTACGAGATCGCCTGCGTCAAGAAGCAGGATGATTCCTTGAAAAACGTTCCATTAGAAGGAGTTTGCAAGTCACTTCTCGGCTCTGCAAAGAGCATGGGGATTGATGTGGTTCAGGGGAAGCAGGCAAGCTGATGTACAAAGAACTCAATGCGTGTGAAAGTTTAATCGAATCTAGAGAATTAAATGAAGCTCAAGGTGTATGTGCGTGTGTATGAATTACATTTTTAAAATTTAGATTTAAAGACTGCTAAAATGTTGTGATTTCTCAGCTCCCATTCTCGATTAAAATTACTGCTAAGACCAGTGTCATAGTTTTCCCAACTGAGCAATCATTCAACTTATCAACTCTCTTTGTTTAGGGAGGTGATGATTTGCAGATTTTCAAATTTTTAACAACATTAAGTTGGTCAGTTGGTTAGTTAGGAAAACTATGGCACTGCTGCCAAACAGAATCATCTCGGCAAAGGAACATTGATCACAGTGAAGTCATCTGCTGCAATAACTTCCCCATTAAAATGATTTTTGGCTTGCTGTAATAATTTATCAACGGATTCTTCGTCTCTCTTGATTTCATCATTTGAAGATCTGTATCTTTGACTGAAATGTGTCATTACTAACTTTTTTGCTTTGATGCAACTTGCAAATCTTCCTGCCATTCCTAAAAAAGTAAGGTATTTGCTGATGTGTTTTTTGAATATTTAAATAATTATGTGATTTTGCTAGTTGTTGATGGTTAATGATAGTTTATAGGCAAATACACTTAATATCTTCGTAAGGTTTATGTTCTAAGCACAAAGGGCCCGCTGAATGTGTAGACTAATCGAGTGCGACCCTGGCCCTTCCTCTAGATGTGACCACACCTTAATTCCTTTTGCCTTTTTTCCTGGAATTACAGAGACCCGGCAGTTTCTCTCCTTGCACTTTGTGACAGGTTTGAAGGTTGTTTGGAACCTGGGATCCTTCAAAAAAGGGTTGAGTTATCTAACCACACAGCCATCCCTGCCACCATCAGAAAACCAGGATAGTTACAAGGAGGCACATGGCTTTCCGGGACTCGTAAGAAGCAAGCAATGTGTTTGTTATAAGGTTTCTCAAGATGGAAATAAGGCCCTGTATCTGCCATAACTCTTGACTAGGGCCCAGCCAGTCCCTCAGCAGGCTGACTACAGACTGCTTTAATTTGATGAAGCTATGACCAAAACTGTAGCTACTACTTGATATTGGTGATCATCCAAGACCGGGCCATATTGACAACAAGAATACCTGGTGTCGAGTGACCTCTCTCCACTGCAAGCTCTTCCATTTCATCCTCTAAAGTGGCTTCATGCACCAACACGTCTGCACCAGTCGCAAATGGAATCATACTATCAGAGTTTGACGTGTCCCCAAGAATCACTACGACTCTACCCTTTCTTGTTGGACCAAGAACAGTCTCAGGCTCTATGGTAGTACCGTCATCCAGTGTGATAGTCTCACCACGTTTGATCTTGCCGTATAATGGTCCAGGGGGGACACCTTTTGCTTTTAGTAGATTCGCGTCTAGTTGTCCAGGAATGTCATTCTCTTTTATCACAAAACCTACACATTCAACCGTGTGTCTCAATATGTGCGCTGTGACAAACCACTTGGTAATTTTACAAATGTCAAACGATCCGTCACTATTTTGGATGATCTCAGTTCCGGGCAATTCATTTGGATGAAGCTCGGTCAACAGGCTGCTGCTGCTTAAACTATTCTCACCAATCATTATCTCATGGACACGGTATTGGTATCCAAGAAAGGACATTGATATCCCTAAAGAAATTCTGAGGAAGTTTTTCAGCCCTCGCGGACCGTATAGGTCTATGAGTTTGCCCTCTGTTGAGTTACTTTGGCCAATGGTACACAGAAGACCTGGCAATCCAAATAAATGGTCTCCATGGAGATGAGAGATGAATATTTTGTTTATCCTTCCTGGTTTCAGTTCGCTTTTTTGGAATTGAATTTGAGATCCTTCGCCACAGTCGAAAAGCCAGACACCATCTTCATGCCTCACCGCTGTGCAAGAAACTCCTCTTTTGGGTGTTGGGAAGCACGATGCTGTTCCCAACAGGTGAACTTCCAGCATCGTGATGAGAAGATAGAGAATTCAAAGTCTTAACCTTTTTGCAATGTTGTGGTTTTAAACGATGTATGCAATAAGTACAGTGTATCTACACTTCTCACTACCATTTTGAATCGCCCTCGGTTGCACTCTTACTCCATGCTTCCGTTCAAAAGGAGGCTACTTAAGGACATTCTATTCCGGTTATAGTCACTCAAGTCATACTCGGGTTATAATAACAGTTTGACTGTTTCCCGAATCTCCGCCTGGTCCTTTTAAACAAACTCTGCTTACAGTCACACCGCTTTTAGTCACAACCTGCACATAATCAACACTTTCTGCATTCCCAACCGCAAAATACTCTTTTTACAATCACATTCAGCGAAAAAAGAATTTAGCATATTTGCTTTATCTGTTAGAAAGTACATTAATGTATTTTCATGTGGTACTATTCAATTCATTTTGTACTTAACACTGTATGGAAAAGCGAGGCTATTTTTATAAAGTGTGAAGCTAATGAATTCCAAGCCATCTTTTGCAATTTTTCCAATCGATTTGAGTTTTAGAGTTTCCCAAGTACGCTTTATTTCAATGATTAGCAAAAAAGGTACGCAACGTTGGGCCTAAATGGCGTTGTGTTATGTGAGGCCTAGATGACGTTGATGTTTCTCTTGTATTATCATAAGAACAATGAAGTCAATTAATTAGAAAGATCAGAAATCTCGTATTATTGTAGTTGAATTCTAAAAACGAAATCAAAATGAAACAAATAGATTTTTCCAGCCATAGAAAAAGCCAAGGAATCACTAAGCAATAGAACAGTCTTTGGGTGGTACAAAACTTCAATATAGCCAGGAAAATCGGGAGCATAGCGAAACGAAAACATAGATTACTTAAGGCAGTCAAGTGACCTAAATTTTCACATCTCATCAAAAACAGTTTTATGGGCAATAATTCAAGCAAATTTACCGTAGAATACGATTATAAATCGTTTTCGGTCATACCTTTAGCGAAAGACCTTCAAAAATACGTATTTCTGTGACCTAGTTAAAATGTATTTACCTAGCAACGCAATTGCTTCCCGTTGCTAGGGTGTTTTCTGCCTCAAAATTAAAATTTTGTCGAAATTTTTTCTTTCCAAGTCCGAAGGTCCCATTTATTAGTCCGATTTTTACACTAGGTTAGAATTGTATCCCACAATGCATCTGTAGTAAGAGAAACAACATTAGGACGTTTTTGAAACGCGATGTTCGTGAATGTAACCAAGGCCCAACAGGAATAATTTATTGAATATATACTGTAAGACAACTCCAATAGCTCGGAAAAAGTCCTTTTTCAAGGGAAAACCAGCATGGGCAACTAGAAGATCTCCAGTGGAAGAAAGACAGCAGCCAGTTGATGATGAAGGAGATGATGGCGGCCATTTTGAAATCGAGAATCAGGAGAACCAAAGAGATGAAAGCTTGGAGATCATTCAAAATTTTCAAAATGTTGCTGTTGACATCATTACCTTCATCTCAGATGATTCGATCCCTCTTTTAAGATATCATGGCATTAATTATACCCTGCACATAGAGCAAAACACTCCTGATATTTCACTAGGTACTTACTTGAACATTTTGAACAATATGAATCGTTCCCCCGAACCATCAACCTCAACACCCATACCTATAACCCTTCAAAGGAGATGATATCCGAGAGAAGAATTTTTGACAGTCTTTGCCACTGAAGCTTAGTTGAGCAAGGAAGGAAATAGCAGCACTTCAGCATCCAAAAAGAAACTGAAGCATTTGTTTTCTGATGTAAGTGATTCAGTGACTAACAGTGACCCAGAAATTTGTGCTGAGGCTGATGAATGTGTGGGTATAAAGTGATTGCAATGAACTCTTTGTCTGCCGTCTTTGATATGTTGACGTCAACATATTTCAAAGCTAAGTTGCTTTTGGGAGAATCAACAACACAAAAGCAGAGAATGGGGACTTTGTTATATGTTGAGTGCTCTGTTTGTAAAATCAAGACATTTTTTCCAACAAGCAATGTAGAAGGTGAATGGTTAAAAAATATCATGAAGAAGGGACGTAGACAAGGCCACAAGATTTTTTTGATTTGAACAGACATTTCGTTATTGCCGGGCTTGAGAAGAAAGCAATAGAAAAAGACCAGGACAGGGTAATGAGGGCTGAATATAAGCAAAATCAAGCAACAAAAGAAAGACGACGAAAAATATGTTAGAGAAAGACACTCCAAGAAGTGCTGATGGATACTTCTGAAGATTCGTCATACACCAAAGTGGAGGATTTAATGACTAAAGTATGAAAAAAAACATTTAAAACATTGGTCTGAGGTGTATGCTAACTGAAATGAATGAGAAACTGTAGTTTCTGCAAGAAAAAACTTAATCTTACCTAAGAAACTATATGTCAAACTTTAAATGCGATTTGCCGAAAACGCCATTTTGTACCTTAAAAACACTAAAACTTGAAGATAGAGCAATTGATATGAACCAAACTTGGTATAAATACTCTATTTATCATTCTCCTGAGGCCTATGATCCAGATTTTCAAAATCATGACTCAGAAAAAAGTTATTTGTTGTCAAACTTTGAAAATTAGTGCTTATTTATGAATTGCCGCCATTTTGAATTTTCTTGCATTTTAACGAAATCCCATCATAGAGTTGTTGAACAGTTAACCAATTTGCTGTATATCAAATTCTAGACCTTTAAAGTGAAGATCTACAGAGCTTTTGCACTCTGAAGTTTAACATTGCCTAATATGGAATATGCAAATGAGCTCTTTGTTTCTGTTAATTATCGGCTATTGTTTTACAATTGACAAATATTTTTTGTATCTTATGAAAGTGCAACTCTTCAGCTTTCAGATGATACCTAGTTTGCTTGTATTAAGGCTGTTTTACTATTTTTCTTGAATTTTTGTTTGTTAGTATATTTTTTGCTGCATTTAGGTCACTTGACTGCCTTAAGCTTTTCGTCTGACACTCAACAGAGTAATACGTCAGAAAGAGAACGAAACAGAAACCTAACTGATTATATACCCAGATGTGGATCGAAATAGGCCAATCAGAAAAGAGGTGAATGATTGGTAAAGTGTAGGAAAACCAACGCTTCTGTGGAGAAAACTGAACCTGGCTTTCTTACCAGTGTTTACAGGAAACCAACTTTTAGCGGCCTATATACACGTAGGGATTCCTTTTGTGCCAAACAAATCAAAATTGATTTGATTAACACCTTGGTTCACCGGGCACTTATGATCTGTTCTGAACCAAAACTCAATTTAGAATTGGCAGAAATAAAATCTACCCTCATCAACAATGGTTATCCAGAAGATCTCATTTCGGCTTGCTTTCGTAATAAAATCGCAGGTTTCTCGGCTGACAAAAAGATTGGTCCACAAAAGTGCCCTGTTTATCTAAAACTGCCTTACATTGGCAACGTCTCCTTGCTATTCGAAAGACAAATTAAAACAGCCATAACTAAGTGCTACGCTACGGTCAGCCCCCGTCTCGTCTTTTCCTCTAAGAAGATAATTCCATCCATCCGCAAAGATAGTGTGCCTACCACACAAAATAGCCTTGTAGTTTATGAATACTCGTGCCGGTGTGATGCCAGGTACGTAGGTCGCACATCCCAGCGGTTATGTGATAGAATAAAACAACACGTGCCGTCTCGCATTCGCCAAAACACTGTGCCGCAACGAGAACAACCATCTCGCGCCTCAAAAACTAAAAGATCACTCAAACATGACTCTGCTATAGGTCAACATTTGCTCGACAATCCAGAGTGTGCTAAAGCCTACAGTGAGAATTGCTTTCGAATTATTGGCAGAGCAAGATCCACATTCACCTAGGTATTTTGGAATCAGTCTACATAAAAACTAGGGATCCCCTATTGTGTAGACAGAAAGAGTTCGTTTTCGCCTTTGGACTCTTAAAGTGATCTTATTGGTCAGCTCACTGTATCGTGGGTGTTGATTGGTTTTCCTACACTATACCAATCATTCACCTCTTTTCTGATTGGCCTATTTCGATCCACATCTGGGTATATAATCAGTTAGGTTTCTGTTTCGTTCTCTTTCTGACGTATTACTCTGTTGAGTGTCAGACGAAAAGCTTATGTAAGCTATGTTTTCGTTTCGCTATGCTCCCGATTTTCCTGGCTATATTGAATCACTAAGCACTTGGAAATGATTTATGTGCTTATTATACGGCTGTTGTTTTTATCATTTAGATTTCATTTGTATAACATTTGGATAGGAGATGCCTCAACATGACAATTATTGCATAGGATTCAATTGCAGAGGGGTTCTAACCCCTTTCCACGGTAAAATCTGCGATTTTCTGCCATTTTTACCCCTTTTGGCATCTCTGCATATAGTCACACTCCGCTTACAGTCACATTTTTCCCAAGAACACTTGGTGTGACTATAACCGGAGTCGACTATAAAGTTAGTTGTACCCTTAAGGCCTTATGAAACCTTTCAACGTGATATGCACGATTAAAGGCCAAGAGCTGTGTAAAAACGTATATGCAGTCAAACGATGACTTTATATGTTATCTTTAATCCTACCTTTACAAGAGAAAATCCATCTTTGCTTTCTTGTCTTGTGCTCAATTAACTGCGACAAATCGTCACAAAACCTTCTTTTTAAGGCCTAAACCCAATATACCACTTTCAATGTTTACATTTTTACACCTCTTGGATTCTTTGTTTACAGAACGATGGCCGTCGAATTAATTGTCAAATGGTGTAACTGTTTACTGTGGTCCTATTTTACATTCCAAAAGAATCTTATTTGCCTCTCCAAAAATTTAGACATTGAAAGTGGTCTATCATGACAACAGAAACTTGAAATTTTACCATCACCCACAAAACGATCTAAGATGCAACAATAGCTCGAAGAGCATTGTCCTATAACGACACAAGCTCCTCTGCAACAATTAGGCCCCGTGCACACTGCTCTGTAAGTTATTGAAAACGCAGCAAAACAAACCTTATTCGTTTCGGCCTTGCGTTGCGTTTACACTGATACGCTGCAAATACCGAGCTGTTCGAATACGCAAATAAATACGCATACTTTCAAATACGGTGCGTATTGAATAGGCTCCGTTATCAGTATGAACACCAAATACAGAGACATTTGAACACGACGGAATTCTGTCAATGGAAATATTTGTCTGGAAATGAGATTTAAGAGCATCGTATTTGCCCGAAGCAGTGTGAACACTTCATCGTATTCATAGCGTATTTGCTTGAAAACGGAGCAGTGTGAAAAGGCACTGTTTTTCGTCTTCAAATATGGAGACAAACAAATGCAGAGCAGTGTGAACGAGGCCTTAATTTAACGTCAGGTAAGTAAGGAAAAGAAAAAACATCATTGCTTTTTAATCAAGCATCATTCAAGATATCAATATGACGCAATTTACCCCATAGCTACCTATTTTTGTATGTGGACTGGGCCAGGGTGGAATCCGTGTAGTTTAAACCAGAGATATCCAACATGAAGTTTTACTAAAACAATGGAGAACTGTTGTTCCTTTGCATAAAGTCCGGCGTAGCCTTTACATAGATTCCACCCTGGCGAACACAGGCTTACCCCATTTGAAAAAGTATTATTACAGTCCTCAATAAAAATCTTGACCGGTTCAAAACCAAATATTCAGTTTCTCAGAATGCCCATTCCAGCTCTGGGCTTTTTTAGGCCTCGTCCACACATATACGGATATTTTAGAAAACGCATATCTATCTATCACTTTTAACTTTCCGTCCACAAGTAGCCGGAGTTTTCGGTGATGAAAATTGAGCTTTTCGAAAACGGTGTTCAGGGTAAAGATTTTTGAAAACTCCATTTCATGTTTTCTTGTGGACGGCGAAAACGTATCTTTTCGAAAACAATGACGTCACCAGATTAGTTTTGCATAGTCAATTTAACAAATAAAGATTTTCTGTTAGTAACTCCTCCGTATCCGCGTGGACGCAGATTTTTTCGAAAACAGATTAATAAATATGCGGATACGAGTGGACGAGGCGTTAGACCTTGGAGGGGATGGAAATGTTTTCAGAAAAATGTGATTTATTAAGTTATTCTCCAACGGAAAGCCCTAAAATACCAATAATCACCCCTCCCCCCCCCCCCCACTCTTCTGACTGCTCTGTGACCCTTGGCTTTACGTACTTTAACTTACATAAATTACTTACTTAACAGTTTGCTAACCTTACCTACACATTATAATTTGCTAAATTGGTGGGAAATTCTCTCTGCTTGGTTTCTATTCCACCCAATAATGTCTTTAAATCAAGATCTTCATTGTTGACCTCTAGCCAGCTTTTATTACGAATTTTACAATACGCAATTGGTTCTGATGATACCTAATGGTATTTCATCCTTAGAAGACTCTGGAGATGCTACAGTTCTATCTTGACTGTGATTCGATACCCTAATTGAGTTACTTCTGCACAGTTTTTTTTTAAGATAGAGTCTTGCCTCCTTGATGACAAATACACAGATAAGAGCGTCAAAAAATCCACTGAGGGGTAGAATTACTCCACCAGCAGATTGGAGAGAATCGCAAATATTTGCTGTGCAGCCACAAGCGTGCAACTGGAGGCTTAACACATACGGAAAAAACAAAACGACGTTTTTCACGGTCAGGACGAAAGCAATGAAGGTTGCTTTCAAGCGATTTTTCGTTAATGTCTTTATCGAGCAGTTTGGAGAGTCACCCGGTCTTGATATGGAGGCAATAACACTCAGCTCCCGCCTGTATAGTTTCTGTCCCAACAGCCACAGCTTGATGTTGAAGAAGAGCACAGTGAATATGCAGATGACGTAAATGACTGTGAACGTGTGGGAACTTGATTTGCGAAAGGCGATCACGCCCTTCTCCAGTTTGATTTCATCGTCGAAGAAGCGCAAAGAGTTGGTGGCGATAGCTGTGACCCATGAAACGATAAGGGCGACAGCGACTCTTGCCTTCGTCATGATGGTGGAGTAACGCAGAGGGTATCTGCAAGCAACGTATCTGTTCAAGTTCAGGTAGAAATAATTGATGAAAACACAGCAGAAGCCGACGTATCCGAGAAACCCTGTCGCTTCTCTCATTGCAGAGCAAGCGAATGTGTCGCTATCCACAAACGACCCATAGGCTATGATTGGGAGAAGTGTTGCACAGTAGAAGATATGGCACACTGTAATGTTGGCCAGTATGTAGCTCTGGAACTGTATAGATTGGCTTATTGACGCCCTAGTCTTGTAGATAACGAAGCCATGGAATGCGTTGATCGCTGTAGAGAGAAATAAGAACAAACACCCGAAGATGACTTCCTTGGTATCTGACAGACATCTTTTGACTTCCAATGTTTCATTCATGATGGGGGATCCTTTAGTCTCGGTTTGTTTGCTTATTGGGAATGTCAGGGTTTTCTGGCAGGTTCTTCACCCAACGTCAATCTACAAACAAATAAAAATCACGTCACACGGATATGAAACTGATCTAAACAACTTCTTCGGTTGAGTCTCTTGCAATCTCCGTGTATTTTTGGTGGTGTAGATAGATACACTGGATAAATAGAGTAAATAGACGGTGTCCTTGTTTTCGCCACTCCCCCATGTACCATGCAAAATTAAGAACGGTTCAGCAATGGCTGCAAAACGTGTGTCGTTGAATAATTGCTGAATTTGCATAGGAACAACAGTAAGTTGGTCGTTAGGGGAGTGGTGAGTTGGAAATACTACGACACAGAGTAAGTAGAGGTAAAACATTGTTATATTACGGTATAGTTACAGGGTACCTGGTTTTTGGGGATTTCCCTCTCTTGAGTCTCCGAAATGTTGAGTTTTTGTCATTCGATTCTCAAGTGACTCAGGCTTAACCAAACAACTTATTATATCTTAGAGTTTAGAGAATCAACTTTGTATTAACTGCGGAAAATAGTGCTAGATACTACTGTATCAGAGCACATTGAAAATTAGAATTTACGAAATATTTTTGCTCAAAAGGTAGAAGAGTTTTGAGACTGCGAAGTCAACGAGCGCTTACCATCTACCAAAGTCTCCCAAAAGCCTGAAAACTGAAGAAGCAAAAAAGGTTCCCGAAAGAAAATAACGCAGCAACGATAAAGATATCACTCAAATATTCCAAACCTGCTTCTAGGCCTATTTCGACCGAAGATCCAATGTCAGGCGAGGTTGCACCAATAATGTACCCGCGAAAAGTTAAAATGGAAAAGGAAGTCTGAAAGCCTGATCAATAGATCTTTAGAAAAGCTCACAACAGCATGAAATCTCACTCAGAAGTAGGTCTGCTGTTCCGGTTTTTATACGAAATGCTTGATGTGTGTGGAGTGATTTTAGGGTTTTTTGTAACCACGTGTAATTAATTTGATTATTATCATTACTAAAAGTGAAACGAAGCAATGATTCCAGGAAAGGCGAAGCAGTACAACTTGCTGAAAGTCAACCCATGTTTGTGTTACTGCTTTTTACTTTTGAAGTCATTTTAAAGCAGCAACGTATTTATAGCATCGGCCTTTAATTGCTTTATTTAAAAACTGGAATCGTAGACCTTATTCTGATTGTTGGGATTATGTGCTCCCCTCCCTTCAACACATGCGTGTTCCAAAAAGTCGTTTTCGCAGCCCTAAACAACAATTTGAATTCTTCTTCGATAATTATCCTGATATTAGAGTTCGAACAATGAGACTGCTCAAAAACAATCAAACGCAATAATGATAGAGCGAATGCCTCTGGGAGACTGCAAAGAAAAGGCAAATTGCATTACTCAGCTGTAAGATAAAAATAGATCATATCAAACAATGAATGTAGAAATAAACAATGCTGATACGAAGACGAGGCTCACAATTGACAAAACAATGGATAGAAAGAAAACCTAGAAGGCATTCAGAAGCACAAAGACCGAGGAATAGATTAGGCGTGTCTTCCACCATTTTGAAAATCTAGGCAAGCCAGCCTATGAAGAAATTACGCCTACAGACAAGATAAGCTAGCTTGTTGACACCCATCTCGCATCACGAGGCCAATGGTTGCAGGAAGAAACAACTTACATAATTTATGATTGGATTAAAAGAGAAGGCTTGTCTGTAGCGTTAATGGCCGCAAGTAAACAGAACACCCAAGGACCCCAGGCGCTAGCTTTCTAAGAATGAGCGGCAATGCAACTCCTAGAAGTTTCGTACCCTTTTTTCTCGCATACATCCTCTAGCTCTAAAAAGCGCGCTCTGAAAGATACTGAGACGTCTCTCGTTTAAGACAATGGCCTTTTTCCATTGCAAACCTGACACCACTAATATGTCCCATGTCTTATTTTCCCTGGTTCATTTTTAGCTCCCAGCACGCCCTTTTCGTCACGAGAGAGGTGGGGACCATTACAATTTGCCAAGTTGAGCAAACAGGTAGTTTCTTTCCCATGACAACTTCAATGACTGCAGCTTGTTTCCAAATAAGTTCTAGCTTATGGTAAAAAATCCTCAAAAACGGAACTAGCTCAAAAAGAAACAACAAGACTTACCAGACAAGAAGCCGGGTCTATGAAAATGTTGGCCTACCAGTGGCATAATATTTCAAGTTTCGATAGCATCTGAGGGCTAGGATAGAAATCTTTAGCGCCTGCTTTGCCCTTCTTATACCGCATTCACTCTGACTTCGTTAACCAAGCTTTGTTTGCTCTAGGTTCCTTTACAGCCAATCAAAAGCATTCTGATCATCGAATTTACCAATCAGAGCCCTTCATTTAAAAACGCAGTTTGGTTTTAGCTGGTTTAACTGCCACTGTCAAACCAGTGTTAACCCTTTTCATGATTTTCTTGTGCAGACACCCATCTGCTTTTACGTCATAATAAAGTTTGCTGTAATTCGCCTCTTTCTCAAAGACTTTACTTAACGGAGGGTTTTACCGTGCTTCAGGTCTTAATTCTCGCATTAAGAACATTCCGGTATTCAAAGTTAAAGGACTAGAGTTGCAAAATCCTGCTTAAATGAGAGAAACCAGAACGTGAAATCGCCTTATCGAAAATCTTTTGAGAACCATCTGACGATGAAATGCGAATTTTTTGGTTATTTATTTCGTTCTATTTCTATAATGTATTATCTGGATGATGTACTGTGCTGCAGTTTGGCATCCAAGATAAAACAGTATAGACAATGGAAGTAAGACCAACTTATGCCGTTACGTAGCGATTTTATATGTTGTGTCCTGTCAAATCTAAAACAATTCAATGCGAAAATTGAGAAAAATTAAGCAGCAATTGTCAATATCACAATAACGTAATGATAAATGTTGCAAACCTATTTTCAGATTTCATTAAAGTTCAAAGCAGCATCGGATGAGAATAGGCCAAAATAAACAAGATTCAAGGTTTAATTGACTGACTCGTCTTAATAATCGTAAACGGTCTGTGAAGCACTAAGGTGGTTTGATAAGGGCCATAGATGCCAGTGCATTATCAGTTTAAAATAATCTGAAAGTGCCGTTCGATAAAATTGTTGAAAGGTAAATGCTAACTACATTGAAGTCTTATCGATGCTTGTTCTTGCTGATTGGTAAAAATTAGTTTTCTCTGTTTCTGCATGCAAATTGCAACCAACCCTCCCAGAATATAACCTAACCTAAGGGCCTGTTCATATGAGGTGGGATAGCCCACTGCGGTGAGCTGGTTTTCAGCTCGTCTTCATATGTACATTTCATACAACCTTGCTGAGTCAGTCTCTATATGTGAAAATGAGGATAATGGCGCAAAGAACTATAGTGGCGCAGTTTCTTGAATTTTCTTTCCATGATTTCTTGCTTGTCATATCATCTTTCAAAGAAATTATTCGAAATTTTGAAGAGAAAACAGAAAACTATCTTTGCAACGTGATTACACAGCTGACGACAGCTGTAGCTCTGTCATTTCAACTTTACGGTTTAGTTTTTTGTGGAAAAGCTATGAAATACAAGCAAGTAATTTAGCAATGGCTGTCTTAGCCATGAACAGAAGCTGCAACCTGAAGAAATTCAAAAAAGCTAAGTTGAGGAGACTTTTCAGAAAGAGAATAGGTTGTTGGTACAAACCAGTTTTTCTGCACTTGCGCACTCTTGACGAATTCATCCCACCAACATGGACTGGCTCACTGAAGTGCGTTCATATGGGAAATTTTCATCCCACCAAGGTGAGATCTCACCAACACGGCAGTGAGATCTCACCTAGGTGGGATAGCCCACCTCCCATATGAGCGCAATCTCATTCTCATCTACAAATCACTGTGTTGGCTAGATCTCACCTCGCTGGGCTATTCCACCTCATATGAACAGGCCCTAAGAGAGGAAGTACCTTTACAACCGGAGGTAAGTTTGAAGACTTTTATGGACTATGGCTCAAATAGCCCTTTAAGGTACACTCTTACGACGAAACAACTTTTGAATTGGAAGCTCGGGGGGTACCTTAGGGGGTTTAACTGATAGGGGTGTGCCATTTTAAAAACAAATTGGGGCCATAATTCCTTGTCGTAAATTGAAAAAGGGACCCATAACTCCGTGTCACGGAATATGTAAAAGAAACAAAATTTCAATAGCATCATATAATTGTATCTGAATAGGACAAAATATTTCTAAATAAAAGTCCCATACCACACATCAGTGTAAATTCATCTTCGGGTTGATCTACGATTACCACATTTCTCTTGTCTTTATTTTTTCTCAAAATTCATACCTATAATTCCGGGTACAACCGACTATTAAGTGAAAATGTACATTCATAACTCCATATTTGATTTTAAAAAGGTTCCCTTAAAAATGGCACATCCCCGCTACCATATCCTTGTTAAGATCCCCCCCCCCGAGATTGGAAGTGTTGCTCTCGTTACAGCTTCATGACGGGATGAATATGAAGGAAAGGCTTGAATCAATCGCTGGGAAGCGGTGCACTGCTGCTAAAAATACTCACGAATCGGACAAAATACTTTGTAGTATCTACTCTAGGGAAGGAGATTCTTCTGTTAAACTAAATAAAGTAAAAAACGGCCTCTGGGATATTGGAAAAATACCTTTCGAAAGTTTCCATGAGAAATATCGAGCCATCTTTTTCGTCGCCCATCCCAAGCCGTCTCAAAGGTGTAGACGTAGCTAAATGATTCTCTCTGTATTTGGGATGCCTGAACGTAGCATTTGAGAAAACCGCAAGCTGATCTGCTTTCTTTATCCAAGGCAGCTCAGCTCCGAAGTCCTGTCACTGATTAATCGGTGCCACGTCAACGAGTGCTAGTGACACGTGCAGATGTTGTTGGTGACCAATCAGCAATTTTGTTAACATCTGTTACGCAAATCTATTTCGTAATGCTAATGCTGCCTGAACGGATTCGAAGTAAGTAGGGATGAGGGGGAATTTCACAAAGCTTCATTAGTTGTTATGTTTTGCTACATTTTCGACTTACTTATCCGTCCTCCAGATCTCTACTGATCAAAGACTGTTCTGACGTACTACTCTGATGAGAGGCAGAAGCAAAGCTCAAGTTATAATGTTTAGCTATGTTTACGATTTTCTTTACCATCTGAAAGATCTGTACCCATCAAAGACTGTTTAGAAGGTTAGCGAAAATGAAAAAATTCGTGAAAATTCTATATGTTCTACATCAGCACAAGGTACACGAAAACTAAATGAATATATGTCTCATTATATTAACTCAAATAAAGCCAAATAAATAGCAATAAAAAAAACATACAAACTTGCAACTTATTTTCTCTTTATCACATTTTTCTTAAATAACAGAAAATGAGGCATTGAAAAGTTTATTAACAATATTAATCAACTAATAGTAATAAATGGTGTATCAAAGTCTAATACATACCATTTTCTTCTTTCATAATCATTACTTTTTATTCGTTTTTCCAACCCTCCAGACTTTAATGCAAAAAGTTTGCTTGAAAACACAACTGATGATTCTGACAAAAGATAGTGGATCTAATCTCCCGCAATGCACGATGGGATAATGCCGCTTGGCAACGCATAGCTACCGAAACTAAGGACAGCAGCCACGGGAGATTTGGTAGATGAAAGATATGATGATCTGATTCCCAGAAAGCTAAATATTCCTGTTCTGCCTTTCATCCTCGCGTATCAATACATGTCCAGGGTGGGCTAGGCTAGGCTAGGCACAGAATTCAACTAAACCCAACTAAACTTCACTAAACCCTGCTAATCCCTGAATAAACCCTCCTAAATCCTTAAATCCACCGAACGCTTCTGAACCCTTATTCAAAATAAAAACCAACCCCAGAAATTCATTAACAAGGATTAATACTCTACCGGGGTAAGGTATCAGGAATTGGGCGGCAAATGCATCAGCCCTAAATTCTGCCTGATCAATATGACCTGTATGGGCGGTGATTGAAACAGGGAAAATATTTCCGGCCAATGCACCTTGTCCCACGGAGGAAGAACCACCGCGAGAAAAGAAGAGGAGAATACTGAAAAGAAAGAGTGAAAGGGAGGAGGGTGGGAACTTTAGAAAGTTGAACGTTGTCGAATCAAACCTATGTTTTCTTAGTTTATGATCGATATGAAACCGCAATGCACAACATGCTATATCATGGCACATGGCACACCGTGATACCTGACAGGACAATACATAGAAGAACACCTTCCCCCGGAAGTATTAACTGCTGTTAACCTCTGCGCGCCTAACAGATATTAAAAGGCGGAACAGAATATTTGGGCTTTCCGTGAATCAGATCACCATACCTTTTATTTACCGGAAGATTTAGGCCTAACTTAAGTAACTATGCATTGCTAAGGGAACATTACCACCATGGATTGCGTGAAGTGAGATCCACCATCTTTTGCAGACCTGTCTTTGTTGATGAACCTTCCATTCAACATTAAATATTTCCAAGAATTTCTTTCAATAATATCGACAATGCTCATTGTTGATGAAACCATCCCTCCAGAATCCGTTACACTGTTAGGAAAAGAACGTTGGTGTCACGTGTTAGCATTAACATGGCGTACTTGAATAGATTACGTCGTTTTCTTGAATCCTTTCAGCAGTGGGTAAATGTTCTCAAATGCTTCGTAAATCTCTGATCGAACTTTCGCACCTGAGAGAAATGAAACGTATGATCATCACTCACTTAATGATTCCAGATGAGGTTTTACCAGGGAAAGCACACATCACTATTCAATCTATTCAAATCAAAACAAACAAACCTGTTAAAACCACTTTTCCAGATACGAAAATCAGCAGTACGATTCTCGGCTTTACCATTCGAAATATCAGTCCAGGGAAGAGTTCTGGCTCGTAACTGAAAACAAAAGGAACTGTGTCATGATTTTTGCTATTTTACATACAATGTGAAAGTCAACAGCCAACTGTAAGGCTCTATACTAATTGACCATTGAATGTTTCCTCCTTTGATGTATAGGAAGTTACTTGAAATGATACAAATAAACCTTCACCTGCAAAACTGAGCATGAGCAAGCACAAGTCCTTCCAGTCTGATGGGGAATTTCACATCACAACTACCAACAATATTTTGAATTTTGAAGTCTACAAATTTTGCCTGAAAATAGAGAAAAAATAATTTAAAGATTAACAATTCAAACGTT
This sequence comes from Pelagia noctiluca, assembly GCA_963924455.1. NCBI lineage: Eukaryota > Metazoa > Cnidaria > Scyphozoa > Semaeostomeae > Pelagiidae > Pelagia > Pelagia noctiluca. The sequence continues at coordinate 17,554,475 of OZ004320.1, read as the reverse complement.
GTATACTCTTAGAGAGTTGTTGTAAACCTTTCAATAAAAAACCAAATAAATGTAGGAAAATATTGAATGAAAATACACTTACGGGAAAGCCTAGCTTTTGAATGACTCTAGCATATTTTCTTGCTGCCAACCTTGATTGTTCCTCACTAAGAAAAACAAAGATCTTCAGAATAAACTGATCTATATACTGGAAATTTTATTACCTAAATGATTTTTTGTCAGCATCCAAACGCTCAATCAATATTTTTACAACATGCATATTTCTAAACAGTTGTCATATAATTGAATCAAAGTTTGGACTTTATTTTCACAAAGTTCTAGTGGTTTATTCCAAATATAAAAATAACCAAATCAACACATTTTATACCTTTTTGCACCAGTGCAAACCATTTTTCCAGAGCTAAAGATAAGTGCTGTTGTCCTTGGTTCTCTGATTCTCATGATAACAGCAGCAAACCGCTACATTTTGGAAATAAACATAGTAATGAATTAGGAATAAACGAGTAAAATGCATTCACTTATGGAGCATGTGTAACGAATTTGAATCCCTTTGGACTTGGGTGATTTAGCAAGGAGCCTATCTCAAACATGTTAAATCTAATTTCAGAATTGAGTAAAAAGAGGCACTGGACATAACATAATCTATTGCTGTTGTTTTAATTAGTTAACTTCAGTTCTGTCATCGACTATAAAATACAAGAGCTGTGAATTAGGCAAATAAAACCAGAAAATTCAAATTTGAAAAGTAATTCAATTTGTTTTTACTTTTTAAACACTTTTCAGCTTTGAATTAAAATTTGAGGGGGATTTTCTTTAAAAACAGCATCTGCAGCTGGCCTTCAAAGCATCAAAAAAAAATAATCCTCCCTCTCCCATAAATTGCCTCTTCTATAATTCTGCATTCTTTAATAACATTAAAAATGCTAGTCCTGCAGCAAAGTAATTAACTTATTACGGTTACCCAAATTGTCATGTAAGTCCTTTTCTAAATACCGAAATACAGCAAACCACAAAAAATGTGTTATTACTTTCGGATTGTACTCTGCATTTCTCGCGTGTAGTGCGATGGTTTTTAAATCCAATTTGCATCCAAGATTCACGGTAGAGACAATGTTCCTAGAATGTAATGAAAAATCTTATCATTGCATTGTCATCCCAATTAAATAGAAGATAGGCCTTTTATACATTTGAATTAAATTCAAAAATTTTGTGCAAATAAATCGATTAATGTCAGACAAGGTATCTTATAAGTCAAATTAATTGACTCATTTACAGTAAGGTGTATAACACATATAGATTGGTATCCTAGAATTAAATTTGACCAAAATTTGACTAGTACTGACAGATTTAATTATTGAAGTCAAATGCGGGGTGTTTAATCAAGTTGTATTTAATCAACCCAAATGCCGTATTCTGTCCGTTATTCAAAGCTGTTGATTCAGTTCGACACAGAAATACGACGTATGAATTGAGCCTTATTGACAGATCTGATCCAATTTCCCAAATAGGAGTAGTTAGCCAGGATCTTATTTTCAGGTGAATGCTTCAATAATATTTATGTTAACAACATTTGTAATAACACAAAAATGTAGGAAGGAATTTAAAAAATATTTCAGGGATTTCCGCCACTTCCGTGTTCCAACAACATTAGAACTAGACAGACCATAAAAAGATCAAACTTTGTCAATTAGTGAAACTCAGTTCTGATAAAAGTTAAAACACCTGGGTGGAGAAGTAGACACCTAACTGAGGCTGATAATTAGGTGAGTTGATTAAGGTGAATATTCATTGGATATAGTGGGTGGGTAGAAGGGATAATAATTCAAAGTGCATTATTGACAACTTTGGGAAAAGCAAATGCTAGAGGTTTCATGTTAGATATTTTCTGTATGTAATGTCAAGGCATTGAGAACTCGTTCAGGCCTTTGCATTTTCAAAACCAACATAAAATAGCTTTGTTAGCTCCATCTTGTCAAAGAATTGCCCAAACAAAGTAAAATGAAAACTATTTGAGAAGCCTGGCTTGCAGAGTAGAGAAGTTGTCACGTAAGTGTGAAATCCTGGAGAAAATGCTTGAGTTAGTTTATCCCTAGGAGAAATGCTTGGGATCTCGCAGATTTCAGATTGTGCTTGTTAAGCCAAAATGCTGGAGCCTCAAACAAGATGCCAGAGGGTTGGTTACCATGAAGATGAGCTATGGCGATATATCGGAGTACCTCAGAGGCATGTTCATGTGTGCGGAATAGAAACTGCGAATAGTTTGTAAACAAAAGAGAATTACTGAAGTTGTGGAATAATTCCTGATGCCTCAGCAGACATTGGCGTCATCGGTGTCATTGGGGCCAACGGGGTAGCTGACTGAAAAGAGGAGTTGGGATAGTAGATCCCAGTTGTTGTTCCAGGCATCGGACTTTGCGCTGCTACCAGCTGATTTGAGTATGACTGGGATATCTGAAAGGTAACATAGAATTATTCAATTTTACGATTAAAACTTCTCTCATTTGAAGTACAGTACATCCTCGATTATCCGAACCTCGATTATCCGAACCTCGATTATCCGAACGCCAAAAGTTTTCAATAAAATTTTTTTTTGCAAACCAGTTCTTGAGAAATCAATCGAAATATTTGTTGTCTGCTCAAACTGTTGCCCAATATAAAAGTCATATCCAACGGAAGCACAAAAATAACACATTTATTCGTCGTTATTGTTGTTATTATTACAAATCGTTGTTGAAATTTACAAAAAACTGTTGCCTTAGTTGTGTTGTTGGTCCTTCCGTTTGCCAAGCTTTTCAATTTGCATTCAGTTTGAGCATCCTGTGACTGTTAAGGATAATAATAATAACCTTTATAGCAAGTTTAGTAGGTAAAATGTTCTTCCTCGATTATCCGAATTTTTTGCGTATCCGAACGGCCGATCAAAAATTTGAGTTCAACCTGTTCCGATAATCGAGGATGTACTGTAATGGTTGTTTCGTGAAGCCTTGATATCCAACAAACAAAGAAATATTGGCCAAAACATGTAACAAGGTTGGCCAAAACGACTAGAAAAGCTCTTAATTAGGGAATATTGATATTTGATAGGCAAATACGCTTACTATATTTGTAAGATAGGTATAGTTTATGTACAAAGAACAAAGAGACTACTGAATAGGTAGACTAATCGAGCAGTGTAACCCTGGTCCTTCCTTTCAATGTGACCATACCTCATGATTCCTTTTGCCTTTTTCCCTGGAATCACAGAGAACTGGCAAAATCTCTCGTCACACTTTGTGACCTGTCTGAGGGCGGTTTTGAACCCAGTAATATATTCCAACTTCATTTCTAATTTTCAAATGCGATTGGTTATTTTGACGGAACATATGCTTAGATTTCCTATTGTTGTTTACTAAACTAATTTTTTTTTCTAAAATAATCTTATTTTTTTGACACTGATGTTAAGCTTCTTTTTAGAAGGTAAACAGTATAAATGTGAATGTAAAGGACCCTTTTAACAAGGGTCAAGTGATCTAACCACTTGGCTGTCCACTTCCTGACCTTAAATTTTCTTTCTTTTGTAGGCTATCATCTATGCATAGTTTGTATTTGTTACGCCAAAGGTTTACACTATACAGGATTCTTCTAAGGACCATGATAGACCTCTCTCTTCTTCTTGTTGATGTTGCACGCCACAGGGGCATAGCATGGTGTACATATACGTTTTCAGCCTGGTCACCGTTCTATGTGCAGTAACTTGGCCTTAGGCCTCTTAAAGCTGTTAAGGTATTTCATTTAGTTACTTTAGACCGCTTTTGCTAGCAGTAAACAATTTTTTTATTTATCAGCTTCATTCATGAGAAATGATTTATCAATGACATATAGTGTCTTACATTCTTCCTAAACTCTTCGTCAGAGTCCATGTCTCCATCAGCAGCAGCCATCTTTTCCTTCTCTGTGTATGTGGTTTAATTTAGAAATGATGGAAGTGAAGCCTGAAATTTTGGTGACTTTATATTCGAGAAGTGAAAAGAAGTGAAAGGCGGTCTTGCACGAATAACAACAACAACATCCAGAAGTCACTGCGCAGCCTCTTAACAGTTGATGATGGATACTAGTGCGTAAAAGGACCTTCTGTCAACTAGCTAAAAACCAGACTGGAAAATATGAAATTATCACTACGAATTGCACTGACCTTTTCAATGAGGTCACAAAATCAAAACCCAGTTTTAAGTTCATGCATCCCAAAAAAGTTTATACATTTAATGCAAATAAGACCGATCTGGTTTCTCAAATACCTAAGTTTATTGAATCGAGCCTGCTCGTTAGTTATGAATATATAAACAAACGGAGTTTGCATTTGTGTTGAATTGAATTTCCAAGATGGCGGTCATGCAATTTACAGCTCCAACACTCGTCGTGATTTTAGCATTATCTCTGAATCAACTTGCAGATATACAGTCTTCTAATAATGCCAGGAGGCCCATAGAATACTCTCAGTTGATGGTTCAAGTAAAAGTACAAGCTTTATATTCACTTTTCAAAAGCAGAAAACTAGCAGTCGAAAATGGGCCTAAGTCAGCATACTCGAGCCTGAAGTGGATCACAACAATATTGATGCTTTGTGGAGACATCAACATTAACCCTGGCCCAAGGAATGTAAAATACCCGTGTCAAGTATGTGAAAAGGCTGTGAAATGGAAAGAGAGAGCATTGGCATGCGACAACTGCTTGAAGTGGTATCATGTCGATTGTTTACGGATGGATAGCAAAGTTTACGAGGCCCTAGCTAATACCTCCCTGGAGTGGATCTGCTGCCATTGTGGTTTCCCAAACTTCTCATCTAGTCTGTTTGCAGAAACTTCGGTTGAATCCACCAATAGTTATGGCATGTTATCATCTAATGCATCAGATTTCAATAAGGATGATGACCACGATGTGGCACCCAAATTTACATCTACACCCAGGGCCATTCAACACAAAAATGTCAAAAGAAAGGGGCCTTGTACATCAGAAAATCACAAGTCAATCAGATCTAAAGGTGATACGAAAAGTGCAAAAAATGTCAGAATTCTGGTCACCAATTTACAAGGCATCCTGAGTAAAAATGAAAATCTTGTAAATCTTATTGACTCAACTGATCCTGATATAGTTATTGCTTCCGAAACATGGCTAAACTCATCTGTAAAAAATAGTGAGATATTTCAACCTGATATTTATGAGGTATCACGTAAAGACAGACCAGACGGGTATGGAGGTGTTCTGATAGCAGCCAAGAAAAATCTAAACAGTCAAGAGATATCTGTAAAATTAGCAGGAGAGCAGGTATGGGTGAAAATATCAAGGAAAAGAAAAAGTCCTATCTTGATTGGATCTCTGTATAGGCCTCCAAAATCAGACTTGGAGTATATTCAACAGATAAGGCAAGGAGCTGAAAGTATAATAAAAAGAAATAAAAATGCTATTTTATGGATTGGGGGTGATTTGAATTTACCTGATATAGACTGGAATAGCCTCTTGATACAAAACCACCAGTACACAAAGGAAATTAACGAAGAATTTCTCAGTTTTGTTGAGGACAATTCACTGCAGCAAATGGTAGTCACACCAACTCGAAAAACGAATGTCCTAGATCTCTTCCTTACAAACCGCCCTACACTATTAAACAGATGTGAAGTAATCCCTGGAATAAGTGACCACGAAGTAGTATTCATCAACATGAATATCGAACCCCATAGAAGCAAACCAACCAAGAGGAAAATTCTATTATGGAAAAGAGCTGACCTGGATGTCATTAATGACTTATTTGAAGAATACAGCAAAAAGTTCATGAACGAGTTCAAAGAGACAACACCAGTTGAAGAAATGTGGCAGTCATTTAGAAATCATTGTAAACACATAATTGAAAAACATGTGCCATCCAAACTGTCATCATCACGTTTTCACCAGCCCTGGATAAACAAAAAGATAAAACGTCTCTCTAAAAGGAAACAAAGACTTTATAACAGGGCAAAAAGATCTGGGAAGGAGAGAGACTGGTCATGCTATAATAATCTCAAAAAGCAACAGAAATTAGAGTGCAGGAAAGCCCATAATAACTATGTTTCAAATATTGTTTGCCCTGAAATAAATGCAAAGCCTAAAAAATTTTGGACGTACATCAAAAGCAAAAGATGCGACGCGGTAGGTGTGTCATCCTTAAGAGCTGACGATGGGATAACATATACAGACAGTAAATCTAAGGCAAACATCCTGAATAAACAGTTTGAGTCAGTTTTTTCGATTGATAACCAACACAATAGAGCAGAATTTCCTCAGTTAGGAATTAATATCATCAATGAAATATCATGCATCAAAGTAGACCAAGAAGGTGTACTCAAGTTATTGAAAAACCTTGACCCAAATAAAGCACCAGGCCCTGATGAGATTCCTGCCTATTTGCTGAAAGAATGTGCAGGTTCTATAGCTCCAGTACTAACTAGTTTATATCAAGCTTCTTTAGACCAAGGATCAGTTCCAAGTGACTGGACAAAAGCGAATGTCACACCTTTATTTAAAAAAGGAGACAGGTCAGACCCTGGAAATTACCGTCCAATTTCTCTAACTTGTGTGGCTTGCAAAGTTCTGGAACACATTGTTTGTTCGAAAGTGATGGATCATCTAGAAAACTACAAATTATTATCAGACGCACAGCATGGTTTTAGAAGACACAGATCTTGTGAATCCCAACTAATTTTATGCGTAAATGACATAGCAAAATCATTAGACTCTGGATATCAAACTGATGTTATCTTGCTGGATTTTCAAAAAGCATTTGACAAGGTATCTCATCTGAAGCTCTTATACAAGCTGAGCCAGTATGGCATCAGAGGCCAGTTAAACAAATGGGTGTCCAGCTTTTTATCAAATAGAACACAGTCAGTGGTACTTGACGGTGCTAGATCAGAAGATATTTCTGTGACATCTGGAGTACCACAAGGTTCTGTACTGGGACCACTGCTCTTTGCTGTATTCATAAACGATCTACCATCAGTTGTATCTTCCCATGTGCGATTGTTTGCAGATGACTGCATAATATACAGAACAATAAAGAAGGATGGAGATGCCCTTGCTCTCCAAGAAGACCTTAATCAGCTGCAATCGTGGGCACAACAATGGTCCATGTCATTCCATCCTGAAAAGTGTGAGCTGCTGAGGATTACTAACAAAAGACAGCCAACTAAAACTTCATACGTAATGAGCGAGCACACCCTCAAGGAAGTTGAAGATAAAAAGTACCTCGGTATAACTATCAATGATAAATTGAAATGGAACAAACAAGTTCAAGCCGTATGTACAAAGGCCAACAACACCTTGAGCCTTTTGCGAAGAAATATGAGGACCTGCCCACGTGCTGTAAAACAGCGTTGCTATACATCACTTGTAAGACCAATTTTAGAATATTCCTCCACAGTATGGGACCCTCATAGCAAACAAAACGTTGATAAAATAGAGATGGTACAAAGAAGGGCCGCCCGATTCGTTTTCGGAAATTACAGCTACCACGCAAGTCCCACAGCAATGATTAAAGAATTAGGTTGGCAGTCGCTTGCGGAACGAAGAGCAAAAGCTAAAGCAGTGATGATGTATAAGGTTCAAAACGACATGATTTCAATACCGCAAACTTTATTTCAGCAATATTCTCGTCATTCTCGTAGAAGTCAAGCAGTGTTTATCCTGCCTTACTGCAGAACAGACGGGTACAAATTTTCATTTGTCCCAACATGTATTAAAATCTGGAATGGACTTCCTCCTCAAGTCAGGGATAGTCGGTCATTAAATAGCTTCAAAACTAGTATAGATGACATTAATGTTTCTTGTTTTTATTGAAGAGCACAGACTCTGTTTTTATTATTATTATTATTATCATTTTATTTAGAACTGAAAACGGAACACAAAATTTGATATAACTTGTTTAATTTTGTTTCCTTTTACGAAACTAATACTGCTCGCTCAACACGAACCATATACTCCAAAGCTCAATATTTACTTTCATTGCACCAACTAGTTGCATTTCGTTTGTAATGTCTCTAGCAGTATGTAGTTTCCTAAAAGGTAACAATATATATTTTATCATTAATCACTAACAAATTGTGCGTAATACCCAATTTTTGGGTTTTGTACATTATCAGATAGATAGATAGATAGAAACCCCATGCTGATCAATATGAAGGTAGTACTTGTAGCTTTGATTCCGTTAAATCTAATCTGTTTTTATAAACATTATTGTTCTTTTCATAAATCACTGTAGTTTAGAATTCTCATTTAGCAGTATAAATGTACAACCTTGATGTTATTTCAGGCATTTGAGTGTAAAATTGAAATTGAAATTGAAAATATGCGATAAATTAGAAACAACAGTGAACACCATTTTCCTCCTCCACTTTCATTTCTTTCCTTCCCCCCGTCCCGCCTCGTTTTCAATTTTTGCTCCTTCGCAATTTCGCGATGAAATTATTTCCGCTGTAAAATACTGATGAAGAAAGGAAATAGACTTGGATCAAGTCTACCAAAAGTCAAACAGCCCCCAGCCAAATATCCTATACCCAATACCCATTTAGCCCTAACCTTAGCCGTAACCATAACGCTAACAAAATAACCACCCATAGCCATTTTTTATTTTCATACATTTATCAATCAACTCTAAATACAATTCTATATAATACAAATTAAACAACAACAAAATACTAATTATACAAAAAATGCAAAGAAAATTTAGTCAAACAGGGTAATAGAGTATAGCTAAATTGGGGCAAATAGCTAAAAAAGTCCTAGTCATTATTAATCCTAACCCTATTCAAAAAGCCCATAGCCAAATAGCCTAAAACCATAAAATCTGAATGCTCTTAACTCTAACCCTAATCCTCATCATACCCCTAACCCTGTTGGCCCTTATAACTGAAAATCTTAAAACCCTAAAGCTAATGTCCTCTGAAAACTTAGAAATGAAAACTACACACTTGGAATTCCATCCTGTTCCGGTGTTTAGCAGAATTGCAAAAGGTCCCTTTGAGCACTAGTATCTATCACTAGCCCCCGCAGCTCGCTATTTATGTCAATCAAAATGGCTGCCAAAATATCAGTTCTATGAAAATGGAGATGAACGAACAACCCACGATTAAACAAGCTAGCGATGACAAAGAAATTAAAAAGGAGCATCATTCATCTGAAAAAGATGGCTTTATAATTCCTTCAGACAATCCTAAACTTACTTCAGACAATACCGTCAATAACAGTATAAAAAGAATAAGCTGTGATGGGCCTAGCCATCAAAATGGCTCCTCTAGGCCCAATAATGGTGATGAGGATGTTGATCCGTCAAATAGGCCCGAGGTATTTGCAAAGCCAAAGCCAAAAAATGATTTCATTTGTCCAAAGTTTGCAGCTCCAATGCGACAAATGAATAAGGTGAAGAAGGTATCCCTTGAGAAACAAAAAGCAACAACTGAAAGTGAAGTCAAGGCAGAAAAAGATATCAAAAAAGTTTCTGACAATGAAGATGGTGACACTAATGTCATAGAAAATATCAAAGAACTTCCTTCTTTAAAGTTGAAGTCGAAGTCACCATCTATTAAGCCATCAATACCGTACACAGCCCCAGATTGGAGTGAAACCTCTCCAGGGAATTATTATTTTGATGTTCTTAAGGGCGGAGTTATGAAAAACACGATAGACTTAGACAAGAAGCCTTTCTATCTTTTTGGACGCATGGAAGGCTGTGATGTTTTGATGGAGCATCCTTCCATATCTAGGTACCATGCGGTGGTTGTTTATCGAGGGAAATCCACCAATGAAAATTCCACCAAATCTGAGGGGTTTTATATAATGGATCTTGGAAGTACCCATGGAACATTTGTTAATAAAACAGAACTGGACAAAAATGTTTATTTCAGATTACGAGTTGGCTATTTGGTTAAGTTTGGGGGAAGCACTCGTTTGCATATTCTGCAGGTAATATTAGTATTCAGTAGTGGTTTTAGGTGGGGGCCAGAGGGGAGTCATGACCATAGACTCAAAAGCTTTAGACAAAAAAGGCCCCACAAAATAACAAAAAATATGGAATACTGTCATTTGGCCCTGGGCTTGCATTCTCTAAAACTGCCACAATTTGTATTTGTGTAGATTTGTATTACATATTAACATTTGCCTAGAGAATAATTCAAATCATAATACAACATATTTAAATTAAACAAAAGCTCTAGTTTTAAGACCATCCTCAGTGCTAGATGAAATAACAGAAAAGCTTTTGCTAAATTCAAATATTTTGTATATATGATATCAAATTATTTCCTTTCTCTTTCTGGCATATTGCTCTTAGGAGTGCCAGGCATAGAGCTTTAATATCATTTCAAAGAATTGATTCTGATTTCAAGAAAGCTATTTACTTCATTTCAGGGTCCAGAGACAGATCAAGAAGAAGAAATTGATAAGTCAACATTCGAACTGAAGAAGGAGAGAGAGATTGCCATTGAAGAAAGGTCAAGTGAAATGATGGTCGATGATGGTGGAGATGATTTAGAGAACAAAGAAGAGAAGGAGGACGAAGATGGTATTTCATGGGGAATGGGTAAGCTGGTTAAAGTTAATCTTCTGCTATGATATTGAGCTACTTTTCAATTTTATCTATCTTCTGGATTGCAACTTACAAAATATGGTTACCGCTAAAGATTTTTCACTCATTAAGATACTCTTGGCCTCTTGGGCAAACGGTATTCCCGCCAATTTGGTTCCTTTAAGAATGGAAATAATTTGATCAAGATAATATAAAAGATAAAAGTAAAAGTAAGATAAGAGGCAAGATAATATAAACAATAAAAGTAAGTAAAAAGTATGTATTCTTTGGTCAAATATGAGACTTGGCTTAAATACTGAAGGCCAGTTATTTAATATTCCTTGTCTATTTGATTAGGGGAAGATGCAGTGGAAGAAGAAATGGATTTAGAAAAACTTTTGGCTGATAAAAAACCGTTTGAGCTGAAAGATCCGAAGAAAACACTCAGAGGATTTTTTGAAAGAGAAGGTTTGTACAATTCACCTGACTCACAACATAATACTCTTATGAATCAGTCAGTTGCAAAGCTGTCATCTTATTAGGTATAAAAAGATAACGAATAGAGCTGTAGTTTTGAAAGAAGCTTTAGAAGATCAATCTCATAATTTGTGCAAAATACAGGATTCTTGGAAAACTCAAACCCACAAATATTCACCTAATGCATCAAGGATTCTATCCACTGAGCTTTTGAAACCGCACTTCAAATCGTATCCAAAACCTTATCCATCACAATAATTACACCATCACTACCAAATGTAGAACTTCACCTTTTAAAAGACTAGAGTCTTACACCTAAGGGGGCTAATGTTTAATGAAGGATGTATTGATTCAGCAAATTTTAAAGTTGTCTAAGTTGCTGCAGTACATCTCTCTGAAATATAAAAAACCTGGGAGTCTCCTGAATCTTTCTATTGCTTCTTTATTTCATTACCAGCGATTTATTGGGATATTTACCTGATCTGAAATCTGGCTATGATAAAAATCCTGAGAATCCAAGAGAGTAAGAGAGCCTGGATTGATTCTAACAGTCTAATCACACACTCTTTAACTCCTATTGCATTACAGCATATATTTATTACTCATTTGTTATTCATTTTTGTCTCAGGACTAGATTTGGAATATGAAACAGATGAACGTGGTTCAGGAAACAGCAAAGTTTATGTTGCACGAGTCAAGTAAGAACCAAACATTTAAACTGATATAAGATTTTCTTTAGCCTTGGTGGAGATGATAGAATTCAAGAACTCTGCCTGATGTAATCTCTGATGCGTGTCAGACGCATAACTTAACTCTTATATTGTGTTTTGCTATGTTTCAATTTTCTCCACTATTCTGAAGCTCTTACCAATATAGCCAGAAATATCGGAAAAATAGCGAAACGAACACATGGATTACCTTAAGCTTTATAGGTTGACACTCAACAGAGTATACCTCAGAAAGGGAACAAAACAAAAACCTAACTGATTTTTATATCCAGATGTGGATTGAAATAGGCCAATCACTTCGTCTTACTCTGTTGGGTGTCAGGTGAGAAGCTTAATTAATCCATGTGTTTGTTTTGCTATGTTTCCTATACTTCTGGCTTTTTTGAAGTTTTATATCAATCAAAGACTGCTCTATACCAATCAAAGACTGCATGAGTGAGAATTATTAAGTTGTTTTTCTTCATGCTCCTCAGTAACCAGCAACATACCTTAATATTTCAGGCTGCCGATTGAAGATGCGTCAGGCGAAGAATTAGTTGCTGAGGGTTCGGCATCAAAAAAGAAAGAAGCAGTAGCAGCGTGTGCTTTCGAGGCTTGTAGAATCATTGATGCACATGGCATGCTCAGAAATGCTATGCATGGTAGGTTTTGCAGTATGCGAAATGCATTTAAATACAAAATGTAATGCAGTGACATTTAGGCCCTGTTTATGCTATACCGGATAGCTATCGTTGCTTCGTGATTTTCGGTATCGGAGAGAGGGGAACCTTAAACATCATGCCACATCTATCCAGTTTGAGAGGCTCCATAAATTGTATCAAAAATCACTTCGCTTTGTAGGTGATATGAAAATCCCTCTGGCATGGTTGTGGCAGGATGAAAATTATACTTTCTAATATGGTGTAAATGGTCACCCTATCTAGGAAGGGCATTCTACGGTGCGATGCAACCATGACTATCCAAGGTCTTACTCCAGCTTGTCTGCTTTGTAGAAAAGCACAACAAAAATGGGGGGATGGGGTTTTTCCAGATCTCCAATGGTAAAGGAGTGTGCATGGAGATATATGGAATCTATTAACATTAATTTTCTGAAGCATAAATGCATTATATTGCAGTTTTGTTGCATCAGGGTCTCTATTGATGCATTCAAATTCAGATGATTTCCATCAGATTTAGTTAGACTGAGCATTTTGTGATGGGCTTTTAGTTAGTGTCATGGCCAGCATTTGTTTCACTGTTATGATCATAATTTAACCTGTTTGTTTTCAGAGAGTGAAAGATCGAAGAGAGCTAAGATGTTGGCAGAAAATGATTATTACGACAGCGATGAAGATTCCTTTCTTGATCGGACCGGGTCAGGTAAGATTTTTATTTGTTGGTGCAGCATTCATTCAGAAAGTATCCAGAGCTATTTAAGGACAGGAGGGGTATGCCTCCGTGACCACTGTCGTAGCTCCAAATCTGCTACAGGGAGAGTTTAAACGCGCACCACACACGACAAGAACCCAAGAAACACAACAAAAAACACACTGGGTTCAGCACAATTGATGCGGTTTGCTATAAAGAAAATTTAACTCAAATTAACAACATAACATTAACGAACGACTAGCCTACGTGTAAATTTAAGCAAAACGAATAAAGTCAAGAACAAATTACAACTTATAAGAACGAAGAAACTGAATAACAAATAAATAAACTAAGTACAAAAAGGAATACTCACAAACTTTATTTGTGCGTTACAACTTATCTCACACGGAGCTTCAGTATTCAAAATTGAAGGCAGCTCGTATGTTTCTACAAAATCATTAACTTAATTTGTTTGAAAGAGACCATTCAGTTTTTTTGATGTATAAAATTATTCTTTTTCCATTTATAGTCGAAGTAAAACGGCAGAAGCGGTTGAAAAGGGCTGGAAAGGCGGAAGAAGATAAAGCTGAGACGTACGAAAGTCTGGTAAGATTACTTTTTCTCTTAGGCTTGAACAGTTTGGATGCAAATATTAGTTTGTCTCCATGTTGGGATGAGTTAGGGAATCAAAGTTGGTAGTTTTATCAACCACCTTTCCCTATTTCAATTAATGATCTGAGATTGACCCAGGTGTTTTTGAGTCAACTTTTTTTCACAGAGAGTCGTTGGTTCCAAAATTCTTTGCGAATTGTAACAAAAAGTGTGAGAAAAGAATCAACCGGCTGTGTTATGTAATGCGAAAAAGCACCAAAAAAAACACAAAAAACACAAGGTGTTTATTGAGAGGAAATACAATAGATCATATTTGGTTAGCTTATAGAATGAAAAAGAGCTGGAAATTCAAACTAAAGCTTGCCTGAATGTAAAAGTGAGTATAACTCACAAAACTTAGAGAACTAAAGAATTGGTCCCATATTATTTGATGATTCCCAAATGCATTTGTTTTTTTGTAGGTTGAACTACTTGACTCTGCTGTGAGAGAAATCGACAGTCTTCAAGAAACTCTGGAAAAAGACAAAAAAGGTAAAAGATATTAATTCTTATACCTTCTAACAACAGTTATAGTACTTTTAACAATTCTTCAACTTTTGATATTTATTCATGAGACAAATGATTATTGAGGTCTCATTGAGATATGAAACTCTAATTTTTTCCAGAAATTTTCTTAATCACCATATCAAACGGATCTCTATTCTATTTCAGCTGCCAACGAGGAAAGCCAGGAGGATGTGGACGATCTTGATCATTACATGCAAACCGTCACATCACGACTTGACAAGAAAACAAGAGTTTCAATCAAGCTGAGACTTACAGTTCTTCATAAGGTGAATATTTAAGCCTATTACAGACTTTGATCAATGCATAAATTTCAATCTGCGTCTCACTATAACAATTCATTGATCGAAATAATTTGTAGAATGAGAATTGCCTAGGTGGGATTTGAACCACAACATCTCACTATATAAGAATTTGTAATTTAACAGACTTTAGATGGTAAAAAACTTCAAAATAGCCCGAAATGTCGGAGACATTGCGAAATGAACACATATATAACTTTTTTCTTCTGACACTCAACTAAGTAATAAGTCAGAAAAAAACGAAACAGAAACGTAACTGGTTCTCTTTCTGACGTATTACTCTGTTGAGTGTCAGACGAAAAGTAATCTATGTGTTCGTTTCGCAATGTTTCCGGTATTTCTGGCTTTTACGGGATTTGCTATTTGTTTTCTTAGTGATTATCGTTCTCTTTCTGATGCACTAAGATGAGAATCAGACCATTGTGATTTCCTATGCCGATTTTACGTTATTTACGTTAACAATAAGGCTTTCTTGATTTGTACTCAATCTATTGCTAGGGTAAGCCTACTTTTGAACTTAGTCCGGACAATAATAACTGTAATTCATTCTATTCTACTTTAGCTTACTTGTCCCATCGGAGGACCCTGGCCTTCTAAAGGGAGTCTCGGGGTCTTGCCCCTTTATTTACCAACCCCCATTTTTAGATGATTTACTTTTGAAGAAAGTATTTCTTGTGTTGTTCTTTAGAACTGAAGAAGTTGTGTTTTGACTTCTACCCCTTTTATGTTGCGTTGTCACAAATGGAAATACACCATGAACAGAAATATGCCTTTCTTGTCACGTTTTAGAATGTGATTTGAGAAAAAACAAGGGTTAGGGTATTTTACGCTAAAGTAAATATAAACAAACTCACTCCATTATGTTTACAGGAAAGAAGACGCCTGGAAAAGCTGATTGCAATAGTTAAACCAGTTTCTTTGCCGAGTATTCAGAAATCCGTAAATAAGCCGTAAGTTTTTCAAGTCATTGATTATTATCATTATATTCTTGCAAACAATTATAGTTTGAATGAATTATTTCATTTTACAAGGACAAATAGAAATTACTCACTCTTATTCGAGGTCTAGAATAAACGTTCACACCAATATAAGGCTGCTAAAGTAACAATGAATTAGCAGAAAAAATAACAGGAAAAGATTTTGATGTAACTCTCTACTTGCAATTAAATAGATAAATAATTTTTGTACAATTTTAACTTCTATTCATTCACTTTTTAGTGTTGTCCAGGTACAGAGAAAGGAGAAGACAGAAGGTAGAATTTATTTTTCACGGATATTCTGTGCATTGAGGAATAGATATAACTTGTCAGACGTGAAGCTGGGACTATTGTTTAGTTTGCTTAGGCCCTTGTTAGATAGTGGACTTTGTTGATAAAGACATCTGAGTGGTTTTAACGAACTGCTGAATCACGCATTGGCTGGAATGAATTAACAAGAGGAGGAAAAGCAAGTTGGAGAAATAAATTGAAGACCTTTGCATGGCGCCTGATCAAGACTAGGGCCCTGAACCTTCGGTTTGAATATTTAGCAAGCCATAAGAATAATAACCTTCTTTCTAGTTCCGTAGTTTTAGGTAAATTTGTTGAAGTTATCAGCAAAAAACAGACCTTTTTAGAACTGAAATCTCTAGAAAAAATTATGTGCTATGCTATTTGAATTAGAAGGGAAGGTGGATCGTCTCCGCCACACTCTTCTGCTAACCAATATTCCAAGATTGCCACTTTTTGTGTAATTGCCGTCACAACCCTTCGATTTCTTCTATTACCTTTTCTATCTAGGCGCGTATACCTTGTGGATTATTTTTTCAAAGTAATCAATACCTGTTCACTTGGCCTTTTCGTCAAGTCATGTTTTCTGACATTTCATCATTTATATGTTTTCAAACAATTACAGAAAAAGAAGAGATTCACACCAAAGAGCAACCTCGTAAAAAGAGTCAAGAAGAATTCCCCTCTAAAGAAGATGCCAAAATTCAACCAAAAAACAACAAATTAAAGCAAAATCCTGCAGAAAACCCCCGCAAATCAACGAACCTCAACTCAATGGCAAGTGCTCTAGCAAGGATTGATCCTGCTAACATCGATGAGAGGGAAGTTGATGAAGATTCCTCCGAGAAAATAAACAGGCCTAAAAAGGTATGTTTTGGCAATCAATTTCATCAATATTTTAAGCCATATGCTGAATAACGGATAATTGCAAAAAGTAAACCATTGCTATAAAATTTTTGTTATTATCTCATCAAATCTTAATAAACGTATTATCATCTCTATATGGTAGGCTATATTGGTTCCGTTGAATGATTTTGGACACTGTACAAAGACTCATCAAAGAACGGATGCCTCTGTTCACTAGCAACTGCTACTTTAGGGATGATAAGTTGGTATCAGTATCGATGTATATCCTTCTGAACCCGAAGCGTGGGTCTGCAAAAAGGGGAAACCAACTTGAATATTTATAAAGCGACTCTCCAAAGCTCTCTAAAGGCACAGCATTGGAACCAGAGAATCTGCAACATGGGGCAGGGAACAACTGTCACAGATTGTATAGAGAAATTTCACTTAATAGTCAAGAGATGTGTATTTCTTACGTTAATCTTACCTCCATCCCTAGAATTTATATTTATATTAATTTCAGAGCAAAAAGAAGAAGGTTTATGGTGCGCAGATGCCAACAGCTACAGATTCGAAGTTTGCTGATTGGGTTCCACCTTCAGGTACAGTTGTGAACAATATTGTGTTTTAATTTTCGTTCAAGTATTGCATATCAAATAGAATAAATTCGCATTGCCTAAAGTTAATTCATATGATATTAGTGTGAGCTCATTGAGTATTTCATTGATTTTATTTTCATTTTAGGCCAACTCGGTGACGGAAAGACTCATCTGAACGAGAAGTTTGGATATTGATTGGATTCTGACATTCACGAACAGGTAACAAGATGATGATTGCTTCCACTGCTTACAGACGAAACCTTCACTACTGCTGTCTGTTGTGGCATCTGCAATAAAACTGCTGTTCTGGCAACAAAAGGGAAATGCAGGACAGTGGAAAAACTATTTTTAAAGAATGGATATTAACGAATTGAGAATTGGAAGTGTAAGAATATGAATTTAATGTTTGTAAGAACATGTATCTTCGCAGCTAAACATAGACCAAACCCCAAAGGTTTATCCCAGATTTGTATTTGTACATCACTGCATTTGGCAATTTTCTAACCTGTTGAAATTCAACCATTGGTGAATCAAGATAGATTTACGTCGTATGATTATGTTTTATTATTTCTATCAATGTCTGGTTAACTACTCTAGATATTGACAGTATAACCTCTATTAACAAACACCATTGGGACCATTATTGTCCGTTATAGAGAGGTATCCGCTGTAAAGAGGGTCCTTTTAATCACTACATGAATTTTGGGACTCTAGTATCTGTTCGTTGTATGGAGGTGTCCGTTGTATAGAGGTGTCCGTTGTATGGAGGTGTCCGTTGTATAGAGGAGTCCGTTGTAGAGAAGTGTCAGCTGTAAAGAGGCTGCTTTTCATAACCATGTGAATTTTGGGACTCGAGTATCTGTCCGTTGTATAGAGGTGTTGGTTCATGAAGTTGTCAGCTGTAAAGAGGTTGCTTTTAATGACTATGTGAATTTTGGGACTCAAGTATCTCTCCCTTGTATGGAGGCGTCCGTTGATGGAGGTTCGACTGTATTGGTTAAAACAAACAAGCGGCCTACTTCTTTAAGTGCAGCATAGCAACATATAGTTTTTATCAACTATGGAAACAAATATTTAGATGCATTAATATCTACATTATCATGCTTTGAAGGAGTTGCTCACGGTCTTAACTGTCCCATTTCTGCTACCTTTGATTTGTACAGAAGGATTTATTTGTTAGCTTGCATGTTTGCTCTGTATTAGAGATTTGTTTGTATTGTAGTAAAAGGGCAGTATATCAACATTTCTATTAAGAAAAGATAACAACTTTTTTAATATTTCTCTCCTTTGTTTTTGCAATCTTAAAGTAGCCTGGCGTGCAAACTTCACAAAGAGGGAATTATAAAGTTTACGATTGCAATTACAATAACACGAAAAATCGTTTATGATGGTGGTTGAACTGATGCATGTTATATAAAGTGGCACTTCGAATTTCCATCTTGCCTTCATCGCATCGGTGAATTTCACAAAATGGGAGCAAAAGTGACAAAGGGGGAATCAGAGTGGTCATTCTCTGACCAACCACATGCAACAAGAAGGGTGGAAATACTAAGTGAGTAGAGTATTTTTGAAATTAGGGTTTGATGAATTTGCTTTCCCTCCTTTTTTCAAAAAACATACACCCCTAAATCTGAGGTTGGAAACTGACGAACTTGCCTGTAGCCAAGACTTTGGACGCGGGTGGAAAAATTTCGAAGTCAGAGAACAAATTTTTCGTTGGGGAGGGCTTGGAACCATAAAACGGATATGGACACTATACGAACGACAACTTTCAGAATCTAGGCACATTTATATTTCAATCATAAAGCATCCTGTTTTCACACGTATTCTCGCCAATATTTTTTCTGTTTTTATTATATAAGGTGCATCTGATTACAAAACCACTGTGGTTACTTGAAAATATTTTGGGGGCAAAAAGCTGAGTCAAATTGCCCCATTGGTGGCAATTCCATCCCGTGGCTTCAGGCCTGCTAACGAATTGTCTTTATTTTTGATTGCAGAGAAATACCCGGAGATCAAGAAGCTGATGGTGACAGATCATTGGTTCAAATATCAAGTAACGGCCTTAGTGTTCCTCCAGTTTGGTATGATGTACCTCGTCAAGGACTTCTCTTGGTCTCTCACGTTCCTTCTGTCCTACACCGTGGCAGGACTGATCAATCACATGCTGTTACTTGCCCTGCATGAAATCGCTCACTGTGCTGCCTTCGGATACTCCAAACCAACACAAAACCAGTTATTCGGCGTATTTGCAAACATTCCCATCGGAGTGCCTTGTGCCATCTCCTTCAAAAAGTACCACCTCGGTCATCATAAGTTTCTCGGTGATGTGCACATTGATGTTGATCTGCCGACAGAGACCGAAGTGAGGATGTTCAATAACAGATTCACCAAGTTGATTTGGGTGATTTTGCAAGGCCTGTTTTATGCTTTCAGACCACTTATTGTCCGTCCTCTATCCCTGCAACCATTAGAGGCCGTTAACTCGATTGTTCAAATTGCTCTTGGTGTACGTCTATCTTGGGCCTAAACCTGTATTTTACATGATTATGGGCTCGTTTCTTGGGATGGGCCTACACCCAGTGGCTGGGCACTTCATTTCGGAGCATTATATGCTCAAGAATGGGTTTGAGACGTATTCCTACTACGGCCCACTCAACTACCTCACATTCAACGTTGGTTATCACAACGAACATCACGACTTCCCTAATGTCCCTGCCTCCCTTCTACCTAAAGTTCGAGAGATTGCACCAGAGTTTTACGAGAATCTGCCATCACACAATTCGTGGACTAGCGTTCTATTCCACTTCATAAATGACACAACGGTTGGAATCCACTCGAGAATGAAGCGTGACGCAAATTTGAGGGAGTTGGCCAAAAGAGATGCTAAGGAATGTCCCACGAATTAACACTGCATAGTTGAAAAACCTGATTAAGGTGCTACAACTCTTCCGATTTTGCCTGGCACCTATCAGCACTAATACTTAGATAACATGATATCTATTTTCAAACATATTGTCACACTTTTTTTATTTTGATTGATTTTCTGATACCTTATTCTATACCAACCCCTATTTGATGCTTGTGGTACTGCGTGTGGCCTGAAACCCCAGTCAAAACTTTTACATATACTGCATGGTACTACTCATACATATTATGATTATTCATCTACCATATCCTATGACCCAGGCAGCTTTAAGATACTGATTGAAAATATTTATAAAATTTTTGGATATCTTTAAGTTTTTTTAATATTTTTAGGGCTCTATAAATTAAATGGACTAATGGACTAGTTATATGCCCGTATATATCAAAGTCTTGAGTGCCCCCCTGGGTTCTAGTATGCACTTGATATGTTAGCTGCAAGAACAATCAGGAAAAATCCCCTAAAAATCAGCATATCTTCAATATTTTTAGACTCCAAATCAATAGTTACTCTTTTTAAGCCATGCCAAAACCCGCCAAAACCAAAGTACCATAGAGCGAAGTCCATGACATATTGGGGACTCCCCAAACATTGCTAAATCACTATGGGGAGTGACCTACAAGAATAGAAATATCTGCTTTCTGATTGGCTAATGGGTTACAGTAACTCATTCTGATTGGATAATCGAAACGACTCACTAGTTAACACCTTTCCAATCTGCCTTTCTTGCACTGGCATGGCCGATGAACCGATGTGAATAAACCAAAGCTTTTTATTTTCACTCTCAAATTGCCTTAACTGATAAAATTGTTCAGCATGGGAGCTAAAGTCACAAAGGGGGACTTCGAGTGGTCTTACTCCGACGAACCTCATGCCTCAAGACGAGCGGAAATACTAAGTGAGTAGATAAAGTTTCGTGTAGCTTGGCTAGGCCATTTGGTGTGCTCTTCGCAGCTGCCTTATCTTTGGGCATTTCCGTTCCTCTCTCATTTTTTGAGTTATTCAGTTTCGTTTGAGGTCTGATGCCTCACCTTTATCTTGTTTTACTAATCATAAGTTTATGGTATGCTCAATAACACTCATTTGATGAACTCAATTCTTTCTAAGAAGCTTAGCATCATACTTTTGGAATTTTGCGTCTTGCATAACATACGGAGAGCTTCTAATTACGAAACCTTTGTTTATATTCTTGACTGAATATTCCAAATATTTCGGGTGTTTTTGACTAAAAGAGTAAACTATATATTTAACTCTAAATGTGACTTTATTAATCTCTATGACTTAGTCCAAAGTTTAATCACGAAATGAAATTGCTAGTCATCTTATATTTAGGAGCCACGCCCCTAAAAAAATAACAAGAGATGCCCATTCAGAAAATTTCGAAATATATTTACATTCATCAGGTTATATCTTCAGAAGTGGGCTTTCGGTTTTCAAGGATTGCGCATTTTCCCAATCTTATCCTGTCTTATGTTTTATCACACAAATCTAGCTTTTTATGATGTACTTTTCTGCAACAGAAGTGATTTAAAGGATTCAAAGTAAGAACAATATCAAACCTGTTGTATAAATTATTTTTGCATCTTGTCCTGCCCTTAGATACACTAGAATACTGAAAGCATGTTTTGGGGAATCCTCTGACATAGGCTTTGCAGGGGATATCACATCACTTGGGGATATCACCTCACTTTGGGATATTACCTCACTGTGTGGCTTTTCAGCTTATGGTACTGCTATATTGGATTTTGATATCAAGTTATGAAAGCGTTATTTGTTTTCCCCATTTTAAATTACGGATTTTATGGTTCGTGGATGATTTGATCCCTTATACTTTATTTTAGATTGTATAATGTGTCAGTAGGTTTTAGTTAGTTGACATCAATAAGCTTTAATCTTTATCATTATGCAGCCAAGCAAACCAACTTAAGATCAATTTATTTTCATTATCATTATGGTTTTCAGCCATGGGATCTGAAGTATTAAGTTTGTTAGTAGAGTAGAAACTTTCTAGCTCTCTGAAATGTAATCAAAAATGCAGTTGCATAAATAGGACCAGGGTCACACTCCTTTCATTAATCTAGCTTGACAATGGACCAATACCTAAAGAAGAGGAAAGCCTATTTGCCTGCAATTACCATCATCATCATATCATAAGCATACTGTCTAGCTAAAAACCAGATTCCATGGAACGTTTCATCATCGACTAAGGATTAAGTTTAAGGGGGTTGGTTGAAATGGTGCTAAGGCCCTATTAAGCTAAATTTCTTATTGCCATTATTCTCACTTGCAGAGAAATACCCGCAGATCAAGAAGCTGATGGTGACTGATCATTGGTTCAAATATCAAGTAACGGCCTTAGTGTTCCTCCAGTTTGGCATCATGTACCTCGTCAAGGACTTCTCTTGGTCTCTCACGTTTCTATTGGCTTACACAGTAGCAGGCATTGTCAACCACACTCTGCTACTCGGCCTACATGAAACCGCTCACAATGCCGCTTTTGGATACTCTCATCCAATTAAAAACAGACTCTTCAGCATATTCGCAAATCTGCCTATTGGAGTTCCATGTGCCATTGCGTTCAAAAAGTACCACCTCGACCATCATAAGTACCAAGGTGATGTGGAGATAGATGTTGATCTGCCAACCGAGACGGAAGCTAGAATGTTCAACAATCGATTCACCAAGCTGATCTGGGTGATTTTCCAAGGTGTGTTCTACAGCTTCAGGCCACTTATTGTCCGTCCATTGCCAGTTCAACCATTAGAGGCAATGAACACAATTGTCCAGATTGCTTTCGATATATTGGTGTATGTGTATCTTGGACCAAAGCCTCTAGTGTATATGATCATAGGTTCATTTCTTGGGATGGGCCTACACCCAGTGGCTGGGCACTTCATCTCGGAGCATTACATGTTCAAGAATGGGTTTGAGACGTACTCCTACTACGGCCCACTCAACTACCTCACATTCAATGTTGGTTACCATAACGAACATCACGACTTCCCTAACGTCCCTGGCTCCCTTCTGCCTAAAGTTCGAGAGATTGCACCAGAGTTCTACGAGAATCTGCCATCACACAACTCGTGGATCAAAGTCCTATTCGATTTCATCAATGACCCGGCTGTTGGGTTGTACTCCAGAATGAAGCGTCACACAAATATGAAAGATGTGGCCAATGGGAAAGTAGCAAATGGACAGGCAGCTAAGGGACATGCGACCAATGGGCATGTTAAATCGGAGTAGCTTTTTATTTTGCAATTGCTTCTAGTTTAATTAGTTTCAAGGTTTATGGTCATTGATTAATGCACTGATGAGCTGCAAATGCTTATAAGCATGCGCACTGATGAGCTACAAATGCTTATAAGCATGCGAGTTAATGGGAAGTAGAAAAAAATGGCAATAGTTACGAAAATTATGTCTTGAATTTACCTATTGTTAATTATCTATTTATTTTTGATGGGAGATCCATTAAAAGATGACAGATCTTATTTTATGCAATCTATGGCTGGAATATAACCCTTCCCATGCTTAGCTACTTTTTCAGACCTAAACCTTCCATTGCTACAGCCTTTTCTTTTGATAGCAATATGTTGCTAAGGGCCATCATCCTATCATGCATTGTATGAAAAAGATCATCATTGCAACATATACTCGGATTTAGAGTTAGCCTCCAACATGGTTATTTGACATTTAAAGGAGATTTTTAGAGTAAAAAAGAGCAGGTAGAAAGATCTTTTACATACCATAATATAAACTCCTTATCTTCAATTTGAAATTAAGTTTCAAAACATAGTCATAAGAAGGCTATATTTTTCCTGTTACTTTGACAAATTAACATCCTGAATTCTATAACAGAGTATTTTTTCTTTCTGCTCCTGTTGCCAAGTCTTGCTGCTGCTTTTTTATAATTTTCTTTGAAGCAAGCACATCGAGGTCCTCTCTAACATCGATATCATAAAAGTTAAGTGTAGACTTTTATCATAATGATAGCAACTTTTTGCCTAGCTACAAATTGGGGCCTTAACAGATTTTCAGGGGGTCTACAACCCAAATTATCTGTCCTTGATGTTGTACTATAGTTTATGAAAATAATTTCAACATATAATAAGCATTGTTATTTATAGAAATCAACCTCATGACAATTTAGTATTTTTACTTGTTAGTATCAAAATTAGTTTCATTAATCTAAATAGTAAGCTGAGGGCTGGATTGGTAGATCAATAATAATTAGCTTTATCAGTTATCTTCTATTTAGTTTAGTAAAAATGTATTTCTCAGTGAAGCATTTATTGTTCTTATAAAAGTCATGAATAGACCATATATTTTTTTTCTCACTATTCTCTATTGTTTTACATTAAGATAACTATAAGTTTAAGAAGAAGGTCAAGTAAAGCCACAGGAGATTCTCTGCCTGCCTGTCTTTCTGACCAAGTTGCAATTAAGGGACGTAACCGCACAAAAATAGCTCCGAAACTGTTTTAAAATACTAATTTATGGTCTCCATACTAAACAAACTTTTTCACTCAATTAATTTTAATCACACAAATACAATAATTACACAATGTATGTGATAATGATCATCAATAATGATAATTTATCATTCAAAATTAGATAGCCAGTAGAAATAGCTGTCTTCCATAATTGGGCAATGGGAATTATTTGCCTGATGAAAGTGATGGGACATTCACGATGTGATGGGTATAAGAAATCTTTCTCGAAGCGTTGCCCTATCTTATATAAAATGCTTGTCATGATTCGACTATCATGTCAAATACTTAGTAAGAGCTAACCTTGATAAGACCAATTTTGATTTATTTTGTTAGATATTTTTTGTCGGGAACATTTTATCACTAACAGAAAGGTCTCCTTGTGACATTCACAGAATAAGCATTATTTTTGCAAATTCTCTGTTTGAAAGAAATAAAAAGTGTAAGTTCATTTGGGAAATTATATTTTGACAGAGAAAGAAGCGCCACATGAACATCCCTTTTCTGCATGTGGATTCTTGGCGATAATGAAGCCAGCCTTGATCATTTCAACTTGATAGTCCACTGAGGATCCTTTGATTAACTTCAAGCTCTCTTCGTCTATTACCACCCTTCCGTCTTCTTTCCCAAACACTCTAAATAAAATTTACATCATAATGAATCTTCAACTTTTGTTTTTGTCGCTGTACATAAGGTCTTAATTCTGGGGAAGTTTCGTTGTAGATGTCTGTCTCCAGAAATATGATTCAGGCAGTTACAAATGGTAATCTTGGTAAAGAATACATATTTAATTGTTTGGTATGTTAAAGATATTTATGAGAGGTACTCCCACTTATTGGAATGAAACTCTCCCAAATCTCAGTAAAGATACTACAAATTGCATTGCGTTGGTTGCAATCAATTCTTATACTGTGGTGGTTTCTAAACTTACAGTTTCACTTTAGGCACAAAACGTTTCTAAGTTTTCCTACTCTGAAACCCTAGCTTGCTTGATGCCACCTTATACCTTGATCAAGGGGCATTGTTGATTTCAGGTTGATAAGGATAAAGTTTTCAGCCCTTGAAGGAAGATTGGTCTTTGTTAGCAAGATTTTGTCCCTTCACACAAGACAGCTCATTTTATTATGTTGATCATATATTCTCTGACCAGTTCTCTTCATGTAATGAAACCCTTCCGTCAATCAATAAATTGATCGAGCTGTAGATCAATAGACCAATAACTTAACCAACCAACTGTAAGCACTGAATAAACCAAACAACTATCAATCAGCTTCTATCAAATAAAACTCCAATGCATTCAAATTTCTCACCTGTCTTCCTCCTCAAGATTGGTGTCTGTGTCGATTTGAAATTTGTATTGAAATCCTGAACATCCCCCACCTTCGACAAATATTCTCAGGAATTCTTCTTTTCCAAGAACTTTTTCCAGTTGCTAAAAATTAGAGTTTTATCATCAAATTGTTTTCATTGGCGGTGCCTTTAATCAATAATTGAAAAAGGAGTGTGACGTGGGAAGTGAGGTCTGGAAAAAAGTGTCTCAGGGTGCAATGAAATGATGATAGGGCCTGGGACCCTTTACAGAGACTGAAAAATATGCACTGCATACAGCGCAGTTTCGAGTAAAACAATAGATCAAGAACAATAGCCAGGCAAGCAACTTCAGAGCACAGTGTGCAAATTTTCCAGTCAGGGAGTATAGCACATCTGCATGAGATTTCCCAAGTTTTCTATTGTTGTAACTATTGCTTTATCGATAAACTTGGGCATCATGAAGTGCGACACTACAACCTAGGTCTATGTCTATGATTTTCCAAGCTAGAAAAACTCCCACACACAGTTTTACAAGTTTTAGCCCCCATTTTTCAAACCATACGATCCCTGGGTTTCCTAAGGTATTTACCGGGCCTAGTTTGCAAGGTTAGCAATCAGGGGTTTTAAAAGCAAAATAAATTATTGAGGGCTTTTTTCAATTTTTGTTATTGTGTTGTAATTATATAATTCGTTAGATTTAGGCCAGAAGGCCCTAAAAACAAAACCTTTGAACAGCTCTCAGTGATGAATATCTCTTCAGAATCAAAAGCTGGTGAGAAAATCTGGAAATATCTTCTTCTTTTGTTAATTTCTTGTACATTAAAACGCGAAGCAGCAAATATTCGACTAGGAACTCTTGCAAATATTCTGCAAAGGCAGCCTGTCAGAGCTGCCATTTTGTATGCTTTGAGATTATAGTATGCATTAAGATACGCAGTCTTTGCTCTGTTATTCTAGGCTCTATCATATTTTGACTAATAGTAAAATAGTAGCTATTTTGTGACTAGTACATGGAGTATTTATAGAGCAGATTTGTACACAGTGGCTACGTCATTGGGGATTTTAGGCCCACAACATCAGGAAAAGCTTAGCTGACTTTAGAGACTTTAGAAGCGAAAGAAATGCCAACTAAAAAGCGCAAGTATGAAGCAAGGTTTCCACCGGTGAGTGAATTTCATATATTTCATGTCAATTGTTCCTTTGGTGCGATTCCCTGTGAGAAATTCGTCTGGTTTGAGCTGCGCGGAGGAGACAGCAGGATGACGAGCTTCCCATAACCGCTGCTTGCTAACCGTTTCTCGAATGACTGATTTAAGTAGAAGAGGAATTGTGCTAGAATTAGATGAAAGTAAGAAGAAATCCCTCTTTTGCGTTTCTGACACTAATAAACGAATAAAAAAGGCTGTAAATCATCTTCAAGGACCGTATAAAAGATGAGATTATAAACAGTTTCGTTTGGTTTGTTGTTGTAACGGACCCTGCTGTTGCACTTGGAGTAGGACTTTGTTTGGTCAGATTAGATTCTTGCAAAAACTGTAACGTCATCTTTTCATACTTCTAAAAGTTAAAACTAGTTTTTTAATTTATTTAGGGTCATTTGGAAGTAGTGAATAGAGCGCTTTTTTGTCTGGCATCATTTTGATGATAAGATTTCACGCGGCAATCTTTACCCCTTTTTTGCATCAAATTATCTCCATTATTCAAATCTTGATGAAAACAATGACAAAGATATTGTTTGTTAGTGTTATGAAAATTGAAGCCTGTATTCATTTACACAAAAATGGTCTGAGTCAAGGAAAAATTGATGAATGACTGAAGACTTGTAGTAACATGACTTTCTTAGTACTTTTGTTGGAGTATTTCTATTGATCCTTTTGTCTTGCTTGGGCATTTAATTGGTCCTCAGAATGGCTACTTTTCATTGTTTTTCTTGAAAAAGGGGCTATATTCCCCTTGCCCTCAACTATGGTAGTGTTCAGCACATTTTTTTTATAATGGCTCCGCTTTATAAGTGTTTAGTCTATTCAGATCTTTGCATACCAGCCTAGCCAAAACTTTTACACACTTATCATAAAACTCACTGCTGTTAATCCCCAACCCATAAACCAGAAAGGGACTAGAAAAATCAATATAAAGTTGTCTATGGTAGCTACTCTATTTCTTCTATAACACCGTAATTTTGATTAATGGTAATGCAAGAAGGATAAATGGGGCATCATCTAAATGCTGAAAAGCATCAAAGCCACAAAATTTCATGCTGATAAATCTGTTCTCACAGACCTTTAGACTGCCTCTCTGTTACTGTGAACAAACATGTATCTCCCTTCCTTGTCATGTGTGCGGTTTCACACAGTTGTGTCATGAAGGATGGCAAAAGATAACATAAAACATTGTAAGCTAAAAAAGTAGAGTTGTGGTATGTTTCCCATTGTTCTTATCCCCCTCAGAAGTAAATTGTAGCTTTAGTTATTTCTTTAAGTTGAAAATTTTTTTGCAATACATCGAAACATGATGTCTGTATTTCTCTGCAATCTTAGAAAATTTATTGCTCTGTTGTGAAATCCTGGTACCTGCTTTACTTCCATCAAAAGAACAAATAACATCACACAGTGATATCACAGATTGGGACCCACAGTTTTTTCATCTGTACCTTGTCTAGCTTTTAACTCCGAAAAATTTAACAAAAAGCTCAATGAAATGGTTTTTTACCTTTGAATTTGAATTCATTTCGTTTACAGGCAAGGATCAAGAAAATAATGCAAACGGATGAAGAGATAGGAAAAGTGGCAGCTGCGGTACCTGTTATCATATGTAGGTGATCTTTGATTTTACATGTTTTCTCCATTCAAGCTATTTTCTACTCCTGTGCTTATTTGTAAATAATTGATAAGTCATAGAGTTTTGATTATCAAAATAACTGTTCCTGTAATCAGCAAATATGAAAATAAAATTTGCTTTTGACAAATCTGCAGGAACGGTATTGAAATCAAATAACTTGAATTATACACCTGTTAATTGGTCTCCCTGAATCTGAATGGTTATTGAACATTTGTTAAATGAGCAAGCTACATTTTTCTTGTCCTTGGCCATTGCATCAATCTGCTTGAATCAGTCTTAAAAGAATACAGATTGAATCAGTCCTGAATCTATATTCTTTTAAAGCTTTTTAGTAACTTTTTAGTTTTACAAAGGCATGTTTCAATTTGATTTGCTTTAGGCTCACCTTACATCTTTTGGTTATCTTCTGCTGTTATTGCCCAGGAATTCTTTAGATATGGGTATGATTGAGCCAAGCCTGACAAGAGTGCCCCCTGCTGTTTGACTAGCTTGGCAAAGATTTATGGGAAATCCTTGTTTTTGAAAAGGAACCCAAAGTCGCATAAATTTGCTTTGCTGTCTTTTAGAATAGCAAAACAGTCTTTACTCAGTAAAGATCTTAACGATAATGAGAAAAAGGCAGAAACATGAACTAAAAGCACTGTGATACTCAAGCATTTTCGTTACGCTCTTTGGAATAGTCAATAAGATAAAGAGCAAAAATGAAAACACATAGTCGTACTCAGTGGTTGATCGTAATGAAGATATTGGGACTGGGAAAACTACCTTTTCTGTCAACACAATTCTTTACCTTTCTATTCTTTCATTCTGTTTATATAAAGGCTCTAACCACATTGCCTAAATTCTTGGTCAAAGAATCTTTATTATCAGAAGTCAACAATTAATCCCCATCTTTTCTTTTATACAGCAAGAGCATTAGAAATATTTTTGCAGCAGCTGGTGGAAAAATCCGCTGAACAAACCCACGCAAAGAGAGCAAAAACAATGACCACAGGACATCTGTAAGATTATATTTTTGTCTCACTTCTTAATTTTATGATTATGTACAAGGATGCCAGGGAGGAGGGTAGGGGGCGATCACCCTCCTGTTCTTTGCTTGTGGCAAGGAAGGGGAAAGTGCCCTTTTTATTTGTGTGAATTGCGTTTTCATGTGTTCCAAAGTGCCATTTTAAGCCATTGAGGGAATATCCGTGGAAACCCCAATTCTCAGTCTATGTTGTCCTTACCAACAAAGGCGTCCTCTTTGCCTTTGAATCGCTGCAGTGTCCTTGATGATATATTTTCATCAGAAGGCTTGCATATCAGTGATCTATTCTTATCAGGCCACACTTGAAACTTTTCTCACAACCATCATTTGATCACTTCTATTTTCAATTAGATCTATGTCCAAACAACTGTCAAGAATTACTGAAGTGTGCCAAAAATCTCATCTCTATTATTCACCAAGCTTTCTATTAATTGCTTGTGTTCCTCTGTCATGAAGCTGAAAGAAAACCATGAATCGCTTTTTACAGGATCATGCAATTATGCACATATTGAGTCCCTATAGACATCTATTGTAGCAAAACTCTCCCAAAACTCAGTAAACTGACAATAGATAAATATAAAGGATATAACCCCTTAGCGATTTTGAATTTTCATATATATCAAAAACTAATATATCAAGAATCAATATCGTATGCCCTAGTTTTTAATTTGCTGCACATCAAGTATGCAGAGGGCGCAATAGCTCTCTCAATCACCTGCTCCTTGTTCTTGTAAATTCTTGAGCACTCTTTCTGTATGTTGAGGTCTAGCCATATTCTACCATATTAAATCCAACAATTATGAAATTAATTTTTACAGGAAACAATGCATAGAATCTGAAAACCAATTCGACTTCTTGAAAGATCTGGTGGCAAATATAGCTGACATGCCAAACCAAGAAGACGATGATAATGGAGAATCTGGAGAAACGAAGCCTAAAAAAGCGTTAGTAGTTTCATGTTCTATTTCAATTGATTTTTCTTTGTTTATCTTTGATTTGATTAAGCGTACCTCTGAGCATACCATTAAGATTTCTCTACCTTCAGTGTTAATGTCAGGTTATGTTAACAATACGAAATGTGCAAGTTATGGATAGGCTTTCGTTTTCTTTTGTAGAAGGAGGCCTAGATCGACAACAGGTGAAAAGAAGAAGACATCGAAGAAAAGATCGAAGTCTTCATCATCAAATGACACAGACGAAGAAGATAATCCATCTGATAATGTAAGAGTACAACCGTTCAGTTATTCATATCTCGAATCGAATTATTCATTCAAACTAAGACTTGAGCCTAAGTTCTTTGTAAAGCCTGGTTTTTGGTTGTTATGACTGAACAAGGAATGTTGTAGAGAGTCAACATGAAATTTTTGCTGCCTGTGAACTATTTGTCCGTCATTCAGAGACATACATTTTAGAAAAGATGGTTTATAGAATATTTTCGGTACACTGGTACAAACCAGACAAAATATTCATTGAAATCTAATGCTATCTTCCTACCATTTTAGAATGAAGAAACGACGACTATATTCCCTAGAGCCTCGAGTGATTTGCCAGGTTCTAGTCACCAAAGCGAGGCCACATGCACCCGAGAACCAGCAACGACACAAGTAGCAAGCTCTTCAACGTCGAATTCGTACGATTTACCAAATCAGTAAGTTTCATGTCATTTCTTGTAGTTTCATGAGTTTGTATATAATCTCCTCGTCTAATGAGCCAGCAACACAAGAAAATGTGTTTCTCATCATTGACAGAGATAGCTACTGGTCTCAGTTTCTCTCCTGGGAGCTTTCTAGATAATGCGCTCGTTTCCTTCATAAACATAGGTTTTGAAGCTTCTACGTGGCTGCAATTATTTGATGGTGTCCGTCCTTTTCCCTTATGTCTTTATAAAAACTTATTCCTCTTTCAATTAATTCTCACTCTACCAACACTAACTAGCCCTGCTTGTCCCATGTAATTTACATTAATTATCAGATTGAATTTCCAATCTTTTGCTTTATTTGTTTTATTGTTATTTCTATTTCAAGATTAGTAATTACCTATTAACAAAAATCAGTTTATAAATTGCTAAGAAAATATATAAATTCATAAGGCTTGGTATATAACACGGGAGAATGAATTCTCACAAGGGAGCTAACACAATTCTGATCCTCTAGGTCTATACCCACCAAATGAGAGTTTGCTAACCACTGTCCTAAATTGCAATAAAACCAGTATTATGCTTGCAGTACTATGTAATTATTTGCTTGAAAATTAAGTGACTAACTTTGATTATTTCCCTCAGAAGCAACCCTTTCAACTCTTCAAACCTCCAACGCATGCCAATGATGTTGAAGCCACAACATGATGATGATGATGATGACGAAGATTACGACCAAGACGATTAAACACGTGACCAAATGACGTATTGAGGTATTGCTTGCAAGCCCTGGGAACTCGTTGTGCTGTGACTGCTCCCCAGGCCCTAAGATCAAGTAACTGATCTATATTTGGCCTTGAAGGGTACTAATAACCTAGGGGATACATGACCTATGGGTATCTGAAGGGGGTGTGCTGAAGGTAACATTTAAGCAAGTATAAGCCTTCCCTCTTCTAACTCGGTCAATAATTATTTAGGCTATGTTGTTTTTCATTGCTTCATCTGTAGAGAGGTAGTCTTGAAGCCAAAATAATGGGCATTGTATTCTCGTTGCATCAGTCTGCGAGCATGAAGAGACTTCAGACTAACAAAAGACAATAATGCAAGCCGTGTGACTAATTTACTAGCAGAGCAGAACGAGAGTGCATACTAACAAAGGCAGAAAGTGGAAACAAGTACCGTTTTAGCACAAAAAGATAAAACAAACGACTCTCATATGACCATACTTGAAGTCATTGGAAGGACTGCTTACTAAGTCTCAATCGCCATTTCGTATCTGTTGTTAAAGAAGCTTGTTACCAATGACCTTATTAAAGGCCTCAGATACCCCGTAACCCATTACGTCATGTACCTCCTAGGCAAGGAAGTTTACGAACATTTGGCAGTTTCGTTAGATACTTGTATATACATAGATAAACTAGCTTTCAACCTTTTTCATGTGGAATAAGGAATTAAGTAGGACATTCTTTGATCGTTACAAACTTGAATCGAAATCAAAGCGTAACATCGTACGTACTACTGTGATAAGTGATAGACGCTTAGCTTCAGTAGTTTTCATGTATGCTATGATTCCAATTTTTGAACCCGAGAATACCTCCCCTAGGCCCTAAACTCGGAATTAGTTAGTTTTTCTTTTTTAGTACCAATAATGGGTTAGATTTTTTAGTTTTTTGGTCAAAAGTATTTTCTGAAATTTGAATCTGGACATCGATATATATTTTGAAATACGATTGTTCAAAGTTTCAATTTTGAATACAGAGGTGGAAAAATGTGTTTGTTCTAGATAATTCATAATAATTGGTGACTTTATCATCACAAGACAAAATCAACTATTGCAAACTATTTTTATTTTCTATAATCCGTGTTTGTCAAATCATCAAATAGTGTACCATCTAGAAGTAGAAAGTATACGTTAGCTATCTAAAGCATAGTGTAAGACCTGTAATTTAAGGGTTGATTTCCCTAGCAAAGTCTGTTGTATTTGCGTCTTTTAGTGTAAAGTTTTCTGTAATTTTCATTGTAATATTTCGCAGCCATGTTCAAAAACGTAGTGAGAAACATATTTTTCTTTTTTGTGCAGCTTTCTTGATCTCCCAATGTGATATCCGTGCAATTCTCGAAGTAGATTCACACCTATGTATTTTATTCATATCATGTTTAGATGTTTCTTATTTGAATTGATAAATGACACCGAGACAAGAAAGACAAGATTGATATGACTTTAAATGTGGTGAGAGAATTTGCCAGCTCTCTGCAATTCCAGGCAAAAAGGCAAATGGAGTCACGAGGTGTGGTCTCATCGAGAGTAAGGACCAGGGTCACACTGCTTAATTAGTTTACATATTCGTGCGCCCTTCCTGCATTGTTGAAACCAATACCTTACAAGAATAGTAAAAATATTTGCCTTATTCGAAGCTTGTGTAAAAGTGTTTATTGTGTCTTACTGACTCTAAACAACAACAACACCATTGCTAGCTACATGAAGTAACTCTGAAAAGCTGATCATGAAAACTTGATTATCTGAACTATGCACCAAAACCCATTTCTTAAATTAGAGCTTTCTTTAGAATTAGCTTCTTATGTCCTTTATTCAATCCTTCTTAAAGTACCAAAGCTTCCCAAAGGAATAGCGTCTTTTTAGGGGCTTAAGACGGTAAATAGGCGACGTGTTGGGGTCAACCAAGAAGGGTGACAGATTTTGCTTAATAGTATAGATGACCAACAATGGGCATAATGCATGGGCCTTCCATCATTGCAGCAGGAATGAAAATTTACTTAGCTGTTTCATGAATTGATATAAAAGAATACTTACTCTCACCAATTTCATCATATCCTTTGCATGTTTATTAGACTCAGAATCCTTCAAAATTTTGGAAAGACTCTTGCTGGAGAAGTAAAGCAAACAAGACCATCGTTAAAAAGTTTATCATCTGTTGTGCTAGGCCCAAATTCAAACATGGCTGAAAACGAGACCAAAAACGACAACGTCTCAACAACAGAGGCAATCAATGGTGCCGAAGAGCAGCTTGTGACGATAGAATCAGTAGTTGCGAAAGATAACAAGGGAATAGATTATGACAAGCTAATAAGTAAGTTGAGGTTCTAGGAGTTAATTTGATTTTGTCTCCATTTTCTTTGTCTTTGTTTTTTTGTCAACAAAAACAGTTGACTGAGGGTGGTACTATGTAAATATATAACAAAAATAATAAGATTAAACGGTTTAGTATTGTAAAGATAATGATACAATTTTACGGTTTTTCGAAATTATTCCTGTTATCTAGTGATATCACTTGATAACCAGTCTGCAGAGAATGGCAACTGCAAGCGCCAGTCAATTTGTCAGAACCTTCAAGTGCACCAAAATCTAAGCCTTGCACGCATAGATTTGCATCAAATAACAGTTTTTCTAGGGTTTCACAAGTTTCCAGACATTTCTGGGGGAAAAAACTCGCTCAAAACTCCTATGTGCATGTGATGCACGCCGGAAATTTTGTGCTGCGCGCGAGATCTTGTCGAGTTCTGCCATGCTCTGCAGACTGGCTTGATAACATGTATGATCCAAAAATGTCATAAAATTGTATCTTTATTCTTACAATACTAAACTGTTTAATTTTACTGTTTTGTTTGTTGGGATTGATTGGTTGTACTAGAGTGCTGTAAAAGAGAAAAATGTGAAAGATAGGTAGTGAAACACAACTAACTAAAGGCTTCTTGTCTGAAGCTCATTGGAGTAACTCACCAAGTCCACCAAATTTTGGCAAAAATTGATTATTGAGTTTGCACAGTGTTGCACTTGATCACCAGAATTTAACAATACAAACAGAAATATATAACAATACAAAATGGCTCACGCACACCCAAGCTTTTGTTGAGAATTGCCATGCTCTGCAGATTGGTTGATTATCAACAACAAAGCTGATAAGAATTTTTTCAAGGGGCTAGAGTCATAGTCGTAGTCCTCAAAAGTCTGGAACATGCCTTTTTTCCCCCATTTTTGGAGGACTGGTGATACCATTTTGTGTATTGAGTGAATGGATATGCACAGGGTGCTGCATTGTAGGATCAATTGATTCAGACATGTCTGGAATGGAAAATCAAATTAAAGAATGGGTCACATGCTTTTCCTCAGTGTTCGTTGGTCATTCTATCAGGAAAAATATTTGAATCTTTCCAGCAATAAAAAAAACCTTTTGTGAAGATGCAGTTACTTACAAAGTACTTGTATTCTAACTTGAATTAATTTTTTTCTTAGAACAATTTGGAAGTGCCCCAGTAACAAAAGAACAAATTGAAAGAATAGAGAAAATAACAGAAAAAAAAGCCCATCACTTTCTAAGAAGAGGGATTTTCTTTTCTCAAAGGTATAGTAACATACCATTTGGTAATCAAAGCCTTCTCCATTTATCACTTTCTATCTAGCGTTTAAAAAAGATTGTGCATAGGAGAGGAATTCCACATTCTTCAGACTCGAATTCACAGATGGACTCTCTGTGTTTGCCATAACATAAGACCAAAAGTTGCCAACCCTAACCCCTCCCTAGAGCATGGATCTGTGGATGAGTTTATCTGGGCCTTCCTTCTAAACGCCTGTGCAAACCAATTAAATAACATGTGGAATTCCTCCCCCGTGCAAAATCCGTTTAAAAGAGTGGAAACCAAGTCTCTCTGGTAAAATATATTTTGCTTGATTTGATATACTTATTTGATTATTGTTGGGGGGAAGGTGGAGTGGTGAGATGAATTGACCCTTGTTCAAAACGCACCGGGTTCGAAACCACCTTCAGACCTGTCACAAAGTGTGAGGAGAAAATTAGCCAGCTCTCTGTAATTTCAGGCAAAAAGGCAAAGGAATCATGAGTTGTGGTCTCATCAAGAGGAAGAACAGGGCCGCAATGCTTGATTAATGTACCTATTCAGTGGGCCCTTTGTGCTTTGCAAATTAACCAATACCTTCAAGGGCGGTGCTGAGGGGTATTCAAGGTATTCACAAATACCTGTTTTTTCCAGCAATGAGAAAAAACATTTTTTGCTTCGGAATTTTTATTTCAGACTTTTCTTCCGATTGATTTTAAATCAAACATCCACCTTAAGAGAGAGTACTTTTGGGCTTCCTTTCAAAGACAAAGAAATATTTGCTCTGTAATCCATTCTAATGATGTGATGATAGCAGTGGTAAAGAAATTTCGACATCCAATATCCAATATCTCACCGAGGTCAACCTATTCGAGAGGATTCTGAATATATCAGCTTTGTTTTCTCAAAACGAAAATGACGTCGTCATTCGACAATAGACCGCTATTGTATCAGATTATCATTTTGAAGGGCGCTTTGGCTTCGACCTATTCAGAATGGATCTGAATACCCTGACTAAAACGTTGCCTTTTTCGTCGTGAATTTTGCTCAGGGCAGTAGCTTTTCTCAAAATAAAACGTCAGGGAAGAACTGTTGAAGATTTCTCCCCACTCTTCGAGTGGTTTTCAATGAATATATGGTGGCGAGGGAGAGATGGAAAAGGAGTGTCTTCCAGTTAGCCTTGGCCTAGCTTCTATGAGCGATATAACTATCAAAATTGAGTTGCCCAAGGATTAGGAAGGGTGAAAATAACCAATTTTAGATGCACGGAAATCTTAAATGTGCGATAAAATACTTTCAAAAATGGTAAAGGAAAGACTGTCGTCTCAATGAGAAGTAATGCAAACAAGGTGTTAGTTTCAAGTTTTTTTTAATTGCACTTTTTCGCCTACCTTGTTCAATTTAACGGCAGGTATTCAGGTTCAACTTCAAATACCTCAGCCTTTTGGCGGCTGCTCTGGATGGGCCTGAGGCCGATGTGAGCTCTTAATGACATTAGAGTAGCAGGGGCTGCTACCCTACTGCCCTACTGTTGTAATGGGCTTTAACTGATATTTGCAATTTGCGTTACATTTTCGTAAGAAACCTTCTAGCAAAGCCTTTAAAACAACTGTTAAATATTTTCTGCTCAGTGATGCACAGAGCATGGCCTCAGCTTTCTAGAGAGGGATTGTATTACCCCCTAACAATTTTTTTATTTTTGTTCAAAATTCCTGAATACCTAGTCGAAAATGCTGCGCGCCCTCCCTGAATACCTAACAAAGATAGTAAATGTATTTGCCTATCAACCTATTAACAATATACCGTTTTTGTTTCAGAGACTTGAATAACATACTTGACCAGTATGAGAAAAAGAAGCCGTTTTACCTCTACACTGGGAGAGGCCCGTCCTCTGAAGCCATGCATCTGGGTCACTTGATTCCATTCATTTTCACAAAGTAAGTTAAGCCTTAATCTAGTAATTAAATAACCTTGGTCATTTGGGCTATAGATATAAACTCGGGGACATAGCCAGAGGGGAAGCTATGGAACTTCAGTATCTAAGCTCATAAACCAGGCCCGGTCCAACCATTTCGGTTGGTGCAGCTTTGGCCTGACCAAATTTTGGACTTAGTCACTCTGGTCTTAGAAAAACAATGTTGCTAATATATAACATTAGATTCATACGGTAAATTTAGGTTCCTTTTTACGTAAACTCTGTTCTGAAAATTCACTGAAGTGTATCTGAGAGAATTAAGATTTCTGAATTTTTCTTGGTTTTGTCCCCAGACCAACTGTTTTAATTTCAAATCTAACAAACTATGAACAGATTCCATCGGGTCTGCAAACTGTCATTGTGCCTTCAAAAAAAATGAATTGCTTGTTTGACACACTAAGGGACCGTGCACAATGATCGGTTATGCATTTAGCCGAATTTAGCCGAATTTGGATTTTTCGGCTAAAATAAAATTCGGCTATATTTTTTACAAATTCGACTACGTAGCCGAATTTACCGAATTTATTCGGCTAAACTTCGGCTAAACTTCGGCTAAACTTCGGCTAAAATTCGGCTAAAATTTGGCTATGGCTGAAATAAACAATTGAATTGAAAATCCCACGAGACGGCTTCAACTGTTTGTCTTGTTTTACAATTATCTCAACGATTGTGTCGCCGTGGCTCTGAAGTTTGAAAGAACAACACTTCCAAACAATAACTGAATAGAAAATATTGTGTTGGAAAAAAGCTTCCAGTGTTTTATTCCCCGTGTAAGCTAGATTTGCTCAATAAACAATCCTCATGCGCGCTATATGCATGTTTTGTTGATCGCTAGCTGCTATGGCTAGTTATATGAAAAAGACTTTTTAAACGCAAAAAGAAAGTGAAATAAATTCGTATTGTATTTCTTTTTCTTCTAAGACCAAGGTTGACTTCAGTTGCATTTACTCAATTTTTATAAGAAACCGCAGATAAGAAACAGTAGGGCTTGATTTTCAAAACTTAAGAAGCTTTGGTAGGAGATTTGGTGTGAACCAAAAAGTTAAGAAACTTTTCATATCTTTCCTAACGAGAAAACATACTGCCACACATGCTATCACACGAGAGCATTAACTTGTAAGGTATTTTGTTTTGTTTCTAGCTCAGTTTAGTTACTTATAATAAGATATTTTAGCTATTCGCTATGAAATTTGCATTTATTCTTACTTCTTTATATCCATTCATTTAACGCAGTGATAGAAAAAAAAGAAACGACGGTATATGAAGGAAAATCAGCTTTTTATGTTATGAAATTTGCTAAGAAACTGTTCGTGCCATGATTAGGGTGAAATCTAACAAACTCTGGTACGAAGATTTACTATAGTTTCTTAAAAAAATGTGTGCATTGCATACTGGTAAAACGACACAGCCAGTCACCTTCCGAGTTGTCTCCGAAATTCTTTCTTATAAGAGGAGTGTCTTATTGGCCTGCAGATGGTTTCTTATAGAAAACTTTTTATGGAAATTCATGATGGACGTTTCTTGCTCAACGACTAAAGTTGTATGTTGATTTGGCAAATTTATTTCTTAAAAGGTAAACCCTCTAGACATAAACGCATGCACTCGCGGGACTTTCAAATTTTTATTCACACAAGCTCCAATAGTAAACATAATTCCCTCTATTCAATTTCGTAAACACCATTTGGCGCTTTTGTTCTCAAGCAACACCAGCAAGCCTCGAGAGACCTGAATGGATTAGAACATGATGAGAACATTCGGCTAATCAAAATAGCCGAAAGTTAGCCGAAAAATAGCCGATAATTAGCCGAAAAATAGCCGAATTTTCCATAAATTCGGCTATTTCAAAAATTCGGCTATGAAAAATTCGGCTAATATTTTACAAAATTCGGCTATTTACCGAAAAATAGCCGAATTTAGCCGAATATTGATAGCCGAAAAATAGCCGATCATTGTGCACGGTCCCTAAGGCTCTTGAACGGCGAGTGTCAACGTTTTTTCATAATAATCTCTTTATTGATTCAGGTATCTACAAGAAGCCTTTGATGTGCCATTAGTGATTCAACTGACTGACGATGAAAAGTTCTTGTATAAAGACTTGACTGTCGAAGAAGCACATAGATTGGCAACTGCTAATGCCAAGGATATCATTGCTTGCGGTTTTGATGTCAACAAGACATTTATCTTCTCAGATATTGATTACATTTCGTAAGTTTATTTGATTCAACTTCATATTCTCTTATGTATCTACCACAATTGTGATATACCTCAGCCAGATCTTGAACCCCGGACATTTCCCACGTATTCAACGTCCTAGTCAGAACAATAAGTTAGCTCACGAGTCTTCTTGTGCATCCAGCTACAGGCCTATGCACAATTAAATTTTCTGATGAAGATTGTACCGATTCATTAAAGAAATGGTTTTTTTCAGAATTGTCACAGTAGAGGCATCATTTCCTGATTCAGATCAAATCCTTTGCCAGTGCCATGTTTTATGGAGTATGGTCTAATTGTCTCAATCCCTTATTAGTTGATTTATTTAGCTATTTATAGCAGATACTCATTTCTGGTTCAAGGGCAGACTCCATTTCTACTCTTTGCACAAAACAGAGAGGCAGGCAGTACCATATCAAATACATTTGTGTCATTTGAAGGATATCTAGAGCCCTTTTCTATGATGGGAAGAATCCCTTTTTTAAAGATTGATTTTTAGAGCCTTTTATTTTGATGGATTGATTTTCGTAGGCAATCTCAGGAATTCTACAAAAATATTCTGCGAGTTCAAAAATGTGTGACATTTAATCAAGCACGAGGGATTTTTGGTTTTGGTGATAGTGATAACATTGGTAAGTTTTTAACTATTATTTAATAAGTCATAGGTCAAGCAACTTTTGTATCTGCCTAAACTTTTCAAAGCCTTATTTAATGAAATTCATCATTTGCCCTTTAGGTAAAGTGTCTTTCTCTGCGATTCAAGCATCTCCAAGTTTCAGTTCATCATTCCCTCAGATATTTGAAGGAAAGAAAGATCTTCCGTGCATCATTCCTTGTGCTATTGATCAGGTATATTAAACTCATCACATTTGCTTGTATCATTGTACAACAAGCTGAGTCACTTGCTGTGTGGGGTTAAAATGCAATTATTGGGAAAGGGGCTCGACTCTGTTAAATGGTGCATAAGCCGACAATGTCAATGTTTTCTGGAATCCGTTTTAGCTGTAATGAGAAATCATTGACAATGGACTAGAAGCTTTGTGCCACTGTGCCCAGTAGATCTTATAGATTCTATACGGTGGCCCATAACTGTCACGTCAAATTAAAGCGTCACAACAAAACAAAGCTCACGGCCAAATAAAAGTCACAGCAAATTAAAGCTCACAGCAAATTCAATTGAAAATCATCATATCAAAATAAAAGCTCACAGCAAATTAAAGCCCACAGCAAAACAAAGCTCACAGCAAAATTAAGCTCACAACAAATTCAAATTCTCACAGCAAGTTGGAAATTCTCACAGCATATTAGAAATTCTCACAGCAAATTGGAAATTCTCACAACAAATTCAAATTCTCACAGCAAATTGGAAATTCTCACAACAAATTCAAATTCTCACAGCAAATTGGAAATTCTCACAGCAAATTGAAAGTTCTCACAGCAAATTGAAAATTCTCACAACAAATTCGTATAGAGAATGGAAACGAGGCCACACGTGTTGCTTTTTATTTGAAGTGTGGATCAAGTAAGTAGATTGTGTATTTAATTTACTTCATATCATTTGCATTACTTGTTTCGAAAACGATTTAAGTCCCTAATTCTAAGGCCATTTAAGTCCCTAATTTGAATAAGCCCCCCTCTGAAGCATCGAGTTTTGAATAAGCCTCCCCGGGGCTTATTCGGGGGCTTATTATTCGAATTATTAGGGTAGGTAGAACACAGACAGGGTACTACCTGGGTAGAACAGATACCTTAGGCCCGTTTTCGAAACAAGTAATGCAAATGATATGACGTAAATCAACTACACAATCTAATAACTTGATCCGCACTTCATGCAATAATTGGCATTTTGATGCAGCTCGCTGCCACATGAAGGGCAAAACATTTTGCTAGGAATGGCTGTTCTTTGAAGAGTCGAATCGAATCGAACATCCAAATAAAAAGCAACACGTGTGGCCTCGTTTCCATTCTCTACGAATTTGTTGTGAGAATTTTCAATTTGCTGAGAGAATTTCCTATTTGCTGTGAGAATTTGAAATTGCTGTGAGAATTTCCAATTTTCTGTGAGAATTTCCAACTTGCTGTGAGAATTTGAATTTGCTGTGAGAATTTTCAATTTGCTGTGAGAATTTGAATTTGCTGTGAGCTTAGTTTTGCTGTGAGCTTTGTTTTGCTGTGGGCTTTAATTTGCTGTGAGCTTTAATTTGATGTGATAATTTTTAATTGAATTTGCTGTGAGCTTTAATTTGCTGTGACTTTTATATTGCTGTGCGCTTTGTTTTGTTGTGACGCTTTAATTTGACGTGACAGTTATGGGCCACCGTAATTCTATCTTTAATCATACCATCATGTCAGAGCCTAATGCCTGTGTTACAAAGTGTTACAAAGATAGCCAATGGCATGCAGCAAATGTCAATATCGTGGTGTAGCCTATTGGTTAAGGCACTAGATTTCTAATCCTTGAAGGGTAACCTTTTTGGGACCATGATCTTCAAGCCATCAGCCAACTCAGCTGTCCATCCTTCTGAGGTTGATAAATGAGTAGCCAGAATACTTGTTCAAGAATATCAATTCTGGGGCACAAGCTGCAGGTCCACACCAGCTGCAAGCTGCCATTATCCTAACCTGTGTTAACAAAAATATGCCTGCTTGCTTGTTTTCAAAAAGATAGGAATACTCTATTTTCCTGAAAAAGACCTCTCTTTCAAAGATTCAAAAACTCGACTTATAAAATGCTCAAACGTTTGATATAGATTATGAGGGACAGTAATGTTGATTAATGTTTTTGTTTATTTCAGGACCCCTACTTCAGAATGACAAGGGACGTTGCACCAAGACTTGGTTATCAAAAACCATCACTCCTCCACTCAACCTTCTTCCCTGCTCTCCAAGGAGCAAAAACTAAAATGAGTTCTAGTGATCCCAATTCATCAATTTTCCTCACAGATACGCCTAAACAAATCAAGAATAAAGTACGTATAGACAAACTCATCAACAGATTTATCTATTAGATATTGTAGAGTTGTAATGGTTTTACTAGCATTTTTACAGTTAATGTTGGTTAACAATATTTGCTTGACTTTTCATTATCAAAAGTAGAGAGTTTTTGGAAAACATAACTCGGAATCATTGCCATCACATACTTACTATTCATGTTTACTGATTTGTAGGTAAATAAACACGCATTTTCTGGCGGAAAAGACACCATAGAAGACCATCGGAAATATGGAGGGGATATCACAGTTGACATTGCATATCAGTATCTAACTTTCTTCCTAGAAGATGATGACAAACTCCAACAACTCAAAGAGGTAAAAACTGTTTTTTGTTCTCTCAACAAATCTACATTTTGGACTCTGATTCTTCTGGACAAGTTTGAGATAGCAGAACCCCATTAGCTGTGCAGTGTGTGGGATTCCAGAAAATTCTTGAACAAAGCCTACAAGCTCAAGTTCTTAAGAAGACTCCCAAAACATGTGTGATAAAGAAGTCTCTGCTATTGAATTACTTATGAAAAGCCTTGAAAGATAACCAAATTTTACCAAATTTATCAAATTTAGAGTAGGACTTGATATATTAAACACCCCCTGCTGTTGACTTTATGCTACACAGGCATGTGTTTAATCATTCATCTACATTTTAGAATTTTAATTTGGTGAAATTGATTAAAGCAAACAGTTGTAATGTATCGATATTGTTTGTTTAAATAGGATTATTCAAGTGGCAAGATGTTGACAGGTGAGCTAAAAAAAGAGTTGATCTCCGTGTTGCAGCCACTCATAGCCGATCACCAGGAAAGACGTAAGAATGTCACAGATGAGATGGTGAAGCAATTTATGACACCAAGAAAATTAGCATTTCAATACTCTTAATCAGAAATAAAATAGTAAATTAGATATAAAATTTACAATCGTAGAATCATAATACAATAAGATTAGCTGGAAACTCCTACCAGTTTTTTATATCTAGTTTTACTGCTGAATAAAGTTTTTGCTTCAGAGGTATTTAAAGCTGAACTTCTAATCAAAAGTGCCCAAAGATTAACGACATGATAAGTCTACCAAAGTCTATTTTCAACTAATAAGACTCCCTAGGATAGATGTAAATGATCAACAAATTATTGAATGCGGCAACATGATTTGAAAATCAGTTTTACTTGTTTTGCTCGTAAATCACTTTTGACACCCTTTATTTTTGTCAGGCAGAGATTCATGGAATAGTACACTAGATGGTATGATATGACATGGAATAAGCTTTTTTGAGGGCACTAGTACATTTTGACTGTAATCTCACTCCGGTGTTGGTGCCTTTCCCTGGGGACTACTTCTCCGCACTGATGGTGTTTGTCTAGGGTTATTCAAATCTTCCTTCAATGCATCTTTAATGTCTTCGATTAAGTCTTCACTGATTTTGTTCTCTGCTAAATTAACTTCCTTGAGTGACGTATCCTGGTTGGTTATCAAATCGTAGAAAAACTCCCCTCCATCATCTGTGATTCCACATCCCTCAAAATCTACAACCTGAATAGTCTTTGCTGCAGCCAAGGCAACAGAGAAAACACCAGCCCCGAAATCTCCAAGATTGGTATAATCAAGGA
Organism: Pelagia noctiluca; assembly: GCA_963924455.1. Lineage (NCBI taxonomy): Eukaryota > Metazoa > Cnidaria > Scyphozoa > Semaeostomeae > Pelagiidae > Pelagia > Pelagia noctiluca. The sequence continues at coordinate 17,509,810 of OZ004320.1, read as the reverse complement.
ATAAGCTACTCAATGAGCAAGAGTTTGCAATGGCCATGGCGAGCTGCGTCCAGCCGTATGGTGTTATGTTTCGATTTCCAGTCAATGTAAGCTCTCGTAAACCAGCTCTGTCTTCTGCACATGCAATAAGGGAGCAGACATGGCCCAGTCCCGTGTCGCCAAGTTTGCAGTCACCCAGATCCAGTGATTGGAGCTTTGGGTGGCCTTCTAAAGCTGGCTGTAGGATCGCCATGCCTTCGTCATGCAGTGGAGTTCCATGCAAGCTGAAAAGATTAATGGGTAAATTATCAGTTAGATATCACTCCAATGTTTTGGATAAGGTCTGACAATAAAGTAAGTGACTGTATTTGGTAAAACAACTTAATATTGAAATAAGAGACAACGAAATCGTCAACTACACCAATACGGAATCAAAGGGATAAGATCTTAAGAGACTGAAATATCGGAAACATAGCAAAACGAACACATAGATCCACATCTGGGTATATAGATCAGTTAGGTTTCTGTTTCGTTCTCTTTCTGACGTATTACTCTGTTGAGTGTCAGACGAAAAGCTTAAGTAATCTATGTGTTCGTTTCATTATGTTTCCGATATTTATTCTGGCTATACTGAAGTTCTGTACCATCCAAAGACTGATCTTAAGAGACAAGAGATACTTGATGCAATAGACACTATCTTAGAGCTGAGCAAACTTTCTTCTTATTTTTGCTTTTAGCGCAGATCATTTATTCCTATGATTCTGTATTTGCTTAAGCTGACTTTGTTGTTTTGCTCTAGTCTGTTGTTTAGATCAGGGACAAAGCCACACTCACAAAAGCGACGTTAAGGAATTATTTTCCAAAATCCCATCTGCTAGCCATTTTATCCTTTGTTTGGTGTTCACAACTCCCAGGTTCAGATTTAACTGAGCAAGACTTTCATTGTTCTTCAAACTCTCTGAAAGTCTATGGAAATCGTGGTCTTCCAATTTGCATCCTCGAAGAGACAGCAATCGAATTGAATTGCTGTCCAGAGATTCGCAAATGTCCTTGACTTCAAGGCCTCCAAGCTCTTCTCCAGCTATCTGCACTGAACCAAGCAGCATTTTCTTTTCAGCTCTTCAAACTTTTCAAATATGAGCAAACAGCCTGCAATAGGATCAGGAAGGTCTGGTTTATTTTGTTTTGTTCTTGACCCTTTTACAATGGCCTCTTTTCGATGTGGACTGTTTACTGTTAAACTGTTACTATGACAACGGCTATGAAACCGCGGGAAACAAAAGCGGATTTTGCGTGATTCATTAAATGACTTTGCTGTTTGTTTTTATTAATTTCTTCTCGTATTTTATCAATAATTGATCTACATTATCTAATGCATAAAACAAGACCAGACTTGCATCAGCAATTGCTCCTTGCTAAACTCGCATTAGCAATTGCTCCTTGCTAAACTTGAAAGTCAAAATAACTTGCAGTCATTGACCCGCAGGAACTCGCGAATTTGTTTTCAAAATTTTGCGGGTACTTGTTCGATTTGATGGTAGTAAATTAAATGTTTTCTTAAAAATGGCGCCCTGTAGAGCTGCAATAAAGTTTATCTTTTTCCTGATCATTGTCATAACTCTGATAAATTGTCAAGATAAATCACGTGAGTATGAAAGGATATGAGGTTTTGCATTTAAACCTTTTCAGCTCATAAAACTTGCTGGTCCATTAATTATAAAAACTCCTATTTTTTAAACAACAAGAAACAAATCTTTGTTTTTAGGCCTAGACTCTATAGGCCATATCTTAGCTTCAACGTACCTGGGCAAAGCTCTACTACCATAAGAATAAAATTCTTGTCCTGAGTCAAATCAGGATTCATGTTCAGAATCAAAATTGGAACAAAAATTCCTGGGTTTGTAGGAGAAATTACAGAGCTACTTTCTTAACATACCCTTTCTTATGAAAAAACATGTTCACTACCTCCAATAGAGTTCTAAAGTGGTGACGTCACAAAAATCTATCTTCAGAATTTCACCATTTGAAAAATGACTTTCAATAGGAAATCCCTGTATTTTTTGGTATGAACCGGCCAAAAAATAAAGGGATTTCGTATTGAAAGTCATTTTTCAAATACTTATATCTCAGTTAATATCGACATACAGAGGTGATTTTGCATTACTGATAGACCTCATTTACTACACAGAAAGCAAGCTATGCTACATTCAATCCAAATCGAGCATAGAAGTCTGAGTGGGGAGAAAATGAGGGTGGGTAAGTGCAAGGAAAATGTTTTATTGCCACACCCCTTAATCTCCTGGGGGAAGGGGGCAACTCCCTTTTCTAACAAGGTTGTTGTAAATTTCTAGATAATCAAGAGAAAGTCATGCTTGGTTTTATCTGGGAAAATCCGAGAACAGAGAACCACAATGCGGAAGAAGTTACGGTTGACGGAAGCAAGCAAGAATTGCGATTAACGTGCATCTTAGATCCACCGTTACCTGTGACAAAGGAGAACTTCCGAGCAAGAGACAGCATTGTACGATGGAATAAGCTTCATAAAACGCACGGGCAAAACTTGAATGATATTTTCTGGTCCGATGACCAAACCATCACTGCAATATCGTTGTCTAATATTGTTTTGAGGCAACTTGGGAGTTATGCCTGCAGTTACAGGAGCTTTTTGAAGATTATCAATATCACAGGTGAGGTCTCCCAATATTGCTACCATTGAATCAATTTTTTTTTATTCTTTGTCAATAATAGCTGCACAATTATCCAGTCTCGTGCTTATAATTCATAATAATCAAAAAATCTTCAAAGATAAAAGCACACCCCAGTAGAATTATAATGCGTTGAATTGATTCCTTCCAATATGGCCATTAATGGCTTCATTTTAGAAGGGCAGATGCTTGATCCAGTCTTAAGAGATAAGTGGTCCCCAGGGGCGGCGCTTGGGGGTATTCAAGGTATTCACAAATACCTATTTTTTCCAGCGATGAAAAAAAACATCTTTTGCTTCGGAAATTAATTTGAGACTTTTCTTTCGATTGATCTTAAATCGAACATCCACCTTAACAGCATCCACCTTAACAACTTTTGGGCTTCCTTTCAAAGACAAAGAAATATTTACTCTGTGATCCATTCTAATGATGTGATGATTGCTGTGGTAAAGAAATTTTAACATCCGATATGTCACCGGGGTCAACCTATTTGAGAAAATTCTGAATACATCGGCTTTGTTTTCTCAGAAAGAAATGACGTCGACAACAATAGGCCGCTATTGTATCAGATTATCATTTTGGAGGGCGCTTTGGCTTCAACCTATTCAGATTGGATCTGAATACCTTGACCAAAACGCTGCCTCTCTCGTCGTGAATTTTGCTCAGGGCAGTACCTTTTCTCAAAATAAAACGCCAGGAAAGAACTGGTGAATCTCTCTCCCCACTCTACGAGTGGTTTTTCATGAAGAAATGGTGGCGAGGGAGAGATGGAAAAGGAAAGTCTTTCTGTTGGCCTTGGCCTAGACTATATGTGCGATATAACTATATCGAAATTGAGTTGCCTGAGGAATAGAAAGGGATAGAAATAAGCAATTTCAGATACACGGAAATCTTAAATGTGCGATAAAATACTTTGTAAAATTGTAAGCCAAAGACTGTTAAATCAATGAGAATAAATGCAAAAAAGCTGCTAGTTATAAGTATTTTGTCATTGCACTTTTTGGCCTCTACATTGTTCAATTTGACGGCAGGTATTCAGGCACAACTTCGAATACCTCAGCCTTTTTGAGCTGAGCTGACATTTGAGTAGCAGGGGCCACTGCCCTACTGCCCTGCTGCTGTAATCGGGCTTTAACTTACGCTGTTGTTTTCGATATGCGTTATAAATTTTCGTAAGAAACCTTCCAGCAAAGCCTTTAAAACAACTGTTTGATATTTTCTGCGCAGTGCTGCACAGCGCATGGCCCAAGCTTTCAAGAGAGGGATTGTACCATCCCCCAACCAATTTTTTTATTTTTTTTTCCAAATTCTGAATACCTACTCGCAAAAGCTGCGCGCCGCCCCTGGTGGTCCCCTACTTTCAGTGAGGAATGGTGGAGAATTTTGTATGATTGATATGACTTAGGTTGGTTGATTAAATTGATTGCCTCAGTAGCTTCATTGGTAGAGGGTTTGAGGCAACGACTCAGAGGTCCTAGATTTGAACTTGGTAATTTTCATGTACTTTTAGCAATTAACTAGGATGGCCCTTAACAAAGCCTTCTCTTCTTTTCAGTCAGTGATATCGAAGAAGTAAAGAAACTTCCAGCTCCTTTGTTGCATTCTGATTTAGAAGGGGCAGTCATGAACATTAAAGATTTGACAGGATTGGACAACTGGAATTCTTTCACTTTACAGCAAGAGGTATGCTACAGTCTTTAACAATTCAATTGACCCTCCTTCCTTATTCAATTGACGTAGACGATGAATCTACATAGCCATGTTTAACCCTGTATCTAAGTTTACTTCAAAGTATACTTTTATGGTAGGGGTAGCAAAGTGGTTAGATCACCCGACCCTTGTTCAAAGGGTCCTGGGTTCAAAACCACCTTCAGACCTGTTAAATAGAGTGTGAGAGGAGAATTTGCAAGCACTCTGTGATTCAAGGCGAAACAGCAAAAGGAATCAAGAGGTCTGGTTACATCGAAAGATAGAACCAGGGTTGTACTGCTTGGAGTAATTTAGCTATTCAGTGGGCCCTTTGCGCTTTGCACATAATACAATACCTTGCGAAGATAGTAAGTGTATTTGCTTATCTAAACTATTTGGAAAATGCATTGGTAAAATTATCAAGAATAAAAAGGGCTAATGTTAAGCCTAAGTCTATAAGTTGCTGAATTTGCTGGTGTTTTGATTATTAGGAGGGTGCACTTGGTCTCTTGATGACATTATGGTAATTAGCTAGTTGTTCTAATAAAATCTTAAGCAGTTGTTGGGTATCTGAAGTCATATTTTACAGTTTTAACAAGGGCATTAATTCATGTTCCATTTCTTGAGATATCCTAAGAATTTGAGCCTTATCCATAGATACTCAATTCATTCCAACATTTGCCAAAGCAAAGGGTCTAAAAACTCACCACACCTTGAACGTTCTATAGCTAAAGTTTTGCAAAACCCAAAAAAGGCCATTGGAAAATACCAGCCTTGAGAAAAACAATTTAGAATAGCCTCTGCATCTATCTGAATTTAGAAATGTTGTCCTCCTGGCTTAGGAATCCCTTTTAAGTGTTAAGCTAGATGCAGCTTAGGGAATAAGAGAAATGCAAACCAAGATAAATATAATTTTGCGAAGAACGCATCCGTATTCTTCTCTTATATTCATCTCTCTGCTCTTTAGTGGGATAGTGCACAATCTGCTATTGCTATAAGCATTGTATGCTGGTACGACTTTGGTAGTACTCTATCTTTAAAGAGATTGTGGTTGCATCTAAAGCACATGCGTTCTTCTCAACATATTCTTCTCCTTCCCAACATATTCTTCCCCTTCCCACGAGCATTACCACTTACAGCTCAATGCCGGACCTTTAAGGTTGGAATTGAGTCTTCATCAGTCTAGCTACACTTACAAGCCCTGATATGGTTAGTTGTATTATTCTCTTATAAATATGATTGAAAGGAATTTAAGCCCAGAAAGATAAAGCTTGAATGCATCTTAATTCTAAGGCGTGGCTAATTTAGTTTTAAAATCAGTGTAGATAATTCGAAAATCTTTGCTGATTATCCAATCACTGCGTGATTATCCTCTTTCAGAATAAGCTAGCTGCAGCCTAAAAATAGATGAAATATGCCAGCCCTGTGAGAAATTTATTCCAAAAGAACTTATTCTCTCAAAAAAGAAACAGAACAGGAATACATTCTATTTATAAGGCATAACCAATTTGGTCTGGAAATTAGAATGAATAATCCATTTAATCATGATAATACGAGAGCCCAATTATCTACGTTTATAAAATTCTAATCGATTAATTCAATATAATCTTCACCAGTAAACTATCCTTACCTTAAGTAAGAGGCAAGAATAGTTTACTGATGAAGATTTGATCAAAACTTTCAAAAGCATGGTTTATTTTTGAATTAATCTAATAAATCATATATAGACTCTTCTTGTTTTTCATTATTATTCTCTTTTCAGAGTAAGCTGGGTGCAGGTTTCCCATGCAAGACTCAAACAAAAGAGAAAAGATCAGTTCCTAATTCAGGTAAGTGAAAAACCCTCCACAAATTATGGCTTGTTGATTGAAGAAGCTCCGTACGATTTGCAGTGATTTAAAAATCATTTGGGGTGATTTGCAAAGCATCTTGCAACAATTTGAGACAATTTGGCTTGATTAGCTTGCAACCATAGACGTAGGAACCGGGGGGGGGCACTGGGGGCACGTGCCCCCCCCAAGATTTTGCAAAAAAAGAAAAAGTGCCCTTTTTACCATAGGTATTTTGCCCCATTTTCGCAAATTTAAGGTATTTGAAAGTGCCCTTCTAGCGGCAAAAGTGCCCTTAAAGTGTCGTGCCCCCCAAGTTTGAAATGCTTCCTACGTCCCTGCTTGCAACGCTTTTAAACAATCAGGGAATTTTAAAACAATTGAAAATATTGAGATCTTCATGAGATGTTTCAGATTTGTTTATTTCAAGATTTGACCTTTTCTAGCATTTGAAAACTGTAGAAATATAAACTTCTTGGGTCTCTTTGAATCAAGTTATGCTTGAAATAACTTATAGAATTTTTTCTTTACTTGAATCCCCTTTAGTCTCAGCTGTTAAGAAGTCTTGGTTTTGCCTTTATCTTGAATAAATCAAACATTTTATTTGATATGTTTCCTTCCTAGTGCCATTAATTCAATAGCAAATGTTTTTTGTAGTTCATAGTCTTCGACCAAATGACATTGACATTGTTTTGAGCCTTGGTGGAGCTAACTCTGTAAGTGCAAATTATTATCATTTTCAACGTGAAATGTTTATAATCAAATTTGATACTTATTTAACCCAGCTCGGCTACTTTCTTGACTATTTATCTTTCTCTTGCTAGGCTGGCGTTGCTGCGAACTCAAGTACAGTTCCTGGCTTATTTTCTTCTCATAAAACAGTATCTTTCAGGTTGGTTAAGTAATTAATCCATTATTTGATATTTTGGATTTTCAGTATTCATTGCTTTTGAGGTATAGGCTTTCTATCCATTGGTTTGGTAGCATATGATATAGATGGAATTATGTGTTGAAAAAGAGGTAAAGAAACACAACTTTAACATAGCACACTTGGGCCTTTCAGACTTATGTCCTCCTTGGTGTGACTTGTGATTTTATATAAGTCTGTTTAATTGGTTAGCAAATAGACTTAGTTGAGAAGCCATTAATGTTCTATTTCAGTGCAATTCAAGTTCTAGTCTTCTTGAAAACGACTCCTTTCTTTACATTTGACCTGTTCTGGGGAAATCTATCAAAGTAACCTGATTTCTTTTTGATTTCAGCATAGGAGGCAAGTTTCAGTTTGAAAGCATGATCACATTACCTGGTGAGAAACTGTTTTACATAATACAGACAGCTGTGGGATAACTTTTTGAGACTTTGTTGTTATTTTCGTAAAAAAGATACTTGACCAAAATCGAGGGGATGGGTGCCTAATCTGCACGAGGTTTTACTTGACACTTATCAGAGGGGTTCGATTGCATTTTTTTGTTGGGAATTCTGTATACTATGATTAACATCTATTGACTTTTGATTTACTTTTCTTCATTCCGTTAAAAATGCATTGAAAGTAACAATTTTCTTTGAACTCCATTTTGATCTTACTTCAACTGATTTTAAGAAACCACATCACAAATGAGACTCCCAAGTCCCGAGTCCCACAGTTGAAAAGGAAAATCTCGATATCCCTCGGGAAGCAAATGTGTACAAAAGCAAGGACTCCATAGAAGCTGAGACCCTGGCACAAAGTAACATAACGTTGCAGTTTTGATTTCCATCCTAGATGTAGGTTCCTACAGCACACTTTGTAATCTTCTTTGGTGTCATCTCAAAATATACTGCAGGTAGTTAATGCATGTTAACAATATTGTTTTTCTTTCATTCTAGCTATCTTGAAAAAGTTTAACCCAAATCTGAAAGGAAGTGTAGTTCGGCAAGAAGAATTTACCACAATGCATTATGGGTCATCATTGAGGCAAGTTGAAACTTATTCTAATTTATGCAGCCTAGAAAGGTCACATGACATTCATCTCTGCGATTCTCCATCAGATAAACAGACTATCGGAGCACATGCTCAAATAATTCTGGACTTTCTTATGACCTAAACGCTATCATTCAAAACATGATATCGATAAGAGCTTATCAATATAACTAAGATAGCGAGAAAAGTTGGGAACATAGCGAAAATGATAAATAATTAAGCTTTGCATCTAACACTCATCAGAATAGTACGTCAGAAAGATAAAGAAAATGAAACAATTCCTTGGGTTCTATATTCGTTCTCTTTCTGACGTACTACTCTAATGATTGTCAGATGCAAAGCTCTGGTAGTTAATTATGTTTTGTTATATTTGCGATTCTCCTCTCCATCCTCGAGTTTTGTGCCGATCAAAGACTGTTTCATATAATATCTTCAATACTAAGTTTTGTTTTAGGAATAAGCTTTGAATATCACTTAGATATTTTTCGCTTGAGTTGAAAATACAGTTTTAATATTCAAATTAAATCAAAGTTCTGTTTTATTTAGTCAAATCGGGTTGGAAACATTTGTGAAGCATTAAGGGGGCGTGAAACGATGTTGGGTTTTATTCAAGTGATTTCATTTTCTAGGCATTTGCCATCCAGAGTGAAAGGACTGGTTGCAAAACTTCAAAGCCGCAAGGTAAAACTTTGGGATCTCAATAGTTTCTGTTTGACCTGCTAGGCTGACTAAAGCATATGTTAATGTTTGATCGTGCTCTTGAAAGCATTTATTTACAAATTACCAGTTATTTTCAATATGAATATCTTGAGTTGTATCTTTTCCAATTTCTTCATCTTCATCAGGATATTGACTTCGCCTTGAGCTGGAAACTGCTGACCTTCTCACTCGATTTTGATGATTATTGCATTGCCTGCAAAATCAAAAATGTGAGTTGTTTTTAATGATCATATTTTAGCTTTGTTGTTAGTATTAATATCAATTAAAGGTTCAGTAACGTTTCTCCATGGATTCTGAGAAACAAACATGATACAAACTGATGCAAACATAGTGCAAACATTTCAAACATGATTTTCATCTATGCCACTCAACACACTGACTGCACTCACCCTTTTTCCTGTATGCAAGATGTCTGAACATGTCCGGTCTATGACTACGTTTCCTCTTTTTCAATAAGACTTGTATCAATATACCTCCTTAATATTCTATTAATTTCAGCAATTAGATGAACGCATCAAGTCCGTGGTAGAAGCACTTGACATTCTCTACTTAAAGGTAAAGTATCTAGTTTTGTTTTTATTCTATTTCATTTTTATTTAAATGATTTTGAATAAATGTATTCAAAGGCCTCTGTTTTATATCATATTCAAAACAGACTAGCAGATAATTAGATAACATAACTTCACTTCGGAGAACCTCTTGTGTTTTTCAAACTGTATGTGAAAAGGAAGATCTTTTAAAGCAACCTCAAAAACTAGGTCTGATAAAATTGTGTAAGTCTTTGAAAATTGTGCTCGAGCAGGTCTTGAACCAGAAACAATATTAGGCAGAACCAAAGAAAGCAGATGAAGCAGTTTTCCGAGTAAAATAAAGTGAAATCGGCATATGATCAGCCCAGTATACAATGTCATGTTGTTGTTGTTGTTACTGGTTCATTCAACAAATGCTAATGTAACAATTTTGTGTACCAATACACCTGAAATATCAGCCTAATTTGCTTGTTATAAATCAAGAACAACATTAATACCACAGCAATAACCTTCTTTTAGGTACCACGTTTATACGTCAATCTGGTTCTCCCTCCAAACATCACTCAACTTTACAGATCAGAAGCAAGCAAGAAATGCCCCGTGCTCTACAGGTAACTTACATATAGAAATTATTGATATTCGATATTCATTGAAATGTGTTTTCCGACCCGTCCGACCTGTTCTGAATTTTCTGATTAAGTTAGTGATCAAGCCATTTAAGTTTTGTACTCCGTAAAAGTTTGTGTCCATAATGCGTTTAAGATTTTAGGGTTCATGTCCAAGGCTGATTGCAAATGGATGCAAGAAACTGCAATCCTCATTAAAAGGGCGGAGACAGTTTGCAATGTTTTGCACCCCTTTTTTCTCCCTTTCTCCAAGCCATGCTGAATTGAATGATTACTTTGTATGGATAGGAGTTTGAAATACTGGCTGTTTTGAAATCTGTACCGAAATATTTGATCAACATTATGATCAAAGTTATTTTCAAAGTTGTACGTTATCTGAATTCTAGCTTATACTTTCTCCTAGGAAACAATGTGAATGTCTGGAATCCAATTCTGCAGAAGATCAAAACGATGTCTCCTTATTTCTTCATGATCTTAAGGTATGCACGGGTCATAGGGGCTGATGTCACGGGGGCTGGTGTCACGGGAGACTTTTAGGCCCCTTTTCAGACATTTTGCTTTCTCAAGTGTCAGACAAAAAACTTTAGAATTCTTACGACATAATTAACTATCTATCTTTCCTGTTTTGCTAACTATTTTGAAGTGTTGTATCAATCAACTGTTTTTTCTTGTCAGAGTCACATTACGAAAGTCACAGCAAAATACAATGGCGGATCGGACTTCACTGTTGTCATACAACCCTTTTGGTCTGAGAATGTCATGGAGAAGGTATCAATACTGTTTTTCGAACATGTTAAAGGCACTACCCGTTTCAATATTATGAGAACTATAAACAGCGAAGAGCTGGGCTCTATGCATTAGCAGCAAAAGCCTGCCGGTGATTTAATGTTTAGTATTTGGTTGAGGGTGGCAGATGTGTTATCTCAAAGATATGGTGCGGTGGTAGGATCAGAGCAGAAGTAGTCTAACGTTCCTTCACATGTCTGAAGCTGGGCTCGAGTGAGTTTTTGTTAACGCGTCAGCCTCACTAAGGCAGGGTCTTGGTTTCCAACAGGGGCACAGTAGCATGTGCTACTTCATGTGGTTATGTGCTAGTGTGTTTATTGCACCCATTTGCACTGAAGAGATTTTCAATTGAAAGACTACCTACTGCTCGTGAGGGAAGTCTCGATTTCACGTTCGATACAAGTTGGTTGAACCAATATCATTCAGGATCTCTAGCACCAAACAGCTGCTTTACAGGTGAACGCTGACCAAGAATTAGAATGTTCAGGCGCAAGAGTATTTCCATAGCAGAGAAAGAAATTGTTGGCCCCATCATATGGTCTAGATTTATAGGAAAAATCATAATCCACAATATCTGCTATCTAAGTTCGGATTTACTCATGCACGGATGAATCTTGGGCTAGGAAAAATCACAGGGTTGTTTCGACAATCTTTTAAGAAATATATTTCCACAATAGGCCGGTTTCCCAATGATTTAAGTTCTTCAGAAATACAGCTATAGCCTCAACATGATGTATAGCTTAAAATCCCCATGTATACTCAAAAGTTGCAAAAGCTCTTTGCGTTGCTAAAAGCAATGCATGCTTTGGGATTTAGCTATTAGGCTATAGTAGCATTTCTAAAGACTTACATCATTGGGAAACTGGTCTATTCTTTGACACAATACCCAATTATATCAATTCTACTTATGCAGAGTGGCAAAAAGTTAAGAAGGAGGGTCCTGACGAGTGGGTACATGTCCTAATTCCCAGCATTGAAATAATCAAAAATCCTCATCCCCAAAAGAAAGGTAGAGAAATTCCTAATATTGAAATGCCAAATCATCACTCGCGATTCCACTGAGCTATGTATTTAAGAATCACGTGCTTTCTCCACCTGTCCATCTTTGGTTTCACTGAAAGCATGTTCTGGTTAGGGGCGGCTAATCCAACTAACCCGATTCAATCCTACTTTTAGGCCAACCTGCTTGCCGAAGATTGTTTTCACTTATCTGCGTCTGGCCAGGAGCTTGCAGCTGTGAATTTGTGGAATAATATGGTACGATGAGATTTTGACATTCCTAATCCTGTCTGATTGGCAGATATCGCTAATTTGCTACTTGTTAGGAAGATCCTGTTTGAAATTCCTGTTTTTCGAACAAAGAATTTGATAATTTGTTCTCGGACATCCAATCGATCACAGCTCACATCATTAGCACATGCGCAGTACTAATACTTTGTATCTGACACAATTCCAGGGGAATAGACAGTTAGAGAATCATCAGGGAAATAAATCTTACTGAACTTCTTTATCATTATCATATCCTTTTTCAATGTTTGTTATTGTATAGTTACAAAAAACTACTTCAAACCAACTATTCACAATATATAAAAATTATTTACAAATTAAACTTTTGCAATCTTTGCCATCCCATTCTTTGATCCTCCTTTTAAACTTCTCAATGGTACAGCTCTCTTTAATGCACCATCTACAGCGTTCTACATGGGACTGTTTCTAAACGAAAGAGAATTTAGTTTATATCGGCTGTGCTAATGGGAGCCTACATAGTTCTTCAGTCAAAAATGCTGAAATAAGTTCATCTTCGTGAACATTACTTTCCATAAGTACCTCTTCAACTGGCATTATGTGCAAATGTAGTATCATTAAAGTAATAAAACTCAACTGCAGTAGCTCTGTCGATAAATGTTTTGTTTATGTTTACAGCTTCAACCAGTTGGTTCAAAGAATTCAAGATGGATTTTCAACAAGAACATTTTGTGCCCATCAGAGGTAACCATGTTCTTCTTATATTAATCCCCGAAAAACACCTTAAATTTTCAAACCTTTTTTCATTCAGTTTTGTTACCATGAATCCAGATTTAGAAATATGTTTTGAACAAAACATGAATCACATATCTGTAAAAACAAACCTTGGATCTAGATTGAAATTTCACAAAAAATAAGGGCTCGAGATACGAAAAAATAACTAGCCTAGCTATATTTGAGTTTGATTGAGAGTTTTATGCGATGAGGTATCAATATTGATTTGGCGTGATTTGGCTGCACGCATAATTGGCTCTAAATTTCCAAACTCAATGTAAATCCATTCCGATCCCAGCTTCGATATTAGAACAACGATATGATCATAATTGTTTTCATACGATTAATAAACAAGATTTATTTGTTATTAGGCTCGACCATATCTATACACATCTGTAAACAGTCCAAAAGATGATGAAATGGATCTATCAGTTAATGACGACATGAGTGCAGGAAGCAGCGTCGAAAAATCAACATCAACATTGAGTTTGGGCCTAGGCATCGGATTGACCTTATTTATCGTTATTGTAGTTGCTACAGTTATAGTTTTGCTGCGAAGGAATAGACGCACCCCACTCATTGCAAGGATAAGGATTCTTGCGGTGCCTTGGAGGAGAATGAAAGAGAAGATTTAAGGTATTCGAGCGGATTTACCGTTTGGCTCATCGTAAAGCTGAAAGCAAAGATGTGGCTGAATTTTGCAGTTGACTCTAATCTTCAGTACAGTCAGGGATTTTGACTAATCTCGTTCTCGTGGTATCAACCTCTTACCCAGGCCTCCTAGGGATCGTTCATTACTTATGGCTCGTTTTTGCAAAAAAAATTACAAAGCCTTACTCCATCAGGTGTATTTTTCTAATTTTTAGTAATTTAGGCAAAATTTCGGTCAAATCATTTTATGAAATATTTTTCGAGCCAACCCCTTTGAAGAAATATAAATATTTTTCACCTAATATTCAAAGATGCCAGAAAAATTACCTAACCGATTTCTCTTCGTTGCCAACTTGCAGCAAATATAATGAACAGTTGTTAATGGTAACGAATGGTGCTGAACGAGTTTTTGAAGAGGGAGACTGATGTACTTGAATGATGATTTCAACTGTGTACTGTGTGTGTACTATTTGCGAAATCTAACTCTTGGTTTTTGCTGAGCAGAGACAGGCATTGAAATGACACTTAAGAAATGGTCCCCTGATACACTCTCTTCTATGCAAGATTGAAACCCTCTGTTTATTAACTTAAAAAATACACATTTATATCAAGGTAGATTTTATGTACATATCAAAGATTGTGATTTTAACTAACGATGAGTTAATTTTTACATACTTGTAATATATAAAGCATGTTGCTTTTTCCGTACTTCTGGGTATAATAATTCGTTAGGTTTCATTTTTGTTTTCTTTCTGACATATACTCTGATGATTGTCAGATACAAAGCTTCAGTTCTTCAGTTGCTATCATGTTTTGCTATGTTCCTGATTTTCCTCGCTATCCGCAAGCTCTGTAGCATTCAAAGGCTATTCCTTACTTTCCCTTGAACGATTTCATTTTCATGTTTCCTGGAGAGTCTAGGAAATTATTCACAGAAAGCTGTTGGTAGAAAATAACACTCGATTCAGGGCTTAGCCACCTATTCAACAATTTTTTACTGAAAAGATGTATTTGTTGGAAGCAAGCACCATACAATGATATTCCGTTCGAACATTCCATTGTTTCCCTGTTTCCAGCTTTGCCTCGGGTTCAACTTCAAAGAACTGCAATTTCCTGATCAAAATGAAAACGCTTGTGTTTCATCCATTGATCCAAAGAACAGTTGATGGTTTGTGGGTAATTTCGGCTTCGGTCTTTCTTGTTTTGAGTCATTGAGATTCTAGCTGCCCTACACAGAATTCAAAGCACAAAGGAATTTTTCCGATTTCTTGATCTTACCGCGTAGAAATAATCCATGATTTTGGACAAATCCAAGCAATGTGTTTGGCTCTTTTGGCTTCCTCGTCTAAATACCTTCGAAACCATTTTCACACACAAACAAATAAGCTAACGATGGAGAACGATGTTTGCTGAAGATCTTTAAGAGTAGAGAACGAAAATGAAGCCAAACGATTTATGACACCCAGAGATGGATGGAAACTATTCATATGACTGGACTCTTGACTGATTATGATTGGTTGTTTCTCGCTCCACCAATCATTCACCTCCATTCTGATTGGCCGATTTCTATAGGTCATTTGCCCCTCAAAAGTATACTTCTTTAAAACTTGCAAAACTGGCTTTTGGCCCTCCCTATTCCAGACTTCTGGACTCACCCCTGATCCAGCTCTTGCTGCTTATTAAAAGGGGTACATTGAAAGACTCTGCTTGGGTGTAACTAGGAATTTTTCAGAGCAGGGTAACTCTAACACTGGAAGAAAAACAAACTTTTTGTTGACAGACACACTCGATCGGTCTGAAACAGCAGTTTCTTATTTACACCACAAATAAAGAATTGCCTTGTTTTCACATCAATATGTCTATGGTCTTTAACCCTAGGACTTGCCAAAACTTGAACTCGAACTCCCACGCAAAACTCGCGAGTGTGCCTATCTTTGGGGTCACAAAACACACCCCACTCGTCACGTGACTTTTAAATCCCAAAACCACGTGTTTCTTGTGCAGCCCACTTGAATTATCTTTGAAAATATGGCACCACCACTCTTTCAAGCCAAAAAATCCTGACACAGCATTCATAAATTTTTAACTATGATTTGAATATATTTTGAATAACAAATAAGCAGGCTTTCATCATGACCCTGCTTCTGTGCACGTGAATAACTCGAGAGAGAAAATTATTACATGTGGTTGTTTGCCTATGGATCTGGAGATCTGCACAAAACCAGAAAAAGGTCAAACAACTTTTGGCTAATACAATTCATTCGAAATGCGTCACAAAGGCTACCTACACAGTTTTTTATGAGGAGCCTTAACTCTGGGTTGAGCCTCAGAGTTCTTAACCTTTAAAGAAGCCCTGTATGCCAGGGCGAAATATTGACAACATTTATATCTATAAAATATTTAATCTATCTACGTTTCTTCTGTGTGTGTCGTTTTGCGTTGTTCCTGTCTTGCTATATTCTTAACCTTTGTTTTCAAACTGAATTTTCAAAGAAATCAATCCACCCTGCCCTAAATAAATCCACCAAAATGCTTCTCTCATTGCGTTCTTTCCTCCTCCATATTCAATTCCAAGTGCAGTCATATTTTCCAATTTTTCCATAAATTCAGAGTCAAATATAAGCCCTTATAAAGGTGTTCCTTTATTAAAAAACAGTATTGTTAGAAGACTGTATTGCTTTGACATTGGCTATTGTCTGAAAAGCAATTGTTTTGATATCTTTTGTTCGGGATTTGAAAAGCCGAATTGATTGGTCAGCATCCGATCACATGACTGTGCGGTGGACGGCGATGAAATCTGAGTTTCCAAATCCGAAGATTGTTTGGACGTCCTCCGCTCAACGCACCATGACTTCAACTGGCATGAAAGCACCGAAAACTATCTGAAATTCTTATATTTCTGGCTTGATCGATAAGGGAATAACAAAATGGCGTTATTGGTTTCTAGTTTAGTAATTTTGATCGTAGCTGTTTGCACTGAAGGTGAGTTTACAGTTTGAAATTGCGCCTCGCTCGCTGTTGGACTAAATGAATTTCTGTCATCTGAGCAGTTCGCTTTGAATAGCAATAAAATTGTTGTTTTGGAAATGTATCAGTTGTTCAAATGCTGTCAGATATGGTAATTTAATCTCTTCAAAGATCTTATTATCACGTTTTTCAAGTGGATATTCATCCAGGAGCCTTTCTTTTCGCCTGTCTTGAAAAAATTGCCTGACATTTTTTGCTAATTTTATCTCGAAAGTGCACCAAATTTTTAGGCCTTCCTTCGCTCTTGTTGACAGTGTTCCAGTTTGATTGTTTTGTGATGATAGCTAATGATTTTTAGCATATTATCTCTAGAGGTATTGTGCTTTATCTCTTGTCTATGATTTAAGATAGGCTATATTTTTACCTTCAGATATTGTTTCAGACTGAAGTGGATAGATCGCCCTTTAATCACTTACGAATTTTTGCACCGCCTGTTCACTTCTCTCGCCGAAATCTCGATCGGAGACTCGTGAGAGTCTTATTTTCAGATATCTTTTGGGAGACTATTATCCGATTGGCAATATTGAAAATACGTTACATCCATGATTGTTCTTTGGGAAATTTTAATGCCATTTGACTTAAGACTTTCCGGTGCATAGTTTGGACAGGAAATGATGAGTCCATGGTTGGGGATTTCGTTATTGACCAACTTGTCATTTGATTGTTCAGATCCTTTGTTGTATTGGTATTTGAAAACAGTTTTTAGAACAAATGAAAAATAACTCTGTAAACATACTTTTCAATGGGTATGCCAAGACAAAGATGGATGCTCCCTGAAGACATATTTTTGTAAGAAAAATTGAAATTTGAGTTAAGCCCGACAGACTGTTAATCTTATCTTGTGCTATATGAGAATTTATCACTACTTGAAAGGTAACCCCTAAAACAGTAAACTTTTCAGGAACTTGAATACAGTTAACCAGAGAACAGAAGGCCTGCAACTAGGAATATTTATCGGGATCTGTGGTCTTAATCACTAAAGGGCATCGTCTACAGGCTGGCAAGCGCCTCTTGTCAAAGAGGGGTGCTTCAGTCTACAGGTTGCGGATTTTGTAAACTTGGGTCACCTCGTTAAAGGTTTCCTTTGACCATGCCAGTTCCTGGCAGTGTTGGAGCCAGGGTTCTTCAATAAGGAAGCTAGAACAATCCTCATAAAAACTTGCTCCAAGGCAAGGGGAGACTTCTATCATTAATTTCCTGACTTAAGGCTAGCTTCCTCCCACAGGGGGTTGTACCCCTGTCTCCTTCTTGCTACTTCCAATACTACCCCAACTTTGCATACTTTAACATGGTAACCACATTGCGGAATTTTTGAAAATGAAATTATTTAATCTCGTAAAAAGATTGGTTACCACTGTGGTATCAGATTTTTGTGTGTTTTTCTCTATATATCAAAATATCATGGTGGATTCTTGGAAATCTTCTTCTTTTGAATCATCTTATTGTCACACATTTTCTACCATGTTCTAAGCTTCAAGTAAGTGAAGGTGATACTTGCTGGGGTTTTTCGTTTTCCCAAACTTTCCTGGTTGTAGGCTCGAATAACCATATCAGAGACTGCATATATTTATTAAAAGAAACTAAAAAGTTGGCCTAGTTATAAAAGTCTGTATTTGTCAAATATTGAATAGGGGTCATTAGAGTCTAGGTTTCTTATAAAGACTTGTTTCTTGTAAAGGAATTTCTTTGTTGACTTTCTCGGGGTGTAGATTGTGAATAAATCTTGGTCTGGTCCCAGACCCCTATATTCTTTTGGCTGTGCCCATTCTTTTGGGCTGGATATAGTCCTGCATGTATTAGATAAGAAACTCCAAACCTGTAGATGAGACTAGCTCTCTGTTATTTCACGACCATCAGACCAACACTAATAATGCATTATTACAATATTATATATACTAAGGAGGACAGAGTCAAGAGACTAACTCAACATCTTGACAAGCCTGTTTCGTGGTTTCCCACTCATCAGGAGACGTATAGATAAAAATATTCCTATTTACACCATCTCCGATGAAGATGGTGTAAGTAGGAATATATTTATCTATGTGAAGATGGTGTAAATAGGAAATTATTTATCTATACGTCTCCTGATGAGTGGGAAACCACGAAACAGGCTTGTCGAGATGTTGAGTTAGTCTCTTGACTCTTTCCTCCTTAGTATATATTACGCTCTGCATTTATGCATTGAGCACTGTCTTACGGGAAACCGAAACACAGACTTCGTTATTACAATATCATATATTTTTATAGAGTGTACATATTATCATAAACGCTATTCTAGTACTGTATCTAGCCTCTAGTGGAATCATTTTTCCTTATATGGATTTTTGATCAGTCAGGTCTGAGGCAATTGTACGGCTGGTGGGGACCTTAACCAAATCTAGTGGACTGCATTGAGCATACTTCAAGGTTTGGCTGCATGTGCTCAGTTATGGATTGACTGAAATGACGAGGCATGCATTCATAAAATCTAACCAAGTGGCACCGCTATTGACTCGGCCTTAGCCCTGGAATGTCGGTTTGATGGAAAAGGATAACTATTAGCGAATGAAATTGTCTAATCCCATTTAAGCACCATTTTCTGACAGAACCTAATCCAATTTCGTAATTATTTTTTGTCAAGACTAATCCAGGCTACTAATGGTTTTTCAACAAAAGTCATATTTTGCTTAAAACTTGAGTTCTAACAAAGATAGAATAGGTGAAGGATGTTGAAGTCTGAAAATAAGACTACAAGGCCATGACAAATATCAAATGGTAGTAAATGAAATGATTTGTTTTATATAGATCTCCCTCCATGCATTCTTTGTATGAATAATTAGGCTACTTTTGCACTGGACTAGTGTGAGCATACAAGGATGATACGGCTTGGAACTATTCCGTTTTGGTCTTTTGTCTACACTATACCAGCATAGTTTTGAGTTGGAAACAGCACCAAATGAACACCGAACTCTAACTGGCATCAAATGGACAAGGTGTGATAAAGGCATAGTGTAAACAGTGAATATGGAACTCTAACGAGTTCAAAAAAAACATGGCATAGTATAAAAAGTGGTACTGCTTCATTTCTCCTCTTACGCCCGATGGATTTTTAGCTAAATAAAGCTGAAAACTGATGATAAAAAATGAGACAACTGAAAACAATAGATGCCGATGACATTGATAGACGTATAAATTTTGTCCTGGCATAGTTTGAATGGCAAAGAACCAATTCAACTTGAAATCATGTTGTATTCGTCTCGTACCGGTACAGTTTATGCATAGCCTAAGGATATATGTGAGAGCCAACTTGCGAATGTATTTCCCCACGTTAGACCTTGTGCTATGAATTTATGTTATCATACATGGTTCTAAAGAAGGATTTAATCACAAGTTCACTGTGTCTGTGGAGAGGCCTGGAGACAAGAGAAAACTAGAGTGCTAACTTGTTGTCCTGATAAGGAAAGTGGTTAGTATGCTGGCCTTTGGTGGAAAAGGTTCCATGTTTGAGACCTGGTTGATTGATAGCACAATTATTGTGGCCCTCAGAGAACATCTATTTAGAGATATATTGAGCGCTGACACGGAAATAGCTGGAGTAATTTTCTTGAAAATATGGCTTTCTTACAAGCAGCTTTACCATCTGATCACCTATACATTCCATCCTATGATATGTATATTTCTCACTTTCAGGGCAAGATTTTACCATTGAAGTCAACCCAACGCAAGTTTTACTTCCAAAGGGCAGTCCTGTTTATTTGGACTGTACCACCAAGGGAAAAGACAAGCCAACAGTGACGTGGGTATTTGGTGAAGAGAACAATGTAGACTTTAAAATATTTCCAAATAACACACTTTATATAAAAAGCCTTACCAGAGAATACAAAGGAAAATATACGTGTTCTGCAGAGTTATCTGGAAATACCAAGTATGGTTTTGTCAATGTTGATATTGCAGGTAAGACTCTATTTGCTTTATTTAGTATACCATACTTTGCCATTTGAGATGGGAAATTACACTGCTCCACCCCCATGCCCCCCTGTTAATCTGAAACGGGCAATGATTTGCATTTTTCTGTTATTGACTTTGAAAGGGACTGTCAGCCTCAAAGCATTGTTTCTCAAGAATAACCAACCTGACACCAATGATGAGGGCTGAGGTTCTTTTGTCAAGGTCTGGTATACTGTAAATTCTTTTAATCCGTTTCAGGTGAAGAAGTAGGATTTTAAAAAAAATCAAGATAATTTGTGAGAATAAAAATTACTCGAGTACAGCCTCTAGATTGTTATTCTAGTGCTCTAATCCACTGCACCATTGGGGCCCCAAGAAACCTTGGCCATTTCATTCACATAAATTGCACAACCACTCACTGCATGCAGAGATGAACCTATCCAGACTCTTTAACAACTACACTGGACCTGCATAAGGGCGACAACTTTCTCACACCAGGGAGACCAGTGCACTGGGTAGAGTTGTTAGAGTAAACTTGAGATGAAGCAGGATTTGGAAAATCAATAGAGATGTCTTGCAGATTATGAAATATTGCAAATATCTTGATCTGTTCCTATTAATACCTTTATATTTGATGGTATGCATATCAGTTTTGATGATACTTTAGGTTATCAATAATTTTATTCGTAGTTTTGAAAAAGATGCCTCCAATGCCTGATGACTATCAACAGATAGGCGGACAGGTGAATATCACATGTCCCAAACCAAGTCGATTCAACCCTGATCCAACGATCAGTTGGCAGGTTGATGGGGGTAAGCCACTCCCACAGGACCCCCGGTATACGGTGAAAGGATGGTCTTTGGTGATATCAGGTCTGAAGCAGCAAGATGCAAGGAATTATACATGTGTTGTTGCAAATATTGCTGGTGTCAGGAAGCAGACGATGAAGCTAACGGTTTATGGTGAGTCAAGCAATATCTTCTTTCCTATCAACTATGACTCTACTTATCATATTAGAGTTCATGCTGTTTTGCAAAGAAAGATTACTCAAATGGATTACACAACTTGGAGTTTAAGAAATGTCTGTGCATGGATTGTCATTATTTTTGAAAGAGTATTCACCTATTCTTTGAAAATTCGTGATTTGTTATATTTTGTGTCTATAATCAATTCAAAGCACAATAGAATGCAATGAATTCAGAGAAGCATTCAAACAAGGTGCAAATTTATCCTGTATCAGTTTCATTTATGCCAAAAATTGATAGAAGAAGGAGCAAAGAAACACTCCACTTTATTGAAAGTTTATTCCTTCATCTCTTTTTTTAGTGAGTTTTAGTAATTCTATTTACATGATATTTCATCATGCCAATGTGCACCTTAAACTTTGAAAGGACTTATTTTGACTAGACATTACTGCGGTATTACTATATGCCTGATAGGGCCAGGAAACTTTAATGTTTGACTTAGCGGAACAAAGAAATTCAACTTCAGGCTGATGGTGAGCACTGATGATTTCTTTGTCTGGTGATGTTACGGTTCATTCCTCTTCTAACTGACTCTTTTCTTTCATTTAGTCATAAGACCAGTTGTTGTTGCCCCCAAAGTGGCAACAGTCATTGAAGGAAAGACCACCATGTTTCATTGTAAATCATACTCTTCACCTCCATTTCCAAACTCGAAACTTGTTTGGAGGAAATCCACAACTGTTCTAAAAAATGATGCTCGTCACTCGATTTTCCCAAACGGAACATTGAAAATCAGTAAGGTGATGCAGTCGGATAACGGCTCTTATGATTGTCGCTTTGAAATGAAGAAGCTTGGGTCAAGTTATTATCGTGACGTCTTTGATATCATAGTTTTTGGTAAGTTGGGAGTTTTTTTCATTATTATGCCCATGTTTATCATGGCCAATAGAATTTTTTTGTCGTAATGTTAATACTGTATCTGAAAATAATTCCAACAAGCATACTTGAAGAAGAATATGAGAATATCTGATGGCTATCCAGTAGATATGATTTTCAGCACTTTTTATATTTAAATTATAGATTCATTAGGTTTCTCTTTCTAACATACTATTCTACTGAGTGTCAGACCTGAATTTCATTATTTGATATATTTTAACAGGTTTCTGATTTTCCTTGTCAAGCTTGAGTTCTTTTCAGATCAAAGACTTTACAGCTGAACTCATTTCTAGACTATTATGATGGCAGTTGATGATGATGGCTCACTCTCTGTCAATCAACACTGCAATTGCTAGGATATTCATTGAACTGCCAAACTCCCTTTGACAACAACCACTTGGAAAACTAACATAAGCTTGTTTCACCATTTATAATGTCATGCCATATGCCATAATGACAATATTAAAAATTTGATTTCATATTCATCATTAATTTATTCTAACTATGTTTGGCGAACTTTATTAAAGACCTTATTTTCATACCACACATAACCCTGTGTTTTGTAAATGAGGTTTTAAGAAAGTCCCCCTATCATCGTTAAGAGTAATTCACTGATGAAAGGGAAATCAAAGTGTGTAAAAAGCATAGTTTATTTTTGAATTTTGTTTCATACCACCAAGATGAAATAAGAGAACTTTATTTTATCTTGATACCATACTAATGATTTTTTATCTTTTCATCAGAAAAAGTGAAAATCAATACCAGGGTGCAGCAGAATAAACAAAATCTTGATCGTTTATTGAATAAAATGCATGTCGTGCACTGCGCATTCAGTGGCAGTGGGCCTATCACTGTGAAATGGAGCAAGAAGGGCCTACTCAACCTTCCAAGCCGTATGAAGCCATTAGGAGGAAAGTTAATAATCAAGCAATTAGAAATGGATGACAAGGGGAATTATACATGTAGTGCGAAAGGAAAATACAACTCTGTATCTGCTGTTGTAAATGTTATTGTTTACGGTTGGTATTTTAGTTTGAATTCTTATATGAGCATCTTTCAAGTTAGTTGACATTTTCAACAAGATAATATTAATTGAAGTATTTCATGCTCCAGCAATTTCGGTGGTTTTCCCAATAGCCGAGTTTCTCAAGAGACGAATAGTTTGATGTTTATTCTTTGAGATAAACCTCTTTTCAAATTCATCGTGAAATAGTTATTAAATATCACTTTCACTATGGCATGTAAGCCAGCTTGAAATAAGCTTGGTTTTTGAATGGAACACTTTGATTGGTCAGCTTGATGATTCAAATACTCTTGGTTTGCTGTAAAGGAATTCAGGGAAAATAATGCAGGGTAAACCCTCTCGGTGTGAATGTAGTAAAAGTAAGCAACACAAATGTAGGTCTTCGGGGCAAACGCTATCATGTAGTGAAGGCTGCCTTATCTGGGGTGTGCTACAAAACACTAACAATGAGAGAAAATATTTTTTCATGGATCCGTCTGCTTTAATATTTCTTAATGGTATTGTGAAATAACTATGAATGAATTTGGGGAAACAAAATCTTTTCTTCCTGCAACCAGTGATCCTGCAGCTATATACTTTTTACACCCCTTGGCAGTTGCATTATAATTCTTTGATTTTCATGTAATTTTATCAGAGGGACCGCGATTCACAGAAATGCCAAAAGACATCAAGGTCAAAGAAGGGGAGACTGCCAAAACTGTTTGCAAGGGAAAGGGACGTCCTGCGCCAAAAATAAGCTGGATGGGAGCCAAGAAGGCGAAACTCCCTGCCAATTTCAAAGAGGAGAAAAACACTCTTATTGTTGAGAAGGCCGTTCAGTCTAACGCAGGGGAATATAGCTGTGTTCTGTCAAATGGGATGGGCATCAACAGTACATCTTTCAATATTGTTGTGGAAAGTAAGTAATTATTACTTATATGTTTACATCCTCAGTCTTTTGTACTGCTTGCAGACCAGCCTTTTTCTCATTAAATTTATTGTAAAATTATGTAATTTTACTTAACTCCTAGTGATGTTATTTCATTCTTCTAATTTCGTTTTGATCTTTCTTTTGCTCCTTAGAATCAGAGGGGGGCACAGGACCTTCAAAAGGAGGGCAGCAGTCAATGGGTCGAACTGTAGGGATTGCAGTTGGCTGCGCAGGAGCTTACATCGTATTGGTCATTGGTTTGATGATTTACTGTCGAAGAAGAAGATCGAGGTTACTCAAGAAGCAAGGTGGGTTTGAATTTCTGTTTTTGTTACAATAATGGTTTCTACACTAAAAAGGCCTCTGGTTTCTACACTTAAAGACAAATACATAATTCTGAATTGCAAAACTGATAGCCATGTGGTGAAATTAACGCATGCGCAATACTTTTATAGATAATGTAAAAATGAGCGCGAGTGCAGTTTTAAAGGGAATGATGATGATTATGATGGAATTTGATAACAATGATAAAAGTTTTGAAGGATAACGGAAATTCACTAGACTTAATCCAATATACAAACAAATCATATACATTAAGTTTTAAGACTTTGAACTTTATCTTTAGCTTTATTCCTCTTTGTTGTAAATCTGTGTGCAGTTTTAAGATGATATCCTATCAGGCACATGAAAGAACTAATGGATACCATTGCAAATATTCATATCCTAAAGAGTAGGTTATTTGGCGTAAAAGATAAGGATTTAAATTTCAGATTCTCTATAACTTTTGAGTCAGTTTCTGTAACTTGATATACTTAAATATGTTGACTTAGGGAGCTATCATAAAGTATGGAACAGAGGGGGGCGGAAGGGATTTAAAAACTTTTTCTAAAATTTTGTAGCCCTCTACAAGAGTTTAGAAAGCATTTCATGACCCCTTTTCAGTTTCTGATAAAATTTGATAGCCCCTGTAGAATATAAGAGTAAGAATTCCTAAAAGCAGTAGAATCTGAGCAGCAGCGACAGCAGCGACAGTGAAGTTAAATTGACATAATAAGCGACTAAAATAATAAGACATTAATTTATTCTTTTTTTGGATAGTTTTGATAATTTTCGTGACCCATGTTTGTTCATCAAAAAAGTTTGTTAGCCCAACATTTTACATCCAAAAACTTTGTTGACCCTGTTGAATCCCTTCCGCCCCGGTCTGTTCTCTACTTTATGACAGCTCCCTTAGGCTTCGGTTTGACTTGTGTCTACTAGGGGCACGGTTGAACACCTCATTGCTAAATTATTGTGCAAGGTGCTAGTGTGTTTATTGCCAGTATGACTTGAGTTCGGCGTTAGTCAGTGGCCTATATCTAGAGAATGTATTTTAGCACATATGCACTCTGGTGAAGGGTCTTTTGATTTGGGGCTCGATATTTGGTTTGTCTAGGCGCTTACCCCTCATGCAACTTTCTCTCTAACACTTCTGTACTTTAAAAATCATGGCTTTGATTTAGTTTATATTAGTTGAGATGAATTAGCTAGTAAGGATTGCTAAGCTGTTATTGTATACCAATGTTGTGGAAAGTGGTCATGAAAAACCATTTCTGATAAGCAAGACTTCCAGAAAGAGTTGATTGCAAAATGGAATGGCTAGTTCCAGTGGCATCAACTTTAAAAGGACATAGGTTATTTGCTCGACAGTTTCTTATCTCTCTGACTGTAATCTGAATTTAACAGGTAATGCTATGGTGGAGGTCGAAGATGGAGAGTTCAACAAAGACCTGTTGGAAAACGGTGATGATGAATTTGCCATGAACGGCGACTTGAAAAACATTGAAAAATGGAAAGTTCCCAGAGAAGATATCGAAGAACTGAAAACCTTAGGCCACGGAAAACTTGGCAAGATTGCTTTGGCCAAATTACACAGAGAAAGCAATATTGAAAAAGAAGTGCTTGTCGCTGTGAAGCACCTTGCCAAGCAAAATGAAGCCAGTAGGGAGGCGTTTGACCGGGAGCTGCATATGATGACCCAGTTGCATCATGAACACGTGATTAAGTTGTTTGGTGTCTGCATTGATGACTATCCGATGCTTATTGTCACGGAGTACAGTGAACAAGTGAGTATTGGCTTTTGAAGACGTAAAGCTCAGATGAGTTGCATTGTTCCTTTGCTTTTCTGTAAGCAAAATCACCACTCTGTAATCACCACGTTGTAAATTACAACGTTCAATGATAATTGCCTTTTGAATGGGTAAAGAGATGAGTTTTGGTATTCCTTTATGATTGCTAAACAAAATCACCATTCTGTGATCACCACGTTGTAAATCACATTGTTCAGTGAATATTGCCTTTGAATGCGTAAAGAGATGAGTTTTGGTATTCCTTTATGATTGCTAAACAAAATCACCATTCTGTGATCACCACGTTGTAAATCACATTGTTCAGTGAATATTGCCTTTGAATGCGTAAAGAGATTAGTTTTGGTATTCCTTTATGATTGCTAAACAAAATCACCATTCTGTGATCACCACGTTGTAAATCACATTGTTCAGTGAATATTGCCTTTGAATGCGTAAAGAGATGAGTTTTGGTATTCCTTTATGATTGCTAAACAAAATCACCATTCTGTGATCACCACGTTGTAAATCACATTGTTCAGTGAATATTGCCTTTGAATGCGTAAAGAGATGAGTTTTGGTATTCCTTTATGATTGCTAAACAAAATCACCATTCTGTGATCACCACGTTGTAAATCACATTGTTCAGTGAATATTGCCTTTGAATGCGTAAAGAGATTAGTTTTGGTATTCCTTTATGATTGCTAAACAAAATCACCATTCTGTGATCACCACGTTGTAAATCACATTGTTCAGTGGATATTGCCTTTGAATGCGTAAAGAGATTAGTTTTGGTATTCCTTTATGATTGCTAAACAAAATCACCATTCTGTGATCACCACGTTGTAAATCACATTGTTCAGTGAATATTGCCTTTGAATGCGTAAAGAGATTAGTTTTGGTATTCCTTTATGATTGCTAAACAAAATCACCACTCTGTAATCACTAAGTTGTAAATCACAATGTTCAGTGAATGTTGCCTTTTGAATGGGTAAAGAGCTAAAAAAATCTGAATCTTCCAAACTACTCCCAGACATGCTGAAGTCCGAGGTTGACAGTACTTTAGTTGATATAATATATCTTGAAAGCTTTATGAATTGAGATAATTTGCGGGAATCAAAATTACCTGAATGCTCCAGTTGGTCAATAGTTGAGCATTGGCGTATAAAGTTATAGGTCGTTGGTTCGAGTCCAACTGGGTCATCTTCATTCTCACAAATTATCTCGATTGATTTTCAAAATCCTGCTACTTCTCAAGAAAAATTTTATGAAGGAAAATGACAATGTGTACTCTGTTGAATTTAATTCATTTAGAAAACTCATCTTCTTATT
Source organism: Pelagia noctiluca (assembly GCA_963924455.1). Classification (NCBI taxonomy): domain Eukaryota; kingdom Metazoa; phylum Cnidaria; class Scyphozoa; order Semaeostomeae; family Pelagiidae; genus Pelagia; species Pelagia noctiluca. Next base: position 17,482,089 of record OZ004320.1, on the reverse strand, counting down.
TCTACATGAGCAGTTTTAAAGGAGATCCATTGTTGGTGAATTCATACATTCAAAATGCTCTACACACTGACTGGAAATTTTCTTTTTTCCATGTGGTAGCTAAAAACATGTTTTCAATTATAGCCCCGCTGAAAATGTAAGTATAGACTATAACTCCTGGTATGATTAAAGATATTGATATCTTTAAAACATAATATCACGAATCTAGGTTGTTAACAATTTCGTGACGTATTTGGTGTTTTCATCATAGGGCACCCTGAAGCACTGTCTAACTGCTGGTAATAAGAACGAGAAGAGGCCAACAAGCATCAACGCATCGAAAAAGCTTCGAATATGCTCACAAATTGCCTGTGGCATGGAATACCTGTCGGCTAATGGTATCATACATCAGGACCTGGCCAGCCGTAATTGCCTCGTCGTGACAAAAGACTTCGACGTGAAAGTCGCCTTCTTCAGCCTCAGTGAAGATGCCCATTCTAAAGACTACTATTTGTACAAGGATGCCCATGTGCCCCTGAGGTGGCTCAGTCCTGAGGCGTTATTCGATGAAAACTACTCGGAGAAAAGTGGTGTCTGGGCGTTTGGCGTTGTGGTGTGGGAAGTGTACAGTCTTGGCAAGCAGCCTTATCCAGACATAACCGACGAAGCAGTGCTAAAGACCCTGAAGAAAAATCTGTCCCTAACCCGGCCAACTGGATGCCCCGAAGAACTGTACGCCCTTCTTATGAACTGCTGCCGTATCAACCCCGACGAAAGGCCAAAATTCTCCGAAATCGTAACCCTGATGGACGAAATTCCAGTCGATAGTAATGTCTAACTTGGACAAATGCGGTAATATGACCTTTAATCTATGACATGAACTTTAACCTGACCTTTGGTCAATTACGCCGCCTAGACGCTTATCACTTGCCTTGCATTAATGGCGATTTGTTGAAGAATCGCGCGGATCAGCCGCGCGGGAAATAAAGAATGGAGGTCGAACACTATTTTGCATATATAACTGTTAATTTGTGGACAATTTTTTATAAGTAGTAGTGAATAAAGTACAAGCCTTGATAATAGTTAAGTTAAAATCGTTCATTATTAGGATTTTTAGGAATTTGGAAACTGCAGCAAATATGTGTCATCGTTTTACAGCCCCGATGATTGCTGTACTTTGCTCGCGTAGCTCGTCTATTATGCGATGACTCGAACATCACACATCGAACCTGTCTTCTCAAATAGAATAGGTAGAGTCCAGTTTGCTAGTCATTTCAGACCATCTGCTGTTATTTTGCCTCCATATGCTGTTAATTTGCCCCCTTACCACACTGAATGGTATCTGAAGGTTCTTTCTTGTCCTAACTGTCCCTAAGAGCACCTTGAACAATTTTTCCAAACATAAATTTTCATACCATGTGGTTGTTGTACAGGGTTTACTCGCAAGTACAGGAAGAGGTTAAAGATATTTCAGAACCCGAATATTCTGATGCCACAAGGCTAATCAGATTACTGCAGTAGGTTAGATTTTTTTATAAATTGTTTGTCTCTACATTTTGATGTTTGAGTGCGATTAGCAAAGGAGAGAGGACATGTAGTTCTTTAAATTGGCCACATTTTCGATATGAGTTGGAAACAGTCTTTTAAAAAGTGACTTTAGATTTGAAAATATCTTGATGAATGGATTCGCAGGTCTACATCCGCTGTAAAGCTTGCCATTAACCCTGACCCGTACAATATGCTTTCTGTTTCGATTTCGATTCGACATTTTGAAAATATTTACCTCCAAGTTCGTAACGATTCGGACCGAATTGAAAGCGATTTTCTTGTTATTCACGATCCATTCCCTTTACAAAATCGTTTGCGAATCGGATCATTACGCAACCTTAAACTAATTAAATTCGATAATTTTGAACGACCATTAAAACGATAATTTTAATTGCATTTATTTTATTAATTTACTTGACATTTTAGAACAATTTGTAAAGCATTCGTTTATAAAAACAATCTTGTATGCAGCAAAGGAAGCTGAACCATTCTTCAGTGTTTAGAAACTCTTTCAATTTCTTCTCATCGTTCTTAGTAAAAGTTTTATCAGTAAAATATGGCTCATTAAACGTCAGCTTTTTGTTGGTTTTGATTCTAACGGATTGGATTTTCCGCCATGTTGACCGATCGTGGCCTTGTTAATTCGTGATTTTCTTTTGACGAGATGTGTCAGGGATATCTAAAGCTGGTTTTCCACCAAGCGACAAATGTCGCTGAAGAATTCCCATGAGCATGCGCAGTCAGAACTTTATTGTTCAAAAACAGAGTTTGCAGCGAACCACAGCGAACCTTTTCTGTCGCAAAGAAGTAGGATTCAATCCTACTTTTTCCGACGTCGCTTTTTCGCGGAACAAAATCAGCCAATCAGAATTGAGATTTTTTGCAAAATGGCGGCCGAACTAGTTGGCAACGACTTGCATGGACTGACACTGACACCGACAGACTTTCAATTTTCAATGTGGTTAGGGCCTCAGCTCCAACAAACACATGAAAGAGTCATGGAAGCTGGAAATGATGCAGGATAAAGGACCAGGAGAAAGTTCTGCTCATTTTCTGTGCCCTTTAGACCTGCTGAAGGAAATGATGTTCCTGAGCCTGATTCCCTCTCTTGGTACAGTTTTAACACCCAAAAACTTTTTTTCTTTTGATTTCAACTCTCTTTCTAGATTTTTTTCTTAAAATCATGAGCAGGATGATGCGTTTTAGAAGTCTTTTGTTGAAAGCAGCCATTTTGCACATTCACCTTAAGTTAACTTCACTGCTGCAAATTTTCAATGAAAGAGCCCAAGTCAATTTTTTATGCCAAGCCCTTCCGAAAAAGCCAAACATTAGGAATCTGGCATTAAAAAAGCAGATCTGACAACCCTGGTTGATTGGGGAACCCCTCAATGATTGGCAGAACAAAGGTTTTACGTCATAAATAAATGATAACTTTTACTGATTTCTTTTATTCAGCCCCTCTAGCCCCCCTCCCTGATAGAAAGGTCTTTACTTTTTGCAATAAGAAGTGGTAACGTGATGTTACATATAGTTGATGTGACAAGTTGAATAGTAGCAAATTGTAAAGCATCTGCAACTAGCTCCTTGGTGCTATGAGCGATTTGAAAATAGATTCAAAATAGCCAAAAATCAATGATTTCTCATTGCGACAAGGGCTTGCTTAGTTCAGATTTAGTGAGCACAAGCAAATGATAGACGTTGTTCGGCATACAAACATAGATTTGGAAAAAGAGACTTTGCACAAAATGAAGTGCAAATTGTATTATTGAGGACTAGACCCATCTGCTAACTGAATGCTGTGCAGATGAACACTTAACGCAACAATGCCCGACTCAGGAAATAAACCATGAATAATTAACAATCTAAGTGATAGAAGTGAAGCCTTTTAGCAGATAAATTCCAATTAAGATGCCCGTAACATTTTAGCCAAATATTCAAAAGAAACTTTTAAAGGCAGCTAGATAAGCCTTGAAAGGAGATGGGTCTTTCGTTGATTTAATGGAGAGCATTGTGAATTGCAATGCTTGTCTAAATTAGGAGAGTTAGTCGGTGTGGAGTTCCGTATTTAATTCACTTACTTAGCAGATAGAACATGTGGCACTCCCTATTTTACTCAGTCTAGAGGTCTTGTTCTTTCTACAAGGCAGCTATTTTAGCAGCACGCAATTAATATTTTGCGTCCTCCCTACCTTAATTTTTGGCTTATTTGCTGCTTCCCAAAGAAGGTTTTGCTATTATTAGATACTTTACTACTCGCTCATTTGCTGATACGCAGATTTGCTTAGCCTCAATGGAGGATGTTTTATTAGATATGTAACACTAAATACTTGTATGTTTATATGTAACATCACCTATATGTAACATAACCTATATGTAACATCACCTTTATATAACATCACCTATATGTAACATCACCTATATGTAACATCACCTATATGTAATATCATCTACATGTAATATCATCTACATGTAACATCACCTATATGTAACATCATGTATATGTAACATCATCTATAAGTAACATCACCCATATGTAACATCACCTATATGTAACATCACCTATTTGTAACATCACCTATATGTAACATCACCTATATGTAACATCACCTATATGTAACATCACCTATATCTAACATCATTTATATATAACATCACCTTTATGTAACATCACCTTTATGTAACATCACCTATATGTAACATCACCCATATATAACATCACCTATATGTAACATCACCTGTATGTAACATCACCTATATGTAACATCACCTATATGTAACATCACCTATATGTAACATCACCTGTATGTAACATCACCTATATGTAACATCACCTATATGTAATATCATCTATATGTAACATCATCTATATGTAACATCATGTATATGTAACAACACCTATATGTAACATTACCTATATGTAACATCACCTATATGTAACATCACCTGTATGTAACATCACCTATATGTAACATCACCTATATGTAACATCACCTATATGTAACATCACCTGTATGTAACATCACCTATATGTAACATCACCTATATGTAATATCATCTATATGTAACATCATCTATATGTAACATCATGTATATGTAACAACACCTATATGTAACATTACCTATATGTAACATCACCTATATGTAACATCACCTGTATGTAACATCACCTATATGTAACATCACCTATATGTAACATCACCTATATGTAACATCACCTATATGTAACATCACCTATATGTAACATCACCTTTATGTAACATCACCTTTATGTAACATCACCTATATGTAACATCACTTATATGTAACATCACCCATATATAACATCACCTTTATGTAACATCACCTATATGTAACATCACCTATATGTAACATCACCTATATGTAACATCACCTATATATAACATCACCTATATGTAACATCACCTATATGTAACATCATGTATATGTAACATCATCTAAAAGTAAAATCACCTATATGTAACATCACCTTTATGTAACATCACCTATATGTAACATCACCTATATGTAACAACACCTATATGTAACATTACCTATATGTAACATCACCTATATGTAACATCACCTATATGTAACATCACCTATATGTAACATCACCTGTATGTAACATCACCTATATGTAACATCACCTATATGTAATATCATCTATATGTAACATCATCTATATGTAACATCATGTATATGTAACAACACCTATATGTAACATTACCTATATGTAACATCACCTATATGTAACATCACCTGTATGTAACATCACCTATATGTAACATCACCTATATGTAACATCACCTATATGTAACATCACCTGTATGTAACATCACCTATTTGTAACATCACCTATATATAACATCACCTATATGTAACATCATCTATATGTAACATCACCTATACGTAACATCACCTATATGTAACATTACCTATATGTAACAACACCTATATGTAACATAACCTATATGTAACATCACCTATATATAACATCACCTATATGTAACATCATCTATATGTAACATCACCTATACGTAACATCACCTATATGTAACATTACCTATTTGTAACATCACCTATATGTAACATCACCTATATGTAACATCACCTATATGTAACATCACCTATATGTAACATCACCTATATGTAACATCACCTATATGTAACATCACCTTTATGTAACATCACCTTTATGTAACATCACCTATATGTAACATCACTTATATGTAACATCACCCATATATAACATCACCTTTATGTAACATCACCTATATGTAACATCACCTATATGTAACATCACCTATATGTAACATCACCTATATGTAACATCACCTATATGTAACATCACCTATATTTAACATCACCTATATTTAACAACACCTATATTTAACATCACCTAAATGTAACATCACCTACGAAGTCTGTATGTCGGTTTTCCGTGAGAGTGCTCAATACATAGAGTAGAGCGTGATATATACAAACTGATAGAAAAGAGACAAGAAACTACTCATTCATCTCGACAAGCCTGTTTCGTGGTTTCCCACTCATCAGGAGATGTTCTAATAAATATATTCCTATTTACATCTTATTCATTTTCTAAGGGTGATTAAAAGTTATGCGGGGGAGTTAATTTACAATTCTTTGTTCTATTGTTCTTAAAGGACATGAGTTCAATTCTATTCTTCGGCCAATTTAGGATAAATCTTTGAAATTCAAATGTTTTGATCGAAAGTCATTCGCCATTTCCCTTTGCTGTTAACTGATGGACCAAGATATTATTCTTTTGTTTGATCTAGCGAAAAATTGAATTAATTTTAAAAAAATGTGGAGGACATTAATAAGCTAGTGAAAATGCAGGAAATTAAGTGCTACAAGGTGATTGGCTATGAAGACAGGAATTATTGAAAACAAGATAAAACTTCTTGATGATATGATTCAAAACAAAGTATATTTCTTCAATTCCATTTTAGCGGTGCTGGGCATGCAAGTACACTAGTGCCTTTTCTTTGTACATAGAAATTGCTTTTTTAATTTTAACGACACTATTGGGTACACGGTCTAAGATATCTATACTAATACAGTTCATGGTCTAAGATAACAAATTAAAATCTACAGCAATACAGAAATTTGACAACGAAACAATCAAATAAGGAGGAAAAGCAAAAGTTACAACAAACTAGATTATTGAATGAGCCAAAGACCCATCTGCTTTTAAGGCTTATTATCTCTGCTTTTAAAAGCTTCTTTTGAATATTTGGCTAAAGAAAAAATGTTACGGGCATCTAAATTGGAATTTATCAGCTTGAGCCTTCACTTCTATCACTAAGATTGTTAATTATTCATGGTTAATTTCATGAGTCAGGTATTGTTGCCTTAAGTGTTGATCCTCACAGCACTCAGTTAGCAGATGGATCTCGTCCTCAATAATACAGTTTGCGCTTCATTTTGTTCCAAAGTCTCCTTTCTAAATATCTATGTTTTTATGCCGACCAGTTTCTATCATTAGATTGAGATCACTACATCCCAACTTAGCAAGCTCTTGTCGTAACGAGAAATCTTTGATGTCTACAAGGTATTTTGCTATTTTGAATTTATTTTGAAATAGCTTATAGTACCTGAGTTTTCTATTCTTAGGGCTAGTTGCAGACGCTTCCCGCAACTTGCTACAATTATTTTTCTTGTCATATAAAAATTTGACCAAAAACTTTTGACATGAAGTATCGGAATGAAAACATTTTAAATATTTAATTACGAGAGATTCTGCATAAAACTTTCAAGATGTGATGGTGATTCCAGAAACTAAAAGATTTTAGCGTGTTATCATGTCCTAGTCTGCAAGGGTTAAAGTGCCCCCCCCCCCCCCCCCCAGGGCAGATCAATGAATTGAGTCAGCCCCCCTGGGCGCATAGTGCCAGAAACATCAATCGAATTAAACATACGTCAGTCGAGGTAGTCAAGATGGGAAAGAGAAAGAAATTTTTGGTGCAAAATATCTATCACTGATAAATACTTTGGGTCTCTTTTAGTCTCAAATAGAAATAGACACTCTCGACCAATCTCTCTCCAAATTAACTATATAAGGCAAACGTAATCTTATCTAAGGTGCTGATTACCCTTATGCCCTTGGGAATGGATCTAGAAGATTTTTCAGCGTTTTTAAAGACAATTTCACGTTAGGTACGTGCTTTTCACTTGTTGTGCAGCATCCCAAAAAATTTATTTGTTCGCTTTGAGAAAAAACATCCATCCTTGCTATACAAAGCTTTAGTTTATCAGTCTTCACGTCGAAGCTTCATTTCTGAGTGAATGATTTGCCCGTATTTGTCACCAGTCCAACTTGACCTCCAGCTTAAGGTCCTTGCCAGCTCATTCTCCACCTCACTGCTGTTGTAGTACATGTTGTTCAGATTGGCATTGAAGCAATCTTTATGCCACCAGCCTCCCTTCCATGAGACTGCACAGTTCCAAGCTGCCTTGTCATTATCACTGTCATACGTGGAGAACTTCTGATTTCGATTAAATGCCAAAGCGTCCTCTGCCGTCCCATCTTTCCAGCCTGTGTACGTTAGGGTGTATTTTGCAGACTCGCTGAGGATTTGGAAGCCACTGTATTCTGCAAAGCCTTTGATGTTTCCGACCTTGACGAGGTCAACCCTGAGCGTTACTTTGCTTGTCAAGGTTAGTTGGTGAAGGGCTTCCAGGCCTAACCAGAAATTGCCTTTCAAGTCTCCAAAGCCTGTGAAATATGTTATGATATGAAAATTCTGGTTCAGGCCTATTGGGCTCCTAAGACAGTAGGGGTTCCATACAGAGTCAACAATGTCTTTAACAGCAAATATAATTTTCACATCGCCAATCAATCGAACTGGCTTGGCTTAATATCTACGAATTTCGAGGAGAGAAAACTAGAAGTGAAAAAGTGCCTTTAGTAATATTGTCTTCAACACTCTTTTCATATGCTAAATTGATGTGTGCTATTTTGCTGTCCTTCATTTGTTCTGAAACGGTCCTCCAGTGCAGAAGGCTGTATTTCATGAAGACGCTCTACGGATTGGTAGCGAACACTTTGCTTCTTCAAAACTATTTCAAACCTACCCCTGGTCGTGGCAAATATCTATTTGATATTATTTTTCCTACATCTATCAATTTTCAGAAATATTTCTTGTGGAGTTCATAAAAGAAGAGAGAACTAACTTGAGCAGCAATGGTTATTTGAATAAAATATGCGTACCGTTCTTATAGCTTTTCCAATCCCGGTTGAAATCAACAGACCCATCGACTCTCCTCTGGAATACAATCCAACCACCGCCACTGGTCTCCATGTCACAAAAACCTTTCACCTGCAGAGATTTCAGTCTGAGTTTCACAACTCCACTCGTCATCCCGGCAGCCTGAGCTTGTTTGCAGTCAATGTACCCTGGAAAAGAGGTGAAAGCAAATTACTGAATGCTCAAAACAAGGTGGTAGATGATGATTCCAGAGAAAAGACATAATTTATAAGTCCGCCAAAAATTTGTTAAATAGCCTGATGGTTAGTCCAGGTTTTTCGATCGAAATTTGGCCCAAGAAAATGGTTCAAAATAGCTTTTACTCTACTCAAGTCCGTTCAGGAGCGATATCAGACATAATAGCCTTAGAAAATGCTTAAAATCACCTGAAAAATTCCTCAAAATCGGCCAAAAATTGGAAAAAAGCGGATATTTTTTGGCTAAAATTAGCGCAAGGTACATTCTTCCAAAAAGGCTTTTAATCCACTCAGGACTGTCCGGGGAACATTATTAAGCTATACAAGACAAAGAAAATGCATAGGATCATCAAAATAATTTCCTTAAAAATTAGCCAATTCGAAAGCCTTATATAGGGAGCTATGTAAGGCTACAATAGACTTAAAAAATGTATAAAATCGGCAATCACCGAAAACTTTTCCTTCTTTATCATTAGTTGGTTCTATATATATTTTTTGTCATTTCATTGTAGCTGGTGTGATTTCGTGCTTAAAGATGATCAATGAAAAAATGAAATGAAAATCAAAATGGTCGAGTAGACCAAGCCGAGGGCTTCAGTTTTCCTGACCATAACTCGATTCCTGATAATGTAGGACCGCTCTGATGAGTGTCAAATAAAAAGGTCAAGTAGTTATCATGTTTCACTATGTTTCCTATTTTCCTCGCCATCTTTCAGTTTAACACCAATATATATGATAATTCATAACAAGATGATAAATCCGCAAAAAAACTCACCAGGATGTTCGACTTTATTCCAACCTTTTGCAAAGTCATCCAGGCTCTTAATCTCAGTCAGAAGCTCAAAGTCTGCGTCTTCCTTCTTCTTCGTTATGTAGACACATCTCTGGTCAATACTGCATTTGTGAAACTGCTTGCTTATTCCGACCAATGCTTCATCATCTCCTTTTATCTTCTCGAAGAAGTTGCAGGCGTTTGAGCTGCAGAACTGATTGTTTCCAAGTAGAATGAAATTGAAGAATATGAAAATGGTGAGGGACGACTTGTAAATGCGTCCTTCTGCCATCTTCACGGATGAAACTAGCTCAGCAGGTGCAGTATTGACATGTTAGAACATCACTGGAGAAATCAAGCTGGGGGGATGCAACCTTCTTAGTTGCCATTGGTTGATTTCTTTCTGTCGTTTTCAGTGACTGAATCTTTCAGCCGTGCCCCAGAACCAGATGCTGTACCTATTCATTATCTTCAAGTATTCATTTCAAGATTATTATGAGAATCAGGAGGTTTTGAAAACCAGTGGTGGGATTTCTGATGGCCCAACTAAAGGTGCAGTTAACGAGACTCTGTCAAGTATGATATAACAGAGAATGAAATAGAACTATTCCTGAAATATAACGTGAAATACCAAGATGCAATATTCTATTTTCAATTGTGAGTTCCCCTCATAGCCAAGGAGACCGTAGATGTAAAGACTACCAATGAGACCCTGGTAATAAAGATTCTTTTGATAAAGTTTCTGGTAATAAATTTGAAATTTCATCATCTTCACAATTACGTTTATATTCAAGTCCATGTTAAATTTAATTTTACTTTTAATGTTCTTCTTACAAGCCTTAGCGAGGGAGCAGGAATCTGGACCTTCCATCATATTCTTCGGTAACATCCGCCAGAACATGGTCAGAGAACCAATGATTCTTGGACCACATGGTCCAGTCCACCTCAAACATGGGTCAATGCTTAGAAAAACGTCCTAATGATGGTTTTCATCAAAAATCTAGGCTGGCAACTATCAGTATCTTAAAAAATGCATGTAGGACTTTTGAATTTCTGAATTCGTTTGTGGCAGATTATTTCAAGTGATTATTGAAGAAATGCTCATCAGGTACAGAGACTTATCTGCGATCATCAGAAAGCCTATCTCAGATGACCAGAGGGCATTCTTCTATTTCTATATTCTACAGCATGAATGAATGTTTGACTGAAAAAATGAATCTTTGACTGAAAAAGAAATATTCCTTTGTTAAAGTGCCTATCAGGTCATTTCAAAAAAATTGAGTTTAAGCTGTAAAATATTAGATAGATTTGTATTATTGCGTTTTTTCTTCAAAAAAATGTCCTTCCGTTTGAAATACCCCAATGGCGAGTGTTTTTATCTACCCCAGTAGCACCAAATGAACGAAATGTTGCGTGCCTTGAAAAAGGCATGGGGCGAGGGCTCTGTGACGCGTACTCCGGAATCAAAAGTTTGTTTTGATTAGACCATGCGGTTGAAGGCAAGGGATTTTTCAAGTGAACCTAAGCCCAACTTCGAAGATGCCGGACAGATGTGTCATGCTTGGCTGTAACAACAATAATAGCAAGGAATGTAGAGATAAGGGAGTTTCACTTCATGGAATTCCATATTGGAGTGAGGATAACCCGATTGCCAAGCGGCGAAGAAAGCAATGGGTTGACTTCGTGTCCGTGAAACGGGCCTAATTCAAGCCTATGAAATATTCCGCGGTCTGTAACCAGCATTTAATAGCTGAAGATTTTGAAAGACCCATCTCAACACTGCCTGGATTTTCTTGAAAGCTGATAAATACGCTGCGAAGAGACGATGTAGGCATAGTTTCTGTGCCTTCGATTTTTACAGCGCCAGTTGAACCAGAGACCGAAGCAACTGCGATTTCACCAAGAATAAGAGAGAGGGGAGTGGGGTTACTCTAGTATCCTTATCCTAAACAAATGAGAGTACTCCCTCCCATGGGTGCCCTTAGCCCATTTCTCTGGAAATGTAGACTGCAGTAGTACCAAGTCTTTGAGCCGTCGAAACTTCATCTAATGTTGACAAGTGTAAGTCAAATGTGCCCAATCTGAATATTGATGAGTTTTTGACAGAAGTTGTTAATATTTCCTTATTCCTTGTAGCATAAAGATGCTGCCTGTCAATCACTTAACTGCATAAATTGTAAACGGTTGGTGACGAAGACCAGAAGGCTTAGAAACTTGTGGCTCGCTAAGCAGATGGAAGTGAAGAAGCTGAAAGTTGAAATAAATTCTCAAGACAAAACAAATTTCGAGATGATTGTTGAGAATACTCAAAAGAAAAAAATAAGCAAATTATACTGTATATATCTATACATGTAGAAACTGTATTTTTATAAATTTTTGATTGATTTGAAGTAGACCTTGATATGATACTATTCAGGAAGTATAGCAGGCCCGGCGGAAGCTGTCCATAGTTAGGCCAGTTCGAAATAAAACAGTATGTCTGGAACGTACCCCAGAAGAATTTTGAAACCTAGATTCTCTCAGATACAATTTGGTGCATTTTCATATCAGAATTTATGTAAGAATGAATTAAGATTTACGGTAAAAATCGAATTTTTTTAAACAGAGTGACTTGGTCCAAAATTTTGTCCGGCCAAAGCAGTACCAACCAGACCAGTTCCGCCGGGCCTGTATAGGCATATACTACATGATTCAAAACATATGAAAACTTTTCTCAGCATATTTTTGGGCTTTTCAAATCATAATTTTATAGAAGAGTCTACTCAAGGAAAAACAGCCTTGTGTTGAAAAAACTTTTTGGATTTTTCTATTTGAATCTTGTAGTATCTTGATGTACACCATATTATTTATATTATCAAAAATTTCTCTGGTTCTATGTAGTACAAAGATAAACAACTAAATGAAGTAAATACAAGTACTGTGATATAGAATGAGCATAGCTTGATAGTGGGCTATAATCGATTCATGTCAAAGTGCTTATATTTCACTTCATTAGGTTGTTTATACAGAAGCTATATTAGAATTCACTCTTCATCTTGTAGCGTTTTAAGGTTCTAAGAAAAGGCCCGGAGAGAAATCAAGCATGTCCGTGTGTTCACTTTAATCGAAAACTCAAGACTGAATATTACATGTAACTAGCGTGGTTCTATTCAAGACATACAGGAAATCTCCTGTGGTTACTTACAATACTATGGATGCTATTCAATATAAAACCTTAACATGGCAATCTTCAAAACCCTTCAGCTCTGTGCCTGGAAATCTGGTTCTTATCCCATGGTACGCACATGCTAGCAATGGGATGCGTTTGTTGTTACCAAGCCGTCCATGGACAAGTCTGGTAAACTCCCTGTATGCCACTGCTCTGAAGAACCTGCAAAAATGTAACAAGTTAAGACCCAGGCCTAAAGTAGAACAGGATATTGAAATTGTTCTGCCATATGGCTTCAAAGAAAAGTTGACTTGGTATGAATAAAATGCAAAATCAAGGCTCGTGATCATACACAAGACTTGTGTTTACTTATTTCCATGCAAAGGGTAGCTTGCTGAAGATATCTATATTGCTTAATATCGCATGGCATTAAAAGAGATACAATAATACACGTTTTTTTATAAGAAACCTAGCTTGGATCCTAGTACTAAAAGTTTCTTAATTTTTCACCTGTTTCTAGTACTAAAAGTTTCTTAAAAGTTTCTTATTTTTAGATACGCACTTAATATCAAATTTCGCACTTTCCCTGGCACATTTCTTGTATCAAAGTGAAACTCACCTACAAATACAAGTAGAATCAATATCCTGTGTTCCTCTAAATAAAAACGTGTAGCAAACTTAAATCAAGCAAAATTGTACTGTTGACATATTGCTTTCAGGCTCAGAAAGTCTTCTTATTTATTTCGAAGTTTCTTAAAGATATTGATGTAGTTCTAAAAGTTTCTTAAATTTTTGGGGCTCTAGTACTAGGTTTCTTATAAACCAGTTTCTTATAAAAAGAAACGTGTTATCTATTTCTGGGCAGTGCTGGACACTTTGCCTAGTATTAGGGGGAATAAAATTTCCTTCATAATGTTACTTACCAAGATTAAACTGAGAAAGAACTTCATTTTGTTGTCCCTCCTCCTCTCTCCGATTGTTGCTGTCTCTCAACCAATTCTTGATGGCGAGAGGCTCCCCCATGTACGCCCTATCGATCTCGGCATCGTCATCAATGGCTATCGCACCTACAAGTCCGTCGATTTCTTCCTCAAAGTCTGTAAAACTTTCACTTCCAGAATTGATTTGCTCTGCTTTTGAATCTGTGCTCATTTAAACGAAATTAACGGCATTTTGATATTGTTTAGCATACACTGCCTTGCGATTTGCGTTCGTCTCTTAGATAGATTGTGCGAATTTTGTTCACGAAGAAAAACATCCTTCCGGAGTACACGTCACACATTCCGCTCGACCCAGACTGCATGTTGCGCAACGTTCTGCAGATTGGGGCACCTTTGAAGCCCCTTTTTAGGGTATCTGAAGGTTGCAAAGTTGCAAAAGTGTTGAGAGTTCGCCATTTATATACTTAGCTTCGATTTAAGACAATTTGTAGGAAAAAAAATTTCCGACCTGATAGGCACTTTAAAACATCTGTTGATTAAAACCAGGGCTTGTTCTAAGAAAAATCTTGAACCCAGCAAATAATAATGATAATCATAGTAAACTTTAGAAGAAGTAGGGTTTAGAAAGTCAATCGAGATAATTTCTCAGAATGAAAATGACTTTAAATCAGGAACACCCACTACAATCAAAACATGAGGAAACACCCCCCTGCCATGTCCACCAATGTTCTGCCAATGCCTTCTCTTCTAACTGAGTAGGGTTGGCATTTGGAAGGGCATCTGCCATCTGGCCATTAAACTCCATGTTGGAATACAGGGGGGCTGCATCCGGATATCTCTGGCGTGAAGTCACATCAAAAACAATGGGGGGACAACAGGTCCATTGTTGTCAGACTATTGGCGTGGCGTAAGGCTCTGGCGTAGCAAGTACAAACTTTCCACCCTGGATAAAACTAAGCTCCATAACCAAAATCATTGATTTGTTTGGAGACAAATTCATGAACCTGTCAACCCCTTCTAGCAGGGAAAGAGGCCGCAATAATAAATTCTGTGTTGTGGTGCTCCAATTTTTCTGGCTTTTATATTTGTTCATCTGTGTGGGGGGTTACGTGCTAAACGCAGTTCGAGCTCAGTACTGAAAATTGCTTAGCCGAAGGGCAAATTTGAGTACTCGAAATTGCATTGCAATTGCTTAGCTTTTCTTACTTAAAAATTTGTCTCTTAGAATACTATCTCACAAGTTGTTGTACCACAAATGTCGGTGGTATCTTGCCTAAAAAAGTGTGCTGGGGCACTATATTGGCTGTACCCTATTATTCTTTAGCTGCTGCATGATTTTCATGGTCAATTGGATCAGAACTAAATTTTCAAATTGCTTAGCATTCCTCCAACCAGTACTGGAATTGCTAAGTTTTTGTCTTGTCAAGTACTGACTTGCTTATAAAGCAATTGCTTATAAAAAAATACGTGTATGCTACAACATTATTTTTCTTTTTGACTACTATGCATTTTATGACTTGTAGTTATTAACAGTTTAATAATTTTCTACTTTAGCAAATAATATCACAACCGGAGCCCTTCTGTCTTGCTGTGTCTCTGGAATCTAAGTGTGCTGGTGTACGTTTTAAATACACGGAAAGAGATTTGTTTCAAGGATCTACAGGTAAATATAGTAGCATGGATTAATTTATGAGGATGACAACGAAAATCAGAAACATAGGGCACTGGAGCTTTGCCTCTGACTCTCATCAAAGTAGTAGCTACGTCACAAAGAGAATAAAAGTGAAAACTAATAGATGGCTATACTCAGATGTGCATCGAAATTGGCCAATCAACGTTCAACTCTGATGAGTGTCAGATACAAAGCTTAAATAGTTATAATGTTTCGTTGTGGTTCTGACTTTCCTGCAATCCTCAAGTTCTGAAAGACTGTTGCATTTGTGACAATTTTCAGCTATTAGAAAACTATGAATCCATCGTATGGCTAAATCAAGATATACTGCACTACTTGGAGTTATTCCATTTTTTGCTGACTGGGGTGCAACTCAAAGGGGGTATGGGGAGTGACACCCCCAATCAGAAAATCTTATTTTGTAAGGTACATTGGTTCGATTTTGCAGGGCAGATTAGGGCATCGGGCATAATTATGGAAAGGAAATTAGCTTCGATTTGTTAATGATTTCGTCTAGAAAACTAGTAAAATTGATTTGAAACTGGCTGTTCTTAAATATTCCTCTATTTTCAGCCTGAAATGTTCTACAATGGTTGGGAAGCCTTTTTTGCTATCAGAACTGTTAAATGTTGCAAAGTTTGACTCTCTCGACATTATCTGTGTGCTGCCAATTTGCTTCTATTGTAATTATTTTCAGTCATATGATTATTTCATAAAATTTTCATATTGAGCCAAAAATGGTGAGCTTCGGTTTGTTCTTAGCTTTTTCTTAAGTTTTTGCCAAATTTGAGGCTGGTGTTCTTATAAAATTGTTCTTTTAAAAAAAAGAGTGTGACAGCAGAATGCGTAGACTATCCCTGAGGGCAGATTTTGTAAATAGCCAATCAGCGCGTTTGTTTACAAAATGGCAAAATCTTGTGTTTGACGTCACAAATACAATAGAAGCTACCGGAGATCATCAGGTAAAGGATTAGAGCACTTCTTAAGCGAGAGAGGGTACTTAAATCGTAATTAATTCATAACTAACGACTAACCGTAATTTGTCACCAAACATTTGATTCTCGTTTATATACTTTCCCGCCAAACATTTATGATGATGATCAATGACAAATGATAATTGATCATTCATGACCCTGCCAAAATACGTTTGATGAATGGAAAATCGATGAATTGAAATTTAGAATTAGAAGACAATTCTGATTGTTCCAATTGTTTCTACGATTGAAATGTTTGAAAACCCAGTGTTGAGTGGAAAAATGTTTTAGTGGGTTGCTGTACGTACTGTATTTGTTTACTTCGCTACCAAATCAGGACAGCCAGCCAGTCAAGCCAAAAAAGGTTTCAGGGGAGGGTTTCTGGCTCTTTTTTGTGTTCGTGATCTCTGCTCAGGTGACAGAAACCTTCTTTGTGTTGCTTTTAAAGTCATCTCAATCATTTATTACCAAAATAGTCGAGGGCAGTTGGCAATAAAGGGCTTTTTTCGATCATTGGTTTATGGGCCTTTTTCGATCATTGGTTTATGGGCCTAATGAAAAACGGGACAGGAAAAGCCGAAATTTCAAACCAAGATTTCTAGTGATCTTGACGTCGTATTAAAATTGCCGGCGGTGAGATTCTAGTAAAATCGCTATTAAATCAGAAAAACCAAAAAAATGATAAAAGCTGCAAAAACCACCTGAACGCGCCCGAAAGAAGAAAGTGGGTTTATTGGCAAATTGGCAAGAATTCTTTCGTAGCTTTTATTGTGTTTGTGAAGTCATACGCAAGATTTTGCTATTTTGTAAACAAACGCGCTGATTGGCTAATTAAAAAATCTGCCCCCTGTTTTCCTGAGGTAGTCCAAATAATCTGTGTTTTGTTTAGGGGGGAAAATCCGATTCTTCCCCTTTTGGAAGGGCATTAGGCAAAATTCGTTTTAAATAGTTGTGTAGTTTTGTATTATAACTCCATTGTTTTGACACTGCTGGCTGATCTTATCTAAGGTGCTTATTACCCCCCTTACCCTTGGGAATGGATCTAGAAGATTTTTCAGCGTTTTTAAAATCAATTCACGTTAGGTACGTCCTTTTACTTGTTGTGCAGCATCCCAATGAAATGAGCAAATGTTTGTTTGTTTGCTTTGAGGAAAACATCAATCCTTTAGTTTATCAGTTTTGACGCCGGAGCTTCATTTCTGAGTAAATGATTTGCCCGTATCTGCTGCCAGTCCAACTTGATTTCCAACTCAAGGTCCTTGCCAGCTCATTCTCCACCTCACTGCTGTTGTAGTACAGGTTGTTCAGATTGGCATCGAAGCACTGGTAATGCCACCAGCCTCCCTTCCATGAGTCTGCGCAGTTCCAAGCTGCCTGGTCGTTATCACTGTCATACGTGGAGAACATCTCACCTCGACTTCTTGCCAAAGCGTCCTCTGCCGTCCCATCTTTCCAGCCTGTGTATTCTAGCTTGTATTTCGCGGACTCGCCGAGGATTTTGAAGCCACTGTATTCTGCAAAGCCTTTGATGTTTCCGACCTTGACGAGGTCAACCCTGAGCGTTACTTTGCTTGTCAAGGATAGTTGGTGAAGGGCTTCCAGGCCTAACCAGAAATTGCCTTCCAAGTCTCCAAATCCTGTGAAATATGTTATTATATGAATATTCTGGTTCAGGCCTATTGTGCTCCTTCAAAATGGTAGGGGGCTCAATGCATGGTGCAGAAGGCTATTTTTCATGAAGGGAATATCTTTCGGTAGCGAACACTTGGTTTCTTCAAAACTATTTCAAACCTACCCCTCGGTCGTGGCAAATATCTATTTGATTTTATTTTTCTTACATCTATAAACTTTCGGACATTTTTCTTGTGGAGTTCAAAAAAGAAGAGAAAGCTAACTTGAGCAGCAATGGTTATTTGAATAAACTATGCGTACCGTTCTTATAGCTTTGCCAATCCCGGTTGAAATCAACAGACCCATCGACTCTCCTCTGGAATACAGTCCAACCACCGCCACTGGTCTTCATGTCACAAAAACCTTTCACCTGCAGAGATTTCAGCCTGAGTTTCACAACTCCAGTCGTCATCCCGGCAGCCTGAGCTTGTTTGCAGTCACTGTACCCTGGAAAGAGGTGAAAGCAAATTACTGAATGCTCAAAACAAGGTGGTAGATGATGATTCCAGAGAAAAGAAAAAAAGTCAGCCAAAAATTTGTTAAATAGCCTGATGGTTAGCCCAGGGTTTTTGGTCAGAATTCGGCCCCAGAAATATTAGCGATAGAAAATTAAATAGTTTCCTAAAAAGTCAGCCAAAAATTGAAAAAAAGCCTGATGGTTAGCGGATGGTTTTTGGTCAGAATTTGTCCAAAAAATTGGTCCCAAATTGGCTTTCAATCTACTCAGGACTGTTCCAGGGGCAATATTAGGTCATATTAGCCTAAAAAATGCATAAAATCACCGAAATAATTTCCTTAAAAATCAGCCAAAAATTAGAAAATAGCCCGATGGTTAGAGCCCATGGCTTTTTAGTCAAAATTTACCCAAAATAAATGGTTCCAAAAAGGCCTCAAATCAATTGACGATTGTCCACGGAGTAATATTCGGTTATATTACCCTTGGAAAATGCATAAAATCACCAAAATAGTTTCCTTAAAATCAGCCAAAAATCAGAACAAAGCCTGATGGTTAGAGCCCATGGCTTTTTAGTCAAAATTTACCAAAAAATAAATGGTTCCAAAAAGGCCTCAAATCAATTGACGGTTGTCCACGGAGTAATATTCGGTTATACTACCCTTGGAAAATGCATAAAATCACCAAAATAGTTTCCTTAAAATCAGCCAAAAATCAAAACAAAGCGTGATGGTTAGCCCATGGCTTTTAAGTCAAAATTTACCCAAAATAAATGGTTCCAAAAAGGCCTCTAATCAATTGACGATTGTTCACGGAGTAATATTCGGTTATACTACCCTTGGAAATCACATAAAATCACCATAATAGTTTCCTTCAATATCATCTAAAGATTGGAAAAAAGCCTGATGGTTAGTCCATGGTTTTTGGTCAAAATTTACCGAAAGTCAATGCTTCCAAAATGGGCTTTTCATCCATTTAGGACTGCTCAGGGGGAAATATTAGGCTACAATAACCTTAGAAAATACATAAAATCACCAAAAGTATTTCATTCAAAATCAGCTAAAAATTGGAAAAAGCCTGATGGTTAGTCCATTGTTTTTGGTTAAAATTTTCCCAAAATTGTTCCAAATAGGCTTTCAATCCACTCAGGACTGCTCAGGGGGAAATATTAGGCTACAATAACCTTAGAAAATGTATAAAATCACCAAAAGAATTTCCTTAAAAATCAGCAAAAAAATTGGAAAAAAGCCTGATAGTTAGCCAATGGTTTTTGGTCAAAATTCGTCAAAAAACATGGTTCCAAATAGGCTTTCAATCTACTAAGGACTGTTCCAGGGGTAATATTAGGCTATATTAGCCTTAGAAAATCAGCCAAAAATTGGAAAAAAGCCTGATGGTTAGCCCATTGTTTTGACCGTTTTGACAAAATTTGTCTAAGATAAATGGTTTCAGATAGGCTTTCAATCCACTCAAGATTGTTTAAGGAGCTATGTTAGGCTACAATAGTCTTAGAAAATGCATTAAATCACCAAAAACTTTTCCTTCTTTAATCATTAGCTAGTTTTATATATTTGTTTTTATCATTTCATTGCAGCTGGTGTGATTTCGTGCTTAAAGATGATCCAATGAAAGAATGAAATGAAAAAGAAAATGAAAATGGCCAAGTAGACAAAGCCAAGGGGTTTAGTTGTCCTGCCCATAATTCGATTCCCGGTAAGGTGAGATTTTTTATCTAAACTCTAAGGCTTTTATATGAACTAAAAAAGTACAAAATGTATGATAGTGCTTTCACTTACAAGGAAAATTCCTCTTAGAAAGAACCTCGCTCTTCCGAAGAAAAAAGAAAGAAATAAAATTTTTTTATCTAATAGCCAAATATGGCTCCCTAACTGGATCTAAAGCTTACTTGAAAACATTATTTCTTAGTAGATTATCATTTTTTAGCTAATTTTTTCCAAAAACCATGAACTAACCACCATGCTTTCTTCCTATTTTTGGCTGATTTTAAGTTCGAATTTAACTGGGTTTTAGTTAGACAGTGCCTTCACTCAGAAGAACATTTGTTACTCAATAACAAAAGTAATACCTCACTCGTCAAGAAAGCTTGGATGACCAAGTGGACTAAGCCGAGGTTTTTAGTTTTTCAGACCGTAGTTCGATCCTCGTGAGTTAAGACTTTTGATTTCTAAGATTTAAAGTGTTAGGTAAAAATGATATAATAGTAATACCTCGCTCATCAAGAAAGCTTTGATGGCAAAGTGGACTGAGCCGAGGATTTTAGTTTTTCGGATCGTTGTTCGATTCCTCGCAAGTTAAGAATTTCCATTTTTAAGATTTAAAGTGTTAGGTAAAAATGATACAAAAGAAATACCTCCCTCATCGAGAAAGCTTGGATAGCCAAGTGGACTGAACCAAGGGCTTAAGATGCTGGGACCGTAGTTCGATTCCTCGTGAAGTAATACTTTTGATTTCTAAGATTTACAATGTTTGGTACAAATGATACAAAAGTAATAACTGTCTAATCAAGAAAGCTCGGGTGGCTGAGTGAACCAAGCCAAGGGCAGCAGATCTTCCAACTGTAGTTCGACTACTTGTAAGGTAAGACTTTTGATTTCTAAGATAAATGATGTTTGGTAAAAATGATATAAATATATTACCTCTCTCATTGCGAAAGCGTTTGTGGCAAAGTGGACTATACCAAAGGATCTAGATGTTCGGACCGAAGTTCGACTCCTAAAAGTAAGAATTTTGATTTCTAAGATTTATAATGTTTGGTAGAAATGATACAAAAGTAATGCCCATCTTATCAAGAAAGCTCGGGTGGCCGAGTGGACTAAGCCAAAGGCTATTGATGTTGGGACCGTAGTTCGACTCCTGGTAAGGAAAGACTTTTGATTTCTAAGATTTATAATGCTTGGTAGAAATGATATAATAGTAATAACTCTCAAGTAAAGAGAGCTTGGATGGCCAAGTGGTTGAAGCTATGGGCTGTAGATGTTGGGACCGTAGTTCGACTCTTGGTAAGGTAAGACTTTTGATTCCTAAACTCAGAATAAAGATGATATCAACTTCAAACTTCTCATGTCGGCGGCATGGATGGCAGAGTGGATAAGTCACTCAACTCTTGATCGGAGGGTAGGTGGTTCGAAACCACCTCCAGACCAGGCCTAATGGTTGTCGTGCGAAGGAGCAACCGGAGAGGGAGAAGGAGCAGCAGCAGCCAGAGGAGGAGGAGCAAAAACAGCAGGCGGAGGAGCAGTGAAGGCACGCGGAGGAGCAGTAGAATGACGAGGAGTATCAGGATGAGGAGGAGCAGCGAAAGGGTAATCGTTAACGTAATATTAAGCACAAAGTAAATACAAAAGACTAGGGGGATGCTGGCTTCCAAGAGTAAATACCAAGGGGGTCTTGCACAAATTTTTGAGCGCTGATTAACAGCTCTATAGTTCATCAAAAAATTTGTGCAAGACCCCCTTCGTTTTTTCCTTCGGTAACCAGCACCCCACCTAGATTTTTCCTTAATTTTTTTGTGTTAATGATTACCCTGTTACTACTCCTCGTCACTCCACTGCTCCTCCTCCTATGGTGGCTCCTCCGCGTGCCTTCACTGGTCCTCCTCCTCTGGCTGCTGCTGCTCCTTCTCCCCCTCCGGCATGACAACCATGCTGCTCCTTCTCCCCCTTCGCATGACAACCATTAAGCCTGGTCTGAGGGTGGTTTGGAACCCACGACCCTTCGATCCAGAGTTGAGTGACCTATCCACCCTGCCATCCATGCCGCCGACATGAGAAGTTTGAAGTTGATATCATCTTTATTCAGAGTTTAGAAATCAAAAGTCTTACCTTACCAGGAGTTGAACTGTGGTCCGAACATCTAAAGCCCATAGCTTAGTCCACTTGGCCACCCAAGCTTTCTTGATAAGAGAAGCATTACTTTTGTATCATTTCTACCAAACATTATAAATCTTAGAAATCAAAATTCTTACTTTACCAGGATTCGAACTACGGTCCGAACATCTAGATCCTTTGGTGTGGTCCACTTTGCCACTAATTCTTTCGAAATGAGAGAGGTAATATATTCATATCATTTTTACCAAACATTATAAATCATAGAAATCAAAAGTCTTACCTAACGAGAAAACGAACTGCGGTCTGAACATCCTCAGCCCTTGGCTTAGTCCATTTGGCCATCCAAGCTTTCTTGATTAGTAAGGTATTACTTTTATATCATTTTTACCAAACATTATCAACCTTAGAAATCAAAAGTCTTACCTTACGAGGAATCGAACTGTGGAAAAGAGAGATACAACATTTACATCATTTTTACCAAACATAATAAATCTAAAAAATCAAAAGTCTTACCTTGGAGGGACCGAACTACGGTCTATACAACAAGAGCCTTTCACTTTGTCAAATTGGCCATCCAAGCTTTCTTGATTGCAGAGTATTACTTTTGTATCGTTTTAACCCAACATAATAAATCAAGAGTCTTATCTAACGTGGAATCGAAGAATGGTACAATCATCTAAAGCCAAGGCTTAGTGAGGCCCCCATAGTACCCCTGGATAACGGATTCACGCGTCAATTTTTCGTTTATCACGCCATCACGGACCTTAAAACCGAATTTTCACGATCTTTTCCATCTATAATTATGCAAGAAAATTTGTTTAACGACCAGAACGCGTCACGCAATCACGCACTTGAAAACTCCTTTTCACGGAATAACGACCTCATTTTCAGCAAATCACGCTGCACGAAGGATTCTTTGATCACGGATTCACGAACCGAAAATATCTAAATCACGAAATCACGCGCGAAAATATGCTAAATAAAGCTTCACGTACAAATATGGGGGGGCTTCCTTAGTCCATTAGGCCACCCGAGCTTTCTTAACGAGAAAGGTACTTCTTTTTCTTAGTAGCTCCTTGGTCGAATTTTTATCTCCGTCGAGAAAATTTTCATTGATTTGACTTTTTGAATCATAGGATTGGGAAATTTGATGCATTAGTGAAAATTCTAAAATATTGGAAAATTCAGAAAGATTTGCTTAATTTATATGGTAAATACCTTAACTTGGCATAAAAGATTAGGGCTATACTAAGGCGAATCTATCCTTAACACCTTAAATCTAAGGTTTTCAGGGGTGAACAAGAATGCCAAAGAATCAATATAAATTGATAATTGCATCAGTTTACTAGTTGCATGTTATTGAGTGTAACAAATGAAAACAGGAGAAGTGAGTTGTGAGTTGGCCTTGCAGTTTATTGACAGAAGCACAGTCACTTCTGTTGAAAAACAGCTAAAATAATTCACATTCTTCTATAAATATTGTGCAGACTCTTCTTGTATCTGTTTACGAATGCAAGGAACTTCTATGCTTGGATCATTTTCGTAAACTGATTTACTTATTCTATTGTCGAAAGTTTTAAAGTGCATGCTAGAGTAAATATGGGGAGTGTGAACGAAGAAACTATTTGCCCGTGGGTAGACCTACGGGATTTGATAGGCCGTGCAAAAATATTCATTTGGTTTGCTGGTTCTCCAAATTGTGTTTTCTAAAATTGTTTCTCAACTTACCAAGAATGTTTCCAATCACTATTTATGAAAGGCCCTTGAGATTTTCTTTATTTTGTGACCAATATTTAAGCAAGGAACGCTGTTACTAGGCCGGCTGGGAAAAGCAGCTGTCATTTTGTTGAAGTTTACTTACTTATCAACTTTCCCATTAGGAAAAATGCACTTTAACATGATCACACTAACCATACTGCATTTGCTAAGATTCCACACTGCACTGGGAAAAAGGAACTAAACCCGATGATCTAGGGTTCGGTGTTTAGCTTTCAATTACAAGGGGCTAGATTTTTTTGATAGGATACTTTCTGTCCCCCATGCCTCTGACCCCCTTGATGAAGAGTTGAGATATTTGGTAATTAACTGTCAAAATCTCGATGCTTCAACTTGTAAGGCCAACAAATCCAGGGGGGCTAGCAATTTCTGATTCATATTCTGAGCCCATTCCTCATATCAGAAATATGCTCTGCAGCCCCCCCCCCCAAATTCAAAACTTTTGACAATAGAATAAGTAAATCAGTTTACGAATATAATCCAAGCATAGAACTCCTTTGCACTCGTAAACAGATACAAGAATAGTTTTCACAATATTTACAGAAGAATGTGAATTATTTTAGCTGTTTTTCAAAAGAAGTGACTGTGCTTCTGTCAATAAACTGCAAGGGAACTAGCTTCTCTTGTTTTTTTACACTGAATAACAAGCTACAAGTTTACTAATGCAATCATCAATTCTTTGGCATTCTTTTTCACCCCTGAAACCTTCTATCTTAGGTGATTTAGGGTAGATTCGCCTTAGTATAGCCTTGACCTTTTTTGTTCATTCAAATTATGTTAAAGACCTTCGACTTTTAGTTGTCTTTTGGTAGATTCACCTTCTGAGATGAGCTGTGAGCATGAAATGAAAGAGCACTAATCTTAGAGTCGTAGGTTCGAGTCCTACTAGGGTCAAGTCCTACTAGGGTCATTTTCATTCTCACAAATTATCTCGATTGATTTTTCAAATCCTGCTTCTTTTCTGGATTCACCTCAATAAGAAATTTTACGAGAATTCCATTTGGAGAAAGTGTGAAATAAGAATGAAGTCAAAAGCCACTGGTCAAATACAATTTGTAAGTAACCATCCATAAAATCAGTTGTCTGATGATCGAATGAATGAGTGAAACTCAGAGTTACAACGAAGAAATGTTTTTTCTGAGTCTACCTCTGTGTAACTATTCAAGTATTTCAATATTTCCTATTCTTATGATTTTTATGAATGTTTCAAGTTATTTTCATTTTGAAAGTATGATTCAAGTCAAATGTCTTCCCCTGTTTTGCAAAAATTTGAGCAATAATTGTTTTCTTTGCCCTGAAGGTTTATGGTGGGAACAGTTTTGGGTTTGAAGCATTGTTATGGTGCATCATTTAATCGAGATACTTTGTGTGAATGGAAATGACCATTGCTGGCATCGAGCCCACAATTGCTTCACTTTCTCAGTGGTTAGACAGACGTAAAAATTCAAAGGTCTTTGGGACGAGTCATTTTCGACACAGACATTTTCTCGATCGATTTTCCAGCTTCTTTTCAACTATATTGAACTTGTGGCTGCCTTAATTATATATACCTAGGATTGTACTGATTAACTTCTCTGATGAGTGTCAAATAAAAAGGTTCAGTAGTTATCATGTTTCGCTATATTAACTACTTTCCTCAGCATCTTTTAGTTTTACACCAATCAAAGACTGCTCAATGACAATACTACATTATAAGTCCTCAAAAAAAACCCACCAGGATGTTCGACTTTCTTCCACACTTTTGCATAGTCATCCAGGCTCTTAATCTCAGTCAGAAGCTCAAAGTCTGCGTCTTCCTTCTTCTTCGTTATGTAGACACATCTCTGGTCAATACTGCATTTGTGAAACTGCTTGCTTATTCCGACCACTGCTTCATCATCTCCTTTTATCTTCTCGAAGAAGTTGCAGGCGTTTGAGCTGCAGAACTGATTGTTTCCAAGTAGAATGAAATTGGAGAAAATGAAAATGGTGAGGGAAGACTTGTAAATGCGTCCTTCTGCCATCTTCACGGATGAAACTAACTCAGCAGGTGCAGTGTTGACATGTTAGAACATCACTGGAGAATTCAAGCTGGGGGATGCAACCTTCTTATTTGCCATTGGTGGATTTCTTTCTGTCGTTTTCAGTGACCGAATCTTTCAGCTGTGCTAAGCAGCCAGATGCTGTACCTATTCATTATCTTCAAGCATTTATTTCAAGATTATTATGAGAAGCAAGAGGTTTTGAAAACCAGTGGTGGGATTTCCGATGGCCCAAATAACTATGAAGTTAACGAGACCCTGTCAAGCCTCGTATAAAAGACAATGAAATAGGACTATTCCTGAAATATAATATGAAATACCAAGAGAAAATTCTATTTTTAATGGCGAGTTCCCCTAATAAACAAGCAGGCCGTAGATGTAGAGAATACGAATGAGCAATGAAGTTTATCATTTGAAATTTCGGCAGTTACAATTCCGTTTATAATCAAGTCCATATTAAATTCAATCTTACTATTCATGTTCTTATTACAAGCCTTAGCGAGGGAGCAGAAATCTCGACCTTCCATCATACTCTTCGGTAGCATCCTCCAGAACATGGTCAGAGAACCAATGATTCTTGGACCACATGGCCCAGTCCACCTCAAACATGGGTTCGATGCTTCGACTGGCTACGAGGCAGTCTTCTATTAGCAGCCTCGCTCTGGATGACTTGCCGCGTAGATAAGCAAAGTAAGCTTGCAAATGGAAAAGTCTCGGTAGAAGTACGGAATTCTTTTTCGCCAATCTTTTGAACTTCTTTATCACCTGGAAGGTAAAATGTTTTGGATGGAAAAATAATATTTGCAGATCAACTGAAAATAAAAAATTTTCGATAAGATTTGTAAGGAGGTTAACAGACCATCTGACAGATTTAAGTTAACAGAATTTCTTGCTGACTCAGAAGAAACCACCATCTATATCCAATCTAAAAGGGGAAATTGAACTTTGCCACAGTAGGCTACTACAACTGACATATACCACCACTGGGTCTCGAACCCGGGTTGTTGCTACCAAAGGCAAGCGCACTAACCACTGTTCTAAACCAAGACAATAAGATAGCCTTTTGAATACTTTATGAAATAACATGACTCAGAACAAGGATTCAATCAGGAACACGAAAAATGGCTCTGATTAGATTTAATTACCTGTGGTGGACGGATGCTATATGAAGTAATATGAAATATTTTAAATCTTACCTCTTTGCAGATGGCCTTTTCCTTGGGATCTTTTTTGTGTTCCCGGAAAGACAACAGGTTGTACTCAACAATTTTTGCATAAGCTCGACAATACAGGAACATGTCTGAGTATTCAGGCTCTAGCTCTGAAAGAGGAGATCAACATTTGGAAAATAACTGTATATTTTCATATCTGATTATTATACAGGAAAAGACCGCCAGCTAATATAAGTACGATAAACAGAAAAATAAATAAGGATTCAATTTACAGTCTTAAAACATAATATAATAGTAAAACTAATACTGATCTTCTAGGAGGTCGTATTTGTATTGGTTTTCAGCTCGCCAAATTATTTTCAATTGTTTTTTGTATTGATGCAAGGTAGGAAGCTCCCGAATATTCATGGGGATTTCGTTCCAAGCTTTTAGAGTTGTGTGAGAGAATCTCCTTTTTTAGAGTATTCCAGATTATATGATTGGACTTGAAGATCATTACAAAACCTATTGTAACAAGAGTATTGTGATCTTCGTTGAAATGTATTCCAAGCATTTTCTGGTCATCGTCTTAACCAGAGACGTTAAAACATAGCGAGGTATGCTAAATCGAGCGATGTGGTACGTGTAGACCAGGCGGAGAATAGGGGAATGGTCACTCGAGGGGGAAATTTATGAGATGAAGTGCATTTGGTCAATTCGAGGGTGCTGATTTCGAAAATCGATGTTATACGGGGATTTATGGGGGCCATCTGCCTCATTTTCGTGTTTAAAGTCTCGTTTTCATGTATCTTAACCAAACCAATGAGAAAACAGTTTTGAGCAGAGATAACAAACATCTAAAAGTAGAGTAAACATCTCTGGTGGGCGTGAATGTGGAAAATTGAATTTAGAACTGTTAAGGTGGGCAATAGCCTCGTTTTCATATTGACGAAATTGCGTAATCGTACAATTTCTATCTTTCGAGGGGCATCTCAACAGGCCAAAGCACTTAAAAACCTACAGTTGTTACGGTTATCCACTATAGAGCTATGCAGCGCTGTTAACTAATTCATACTCTCGCTAGTGCTACAAATACTAATACTAATACTGATCTTATTAGTTATACCAATACCAATAAAAAATGTCTTAGTATAAAACACTCGGCTGTCATTGTAGAGCTTACGTTGGAAAAGATTTCAAATCGAGAGCATTGTGTACAGAGAACGGTTGTGTTTTTGTTTCTCTTTAAGTGTTTCTTTAAGATTGCCAGTTTTATGTTTTTATACCGATACCAATACTAATATCACCGATAAATACCAATACCAATACTAATACCAATACTAATACCAATACTAATACTGCCGATTGATACTAAAACCAATACTAATACCAATGCTAATACTAATACTACCGATGAAAACTGCTTTAATAGCTACTGATTATTGCTGATTAATCAATAACACTGATGGAAATGCAAGTGGATCATCTAAACAGAGTCGCAACATTTCACAGTTCTCCAAAATCGTCTCCGCAGTCACTGCATTTGACACTCTCAGCTTCCAGTTCTTTGTTGACTTCAACTTCAACTATTCAGGAAAAGCTCTGGGATATCTTCAGGGTAACAAGTATCACTCCGACTGACCGATCAGCTTCATTCCAACCATCATCTACCGGGACGTCCAACTGAAGCATCAAACCATTAGCTTGCCTGAAAAACATAGCGACATAGTTTGCACGCAAATATGAAGCCTAGGGTTTTCTTTATATGGTGGTAGGATGCTGAGATCTATGATCTTCTTTTCTCTTTCCAACTTCTGCACAAATGGCTTGTGTTGGAGCAGATTCGTTGACGATATTCTATTGTTTCCATAACACACAGACAAACTTTCTCTAAACCACTGATGAGATGGTCTGACACCTGAGAGGAGCTTCCTAACTCAGTAAAAGGCCTGATGAACTCTACTTATAACGACACGACTTCCAAAATGTTGACTTTCAAATAAAAAGCTAGATACAAAGTCATTGCTGGTAAAGGTGTGAAAACCAAGTAGTGCTTTCTTTTTCTGGATCTCAAGGGTTGATGATGTCATGTCGCATATTCCTCTTTGTTTCCCAATACTATCATCTTGCTAGCAACCACGAACAAGCAGACACGAAGTTGGTGGCGCTGGTTAAAGTTGCTAACATTTCTGCCAATGATGCTGTTATGGCTAGATCTTCCTCTAGCAACGTTGCCAGTTTAACATTGTTTTCTCACAATAATTTGATGTAACAAGGATTCTCGTAGATAATGGAATTGGAAAACAAAAAAAAGCACTACTTGGTCTTCACGCTTTTTCGGGCAATGACTATGTATCCAGATTTTTCAAGAAAGGGAAGCAAGCATTTTGGAAGTCGCGTCAATAGAAGTAGAGCTCATTAGGCAATTGACTGAGTGGGGAAGGTGTCAGTGGATCTCGTCAACGGTTTAGAGAAAGTTTGTCTGTGTGTTATGGAAACAATAGAATATCGTCCACGAATCTGCTCCAACACACGCCATTTGTGCAGAAGTTGGAAAGAGAAAAGAAGATCATAGATCTCAGCATCCTACCACCATATAAAGAAAACCCTAGGCTTCATATTTGCGTGCAAACTATGTCGCTATGTTTTTCAGGCAAGCTAATGGTTTGATGCTTCAGTTGGACGTCCCGGTAGATGATGGTTGGAATGAAGCTGATCGGTCAGTCGGAGTGATACTTGTTACCCTGAAGATATCCCAGAGCTTTTCCTGAATAGTTGAAGTTGAAGTCAACAAAGAACTGGAAGCTGAGAGTGTCAAATGCAGTGACTGCGGAGACGATTTTGGAGAACTGTGAAATGTTGCGACTCTGTTTAGATGATCCACTTGCATTTCCATCAGTGTTATTGATTAATCAGCAATAATCAGTAGCTATTAAAGCAGTTTTCATCGGTAGTATTAGTATTAGCATTGGTATTAGTATTGGTTTTAGTATCAATCGGCAGTATTAGTATTGGTATTAGTATTGGTATTAGTATTGGTATTAGTATTGGTATTTATCGGTGATATTAGTATTGGTATCGGTATAAAAACATAAAACTGGCAATCTTAAAGAAACACTTAAAGAGAAACAAAAACACAACCGTTCTCTGTACACAATGCTCTCGATTTGAAATCTTTTCCAACGTAAGCTCTACAATGACAGCCGAGTGTTTTATACTAAAACATTTTTTATTGGTATTGGTATAACTAATAAGATCAGTATTAGTATTAGTATTTGTAGCACTAGCGAGAGTATGAATTAGTTAACAGCGCTGCATAGCTCTATAGTGGATAACCGTAACAACTGTAGGTTTTTAAGTGCTTTGGCCTGTTGAGATGCCCCTCGAAAGATAGAAATTGTACGATTACGCAATTTCGTCATTATGAAAACGAGGCTATTACCCACCTTAACAGTTCTAAATTCAATTTTCCACATTCACGCCCACCAGAGATGTTTACTCTACTTTTAGATGTTTGTTATCTCTGCTCAAAACTGTTTTCTCATTGGTTTGGTTCAGATACATGAAAACGAGACTTTAAACACGAAAATGAGGCAGATGGCCCCCTTAAATCCCCGTATAACATCGATTTTCGAAATCAGCACCCTCGAATTGACCAAATGCACTTCATCTCATAAATTTCCCCTCGAGTGACCATTCCCCTATTCTCCGCCTGGTCTAGTGTCTCTTCGATAGAGTTGTTGCACATTTTGATGGCACTTCTTGATCCCTAAACGTTAACTAACTTAAACGTATTAACTAACTTAAATGGTTATAAACTAACGTAAATTCAACAAACTTGAATACTTACCTAGTGCTGCGTTGTAGTAAGGCAAAGCCAGATGCCACTTCCTTTGCCTCGCAAACCTTGAAACATGAAAGTCATACCATTAGAAACTCATACTCTGAACTTTTATTTAACCTCTTGTAACTTTGATCCTTTTATTTGAATAACAATTTTATTTTTAACAGGACCCTTATTGATAGCAGTCACACTTTTACTGAATAGGCCATACTGTATAAACATGTTATAATATTGTAATGATTATGAATGTATTTGGAAAGTTACTTAACACTGGTTATCCAGTATAAATATGTTTATTACTATCATTTTTGTATATTATTATTATTAATGTATATAGAAAGTTATAAAACAATGCTATCTGTTCAAATGCTACAAAATTGTAGTTGTTTGTAGCCTTTCTCAATCTTTATCTACGACGTTAACATTATTTATAAGGCATGATCTGACTGCAATTGACATATGCTACCACTCGGTCTCGAACCTAGGTTGTTGCGACCAGAGGGAGCACGCTAACCACTGTCTTTAACTAGGACAATGATTAAAATTGAGGAGTATACAACTCTAGGCTTATCCACAGTGAGGCATTGATTCGTGTTTCGGATCAAATCCTTCTTCAGAGCCATCATGTGTTACCAAAATAGTAACAGTATTTTATTTAGACCTTTCCGGGTTCGAGACCCAGTGATGGCATATGTCAATAGCAGTTGTTGGCTCCGGTAAAAACTTATCTACGATGGTTATGAAGGAAAAGAGGTTATTGCGATGAAAGAAAAGTAAATCAAGGTTACGTACATCAAGGCAAGCGAGGCATTCAAGCAAAATCTTGGAATCACATCTCCAGATAAGGCGGGGTCGTTTATGATGTGTCTGGCGAAGTCTTTGCATTTCTTCAGAGACTCAAGCGGTCGCCCTGAAAGAAAAGCAAAAAGGATTGTAATCTTAATTGTTTGTCATGGCCTAAACTGGTCGAAATGATTCTAAAAAGTCGAACATTGAAACCAGGCGGTGACTTTGCATTGATTTCATTTCAAATGATTAAATTAACGTCTTTATTTTATAATGAAATTGTTTTTCTCTTGTCTATATGAATTCGCCCCTTCTCAGTAAACTTGAGCATCTAACACTAACACTGCTATCACACTGGCATTTTAAACCAGCTTAAACTAAAAGTGAATGCAATGATTTGAATGATCTTGATTTGCTGTAAATGAACGTAGAGGAAATAAAGCTGGTCCAATCCTGTCATTGTGAATACGGTACAAAGGTCTGGCAATAATTACTTGATTGATCAGAGGGCTTTGTAAAGCCCAACTTACCAGGCTCAAGAAGGAGGTCCATGCAGCAACAGAAGTACAAGGCCTGTCCATGCAGATCTTCCAGCTTTGCAGCAGCTTTACGGAGTTCCTGCAACACTTCGTGACAAGCTTGTACCCTGATAAAACATTAAGGAATTATATCAGTATTTGTAATGTTTCAATTCTTCATATTATTGTTGAAATATGAAACTGCCTAAATAAATTTTGCAATGACACCTTTGGATTCATGACAAATCATTCAAATTGGAAAAAATATTGAGATCAAAGAAAGCTTTCGGAATTTATTCGTTCTTGTGATAAATTAGATTTCTTTCGATAGAAAGAGCTCCCAACTACCCTAATTAATTTTGTTTTGAGTCTGGAAGGCATTCATAACATCTTTGGTTGATTCACAAACAAATTTTCGACATTTTTCTGCCAAGTGCAATATCATTAGTGATTCCTGGTATAACAAACAATGAAACTAAAAATGAAATTTTGCATCGCACTAGTTTAGAATATACATGGTTTCCTCGAACCTTCAGTAAGAATGGTATTTGCATCATCAGTACCCGAACGCAAACTTTTCATTCAAGAATTTTCTGACCTGTCTACAGGAAAACCATGGACCTCATATTATTTGGACAGAAAGAGTTTTTCCCACTAGGGCTCTTTCTTTAATCATTAGTCGTCTTATACTCATATTGGCCTTGATAAAAGCAGTAATGCTTGTGACAATAATGATATGACTGTTACTTTCACGTGCTATCGGCCAAATAAGAAGGACAATGTAAATGAATCATAAACTGGCTGATATGTGCCCTCAAAAAATAAAATTAAGTCAAAAGAAAGAGTCTTTGCAGGCAAGCTCAAATTTACCTTGATAAGAGAAGTAAGGCCTGTGATATTAAGTTATATATAGATATATATAGAATTAAGTTAATAATGAGAGCTATAAATAAAAAAAATATAAAAGAAATAAAGCTGAATCAAGAGCCCCGTATTTACCTTGATAAGAGAAGTAAGGCCTGTGATAATAACGGTATAACTGTTATCTTCACGCGTAGATCACTGACTGTATTGGCCAGATGCAATGCTTCGTAACCTGTATGAAAATCACAGTATCAGGCTGAATATTTAAGACCATACAATTCGTACTGTGCCCTCTCCACTAAGGTTTAAATACTTACAAATATCGGAAACATAGCGAAACAAATACATAGAACGAAACAGAAACCTAACTGATTTATATATCCAGATGTGGATAGTTTTTCGTTTAGAGGTGCAAAACTGTGGAATAGCCTATCAGCTGAGTCGAAAGAGGCATCCTCTCTTAAAAGCTTCAAAAAATCTGTTCAATGATGAAGGCAGGGGGTCCTCTGGTGCCGGCATTGGCTGTCCTTGGTTGGTGGGCTGACTTATCGGACTAGTGTCTAAGCCACCTGTTTGACTGCTGGTCTCTTTGGGTCGGTCTGTCCGCTGGGGATGCCTAGCACCAGAGATCAGTCCCTTGCCGGGGCTCCAACTTTATTTTGCTTTTTACTTTTCCATTAATTTTGTTTTTATTGTAGTATTAATATTTTTATTGCTTTTATTGTAAATATTTCATCTTGGGGTAATTGATTCGATTTTAGAAACTGTAAATTAGGTATCTGAACTTTTTTAACTTTTTAACGCTTAAAGTATGTTAAGTTTAGTTTAGTATAATTACTTTTGTAATTAGTTTTTAAGTGGAGGGCCCCTCGAAAATCAGCTTTGCTGACAGGGCGACCCTCCTTAAATAATTCAAATGAAATGAAAAAATGAAATGAAATTCAAATGAAATGAAATCGAAATAGGCCAATAAGAAAAGAGGCGAATGATTGGTACGGTGTAGGAAAACCAATCAACACGAAAGAGTTCGTTTTCGCCTTACGACTCTCGAAGTAATCTTATTGGTCAGCTCACTGTATCGTGGGTGTTGATTGGTTTTCCTACACCATACCAATCATTCACCTCTTTTCTGATTGGCCTATTTCGATCCACATCTAGGTATATAAATCAGTTAGGTTTCTGTTTCGTTCTCTTTCTGACGTATTACTCTGTTCAGTGTCAGACAAAAATCTTAAGTAATCTATTTGTTCGTTTCATTATGTTTCCAATATTTCTGGTCATACTGAGGTTTTGTACCATCCAAAGACTGTTTAGGTACTTGCTACTAGGGTGCTGATCATCGGCTAGCATATTCATAACAAACACTATCACTAACAAATAATTTCGAGCAGTTTCAGAGACGTATGAACAGAGAGGGTATTTGAGTATTGTGCCCCTAGGGTTTCGTAAGAGACAAAAAAGTGCCCTTGTTACTTTGGGGTAGGGTGGTACATTTTTTCCGTTTTCAGATATTTCCAACCTCCCTGTCGTAACTTGTTTCCATGAACATCATTGCATTAGTTTCTTCATGAAAAATACCCCAAAATGGTCGTGACCTTCCCCAAAACTATGATATGCTTTCTACGGCCCTGACAGTTTTAATTTCGGGCAAAGGTTGCATCTGAGAACATTACGAACCCTGAATCTTATCGAGTTCAGTATTTCAAGTATTAAAGAGTCATTAACAACTCTAACATATTATTAAAGCCTTTAGTTTATCGGCTTCTCTAAGAACCTTTCAAAAATTATATCCAGTTGAAGACACCGTGTAAGTATTCATAATGATGACCCTTTCAAAGATGTCTGAGCAAAGTAAATGATAATTTTTATATTAACAAAATATATTTACCAAACCTGTGCAGTTCACAAGGCTCTATGTATCATATACTATCCTTTGTTTGTTTTATCTGTTTATATTAAGTGTGATTTTGGTTACTTTACCAACTAAGAATATGAATTTGAAGTCAATATAGATTAAGATAAGTAAAGGATGCCTTGTAAACATTCCTTGGCGTTTCAACTTTATAGTAGGCAAAAATTAAAAAACCTCCCAAAAAGAGCAAAGATACGAAAAATTGTACCCAAACAGCCCACGATAAGTATGCTAGAATCCAACCACTCAACTTTCAATAGAAATCGAATAATCGCCCAAAGTCTCATGAAAGCAAAAAATTAGAAGAAGAATGTTTGACAAACCTGCATTGATTGCAGAGGTGAGGTGTCCCTTGAAGAATCTGAATGCCAACAGAACTGAGTGAAGCTGCACGGCAGTCAGTAGTTCTTCAACACTCGAATATTCTTGTTTTATTCTACAAAACACGAAACAAGTTTATTTACAACACTAAAATTTAGATAAGTAAGCCGGAGAAGAATCAACCAGAAATGGTCAAGTAAATCAACCTTAAATAGGTAGCAGCCCTTAACTTGAATTTTTCATAATTTCAGTAGATGGTGTTATGTGTGCTGACATTGGGAATTCATTTATTCTGAGGAACATAAATGTGCCAGCTGGGTTATGTCTAATCATAGCTGCATATTTCAACATTCTCCCGCTGCATTTTACTATGACTATTGGATAAATATTGTAACTGTGATGCTAGTGGAAGCCTATTCACATTTCTAATAGCAAAGAGATATGAACCGAATTCAAATGAAATCCCATTAAGCCCACGCATGCCGTTTCCTTGAAGTTTTTCTTTGGATAGTTCCTTCAGAATCTCCAAAATGTCAGCATGCTTTGTTAACTACAAACCTCCTACTCGCTGCCCTTACCCTTCGTTAATATATCAGTTCACAAGCAGAATGGCACACTTAGAACTGTTAGTATACCTTATGCCATTCATCTATTTTACTTTTTTCTCCTTGCCCTTGTAGCAATTTGACTACTATCGTTTCTTAAACAACAGTACAATGTAAACCAACTTCATATGTCCCATTTTACGATTCTCTGAACAGCTAGATGGGCAATATTAGGCAGGACCTATTGGGTTTCTTGATCACATACTTATACGTGTACAAGAGGATGTACTCACTTTGAAAGGGCGATGCGTTCATATTCGGTACCAAGCTTCAATTTGTTCGTCAGTTGACAACATTCTATCATTATCGAAAATGACGTCACAAGCTGTAATTGATGTGTGAATAGTTCAGAATGAAAAACAAACATTTAAAGACAACAAAACTAAAATGTCTTCTTTAAAAAAATTAATAGGTCCATTTTAGTTAATTCAAGTTAATACAGTCATTAAAATTTGAAGTGAAATTATATATTGGGTATTCAGAGAAACGCTTGGTTGGGCAAAGAGACCCGAAGAATGTCGACCTAGAGTCTTCAAATATTTTCAAAAATGCTTTATAAACGAATTTCATAAAGGATAAGGAAGAGAAATCGGTGAAAAATTTGGATATGACTAATAACCTAAATATGTAAAGGATGAAAAATGATAAATGAAAATTCGTGCATAAAACATAAGTCACCTCGATCCAGTCTTCCTCAGCCTCTTCTACCGTATTCAGGTGTTCAAGGGCAACCATAAACGACCGCTTCTTATCGTGCTGAAGATGATACGCGTGCGATAAGTGGGTGAAACATCGTGCTTGCTCGATGAAGATGCGTGATGTCTCGCTGCAAGAATAATTTGAACATTTATATGAAGACTGAAATGCCATACATTATTAGAATGATATAAGTAACGGAATAGGAAGCCAATTTTGTGGCCTGAGTTACTAAGATGGTCGACAGTTGGTCCTCTTTGTTTGCTACAATCTTGTCACCGATAGAGAAAGATGGATTTTCAATTTATCCAAAAATGTGACATACACCAATAGATATTTATATTTTAAAATATTTTAATCGGGTGAAATAGATGGTAGTACTAACTTCAAGAAAGTTTAAGTATTTTGGTCACCTCGTGCGTGGAAGTGGGACAGCCAGATTAGTAATGGAAGGTTGTTTGGAAAAATGAGGAGGAAGGGGAAGACCACAGGTAATTGGATTGGAAATCTTGGAGAATGGAGTGGAGAAGGAGGTTCTCCCTTCACAAAAATAGCTGAAGATTGAAGACAGGCTGTCCTTTTATGGGTTCCACGGCCATCTCGGCTAAGGAGTTAATGATGTGAATGACAACTAAGAATCAAACAGTAATGAATAAATAATTTGACCAGGGGTATTTTCCAATGGCCCACTGTGGAAGAAAACAACTCAAAATTTCTACTTACTCGCTTCTCTCTTTGAAGGTATCAGGCATCCTGCGATGCAGTATCTGCGTCATGTAAGCAATTTTAGTCCGCACGAATATCCAAAACGAGGTTGTTGGGTGAGAGTTTCCAAGATGTTTCAGGGAGGAGATGAAATGTTTGACTGCTTCGTTCACTCGATTCATATTCATCAAGGCCTGTTAGAAATGAGAAACGGAATCTTACAAATTAGAAAAATACTGACATTGATCAAACTGAAAATTTTAACAACACAAATGTGTACAATCGTAAATATTCTGACGTTTCCGAAAAGAAACGAGGAAGGTACGATAAGGGCGCGGAAGGAATGAAATAGGAATATGCAAAATTGATATAGTCTTCTAGAGAATGGAACGAATTGGAAATCAAACAAACTTCTAATTGGGATAAGGATCATAAAATTGGGGATTTCGTATTTTTCCCCTTGGTATTGAGATCTACTATTTTAATGCTAGGAATGGGAAATAGTACCTCTTTCAGTACCATTGAATATCTAGTGTAAGAGCTAAGAAGATAGAACATAGCAGTATAGGCTAAGTAAGTAGTGTAAGGACTAAGAAAGATAGAACTCAGAGTTTCAGGTTTCTGCAATCATCGGGTTTATCTAATAACAATTATGATTTAAATCTTTACCTGTCCATTGAGGAACTCCACCCTTGCTTTATCGTCAGTAGAGATGAAGAAGGCCTCGTCATAATCGTTCTTCCCTTCCGCATTCTGAATGATAGTCTCGATTTCATTCAAGTACGACAAGGCCTGCATATTAGAATGGATTGAAACGAAGGCTGCCGCAGACTCGATCAGGTAGTGGAATGTCTTCAGCTCGTTCTGGGCTGATCTCCAATGAAACACCAACTGAGGGAAGATGGTGGCGATTACTTCACTGCAGTGACATTCACTCACGTCAACTGTTCGAGCTCTACGAGAATAACGAAAATAATAATTACAATAGAGCAAACTCAAAGAGCAGCCCACGTGTCCTGATGGGGTCAGGGGCAAGAAAGTTAGCACCTCATAGGGATGGGATCGAGCGGAGTCTAGAAATTTGGAACGAAAAACCTAACCAATTATTATTTTCCTCTGCTAATGATGTTTCTATCGGGTAAGGAAAAACAATTCTACTTCAGTAAATCTTGTTACAATTTGTTTCCATCCTTTTGCCTATTTCAAATAAATGCGTTACAAAATCTAACCTAGTCTTGTCAGATCCTTTTTGCCCGCCACCCAGACTTGGCCTGCGGAAGTCTCCAGTTGGCCTTTCCCCACCGGTCGAAAGCAACTTCTGAAACTCTGCCAACACGGCACGAGTCATTGATTCCGGGTCCGGTGCAACTCTCTTGTTCCTACCCCGGATTTTCTGCACCATGGTTTTGAACTGAGACTTTGGCTGCGTTTGGTCCACTATTCCTTGAGTTATCATCCCTGTGAAAGACATTGCATAGTATTTAGTTTAAGTATTGTGTCTTGAATATTCAAAGTTGTTATTAACCAATTATGATTAATAATCTAATTCTTTGTTGTTTGATTAGGGTACAAGCATATTACGAGGTGTTGCAGGAGCTTCGTAAAGCTGCTTCAAAACTAGAAGATGTTCATGGGCATACTAAGGAAAGATGTAGAAAGTTTTCATTAAAATAGACCAGAGAGAATTAGAAAAACTTCCTTATAATGTCTCATCCATCAAAACTCTTGCTCGACAACTATCAGAGCTTGTTGTGAAAAAAGAGAACACAACTAGGACTTTTGAATTTCTGAATTCGTTAGTGTCAGATCTTTTTAAACAACTATTCAAGAAATGCTTATAAGGTACAGAGTCTTATCTAAGATAACCAGAAAGGTTATCTCAAATAGCCAGAAGGCATTATTCTATTTGTATATTCTACAGGAAAATCTATGAGACTGATAAAGAAATGATTTGTGGTTTGATAAACCAGGGCTTGCTCTAAGAAAAATACCCACTCCACAAATGGTCATAATTATCATGATAAGTTATAACTCAATGAAACACAAATTAACATGGGGGTGATCTATTGAAAATTTCACTCCAAGAAGAGCCCTATATCCATGTCCGAACATACTTTAAGTCTGGAACACTCATTACAATCAAAACCTAAGAAGACATCCTACCTGCCATGTCCACCAATGCTCTGCCGATTCCTTCCCCTCTGGTGCCTGCTTGCCTCTGTTTGGAGAAATAGGCAGTCTCGCTTTGGAGCTCCTCTTGAGGAATGTTTGCTCTGTTATCACCATGGAGAATTTTCGTAAACAAAGTGCCTTTCGGGCGTACTTTGGTTTGCAGATGCGTCGAGGCTTGGATCTTTTTCCTTTCCATCCTGGCTGATGCTTTCCCTGAAGAATTTTGAAAGAGTTTTCTTATCCTTCTTTAAAAAATAATTCAAAACAAGTACCGAATGTGTGAGAAGGATGCAGTATGTTGACTTGATGCTCAATCTAGGGCTTGAAGCCACAACTTCTAAAATTATGCCTCACTGATCTACCCCTGAAGATTGATCTACCCAAGGGATTAGAATTCCAGTAAGGGGCTAGTACTCCACTGGAGCTCTATAAGCATAAATGAAGTATAATACAGCGTAGTGTGACCAAAGATAAACATAATGCAGGTAACAACTAAAAAAAGATTGATGAAAAAGTGAATTGAAATAATCATTTTCCTTACCTACACTATCATACACAACGTTACTTCTGGCAGACATCTTTGATCTCAACCCAGGCACGAACGAGTCTCCTCCGCATGGCTTGCACACATGGACCTGAGTCTCTAGATACAAGGCAGCCCGCTCGTGCAAGGCCTTTCTCTGGTCCTCCAGCCACAAATCATAGGCTGCGTCACGAACGAATGAGTTAGAGAAGTGGAAGTACTGGCAGAGCCTCTTCTTGCCACCCACAGCTCGGTTCATTTGAGACAGATCGATAACACTATCGCCTTCATCCACATAACAGCCACAGAATACATGATGAATGGTCTTAACTTCAGTGTGGTGTCTGTGGCGATGGTTATGATGGCTGGATCCTTGCCTCAGGAAGGAGTCAGTGTGGATATTGTTGTGATTATGTGCCTGCTGTAAGGCTAGCGAGCCACACTCAATCAGCCTCTCTTTGCAGAGCCGATATAAAGTCGTGTCTAAAACCTGAGATATCTTTCTGGGGACGATGGCACTTAACAGATCTCTGGTGAAATTCATCCCCAGCACAGAAGCACACTTCAATATAAGCTGCTCATTTGGTGACATGCGATCTATCCGTGCAACAACAACATCGTTCACGGAGTTAGGCACGATGGCGTCACTGATTTCCTTGCCTGGACAAATCACGCAAATATTATCCACATCATCTGGTATCACCCCATTGCTTGCGTATACGTAGTTAGTCTCTATCTGAAGCAGCCTCGAATGCATGCTGAGGAGCTTTGAAGCGGTTTCTGATGAGCGTCGTCTGGAAGAAGACACGGTGCCGGGGCTCGGGGCTTCCTCCGTTTCGTCTGTCTGCTCGGTGAGTGGATAGAGCGTCTCGTTCATCTCCAGACATATCCGCACGCTCTTACCCGACTCCATGCTCATTCTACGACCACGTGGAAAGTCGGGTGGGCGAAACGACTTGTCGCTCGAATCTGATTCTATACTCGATCTCCTTTTATAAAAATTTTGAATCTCGGAGAAGCGATCGTCACTATCTGATTGGTGACCTGGTAACGCCAAAGCGTGGCTTGCGCGTTTAAACGCATGGGTTATGTGTTTAGTAACGCTCCAACGTCTTCTTGAATTTGTGGGTGTTGGGGCAGGTGGCAGATATTGGGGGTTCAATAACTGGGGTTGAGCAATGCTAGATTTCGATGCTTCGCTCACTTGGTTTTCAGACTCTGATACTTCTGGCAGTTCCATGGTAGATGGTCCAACCTGAAACAAATATTTCTAATCATCTATATGACAGTTTTGATCGGTACAAAACTCCATCATAGCCAGAAAAATCTTTGCAGGAAATAACCATCCCTTATGCTGGTGAAACCTTTCGAAACATTATCAGGTTTATTTTCACATCCTGCTGGATCACAAGACTATAATATTTTTATACCTTGCCTTTATCAATTATGGGAGCGAAAATATTTAATTTAGATATCGGAGTTGGTACCTGGATGACATTCGTAGAGACGAGTTGTTTAACTAGCTGCTCGCACCAAGAGGGGACGCCATTACTCTTCGTGCGAAGAATGTAGTCTAATTTCTTCGGTATTTGATAAACCTGCAGCATTTGGCAAGCGAGATCTGACATCAAATCTTCATGTAGTCCCTCTAGAAAAAATGCAGAATTGGAACTGACTGCTAAAGTGAAACATTGTCATAGTTGGGGAATGTATCGAAATCTTTAAACAATATTGAAACAGCCAGAAAATTTGAAATGAAATGTGAAAAATACAATACAAATGCTTCTCTTCTGGTACTTGACAGACGAAAACGCAAGAAGGAACACGAAACAAACTCCTTACAACAAGATAAAAATTCTATAGCACGTGGAACCTGTCTCCATCATATCATATCATATCTTATAGAGAGATATTCTGATGTAGTAAAGACTTAATCTTGTTCAGGTCTCTGTTAATCAAATTTTGGGAAAATCCGTTTATTCAAGCCTCCTACCAATTTATTCGGCACAAGCTAAAGCTCAGTCTGTAATGTCTGTAATGACATGGAAATGTCTACATGACGTGGAGTCATTAGTTCAGGGTTCTTACAGCTACAGAAGGGGATTGGAAATAAAAAAGAGACTTGGACCATTGACTTGGACTGGAAATCAAGTTCAGATTCAAATCGGGGATTGAATTCAGACTATTCAGATTCACATTGGATATTGAATTCAGATGCACGCTGAAAATAAAAGCCATACCAAGAGCCAACCGTCTGGTCTTTCCGTGGTTAAGCAAATCTATCGCTGCATCACATGGAGCTGGGTTCGAAGCTGAGAAGGTCCTCATGGCAAGAGTAAGAACCGTGTGAGATTCGCAAACCAAATCGAAGAAAAACTGCCAAGATTCCGGGTCCACGAACTGTGCATTGTCAACAAAGAAAATATTAGGCTGGCATTCGGTTACCTGGAAAAGAAAAATAGAAAAATATTTGACATTAGGCAGGGTTCGGAAAAT
Organism: Pelagia noctiluca; assembly: GCA_963924455.1. Classification (NCBI taxonomy): domain Eukaryota; kingdom Metazoa; phylum Cnidaria; class Scyphozoa; order Semaeostomeae; family Pelagiidae; genus Pelagia; species Pelagia noctiluca. Next base: position 17,439,224 of record OZ004320.1, on the reverse strand, counting down.
CAATGGGAATGATTACCCCGATGTTCAGGTGGTAAAGTGGTTGAGATGCAGACTCGGGGGTCGTAGGTTCGAACCCTAAGCCAGTCATTTTCATTTAAACAAATTATTTCGATTCAAATAAAAATGCTTATCTACAAAAACGTTCACAGCAAAATTACTGCAAACTAAAAGCATTTGCTGACCCCTCCAGCATCCATGTTAAAAGGGTTCAAAATTCACATAAACAGCTACTATTCGGTCTGCTTTGCAACGAAAAATGTGAAATCACAAAATATTACCGATTGAACCAATGTGAGCAGTAAGTTGTGAAAGCAGGCGTTCCTTTTGAAATCTTTCATGTCCTTGAACTTTGGATCAGTAGCAATCTAAAACGATAAATCAGCATTCTAGAGGTCGTGGGTTCGAGTCCTACTCAGGTCGTTTTCATTCTTACAGGCTATCCCGATTCATCAGTATTTCGTTCAAATGGGGAAGAAACTGTTTACGAAAAAGGAAGTATCAAAGGATAAGAAAATTAACTAAGATAAAAGATGAGAGGAGGATATGGTTGTTGGAAAGAGGAACACTGAAGGTTTACTTTCTCTTTCGCAAACTTGACAAAAAAATAGATGGACAGGAACACTAAAAAACTAAAAAGCTCATACATGTTTCCAGTCTATTCATCGAGCTTGAAAAATGATTATTGTGAAAACCTTAGAATAAATCCCCTTTCATAGCAAAAGTTTGAATAAGAAGTAGACCTGCTTATATGTGAATACCTACGCGTAACCATTCATCGATGTCTTGTGTGCAATCAAAGAGCTCGAGACCGTAGGGCTAAATGAAATCTAATATACACAGAATCTATTCGAAGTTTCATGCTTCCGAAATCATGAGTCTTATGGTCTTATACACCTTATGTTTGTGGAAAAATGAAACTCCGAATTGTTCAAAATAATGTATAATCTATAAAATGATGCTGATAGCTCTGCAAGTTGAGCACCATGAAAGGCACAAACAATCTCATAATCTTGATGATAGAATCTTTCTTATGTGCGTACCTCAAACAAATCTATCAGGGCAAAAGTTTAAATAACATATAGTCACCAACCTCTGTACCGATGAGGTCATTCAGCAGTGATAGGTTAGCTCTGGTGATGTCATCTTTAATGACGTCAAAAAGAATGTGTTCCTTCTCCAGACTGCTGCGGCAGTGTTCCAAACCAAGAAGACTGGACACGAAGTTGCCGATCACGTTGAACGGTGTCAACGACTGCGATGAATCAAGCTCGATGTAGTTCAACCTGAAAGAATGAAATAGTTGATGAATTGATCCAGGTTAAGGTCTAAGCAACAATATTCAGAATTGGGAAGGAGAAAGCTGCAATTACAAAGTTTTTAAAAACATTTTTTGTATGTACGAAGTCCGTATCTCGGTTTTCCTAAGACAGTGCTCGATACGTAATTATAGATCGTAATGTATGTTATGGAGAAAGGAGTAAAGAGAGTTAACTCTGCTTCTCTTGACTCCTGAGTTTGACGATAGATGAAAAGTTCAGTCTCTCGACTCGTCTCTCCACAACATACAAAATTTCTGTATTCATATACTTAGCTTTAGTCTAATTAGATGGCATTTATCAATTACAGATACTGATCTTATATTCACACTGGCAAGCCTATACGCTCACCGTTTTGGATACACTTAAAAGATGAGATATTTTATCTCTAAGGGGGGTAGATATGCTGGCCACTTGGTGGTGCATCATCTTGCAATAAGTGGATAGGCTTACAAAGTGGTATGTTCTCTTGTATGTGTTGAACTTTCAGCGTTGTTTCAGAAACATTGTTGAAAATGCAGTCAACCATCGAACTTGGGAGAGAAATCAAGAACATTTTTGTAAAGCGTCGTTTACAGTTTGACTGGAACTTAATGTTACCTAAATCCCTCATCCTCTGCAATGTCCATCATCTCTTCAAGCAGCCTCGTTTTGCCGATACCAGCCTCGCCTTCGACTGTGACAATATTTGCACCATCAGTTCTTTGCTTTACGGCTTGTATGACCTCTAAGAATCGCGACACTTCATTTTCTCTGCCTAAAAAGTAGAGGGTTAGGATGAATTAAAATAGATTGAGTATCACACATCAATCAAACATAAATAATTCATCAATTTGTGAAAACACGTAAGAATATCTAGATGTGATGCTACAGTAGAATCTACACTCGATATGTACTTGATGTTTTTAAATAAATTTCAACACCCAATACTCTATGACTCTGGGTTCCTGCTTGCACACTCATCAGACAGACTATACCAAAGATGTGATCCTATCTTCAATTCTTCCATCAATAAGATACATTTTTATGGTTTATACGATTGAAAATATCACCTATACAGCCTGAATTAGGAGGAAATAAGCAGACCAAAAATGACTCCTTCGTTTATCTCTAAACACTTCCAACAATTAGTTGCTAGACCTGGAATTTCTGTGTCCTTTCAGTACATACATCTTCTAAAATCATCTATCAAAAGAAATTAATAAAACTGCACAGGCTTCGTTCCTATTCATCCTGTAACTTGAATTTTCCATCAACACATCAATTCTATCACCATGAATCATCGATCAAAAGAAAAAATACAACAATTCCAAGAACTTGCCAAGTATCGGGTATTCATACTCCTTTTCTTCGTCTTGGGGACTTGGAAGAAAAAAAACAAAAATTAATACCAACCCAAGAATCATGTGGCCCAATTACGATATCCTGATTAAAATCCTAGCTCTAAAAAGTTATTTTATGGAGATAGGAGATGTATACTAAATGTGATGAACTCAGAAGAAATATTTGCCGCACATAGCATCAGAGTATGCAGGGTATTCAGTGGATACCCTTTTACCCTTAATGTTACGAGAGCCCAATACTCTACTAAGTTTATAAAATATCATCACACAAATTGAAAAATTAACCATTCTTCAAACGTTTCGGTGAGATCTTCTTCAGTCTTCATTATCTAGTTTATTGAAGAAGATTTTATCAGAACGTTTGAAGAATGGTTTATTTTTGAATCGGTTTCATATCCTTGGATTATAGGAATAAAGCTTGGCTGAATTTGTTAGTGGTTGAAAGGGAAAGTAATAATATAGTAAATAAAGTGGTAATTTCTTACTTTGCACTGGGGTTGTATTCTCTGATGATCCCAGGGTCTTTGATTCCCTTGAGAGGTTTGAAAGGCAGATTCGTGAAATCCGTTCTCTTCAGCTTCGATTTGGCAGCCTCGTATGTCTCTGGGTCGCATGATAGAATCCCCGGATAGTTTGTCATCAGTCGAGCGGCCATGTTCACTTTTCTCCCAATAACTGTGTAAAGATGAATGGGAGGATTGGAAAATGTGTCTAATGAAATAAGCATAGTATCTAGCCTGTATTTGATGAAGTAAGCATAGAATTGACAGAAATAACATATGTTTGATATCTTGCATTTAATTTTCAAATAAGTGAATATTTGTCGAGATACAAACAGAGTTCTTAAAACGTTAAAGAAACAACAATAAGCGTAGCATTTGCGGGTGATTGAGATATCCTAATGGGCCCCCTGTGTTAATAGGGGCCATTTATTATTTGTGCTGCACCTTGGCACCGAAGATGAATATATAGGGTAATCTATTTTCCGGGTTCTTGAATAGTTGATAATGAATGAGTTGAATATGAATTGTCATTAAATAATCTAACCAAAATTGTTCCAAAATTACCAAATGTAAGAAACATACACCTCATGGCTAGATAAGACTAGTTGAATTTGGTTTTAGTTGGGTAATTACCTTTTTGATTTGTGCAAAGGCTTGGAATTTGCAAAAACTCATCAAAGTTTTATTTCCTTCTGGTACCAACCCGAGGCACAAGCAAAACCCAAGGCACAGATGCCCAAGGCTAATAGTGCATGGGACTTACCTACTTGAGACTTCAAAATAAGATGAACATGAAAAACAATGTTTTTTAACTTAGCAGCATTTAGGCCAAACAAAAAGCTTGAAGCATCTGAAAATAAAAAAATCTAATTACCAGTATATTCATGCCTGTCTTTATGACCGACCACACCACAGAATGCTTTTCCTGTTGTCACTCCAATACATTCATCTCTGCAAAATCAAAAACGATCCATAATCAAGGTTTAAATCACAACAATAGTTTAGAATGCATTTACACTACTTAAGACATTACTAGAGCATGCACACGTTGCTAAAGATTCACAATAGGAAGAGCTTGGAGGGTAATTTTGGATCATTGTGAAGACTTCAAAGGTTTCTTGTTATGGCTCTTTTAAGTGAAGCATCCATCTAAATATATTTTGATAAGTGAAGCATGCACCTAAATATGTTTTGATGAGTGAAGCAACCACCTAAATATGGTTTGATAAGTGAAAGCATGCACCTAAACATGTTACGTAGTCAAGAAAGAAACTCACGTGATTTCAGCCACGGCATGCAACGACTCATAGATCATGTGACCTGACCGCAGAGCTCTTGCGGCATCATCCTCATGCTTGCCACCTGGTAGGCCAAATATCACGACGAAAGTGCAACCCTGACGAAAATAATACCATAATGTAGATTTCCAGAGAAAATAGCAATTCAAAAGATTTCCTAATAAATAAAAACTAAACACTGGCTAACAAGGCTAAACAAAGCTACTAATATCTTGACATTATTAGCTTTGCAATCATTGTAAAACCTACTTACAGGTTCATAGACAGAAACTGTGTGACGTTATTGATAGCATTTTCACACTTGACCAGCCACTGCACATTGCCCTCATATTAGCTTTTAATTAGTGATTCTAATTAAAATATCAATATAGATAATCTGGTGAATCTTAATATCTTTCAATGCACATTTCCAGAATAAACATACCTTGTCGAAGCTAAAAACTTTGTTCAGATTTCCTACAAAAAGAAAAAATCTCAATAACTGTAAATATCATTTTCGATGCAACATACTTTCACACAATAAAAGGTGATTGTGGAGGCTCGATTCAAATCTAGAGACCAAAACAGATTTTGAATTGATCTACTGATGTCCTCACCTGAGGGTTCGGGCAAAGTTTCAATCAGCTAAAATCTTAACAATGGTTAAATGCCATGCGTTTTGATACCCACCATATGATACATACCTTTGAATTTGAGCATGGCTTCATAAATGATTTCAAATGCCTTTTGTAATGCCTGTGCAGCATCTTCACTACCATCGGGTAATTTCATGTTGATGAACAAAACAGAAACTTGTCTCATCTCAGACAACCACTCGAGATCTTGGCCGTGATCAAGCTACAAGATTTAGAATATGAAATCATTATTAGTGGAATACCCCTGACAGTGTGACAGGTCTGCAAGCAATAGAGTTAACGAGACTTGGTTCTATCTTTAAAATGAAAATAACAGAGAATGGACATGAGGTTTATATAGATTACCTTATCAAGGACTGGTGTTGCAACGTATGATCTCAACTCTACCACTTGTTCATCATCGAGATTAAAGTTCATTTTCTGACGATCTGAAACAAGAGAAGGATCTTATAAAAATATCTGCCGCCATCTGCATTGAAGTGCAATGGTCGTTATTTCTCTTACAGTTATGAAGGGTTGATGAAGAGTTGGTTATAAGATATAGACTTCTGGAAGATTGATTAAGGTTACAAGATACGAATTGATATACAAATGACCTGGACAACTAAGCTCTGTTTCAAATATATTTTCTGTAACTATTACCTTTTTTCAGGGTATACATTTTAGTACCGTAGTTTGGGTTTAATAGAGACAGGAAGGCGAATAGGGAAAACAGAACAAAGATTATGGACTTTGAAAATTAATTTGATTTTGATACCATACGTAAAGGTTGGAGTAGAAGTGTGTTTTGATGATTTGTTTTAAGTCATGAAGATACCATATAACACATTCAACATTAGCAGTGTTAAATGCAATGATAACGTTGCATGGTCTGCCTAATAAACTTATACAATAATAAGACACCAGAGGAATTTGTTACGTGGAGTATCCCAAGGATCGATCCTTGGTCCTCCTATTTTGATATTTCAATTCCGTTCTCTTCTTAGAATTTCACAGTTTACGGTTCAAGAAACCTACCGAATTTTCTATCCTTGTCAGCATTGGCTCGTCTATTTTCCATACCAACAACTTGTGCGGGTGCGAATCTCCGGATTTCTGCATCTTCCGTATCCGGTAACAACGCCTTCGGAAGGTCGTAGTGGCAGTCCGGGCATTTAGCAATAAGAGCATCGACTTCCGGACAAATGACCACTTGCTTGCTGGAGGCCAGAGCAGTGTTTTGCATGTCAGAAAACATTCCGTTGATGTTTGAAGCTATTCCCACCCCCACTTTGTGCTTTTCTACTATTCGCTTGTTTTCTGAGACCTACAACAGGAGAAATACAATATCAATGAGTCCTGTATGCGAACTAGTAAACATTATAGCAAAAGTAGACGGATCGAAACAGCTTTTTAACTCAGGTAGAACTTGTCTATCCTGGCTTTTGTGCTATATATACGTGAGTATAGAGCAATTCATAAAGTGGAATCTACACTTATTAAACAAATATGTTCTTCTCTGACTTCAAGTTTCCTCAGAGTCAGAGGAAAGTCAGAGTTACAGAAGAACATGTCTGTTTAGTGAGTGTAGATTCCACTATGTAAACACCTTTTTTAATTTGTAAGCTGTAAAAGGATTTTTTTAAGTTCCATTTCAGTTTTAGCCTGGCCATTTTTGCAGCGGTGTCACCATTTTGAAAATATATGTGCAGTACTTTCACATCTTACGAGGAAATTATGATATAACATCCTAAGATCAAGTGACGCAAAAGGCTACGGTTTATATTGTAACAGTCTACTACATACTTTGAGTATTATCCATTATGATATAACAATGCAAGATTACCTACTAATACAGTGTAATGAAATCAATAATTTGAGGTACAGCAATAGCTGTAGCAATTAAACATAGCAGTCTCCTGTAATCTTCGCTTTTTATCTTATTTCTACTGAAATATTATATTACCTTATAACACATGACCTTGTATTGCTCTGCCAACACACAAATATATTCTCAACAATGGGGGTGCTCTCCTCATGTTAGTCTCCGGACTTCTAGGAGTATTCCTCCTAAGAAATTTCATTTATATGCAAATAGACCAAAAATTTAACCTTTCATTAATTATCGTTGTATTTCATTCCGTTATATTGTTTTTCGATTTATTGAATTCATTAAGTTTTGCGTCCTTTGTATTCAAATTAAATTTTAGATAAAATGAAAAGAAATGAAAATATAACAACCAATATTACCTTATAACACATGACATCCTTGAGCTTCTTCACGCTGAACATATCCTGGTCACAGTTAGTCCAGGCGAGATGAGTGAGGATGACATCACTCGGTTTAGCGTGCTTCTCTGCTGCACCAACCTCATCAATGGCTGATCCTGACAAATCGAACTGTTTCGAATCCGTCTCTCCCACAAACGTGATGACCATCGAGCCTACAGCCATGGCTATCTTTACACGGAGTAATACACCGACTTCAGTCAGCTGGTTGTCACACTTTTCTTGGATGGATAACCCACAACGTATTGCTTTGGCGAGCACTGTTTTTATGTTGTGGCCTGAGTGGGAAAACACCCAAGAAGCTAGAATTGCATCACCTGGGTGGAAATAAAGACAAAAGTTTAATATTGTCTCTTAAGCATTGCGTGTCTTCATCACAGTGCTCGATGTATGATACAAAGCGATATAAATACGAAACAAGAAAGGAGACTGGCTGGACTGACTGGAAGAAGAGATATAAACAGAGTAAATATATTCGTCAACTCCTGCAACCTTGCCCTTCTAAATATCCACTTAAGTTGTGACTATCATGTCAAATATCATATAACGATACAAGTTGAGCATCAAACATTGAATAAAATTCTTGCATTTTCGGGAGGCAATGTTTATTACTTGTTTTGTGACAGGATGAGATTCCAGAGTTCTACGTGGTTAATAACCACAGTTGAAATATTGAAGCATTTTCTAGCCATACAGCTAGCAGCTAGTGTTTCCAGTGGTAGAGATTTAAGGCCTCGTTCACACTGCTTACTCATTTCATAGTGTACTTGTTTGCAAACAGAGCAGTGTTAAGAGGAGTATTTTTTCGTCTTGAAAAATAATTTAAGAGCTAAGTGTAAAAACTCTAGTGTCTTGTAGTTGCCGAAGAAAGCTTTACGAAAATTGTAAAAGTGTCTCAGACATTTGGGAGGGATAGTAGAGCATACACGGATTTATAGTGATAAACGTAAAGAACAGCAAACTTATCAGCAAATTCTTTATTTACATACCAGCAAATTTGAGCACATCTCCACCATCTTTTATGATATCTGTAAATATGAAGAATGGTTTTGTCAATACTCATACTAACATAATGAGTCCTACAACAACTTAGTAGCTGCAACATAGACCTAAGCTGTAAACTTCATAAATTTACTGTGCTTTGACTTCGTTGATATTCAGAGCTGAAATTGGGCAGCTTTAATAGTATCAGCCATTCCCATCCTTGGCCTATTCAAGCTCATTATACTTATCAAAAAGATACAATCAAATTACCATGGAAATCAAAAACATTTTTTTCTAACGTTTTACTTCTTTTAGTGTCAGATGAAAGGCGTAAGCATGGTATATTTCAATTCGCCTAAGATTTTTCTTGCTATTTCAAAGTTCTGTACCAACCAGAGACTGTTCTAGTTAATTACTCCGATAAGTATCTAACAAAATTCTATATCATACTATGCTCTAAAATATTTCCAGCTTTCATAACTATCCTGAAGTTCTGTACCAATCAAAGACGATTCAAGATGACTTACTGTCAACGATTTTTCCGATGTAGTTATTCAGGGTGGCTGTTAGCTTATCCGTGCCACAACCAGAATCTTTCGTGACCATGTCTGCGTACTTCTCACACAGAGCAGTGAAACCTGAATTGTGAAACACAAAGTTATAAGAAATCCCTTCCTTTTCTATAAATATTCAAAACGATCAGGGGACTTTGCAACGATAATTTGTGTTCGGTCACTAACATAAAGTAAACATGAAGATTCAAGGTCATTGATTAATGATAGAGTCCCTTTGCCAGAGATGTCGTTCGTTTGTTATCAAGTTAAAACCTGCAGCTAAGAGTAAAATAAAAAAAAGCCTGTAGCCTTAGATCAGATATTCAAATGGTTTTCTGTATTTTAGTGGTATAAAGTACAAATGCTATAGGTTTAAACGTTATCAATTTTTACAAATAATAAGAATAGTAGTTAAGGGGCTTTTTAGTTAAGAGGCCTGTAAACAAACAATAAGCACCATTATTTCATCATTTAACTGCAGTTTATTTAAGAACATGTTCAAACACATTTTTGCTACTGTAATGCATAGGATGAAGAAACAATAAAAATGCACAGTGATACTTAAATAATATGGTAACCCTTACCAGATATATCAGCAAACATGGCCACCCCAATGCATTCCTTCCTTGCTGGCATGGTGACCTTTTGGTTGTAATTGATGACACTATCAGGAATATGAGTAAGTAGCTGGCAGATGACATTACGGTTGTAGCTATGACTGCTTTTGGCACGAACATCTTCGTCTGTAAAAACCAGATTTATTCGGTAAACACATACAGGTTAAACTAGTTTATAACAAGGGGTTGTGAGTTCGAGCCCCTCCACCTGTATTAACAGCTATGGTTTGATTAGGTAGACATCTATGTAATGTAAATGAGTCAGGTAAAAATTTATCAAGACAGTAAAAGCCTAGAATATGGCCTAGTTTCACAATCCTTCATTGGCCGAGAACTCTGAATTCTAGTGTATATTGCTTCAGATAAATGCAAAACAAGCAAAGGTTGTAACAGAAGTTTTTGAAATTTTGATGATTTAAAAAACCAACCTGAACTATAAAGTAGATGTGTTAGAATTCATCGTTTAAAAATTACAATAAAAGTTGCAAGAATAACAAACAATGAATAACGGAGATCAATTGTTGAATCTATTATTTTTCAAATCTTATCTCAGTATACTTACAACAATCTCCATCTCAGTATACATAAATATTCGGATAAGCCAAAAAGTCGAGATGGATGTGAAGAATTTCTTTATTTCTTTCTTAAAAAATATATATAAACAATTTAAACACAGTCACATCTTTCTCGACTTTTTGGCTTATCCGAATCTCTTCGTATCATCTATTTGTCTTTGTTGTACCAATATCAGTATACATATATAGATTTCCTTTAGATCTTCTCATTAACTTATTATATTCAACTTTGTGCAGTGAACACCCCACTGGACTCCTAGCCAAAGTAATAAGTTTCATGTATTTAAGACCTCTGCGTAGTGTTGTTGGATTTACACAAGTCTACGTCAGATGTACTTCTACGAATATTAAATATATTCTAAAACGCTTCTAAAAATTTAAAAAGAAAAAACTGTAATTGATAAAAACCTGAATAGATTCTGGAAACTTTTGGTCCCACGTCATCCATGAATCCTTCGAGACCAGGAACTGCGCATGCTCCAGTCAGCAACGTGGCCCGTCGCATCTCAGCGAACTGGGGCTGCATTGTGAGGTTTTGAGACTAGAACTTGCAGGTAAAAGAATGTTAAACGTGCTAAAACCTAGCAAAAGGTGTCAATACAGCAGACGAAGAAAGCTTATTGTTTATCACTTGCCCAATATAATTCAATTGCTTTCAAAATCTTCCATCTTGACATCAAATGCCTCATATGACGTCACGATCAATATGGCGAAATTCTTCAGAATAATCAAAGTGATAATTCAAGGTTTAGAAAAAGTTTCGTGTCTCTGCACTCATCAGACAGACTGTACCAATCAGCATGGCTGTTTTTTGAGTGTCGATTTTTCAATGCAACTACTCCATGCCTAGCACATATCGAGGACTATAGCCAGGATATGCACGCTCTACTCAAGTTAAATGTAATTTAAAGTTTAAGTTTAAAGAAAATAACGTAAGAAACAACATCATTTTGTGCACTAATCAATATAATTCTGGCTATTAAACACTTCTCTAGATATTAACAAGTTACTAATATTATTTCATTACATAAAGTTTAATGAATATTCTCTTTATTATTAACAATTATCAAATTTAAGAAATTAAATGTAACAGTATTATACAATTATACAACATTATGCAGTTTGGGATAAGTCCAAACTGTCAAGTCCTGCTTCAATAATGCTTACAAATAAAAAAGGGTTTCAGTAAGAGCCCTATTCTAAACTAGTTTTGTTGAAGACCGTCTTAAGACCATTATCAGGTCATTATGATGTCATTAGCATATCTATCTCGACAGCCAAAAATATGCTTTTGACTAGAAAGGAATTAATTTGTGACTTTGATCCGAGGACCGAGATTAGGTATGTTAATCTAAGATGTAGGTTATCCCTTGAAACACCAAAAAGTTTCGGGATAGGAACTAAAGAGCTATTATTCATTATTTCAAGTTAGCTATTGTTCCACTCAGAATGATATACTTAGGCCACATCAGAATAGAATCGAATTTCTCCATCAAGTGCTCCAGTAGCAAGCTAAAACGAATTGAAAAGTAATCAAAAGTTTGATATCAAAGATGGCTGAAGAAAATTTGTGGGTAATTGGGGTGAGAGTAAGCAATTGAATGCAAAGGAATTGAAAACATGATAAAAGTTTAAAGATTACCAATGGAATCTTGGGATGGAAATCGACACATGAGACAACATCAGACTGACCAGCAAGTCTGTGAAGATAGGCACTGTTTCGAACATCGAATATGTAGGCCTGGAAATAAAGAGGATTGTAACTATAATGAGATAATCATTTGGGAAGAACTTCACGGCACCAGAATGATGGAAAATACAAACAACCTTCTTGTCAAAGGTACTGGAGCTTGTTTCTTGTCTTAGAGAGCTTTTCCCCCAATTAATGTTTTTCACAGATTATACTCCTTTTCTATTCGTTAGATTAGCTTGAATAATGGCCATTGAAATCAAATAGCTGACGCTTGCAGGAATGGCGAAGAAAAACTTAAGCTACACTTGTTTAAAAGTCAGCCTCGTTTATCATCCCAAGCACCGTATAGACAAATGAAATAGACATGAGAATAGAGATTTCAAACACAGAATTATTAGACAAAAGAAGAATACCTTCCTTGTCTTATCTTTATTCAGCTCATTTATAGTTGGTCTTACAATAACTAACTTAGATTTACTTACGCAGCGGTCTTCAGACCCTGTTGCAATGAACCGTGAACATGGACTGTAGGCTAAACCAACGGTTAGAGATCGATTCACGTGACCATCGAATTTTCTCACACACCTTTGAAATAGAGAAGATTCACGATTCACCATTTAATCTCAAAAAGAAATTTAAATAATTGAATGAATCTGAATGAATCTTATCTCTGAATGTTTATAAATGAACATATTTTTCTTGAACACCAACAATGTGTAAAGGTATATCGTATGTCCATGTTTACGAGTTGCTAAACAACTAGTTTGGTGATAACCAGGAGGGCATATTGGGTTCTTGATCACATACTTATATCATCAAACATATGATTAGATTTCGAACCTGTCAGTTCGCAAGTCCCAAAGCTTTATTCCATCAGTTGGTGCTGACGTCAGAAACAGATCATAGGCTTCTGAAGGATGAGCAACGTACGGTGAGCCCTGCAAATGTGGAAAAATCAATGACTTATTACAGTGTAAAGGATTATCCTAAACAGTTTGGGAAAAACATATTTATAGTTGGATGATAATTTTCATTTTGGAATTGTCTGTTTCATCTCCTAAGAAATTACCAGGAAGTGCTATTATCAGGCAAACACAAATCTATTATCAGAACATTAGAAACTTTATGGCTACGTTTTCACCATAAAGGATGGTAGGATCGTGCAGTAAGTACCATATGCATCTATCCCCCCATCAGCTAGAAGATTAAAAGTAGAAAAACGTCTCAGTTTTTTTGTAATTTTTGAAGCACATCGTGTGCTTTTTCCTCCAAAGGTATAGGCTAAATTGCTTTTATGATGCAATGAGCGGTAAGAAGGCAGTGTAATGATAATATTCGAAATAATCAACAGAAATATAATCATTTACCTGATTTTGGCAGATAGTATGTACATTTCTCGTGTGAGCATCCTTCATTGTTCGCACGACTTTGCCAACATTCATATCAAACACAGCTACACTCTTGTCTGAGCATGCAGCAAGAACGATGTCTGAATAAACTATTAAGGGAAATACATTTACAATCCAATCTGCTTCTATACCCTAAAATACATTAAAAGTCACATATCAATATTTAATATTGAAACTTAGTCTTTTGCAGACCTGTGGCAGTGTTTTGCATGCTTCGTGTATGTCTTACGTCTATACTACGTCTATATATTATGTTTAGGGCAGGCCAATTGCAATGCGAATCTTGCATTGATTTAACTGGACAGTTTAGATTGACGTGACTCCTCTGTCTATCCTTAATGTTTTGGGAACAAAACATCTGACTTCGTCCAGTCCTAAATTACCACGTAACATAGAGATGTAGGAAGAACAAAAATGAAAAACAAATGTGATTTTCTAGATTTAGATGGGAAAAGTGAATCATATTTCCAGTTGCATCCACGGCATTGAAATAAAACCAAGCTTTTGTGTCACTTATGAAAACACCCATGGTATCACGTACAATTTTATTATATTGAATACATTTGAAAGGATACACGAGAAGAAGCCATTGATGCAGGAAAACGTGTTGATATGTTGAACTTGTTTCAGCTCAAATTCACGCACAAGTTTGTATCGGTTTGCAGTTTGGTATCTGAAATCAAAACAACATTAAGACTCAATTTGCAACTGCAAAAGAATTCTACCAATTATTAATACATTGTACATCACCAAAATTGTGTAGACATTTTGTCTAGTAATTCATCAAAGTTATCTAGATTTGAACTTCAAATTGTATGGATAAAAAAGGGATATAACATGAAATGATGTTGTTATCAACACAGTCAGGTATTATATTTGTGCCTGCTGATTTTGACACAAAAAATTCGCAATATTGAACACCAAGCACAAAAAGGATACCAACCTCTTGATATCATTCTTTTCTTCACCAATATTATATTTGTACATATATAACGAATTGAAACAATTCAAAATAACGAATTTATCCACGTAGTAGAACGAAGCCTTTTTAATTTCTTTCGTAAAGGCAGGATTGTCCTAGAAAAGAATAAACAAATTTTTTGTAACACTTTTTCGCTTCTCGACTTTGGTTTTGATAGAAATAGATACATTGCAGCTCTAGAGAGTCAGTCCAAATGCTTTACCAATTTTGTTGAAATTTTACTGGAAAAGTCATCTATGAAGTATTTCTCTATAAATTCGGCAAGCTGATACTATAGCTGATCTTAAAAGTCGTAATAAAAGTTTTCAGAAGTTAAGTATATAACAGTAATTTGACTCCAATATGATTTGAAAATTTGAGCTTACCTTTTCTGAAACGGGAGTGATTTTCTCAGACTTGAAATTATGTCTGATGTTCGAGAAAGTGAGCAAAGCATTCGAGTGATCTTTACTCCATAGTTTAGCAGTTTTGTCGACAGAAGAAGTCAGTAAACGAGCACCATCATGGCTGATTTGGGAAGAATTCACTGCATTGTCATGACCTGAATATAAAAAAAATATTCATTCTTCATTGCATCGATTGCATTTCATGCATCATTTAAACATAAATTGAATAAAAGTTTATATATATAGAGCAGTACGTTTTTCTATTAGTCAGCCTGTCTTTTAGAAGAACAATCATAGACAAATAACGTAATTAAACCTTTAAGAATTACCAATGAAAGAAGAAACTTTTCCAGTGTAAGGAACTTTGAAAATGAAAGCATTTTTATCTCCAAGTGCACTCGACATCTGTTTCCCATCATCTAGAAAAATAACCATAATGATTAAGATTTTAAAACATGATGTTTTGAACTCAAATGACAAAAAGAATTTTACGAGAAAGAAGGACAATCGATCTTCCACGTTTTGGCAATCTAGGTATTTTTAGCGAGACAGGAACAGCGCAAGATGACACACACAGAAAAAACGTAGATTTATTGAATATTGTATATATATAAAAATGTTGTCTATATTTCGCCCTGGCATACAGGGCTTCTTCAGAACTGGATATAATGACTATATGACTATAAATTAGGTATTCTTCTAGGTATGTATTCTAGGAATTCTTGCCGATATGAAAAGGAAACATACAAGAAAAGAAAACAAAATGCATTTAGTCTTAACTTATACATAATTTACATAAATAATCTAGAAATATTGAAACTTACAGGACCTACCTATCAATCAACTTCGTTCTAACAGTCAAATATCTTAAATAGCAATACACCGTATAGCATTTAGTTGGTATTGTTTAGCATTTATGCCTGTTAAAACGAGGCTAACTATTCACTCGTTATGTGTAATAATTACGAGAATA
The DNA here is from genome assembly GCA_963924455.1 of Pelagia noctiluca. Taxonomy (NCBI): domain Eukaryota; kingdom Metazoa; phylum Cnidaria; class Scyphozoa; order Semaeostomeae; family Pelagiidae; genus Pelagia; species Pelagia noctiluca. Next base: position 17,423,688 of record OZ004320.1, on the reverse strand, counting down.
GCTTGCCACGGGTTTTAAGATGCAAGTAAACAATAACCTGCAATTAATTAGTGAAAACACAAGTAACTTTCAGTAATACCCAATAAACATTTACTTGATCAGAGTAAAGACAGTACATAGCTGAGAGATATATCTAGAATACAGTAGGTATTTCAAAGTTACCTGAAAATGCAAGTGAGTTGATGGAGGTTGGTTTAGGAGGTAGCTTTGACTTGTGCTTCATATGAATAGGAGGGTCACTTTTGACAGGATAATTGTCTGACAAAACACTGCAAAGGAAATGGTATCAGTTGCATCAATAAGTGGAGTTATTTTGTATGAAAACGAAAAATAGGTGTGATAGATAAAAATTTGTTTCGATTTGTCTAGAAGAAAAAACGTTTGGACTTCCTTGATTTTCCTGTATATGCCTTTTCTCTCCAAAGGCTGTCATATTGAATTCATGCAAATTCACCCCCAGAGATAACTAAATGCATTACGTAGAGTTTGCAGAGGATTCTGGGATAGCCAAGGGATACATTTTCCTCAGGAAAAAGATATATTGGTTTGTCATTCAGCGTCAAACTATTCTTACCCAGACAAAACGCCTCCTTTTGATTTTTCTGCATCGCCTCCCCTTTGAATTGAGCTGGTTGTTTTGGCTGAAGAATTGGTTTTCGGCGTAAACATCGTAGATCTGAAATGAATGGATCACCATTAAGCTAATGTGATTGGTGATTTAATTTCTGATTTCTAATTCCAAAAGTGCACGGAAGGTATTCATAATAAGTATTAACCTATCAGACCTGGTTTCGAAAAGGAGATGTTTTTTTCTGTTGAGCTTTTGAGAGAGAGCTTCTGTCTTGGACACTTTTTCCTGATCCACAATTTCCCATTTCTAATGCTCGATCCTCAATTCTCAATTTTCAATTAGACAAAAATGTTTACCAAAAGTGAATGTAAGGTACATCAAAATCACAATGAACCGTTCAAACCTGTTTCAAGAAGGAGATATGGTTTTCTGTGGAGCTTTTGAGAGAAAATCTGGTTCATCTGGTATTAAAAAAGATTCTCTTACCTCGATGTTGCTGAGTATCCAGATGATTTAACTTTCGAATTGAATGTTAAAGGTTGATTCATCTTATTTTCTTTTGAATTTTTCGTTCCTAGAACACAAAAATTGTTTCATTTAGGCTTCTACAACATATGGGTGATAAACTAATTTTGCTTTCCGGAACCATGAATCATTTCTCTAATTTCTAAGAGCATATTGAAGAAATTTAACAAAAATATAAAATGTAGTAGTAAATGTGATTCAAATACTGTTAGATTCAAATACTGTTAGATTTTGACAAAAACTGTATACAGAAAAGATGGGAAAATGAGATACCTTTTGTTGGTTTCGTAGTTTGTTGTTTCGATTCTAGAACAGCCAAAAGAGGCGAGCCATCTTGGACAGGAACACTTAAAATAAATAAACCTTCAAATAAACTTTCAAATGAATAAGAGTGAGAAAGCTCAAAAATAAACTCGACTGATCTGACATGATATCAAATTATGAAATAAAAGCTAAGGATACAAGAACTAAAGCGAATCTTACTTTGACAAGACTGTTAATTGATTCGGTACTGAGTCTTTTTGACCCATCACACTATCTTGACTTTCTGACCAAGGGTCACTGTTGTCTGAAGAATCCTGTGAAAAACACAAAGAAATTCAATCAGAAATGAAAATAGTTAGACCTCTATATCAAACATAGCAATAAATGATTATTATAATAGATTTCTCTGATAAAGTAAGGTACACCTTTATAGCCCAATATAAGATTATTTTCATGTATTCCTAGGTTGAACGTGCTGATTATAACAATCAGCTTGTTTGTTTACACAGTTTATGGTTCAATCAGGAGCTCCTCTCAAAGCTGAGATTTTCGTGCACCGAAATCTATATACTGCTCTCTTGCAGGAGTATCCACCACATGTACAATTATATACTACCACTGCATGCAAGATGATATAACGCCTTCTTGAGAGGGTATCTGCCACACGTAAGATGATGTAACACCTCCTCGTAAGCGTACCCACCATATGTAGTAGGCTTAAAGATTTTTCATTGTACCTCTCTGCTGATTGTCTGAAGAGTAGAAATAAAAAACTCACCGAATTAAGTTTGGCTGTTCTTTCAGGCTGAATTGTGAGGACATGAACATTGCTTTCGAATATGCTGCCAACCAAACAGTGAATCTGTGAAAAGAAAACAGGCAATATGCTACTCCTCCGCTTTTTGGTCAGACTCGTACGAGAATTGTGTGAAATCGTTTCAAAATCGGGTTATAATCGTGTGAAAAAGTTTCCAAATCGTTGCATACCTTCAAAGTGTCCTTCGATGTAGACAATGCGAAACAACCAGCACTTGATATGCAGTATTCAACAGGATCCAATTTACTAGCACAGATCATTGGCTCTAAAAACAAGAATAGCCTAAGTATTAAAGAAAGCACAATCTAATATACTCAAGTATACTACTCGACCCTACGCTGTGATGACTCCTTGGTGTTGAACGTGATAACTCGAAGGTGCAGTGTGAAAGTGATGATGGTTTATTTGGTGTATTTTCTGAATCATAATGCAATTAGGGTAAATCTGGATTGGATGCCCATCTGCTAATCGGTCAGCTCAACACTTTAGCTAAATGCTGGAATTCAGAGGCTCAAATCCTACTTCTGGATCATGCTATTCTCCTCAAAGTCTTTGCACTTTCCATAGAGACAAAGGAAGAAATAAAAAGTAAACGCATACTTACCCATTAAATCTAAATTGAAAATGATATCCATAGTATTTGCATCAAACATCACAATCATCGAAGTGCAGCCAGCAATAAGGTATGGCGGATCTTTCAAAACCTCCCTTCAGAAAAAAGAATGATTACTCTTAACAATTCTTGCAAAACCCACACTATTGCTCTTTAAAACAATAAGAGTTTTAATTTCTCTAAGAACTTCTAAACCAGTCGTATTGAATTTTCAGGACAACCCGTTAGCACATGTATATTTCCTTCACTTTGTGAAATCTTAATTTAGAACAGTTATAACTCATAGGCAATCAGTTTTCTAGTTTAAAATGATACATCGAAAGTATTCAAACGGAAGGATTTGTAGATACGTTTTCAACCAAGTATTTTTGATGAGAGAGGATTTCAAGCTAAAATTCTCTACAAATCGATCGAATATCATACTTGGCTATATCATGACCAAAGTCTTGTCTCTTGACTTGAATAAATATGAAAATAGTTGTTGAAATTAAGGAAGTTCTACAAAGGGTTTACGTTCTCTAGATAGTTGTACAAATGGGTACGAAGAAATTCTCTAAACTTAGGCCATAGAAATGGGCTTGTTTTCCAAAATCCAGATACAGGTCGAATCAAGTTGCTATACAATTAGCCCCTAGGGACATCCAAAGCACTTCTAGAACCAAAAGTACGTTTTCGATACCTGCAAAGTTTGTGAGTCTGCTAAAAACAGAAGAGACAGAAAGTTGCAAATCCTCTTAGTTCATATTTATACCTAACAGTTTCGTTATATTCGAGTGAAGGATCGTCAATCTGTTTCACATAAAATTCATCAGGAACAGCCTCTTTCCAGTACGCTAGTGACGTCACAGAAAAACTGTGCTCTGTCTCGTCTTCATCATCAGAGTCGTCGTCATCAGAACAATGTTGTTGACGTTGTTGTTGTTGTTTCTTCCAACTTGCTATAGAACTTACAGTGGAGTCTGAAAAACATCATATTTGATTTACATCGATACCAAAAAGAAACGGTTTTAGGCGAGTAAAAAATTTCCATGGTGAGTACCAAAATAAACATTCAATTTTTCAAGATATCCCAAAAATTTATGATGTTCCACCCATAACATTAGGTGAGGGATGATAATGACCATGATGATGATGACAGAATGATGTCAATTATGGGTCCATAAAATGAGCATGCGAGTAGAGAGAAAGGAAATAGAGAAAAGGGCGGGGGAATGGAGAAAAGGAGGAAAGTGTTCAAAAAGGAAAGATTTTTCGCTTTACACTTATTCATTAAATGTAGGCGTGGAGTGAAATATAAAATAGCATTGTTTCCATGATAAATGTCACATTGAATGTTGAAGACAAACTGTGAGTGATAAATATCCTTCTACCTGAATCGGAGGAAGAGGCACTATCTCTTCTTGTCGAGTTTCGCTTTGTAAGTGTGGCTGATATGTCAACTTCATGCAGGCATCTATGGCTGATCATGTCATACACACGTACCTATGAGATAAATAACAATTCTTCTATATCCATTCATGCACGTGTAACCTGCTAGAGCCATATCATTCCACAAAAAGGATCTTTATTGTGTGTAATAGCTTGAACCTATAAACAAACAGCTGGTTCAAGAGATTCTATATGATATTGGTGTTCAATCACCATTGTTGAAATTGAAACTTACTGCAGCATAAATGAGAGCAACAAATACACTAAAATATTAATACTACTATATGCCGTGATGGATTACATGCTACAGTTCCTCTACTGGAAAAAGTTCAGACCTTAACCAGGCTAGCACAGTAAAAAGAAACTCATTCACTTGCATTTTAGTGTAATAAACACACTAGGACCTTGTATTACAATATCTAGTGATATAGTATATTCTACCAGGCATGACAATGTTAGAAACAAGGTCCAGTCTTAGCAGGCTAGCACATTAAAAAGAACTCAATCACTTTCTTATAAAACACACTAGGACCTCGCACTACTTTTTGTAGTGCTGTTGTGCATAATACTGTACCACTGTTTGAAACAAGACCCAGCCTTGGTCAGACTTGCATGAAACATAAGCTCAATACATACAAATATATGGAATAAACACACAAGAACCTTGCATACTATTTCATTCAACCATATAGTGTTTACCGTACCCCTGTTGGAAACAAGGCCTAGTCTTACTCAGGCTGACAGGCTAAACATAAGTTATCTTGCCTACTTCTAAATCCAGCTTATCCTCAAGATATGAGAAATCATAACTATACTATTAGATTAACATACCTTTCCATCTCCAGACCCGATTGAGAAGTGCATGTGTTCGGGATGCATTGCGATTGACCAGAATGGAGAAGCTAAAAAGAGAATTTGAAGTAATCAAAATGGTCTCCTTTAACGACCCGATTTGCAAAGATTTAGTAACGTGTTTAATTCGGCCGATTCAACGATTTTTTTAAAGTAATTTGCCTTAATAATCTAAATACGATCAAAACATGATATGAAGAAAAGTTTGATTAACAAACATAGAGGCTTACTTACACGAGATAATAGGTGACTGATAAACCATCGAAGACTTCTCAATATCCCAAATCTACAGAACAATGATATAAATAACCAAAACAAATCATGCGATATTGGGACAATACAGTGCACGATATCAAGATATACAGGTTAAACATTAAAAAGGGGTTGAATTAAAGCTTATTTTTCTTGAAAAGATCAGTTCTCTGTCAATTTTAAACATGATTCTATTGACCTTTGAATGGGATAACAACCACTATAAATAAGAAAATAAACGGTCGAGGTATGCAGGTGCCATGACAAACACCTGGAAACCAACTACTTGGTGTCAGAAATTTTAGACACAGTGGCATCTCAACAATGATTAATTTCAAATCAAGCAGTTGTCTCATAAGAATTCATTTTCAATCAGGTTCAAAACTTTGAACTGCTTCATAATGAAAACACAAATTGACGACGGTAGGAGATTTCTTTTGAAGAATTCTTTAGAGAACTCAGAAAGAATGACTTTTTGAAAACACTCGTCCAGAAAAGAAAATTAAATGGTTTAGATGAAAACGCCAATAGCCTTGTTCTGACTAAAGATAAAGATAAATAGAGCTCAGAAGATAAATCGAAATATTTCAAGGCTAGAAGTAAATATTTCAAAATCGTTTTAAGATTTAAACATTACCTTGAAAGTTCTATCCTCAGAAATAGTGACGAACGTTGAAATGTTGTGTGGACAAAATATCGCATTAGTGACTGAGCCATTATGTCCTTTCAATGTCGCAACTAACTTGCATGACTAGAAAAAATAAAAAGTTGAAAGTTGTTTTACCTGACAGAAAAATATTCTGACAGGAACCGCCACAGATGTATAACTAACTCTACCATTAGATAACGACGAATTACAATAAAATATCGAGAAAGGTTTATGATATTCTAGTTTTATTTGATAGTTATTTACCTCGATGTTGATGACCCAGATTTCCTTCTCAATGCAAGCAGCCACGAAAAAATCGTCAGGACTGAAGCAAAGGTGGCTACAGTGGCCTAAATCTTTAGCAATTTTCACGCCGACAGAAGCAGTACCTAAAATTTAAAGACAAGGTGAATAAAGAGACTCTTGAAAGAATAATACGCACTTTGTAGATCAAGAATTTGAAAACTAAATACTGCAATATTCAATATTGCGCATGCGCAAAGAATTAGTCCCACGTGGGATGTTATCGTCCTATAACCTGGGTACTATTTTCCTTCTCATTTAATCTATGCTCTGATCTTCCTTCAAAACGCACAAATCTTTCGCCTTTTACTAAAGATTTCCGTGGAGGAGGACAAGTGAATGAGCCTATAGGCAATTTTTGGATTGCTCTGCATCAAGCGGGGTACCAGTAGTAGAATAAATACGCGAACAACCAAACCAGATATCACTCCCTTTGTTCACTTTCACTTGTAAAATTTACCTGAATTGAATTTCAAAATTCTAACTCCTCCCTAGTCCATTAATCTCATCATGTACAAGTGGAACCAACAACAATATTTAGGAGCATGGGGAAGAAACTGTAAAACATTGTATTATTTAACTTCGCTTTTTCGCCAAGTCTTAAAATAAGTTTTTTAGTTAAAGAAAGAAAAAAGAAAACCAACCTGTTTTATAATCAAGAAATGCCTTCTCTGTTCTCCATACAAAAATGGCATCTTCTGAAGCAGAGCACAAATAACAAGGATTCTTCCTGTGCCCAAAACACAGCGCAGTAATTTGAGAGGTATGGCTTCTCAGGTATAGAGGCTGTAGGAAATAGAAAATCCTTAATTTTGGCCTGTGAATCTTTAAGAATAACCAGAAAAAACTTCAGAGGAAGAACAAAGACTAATGACTAATCTAAAACTTAGAAAATTTGATAAATTTTTAATGCAGTCAAGATATAGCAATCGCAGGGATATCTTAATAGGTGTTATATCTTTATCATTTTCCACAACACACAAAAAAAACACAAACTGCATTTGTATTTTGGCAGTTTCTTTGCTAGTGGGATTTAACTGGTCCACTCCTTCTCTAACCCCATCACCTCCATATCATTCTAAGCCAAATTCTTCCATTGCCTTGCTGGTCTTCCCCTCCCTTGCACCCATACCACTTCCATTGCTAAGACTCCACCCATTTCTGAAGCCTCTCTCTTCTGAACACATGCCCAAACCACCTAAAACACTCTCTCTTTAACCACCCTTCCATCAACCCTATACCTACCTTTTCTGCAACCCCATGTGCTAGTGACCCTTTTCCTCATTAGGGCTACCCACATCCTCCTCAGCATCTTCTTCTCTCTCAAAACCAGTTTATTAAATTCTTCCACAATCACACCGAAATTTTCGCCCGATATCCCAGAAGACTTCTTAGAAATTATATAATCTAGCCTTCTGTTTCAAACCTAGCTTTCTTTCACACAGCCAAACCTCCTAATTCCATGAAACTCCCCCCAAGCTGCCTTCACTCTGCTCATTACTGTTCTCATACATTCCGTACTCCAAGACCAAACACTTTTCAAGAACAAATAGTGCAAAGGGCCCTCTGAGATATCAAGACTAGATATCTGAGATTTACTATTTGTAGGGTAACTCTCCCCTATATGATTTCACACAGTCACTACATAAAGGGTCTCTCCCCCATTTGATTTAACCCTGGTGCCAGTGCTGTTCTTTAAAGTAAAAAAGAGTCTTCTATTGCTTTCAAGAAAATCCCACAGAAACTCAGTTCATGAAATTTCAAAAGAAAACGGTTTATAGGCGATATTGTCTAGATATAGAAGATGTGAAAACTAAAGGCAACTTTTACTACAAAAGGCAGAATCACTGACTGAACCTTTCAACTCTATCTAAGTCTTTCTGCCACAATCTTAGTTAATAGGATGATGAGTCCAGCTTTTGGTTTTATCTACTATTCTAGAGCCTTCTACAAATCAACCCGATAGATCTCCAGCTAAGTTTATGGTAATCAAATTGCAACTAAATTCTTTATTGAATATCTACCTAATCTTGGAAATAAATCAAAATTTCAAAATTAACAAACATTTACTAAGGAGTTAAGATCCCAAAATAACATACTTAACCATGTCATAAGCTAGGTCCCTTATAAAAAGCATGTATGAGTTCTCCTAATAAAGTAATTGATTATTCATTTCTGTTGTTTTCTCTAAGAACCGTTTAGCGTTCTGAGTAGATTTGAGTAAAGTTCACTATGAAAACTTTTGAGTAGCCAGCCGAGTAAAGACTAAACATAAGTCAAAAATAATCACTGCATTATTTGGCATAATTTATCCCTTGACAATTAGGATGGTCACTTTGATAGAAAAGGGAAAATTTTTTCCAAATCAAAATTTACATTGTTAACACAAACATTGTCATTGGGACGGAAAATACAGAAGAATGTGCAATCTCGCTTCAGGTGTTTGTTAAGCAAGCAGACAATAACCTATTCGTTTTATGGTTGAAACTCAATTGAGAACTGCGATTGAAAACCATAATTATTGATAGAAAAAGCCAGCCTTAAAACAGTATACCACCTGTCAAAGACATATAAACTGAATGTCTTTACATCTGACTGCTGAGACAGAGTTCCCATAGGAATCAAATACAGCCTCAAAATCTAATTCTAACCTGCTTAAGATTCAACATGAATTCTGGTAAAATTGTAATTGAGAACTTATCAAAATACATTGCTGTGTTCCTGGTGAAAACTAGTAAATAACATCCTAATCTCATTCTATAATGATATCCTTGAACTTTCTGGGAATAAAGTTTTCCATTGTTAGCAATTATTGCTTTATTTTTTGCCTTTAATTGTGAATTATTTCAATCAAATATGTTTCTATTCATCTTGCAAACCCATGGGACTTGCCGATGTGCAAAAAGCAAGAGTCAGTTTTTCCACAGGTTCAGTTCACGTTTTAAATAAAGTGGATTATAATTTTAAATAAAGTGGAAAATAATTCTTTTTTAAAAGTGGAGTTCGAGGAAATAATAATTCCCCTACATTAATTTCTATATCCCAGATTATCAAAGGAATCTTTAAATCCCTCAGAATTAGACTATAATAGTCAAAGTACTTCTCTAAGAAAAAAAAGAAATTATGTTTTCTTGATTTGTTTTCTAAGCATGTGTGTATTCACACAGACTATCTCGATTGAATCAAGTATTTTCTTGTAAACAATAAATCTTATTTGATAATTGCATTTAGGCCAGCAAGAAGTTTATCTAATAATTGATAAACCCACTTGTCTTATCTCTGGTAGGTATATGGCCTATAAACAACAAACAAACTTGCCGTTTTATCCGTCTTCCCGTGCCTCCACACTCCAACCTCATTTTCTGTTGCAGGCAGAGCAATAAATTCTTCAGTGCACGAGATCTGCAAGTCTGATGCTGAAGTTTGAGGCGAGATTTTGATGATACCTTCGTGCTGAGCTGTTGCCATGTTGCTCGCCATTCACACTTTGCAGACACCAGTACAGACTACCACATGAGCCTCAGTTTGACAGTTTCCGCATTGAAGTGAATTGTTGTGATGGCTACAAACAGGATATAAACATTGCGTGTGGCACGTTGTAAACAAATGATAATCAGATATAACAATCCAGATTCAGTACCAATATAGCCAAGGTAAAACTTTCACGATCTTTCGAGATTAAACCCTTATCAAATGATAACTTTAAGGATATACAAAAAAATAAATGAGGATCTTCTTGAAGTTAGCGGGAAAGTAGAGCCTTCAATCCAGCGATTTGATTGGTTGATGCTGTAAATTGAGCTGTCAATCAAATAAACGGGAAGTATCAAACAGAGATAAGTCAACATCGCAAATAAACCAGCAGTAGTCACTCATCAATAATACAGATCGACATAAAAAACCAATTGTTTTTCTTAAGTCACCGCTTCAGCATCCATTGGAATTCGATAATCATATGCTCAATTGTTCGCCAGGCCAGCTCGTCACGTGACACGACTGTATCTTTGAATCGCGGGAAACTGCTGACAAAATTGCTGACAGCAACAACAACATAATCTTCTCGTAAGAGAGGGTGAAGGCTTCTACATCGACAAAGCAACATGGCGAATCAACCAGCAGCACAAGCCCTCAGTTTAGATCAAGATCCAATGGTTAAATTCCAAAGTCTCGTGCCGATTTTAAGAGAATCTGTTTCAGTAAGTATATTGGTTTGTTTTAAAACGTCTTCTTTACTTTCTCTGTAGTCCTCTCGCGCTTTGAGATTGCATACAAATGATCAATAATACTCAATAGGTATAGTAATACTAATACTGACTATCAATAATCAATGTGAAATTGAAGTAAAATTTATTATTTATTCAACGAGAATGGCAGGCCTTTATTATGAACATTAAAAAGGTATTCTATAGAGATACCTAGTAGCCATTTTAATAGGGGGACTAGGGGCGCTATGGACGCACTGACCAAAAAAGGGTCTCAAAATTGAAAGACTGACAAATTTTAGATATTTTGTGGATGAATATAAAGTTCTGTTAAAATCAAGGATCTTGGCATTGTAATCTCTATAATAAAACTGCCAAAAGTGGGGTTGACAGTGACCCAGATTGCAAAGTTTGGCTTTTGCGTGTGCGAGATAATTTTGCCGCACGATAATTGCGCGGGTGTGCGCGGGTCAACTCACAGTTTAATTATGTTGCCAACTGCGTGGCTTGGACAATGTGCGCGGCTAGTGCAGGGTCAGGAACATTTTACAAACGCAGCTGTGCGGGCCAGATCTTGCCCGCGCAGGCCAAACTTTTCAGTCTGGACAGAAACCAATGAAATTTGTCTATGATGTTGTTATCCATGAAACAGAAGACCCCCGTACCAAGGAACGGTTCGACCCGGTTTAATAAAAACAAGGTCCCTATCATTTGTTTTGATCAATCTTATGTTTCTCACTACTTTAGAATGTTGTCCAACATGCCGTCTACATTCTACACTGTACTTCTTCAGAATCAAGCACCAAGTAAGATTACTTATCATCATCCTCTTGTAAATTGGTAAATCTACCTTAATCAGGAAAATGCTCACAATATATGTGTATCAATGAGAAATCATCTTGTCATTCAACATTAGATTTGCACCAGATCAGGCCTCACGCCCTGTCAGCATCTTAAAGTTTCTCGATAAAAATTCTTGGAACAGAGTTCAGTTGCTTGTAGACAAGTTGCTTAAGAAAAATTTTGTTTTCATTTTCAGAAATGAGCTTCCAGTCCAGATCCAAGCCTTCATTAAGATAGTTGAAGACTTTCACAACATTTGTGATCAGGTGCAGCTCTGGCTGGTAGGCAACAGTATCTCAATTAAATTCGACCAACCGCCCCAGTTCATGTAATACAAAAGGAAGTTCCCATTATTACAGGATCATAGATTTTTTTATGTCTAACTCGAGAAGAGAGTGCCTATCCTGGCTATAGTGCTCAATATACCTGAGTATAGAGCAATCATAAAGTAGAATGAACACATTAAAAAACAGACATGTTCTTCTGTTCTTCTGTTCTTTCTGAACAGAAGAACATGTCTGTTTTTTAATGTGTTCATTCTACTTTTAGATTTTTTTATAAAATTCAAGACATAATGTTTGGAGGAAAAAGCAATCTTACTCTCTAGTCTCTAATAGACCTTCCCCCTTATTAATTTTTAGAAAGTTCCATGGCTCCACTAAATAATTCTGGTAACAAGTTGCAACCAAAACCATATATACACTCCAAAAATCTATGAAATTTAGAATTTTGAGTGAAAACAGTAAAAGTTATTGCACTGTATTTTTAACGTCTCACTGTCACTACATTCGTCCTCTCACAGAGTTCCCCTTTTTAGTAATTTTCAGAAAATTTTCCACCCAGGACATTCTTATTCCAGCCCTCTGCTTAGTGATTTTTTGAGATTTTTCCAAAACCCTCCTATTATTCCAACCCCCTGTCTTTTAGAGACCATAGAGTAGGTTTAAAAGTTAGCATTAACCCAAAAACAAACATTTTTCATATCTAAGAATTTTTTTTTTAGATTTGAGAAATAGCCTCAATCAAGAACTAAACTCTACTGTCTCTCCAATCATAAAAATAATGACTTAAACATTTTCCATATTATAATGTATCTGAAACCTAATACTGATCACATCCTTATTTTGGGCAATTAGAATATATCCTTTTCACGTGTAGTAAAAACATTTTTCTATTTCTTCTTTCAGAACCTTGCAATTGCGACTTCAGAGCAGACACAGATGGTTGGTAAATTTTGTCCAGAAATAGTTGGCGGAATAGCGGCCGCACACGATGCCAATCAGGACATTATCAGCTATACGGATTACCTAACAAACGCAAAAATGCAGGTTGCATCTGCAAAACAACTGCAGAAAATGCTAGCTCAATATTCTCAGCAGGTTTCACAAATTTTATCTAGTTGATCAATCTTAGTCCAGTTTATATTTTTTCTGTACCAATAAAAATACCATGATACACAAAGCGTACCATATACCAATTGAGATATAGTGTAGTTGACAGCTTTTTTAAAGACTGTTTTTGTAAGATGACATTTCATAAATTGCCGACTGCTTTCAGGTATTTGCATGCAGGTTATTGGATATGATTTCAAATGGACAGAGAGAAAACTAACCCCTTTGGTTAGAGGTCAGGATTCATCGACTGTATCGCTGGGTATTAGAAGAGGGGACAATAAGGATTGGCCCAATGAAGGGTATCTTACTTTAAAACTTTGCTCCATTATAAAAATCATCTCAAGAAATGTATCTATAGACAAATCCTTTGACCGGTGGACCCCTGATAGCAGGGAGAACAGCCAGAATATAAATTCTTTTTGTGTGTATATCTGGATACACGCATTTTTCTTTATAAGCAATTTCAGCTTGAGCCCAGTACTGAAAATTGCTTAGCTAGAGGGCAAATTTGAGTACTCAAAATTGCTTAGCAATTGCTTAGCTTTTTATGCTTGAAGATCTGTTTCTTAGAATACTATCTCAGAAGTTTTTGGTCAATAGTATCTTGCATACAAAAGTGTGCCAGGGTACTGATATCCACTATAACCTACTTCTCAATAGCTGCTGCACGGTTTTCATTACCAATTGGATCTGAATTAGAATTTTCAAATTGCTTAGCAATCCTTTATCCAGTACTGGAATTGCTTAAGTTTTTGTCATGTCCAGTACTGACTTGCTTATAAAGCAATTGCTTATAAAATAAAATGCGTGTAGAGTGAAAACTTAAACTTGATGCCATACCAGACGGAAGTATGGTCTTAGATGCTTGAATGTAACAATGCTGCTAACATTGTGTTCCTCTTGGCACATATTGTAACAAGACTCAGATGGAACCAAACCCACAGAATGAATTCTTATCAGGCAAGGTGCAACTGTACCAATCAGAGGACAAATTTTGGCTAAATCACTCTGTTTTTGAAATAAAAAATATTACTCCATAAAACTTGACATTTTTACGGTAAATTTCTGTTCATTTTTACATAAATTCTGTTCTGAAAATGCATCAAATTGCATCTGAGAGAATAAAGATTTCCAAAATTTGCTGAGCTTTGCCGAGGACCCATTGGTTTATCAAAACCAAACCAACTATGGACAGCTTCCTTTGGGCATGCTTATACATATTTAGCTTGAAATATCGGAAACATAATGAAACAAATACATAGGTTACTTAAGCTTTTCGTCTGACACTCAACAGAGTAATACGTCAGAAAGAGAAACAAAACAGAAACCTAACTAATTTATATACCCAGATGTGGATCAAAATAGGCCAATCAGAAAAGAGGTGAATGATTGGTCATTTCGATCCACATCTGGGTATATAAATCTGTTAGGTCTCTATTTCGTTCTCTTTCTGACGTATTACTCTGTTGAGTGTCAGACGAAAAGCTTAAGTAATCTATGTGTTCATTTTGCTATGTTTCCGATATTTTTAGCTACATTGAAGTTTTGTACCATTCAAAGACTGTTTTACATATTTATAGTAGCATGACTCACCGACCTCGTTTTGGCATATTAAACTGGTAGGTTAAATTGCAAAAAAGCCAATTATACATCTAAGATCTAAAGGAAGGTATAATATAATGACATCTGAATGCATGTATATATCACTACTTGCAAATACATTACTCAGGGATACAGTACGAAAATGTTTCCTAACAAATGATCCAACCAAACTACTAATAATTACAATAGTATACCAAGAAAATATCATTTCAATGAAACTTTTAACATTAAAAAGTCAAGAGACTAATTCGTTGGATTTACTGTTAATTACAACTTGTGCACTCTATCTCTGATTTCCAATAATTTCTATTCTGTTATAACGGAAACAATGGAGAAAAAGAGGCCTTTTACGTGAACAATCTCAGGCTGTGTTGAACTCAGCTGACAGACAGAGTTTTACATACTTCTCTCATTTTGCATTGTGTTTACATGAAAACTCATCATGGTCTGAGATGAGGTGGAGGTAAGGTCACTTGATCAAATTCTTTTGTTTTTGTTGCGGCTTTACTTTTAAAACGCCCCAAGTTTTATTCTCAACTGGGCCTTCTTCATGTAAACGCAATGAGAGCTTACACCAACTGAGTTGAAACTCATCCCGTGTTTAACTCAGCACATGGTGAAATTTATCATGCAAAGAGCCTCTTAGTTCAAAATAACCTCTTTTCATGAAGTTTTTATCGTCTGAAACTCATTGGAGTAAAATACTATGTTAGAAAGAGAACGAAACAGGTCATTTAGCTATACATATTTAATGTATATGAAAGTCTCAGAGTAATTTCCAAACTATAATTTGTTTAGTACTTGATGAAAACCCAGTGGACTAATTAACTTTTTAAATCATGCTAAAATTGAGTGAGTGAGTGTCTAACGCCCAAGCACCACTATGGCTAGACCTTAGGTTCATGCTAGCATGCACTAAATTACTAAATATAGTAGTATCTTTATTGCTACCGACTACGTGGCTCTAGTTGTCTCAAGCTCTGTTCGAAGACAGTTTATTTATCATCCTGCCAAAAGCTCAAAACAAAAATAGTTACTGCTCTTTCCTACGGTCAAAAACTTCCTAAACACTTATGACTGTTTAAGCCTAGAATTTCGTGAAGGCTTTGATTATCTAATACTTTGCCATCAAATCCAATACATTTGTCATTTAGAATAACATTTGTCATTAAGAATAACATTTGTCATTAAGAATAACATTAACATTATGGTCACATAATCCATTGTTGGAACCACATGGACGGCAAACTATTCATTCTAAAGTTAATTGCACTTCCCACAATCTAAAAAATGCCATACGACTCTGCAAATATCCAAGTATTTGCTGTTTTAGTCTGTGAAGACTAACTATAAGTTTGCCATCAAGTTGATATATTTGGCGGGTGAAATAACATTATAGATTTTATCATTCATCATCAGACCCCAGGACGGCGTTGATTCTAGTAATTCTTGAAATCAGCAGGTTACCAATGGCAACTAACTTGTGGTACACAAACTATTTAGACGAATACTTTAGCCACTGCATCGCCGCCACCACTAGCAATGAACGGTTGGGATGGGTGAAAGGCAACATCAAAAACAGCTTCATCAAACTTTTTCCGGTGTGCTGTAATTTCTTGTATGCATGTCTTATTGTCCATATTCCACAATCGAATAGAACCATCGTGACCTGCAAATTAGGAAAGAGATGGTCAAGACCACCGTTATAATGTCGTTGGAAAACTTGTTAAATATGATTTGGTGTAAAACCAATATGTCTAAGAAAAAACTTTAACAACTCATATTTAGAACAACTCATATTTAACACAGAGCACCATACTAACATGACATTTTTAACCACATTGATATGACAGCAAAAGTTACACTTAGCTGGACATTACTGCAAGGAGAAGTGAATACTCTTTCAAGGCCTCAGAAAATAAATTTCATTCAAAATAAATTCATATTCGCCTTAATACTCATCATTGGCCAGAAGGAATTGGAAATAGAATAGGAAAGACAAATAATAACAACACTTTTAAAAACACAATAAAACAAACATCAAAAAGATAATAAATCAAGTTCAAACAGTAGCAGAAAAGCAAACTTGAAATATAAATGGAGACAAATTGAGACAAAAGCATTTACAAACAGAAAAGGTATAAAAAAAGATTAGAAAACAGAATTACGGCTTCAGCTTGAAAACTCGCGATCATTCAAGCATCTAGGCCATGAAATCTTTCCAAATCAGAAAGAAATTCTAGGCCATGCTTTCACCTGCGCAGTTTGTCATCATGAGCCTAATATGACATTTATTTTGATAATAAAAAGTAAATAGAAATGTCAGTACTTACTTCCAGAAAGAAGATATAAACCAGTAGGATCAATTGATAAACTTGTGACGGCATCTAAGTGAGCTACCATTGTATGAATTTGTTTACCTGCAATGCGAATTAGATCAAATATTAACTGAGTTAGCATTTTGAATATGCACATGGGCCTAAGTAGGATTCGAACATCAGACCTTCAGCTTTACACTCAGTTGCTCTGACCACTGAGCGAAAGGATCGCTAATTTTATTTTGAATCATAAATCTTCACATTGTACTACACACATTATTTTCAAAGCCAGAAAAATCGGAAGCATAGCAAAAACATGGGCACTTAATTGTCTGACAATCAACAGAGTAATACGTCAGAAAGAGAGCAAAACAGAAACCTAACGAATTATTATACCCAGATGTGGATCGAAATTGGCCAATCAGAAAAGAGGTGAATGACTGGTATTGTTGTGGGAAAACCAATCAACAACCACGATATAATGAGCTGACCAATGAGATAACTTAAAGGGTTCTAAGGCGAAAACGAATTCTCTCTGTCTACACAATAGGGGATCCCTGGTTTTTATGAAGACATATTCCAAAGTGAAATGTAGATCTTGCTCTGCCAAATATTTGGAAACAATTCTCACTATAGGCTTGAGCACATTCTGGGTTGTCGAGGAAATGTTGACCTATAGTAGAGTCATGTTTAAGAGTTCTTTTAGTTTTTGAGGTGCGAGACGGTTGTTCTCGTTGCGGGACAGTTTTTTGGCGTATGCTAGAGGGCATGTGTTGTTTAATTCCATCACAGAACAGCTGAGAAATGCGTCTATGTACCTAGCTTCACACACACCGGCACAAGTTCTCATATACTACAAGACTGTTTGGTGTGGAATTGAGAGCTTTGTACAGATCAAAGACTGTTCTATAAACTTTAATTCATGGCCTAAGCTACAGTGACGTGGAGACATTTCATATGAGTTATAGTATACTAAGATTTTAGTATGAAATTGAATTATATTTGCCAAGATAATCAAGGCACTTAATCGGTGTGATTTGAATTTTTTTTATGATTTTAATTGAGATGAAGGATTTAAAGAAAGCATCATAACAAAACAACAAAAACAGAAATTACCTGAATTAATATCAAAAAATCTAATATGACGATCTTCATGTGCAGTGATGACGACAGGAAGAGTGGGGTGAGCTATGACTTTATTTATTTGGGTTAGAGGTGTTCCATCTGCAAGGAAAATAATATGATTTCATTTTCATGCAAATATACAAGAAAAGAAAACAATACAACTTATTGGTGATCTCTTAAGTTTACTAGCATACTAATAAACCACCAGTACAATCAATGGCAGGTTGGCCAAATGGCTAAGTTGCTCAACAGTCACTCAAATATTTGTGGGTTCGAGCCCATTTTTAGACAAGTCAAATAAAGAGAGATGATAGACTTTGTCAGCTCTCAATAATTTCAAGCAAAAGAGTGGCCCCTTGATGCTTTGTGCATAAACCAATACCATACAAAAATTGTTATCCGCCTATCAACTATGAATCTACTGCTTCGATTAGTCTACCTATTCAGTGGGCTCTTTGCTGAGTGCGCTCTTTGTCGCTTGGGAAAATAAGCAAATACCTTACCAATATACTAAGCTTATTTACCAATCAACTATTGATGTACTTTTTCAATTAGTCTACATTTGCAGTGGACCATTTGTGTTTTACGCACTTACCAATACATTACAAAGGTAGAAAATAGATCAGTCTATCCACTATGAACAGCAACAAAAACAACTGTCGGTTCTCATATCAGCTTGTTCTCAAAGGTACTTACTATAAGTTTTTGCACTTTCGAACATAGAAATTGCTTTAGCGGTTTCCAGATCGTAACAAATACATTCAGAAGAGGTATACGAGGCTATCATTTGCCCAACATCTGTATTACTAAATGTCACCGAGGTTGGATTTCCATGTTCTGAAAGAAAATGCAAAGAAAAGAATGTAAAAAAAGAAATTCGAAAATTATTGGAACAATGAAGTCCTGGATTTGATTTACGGGGATTATTTTAGGGTAAGGGTTTATTAGCAAATTAGTCATTTTCTGAAAGGGTAAAATTAAAGATGCCATAATGTTATCAAGAAACCACATTTAAAACAGCATTGGGCTTCTTGATCAAATACGCTTGCTCTCCTTGTAACTTGTTGGGCAATATTCACCAAATATTCTTATTCAAATTACTGAATGGCTTTCTGAATCGACTACCGTTGGTCAGAAGCAAATAACTGATTTAAAATATTGTGATGTAAAAAAAGCGAAATGACCTACCACTTTCAGTTTTGTATGTACATAACAAAGGTGATTTTGCTGCTGGGTTCCATAATCGGCATGTTCCATCAGCAGAACAGGATAGTAACCTATCTGTATCTAATTGTAATGCTAAGTCCCATACAGCATCAGTATGTGCTACCAAAGTCTCTCCGGCTATACTGGGATCTAGAATGCAAAATATTTTACCTGTTATATTCTAATATCAGGTGAAATACAGAAATAATATAATAAGGATAGAGAAAAGAACCAAAGAAACATGGTGAGATGAATATGATAGCTACTGAGGCTTTGCATTTGACACTTATCAGAGTAGTAAGGTAGAAAGCGAACAATAATGAAACCTAACGAATTATCATCCCCAAAGGTAGATTGAAATTAGCCACTTAGAAAGGTGAATGCTTTGTTGAATGCAGTAAGACGAATCATAACCGGCAGTCATATATCATTCGTAAATCATTTCTATTTTCTTCTTATGATGGATTTCTCTGAAGAGTGCCGGACAATTTGCTCTGCTTTAATTCACAAAAGCAATCAGAAAGGACTCAACCTTTAGCCTGATCTACATTGTATGGCACAGATATACATGACAAAACATCTTACCGTATGATCCAAAGAGGTCTAACATTAGGGGTGGTATGTTCCACCATTGAATTGTCGCATCTACTCCACCACTGTAACATACGGTTCCACTGCCGTTTAATGTCAGACAAAGAACAGGACCGCTGAAATAAAGTTAAAACAACATTTTCATTTCTGTCGTTAGAGATAACGAAATAATAGAATACTGGAAATTTAATGTAGGAATGGAAAATTATAATCTTCAATACCAGATATAGACTAGAAAAGATTATACAGGCAAATTAAAAATATTTCAAAAAAATGCCTGATCTTTGATCTCCAGCTAAACCCAAAACTACTGTACGTGGGAAAAGAATAAGCCATCTTTACGGACACTGCAAGATCTTCTGGGACAAACTTTAGCTGTTCAAATTGCAGGTTTCGAAATTCAGTAAAATCAGCAGCCATTATTCTGTTTTATTCTAAGACTTGAGAACATGTCTTTTTTAACGTTAGGCAGGAAGTTTTCATTTGCGAGGATGTGGCTGAAGAGAATCAATTGTACTTTTAAAATAAATGTCTTCAAAATAAATCATTGCCTTGATAAATTGACCCCATTATCATTTGAGAAAAGTGTTGAAAGGATTACCTGTGTCCTCTAAACGTATAAACTGGCTCGATATCTGAAATATTTCCCCTGTAAACACAAAAGAAAAGTATTAGATAAGGAAGAAAAAGGAGTAACAAAAATAAAGCATATTCCTGTTTCTATAAATGGAAACAACTGCATTTTATGTAAAAAGCATGAAAATTAATGGATTTCAAAGATTTCCCATGAAAAAAATTCAAACTGCTCCAGTTCAAGGAAACTCGCTTAGTTTGTTCCAAGGACACCACTTGCTATTCGTTTATTAAGAACATTGGATGCGTTCATCAAAATTGCTACATTCCTATGTCAATTGATTTGAAGAAGCGCTGCAAATTAAGATCAAATATAGCATTGTTTATTTATAAAATTGAGATACATCTAGGTAAATAAACTCAAACTTCCTTAAATAAAGTTTAATAAGCACCCAAGAATATTTCTATGAAAAACGTCACAAGCAAAATGCTTCTGCGAATTAAATCTTACTTTTTCATTTGAGAATTCCTTTGAAGCGACCAAACTTTGAGAGTGTGATCCTCAGACCCAGTAATCAGCGCAGATTCATAAGGATGGAAGGCTAGCGATCTGACACCATCGAAGTGACTAAGTAGTAAATAAAAAGTTATTATATATAGCAATGGTAGTATCGGTAAAATTAAGAAGTAGCAATAATGCAACAAGGAGTAGCATTGGTTATTTCAAACCAATCTTTGTTTTCCATTGGTTAGATACCTATATGGTCAATTCGTGGAAAAACTATTATCATCATGACAATCTCGACAAAGCATGATTTTAAATACTGGTTATGCTTCTTGATATAAAAACTGTAAGATGCAAAGCAAGGAATGGAAGGGTTAAAAAGTAACAAATCACTCAATGAAATATCTAACCTGCGAAGGGTATATTTTGGAGACCAAGTCTTTCGGACATCCTCTTTAGAATTTATCTATAAGAAAGAAATTTCAGTAAAATTGAAAAAGGAAAGCTTTGCACGCTTTTGGAGATAAGAATTGAGAAACATCATTCATGTTTTAAGAATAAACAAGTTTATTGTACTTACATCGACTGATAGGGGTCCTGCTTCATTCGAAACAGTTAAATCAGCCAGATCACCTAATCTTAAAGCAACTTCCATCGCATCATTTGCAGTTGAAGAGTCTTTCAGCTGTCCAGGTGTCACTGGCCTAGCGGCGTAGTTACTGCTTGGTAGTACAACATCACCTACAAATATAATTCAGGAAATTTCTGTAATCAGATTTCAATGGAAACATGTGAAATCAACTTACAATGAAGTCAAAGTTTGAGATAAACGTATGAAATCAAAATTTTTCTTCACAGATGTCAACATAATAGTCTGGGAAAAAATTGGAAGGGCTTAAAAGTAAATAAAAAAGTATTTCATAGAGTTGAAGCAAAGTACCTAAAAGGAATTTTCCCTTAGAAACGGGAAAGCTTCTGGAAAGATTTTATTAGGGTATTTAATTCAGAGGTTCGGCAATTCGGAAAGTGCAACTTAGTCAAGTTTGGTGGTGAAAGGTCAAACTCATGATGGTGTTACTAGAACAGCTCTTTGCACCATTCTTCGAAGAGGACATTAAACCAAAAGGCCCAGGTTCAAAGACAGCATTCAAAGCAGGCCTAAATTAGCTGAATAGCTAGAAATAGCCGCCTAAGATAAATGAAGAGACCAAAACGACATTCTTCAGCAATTATCTCAAATGATTGAGCCTTTTCCGTGTCTTTTCTCATTTCATAACAGTGTGATATTGAATCACCACACTGAAATTGTATAAAGTATGAATGATATAAAAAGAACAAACCTAACGGCGCCACATCTTCAACAAACGGGGTAGAGTTGGGTCTGCTGATATTCTGATTGGCAGGGGCTGGGGTAGCAGGGGCAGCTGGAGCGGGAGTCTCCTCTTCTCCCTCCAGTTTAGCTAACATCGACTGTAACGCTGTTCTGTTGGGTCCTGTAATCATCAAAATACAACAAGATATTATAGGCAAAGAGAAAACAACTAAGAGATACAAATTGATTCTTAAGTGTAATTTGCATAAAGTTAGGAAATGTTTCAAACATTCATAGCAAGAAAACGACTCTATTCAAATAATTGGCCAGCAAACTGTATACCAATCAAGTTACAAGTATTGGGTTCTACTGTGTGTACTGTTGTAAGACTTACTTTTTCCTTTTCTGCCCATCGCTTTTCTTTCGTTCTTATATTGCTCGATTTGCTTTTGCAGCTTGCTTTGATCCACTGTCCATTCATCCTGTCATGAAATAAAGCATATCTTTATGAATAGGCTAACGTACGTACAGGCCCATTGAGAAGGGGATGATAGAGAAATAGAGGGTTACAGTGTTTACAGATTTAAGGCGTGCATAAGAAAACCTACTTCATCTAAAGTATAGATTGATAATGGTGATGATATAATTTTTTCGATTTTTAGAAAGTGTAGTGCAGCCTTAAACTTGACAAAAAGGGGAGGAAAGAGCGACTTAAAATGTCTCGTTCTATCCCTTTCTACCCATTATATTTTTTCATAGTTGCAATCCTATTGCTAACTAGTGTAACTGCAGACCAAAAAAGGAGCATATTTAGAAGAAGAATAGAAATCTCAATTACCTGGCCTCGACTCGGACTTGCACCGTCAGCTACAATAAAAAATCAAACATCAGAATGAAAGTTTTGAAGAATAAGATGGTGAACCAACCAATGTTTCCAAAAAGCCAAGATTTATGGATGCATTTTTCAAAGAAAAATCACAACGAATAGATAGCAGTTGTATTATTAGTAGACCTTGATAATCAGGGTATGAATTTACTTTTACACTTCTTGAAATAACTGGCTTCATAAATTATTGTTGCTGTATAATGATTTCAAAGCTTACCGTTTTCATCTCTCTGTTCTTCTTGAGATAAAAACTCAAATTCACGCATTATTTCGGCACCCTCAGATGAAGATATTTTGTCTATGACATCATTCGGGATATCTTGAAAGAATAATGAAAAAAAGATGTAAACTTTTTCATCAGGCAATAATCTGTTTTATATTCACACAAGCAATAGTAAATCTTCTTCTAAGCAACCAAATGTTATCTTTAGGTTCAGTGTCGGTTCATGGGTAATGTATCTTTTAAAGACCTATGAAGGTGAGCGAGAAAAACCACATTGCCACCACACAGTGATATACCAAGACATCTGAGGGCCACTGATTTCCACATGCAACATAAATAACAATCAGCTAAAAAGCTATAATTCGGCATTCCTCAGCTATCACTGGGGCTCATTCACGGTATCCCTGCGTGTTGTAAGAGGCGACCAAAATGGTCGGCGTCAAGGAAGGGCATCCAGTCCATCAGAAAACTTGCCTCCACAGCAAAAATCATGGATATGTGTCAGACAAACTCATGGACCGGTCAGAAACCAGCTTGAACATAAATGCCATTTGTGTGCATATGATACTGGCTTTAACCGTACGTGAAAATAAGAATAAATACCTTGCTTAGATTTCTTCGCAGCCGATCGAATGTCATCATATTCTTTATCATCCAACTCATCATCAGCATTTCCACCATCATCCATCTCTTCAACGGCTTCTTCTTGACCTTCGCGTTTTAGAAACTCAAAACTTTCATTCACTGCCTCCTCAGAATTTCCATCAGTCCTTTGTTGCCTGAAAACAATATGATAATAATTAGTGAATAATTAAGTGGTGACCAAGAGAAAACGTTTGTGTGATGAAATGGGTTTAAGGGCCTGATTGTTGTTCTATGACTCGGTATAATTCAAAATTTATGTAGGATTGCAAATTCAAAAATCATTTCAGCTAGATAGGGGAGATAAGACACTTGTGAGTTAGTTAAAATTAGCAAGATTTTCAATCAACCTAGTTTTGGGCAGCTCTAATAGTCCTTCCTATTCCCCATAATAACTTTTCATCTTTACGCCCTTTTTTGATTGGCATATTTCAGTCTCTACCTGATTAGAATTTTCTTTCAGTTTTATTGCTTTCTTTCATTCTTTAGAGTAAAGACTTAATATCATTTATGCTGTTGAGAAGGTTGTTTCATATGCAAAGTAATCAAAAAGGGAAACACTTCTTTGGCCAATCCCACCCCTGCGGATCTAGCCCTGATACAGGTTTCTAGGTCAAAGTGAACTTTAAGTGGAAATATCATCTTACTTGCTAACAACTGGAGGTGTTTTGTTCTTCCTCGGTGGAGGTTGCTCTACTTTCATCGGCTCGTGTGCTCCCTCGTCACCAAGACGAGGTTGAGGCTGGTGGTTTTCAACTCTCACAGATTGCGCTCTGGCAGGAGACTGGGAACGAGGCTGAGCATCAGTTGATTCAGTTGAAGCACCATTAGCTTCGTCCGTAGATATTCCAAGTAACATCTTCACTCTTGCTGATCGCAGCTCTACAACTTTGTCTACGTAGCCAATCTCTTGCAAGTATCTGTTGGAAAAGTAGGATGATTTCAGTAAATTTTAGGTAACTAGAACTAGAATTAGGCCCACTGGGAGGGATTAAAGGAAGCAACTACACAAGGAGTTACTATGAGAAACTTGAGCTAACATTTTCATTGCAGTAATAGACACTTAAAAGAGTTTACTATGACATTGAAAATGGAGAGGGGGACATCTTTTAAAGTATGAGATGGGTGGTTGAGTTGTCCTCTCTCGGTCCTCCCGACCCAAGAGTCCAAAATAGATTTTACAATGTCTTATTGTG
Source organism: Pelagia noctiluca (assembly GCA_963924455.1). Taxonomy (NCBI): domain Eukaryota; kingdom Metazoa; phylum Cnidaria; class Scyphozoa; order Semaeostomeae; family Pelagiidae; genus Pelagia; species Pelagia noctiluca. The sequence goes on along the minus strand of OZ004320.1, from coordinate 17,398,796 downwards.
ATTTTTGTTATTATGGGTTTAAACAAAAATGGTCTTGGAAAATTCAGGATAAAGGGAAGATAGGAAGCCGCTGGCAAAAACTGTTCAAGGATTGAGATTTGCAAAGAAGCCTTATCCAGGAAGCAGAAGTTGATAAGTTAAGCAAGATTCATTGAGCTAAAACCACACACGCCAGGCTTATCATTATCTAACCAATCACAAAGCTTCTTAACAGAAATCTTAAACAACCTGCAAACCAGATTACGTCATTTCAATGCTAATTCTAAAATTAGCAACTTATGTGTCTTATCTCTTCAAGATACAGTTAGGTGATTGAAAACCTCACACCAAAGAGCTTTATCTCTAAGCTAAATTACATCGTTGTTAGAAACACTGAAAATTGGATGAAATTGTGACCTAGACGACCACGCCTCTCGTCTGCTGCTTATCCTAAGAAGACAGATTGCAAAAATATGGATGACTGGGTATAAGGAATTCCAAAACAAAAAGAACTGAGGGATTCCCGCCGAAACTCATTAATTATTAATGACTAAGTCTATTTCACAATTCCTGAAGAGGACAGCTGATATTTGACGACACTATTCAATCATGTGAAGGCTTTCTACTGCACCATTCAACTTTTCTTCTCATACCATTTACTACTACTCTCCTTTTTATAAGAACAGTTTTATGAGAACAGGAGCCTCAAATTTTATCGCCCAAATTAAAGCTAATAAGCAAAAGAAAAGCTGAGGCTGACCATTTTTGCTCAATATAGGAATTATAAGAAATAACTAGAAGACTGAGAAATGAATAAACAACAAGCAAATTGACGGCAAACTGGTATGTAGGACGGGTTAGGAAAGTTAATTTGCAACAATTGATAGTTGATAGTTGATAGGCACATACGCTTACTATCTTCGCAAGGTATGGGTTTATGTGCTCAGCACAAATGGCCCACTGAGTAGATGGACTAATCGAGCAGTGCGACCCTGGTCCTTCCTCTCGATGTGACCACACCTCGTGATTCCTTTTGCCTTTTGGCCTGGAATTACAGAGAGCTGGCTAATTCTCTCCTCACACTTTGTGACAGGTCTGAAGGTGGTTTCGAACCCGGGACCCTTTGAACAAGGGTCAAGTGATCTAACCACTCGGCCATCCCTGCCTAACAATTAAAACAACTGATAGCAAAAACAGACTTCCAAAGCATTAAAAAGGAAGAATAATTTAGGAAAATTTTAGCCAGAAAATAGAGGATTATTTAAGAATAGCAAGCTTCAAACAAATTTTTACTGGTTCTTATAAAAAAGAGCGTAAGAGAGGAGAGTCACAGGACAGTACCTGTCATAACGAACTTGTGGGAAGGGAAATTATAACATTGCCGATTGACTGTATTTGATATTCAACATTCACCATTGACTGCATTTGACAATTATCATAACTCCATGAATTGCAAAAATAAATAAAGGCCAACTGAATGAAGAAACATTGACCCTCATTTGGATACTGACTATTTAAATATGAACAATTATCAATATTGAGTCTCCAGTTTTCAGATCAAATAGCAAATACACTGTTAAAGCTCTATTAAGCCCCCCAGGGGTTGTCGTCAAATAACAGGGTTCTAAGGGAGGTACTTGATAGAGAAGGGAGGGGCTGGATAAGAGAGGGGATTTATAACATCCTGCTTTTTTCGATATCAGACTAAAATGTATCACAAACCATAACAGTTGGATTTTACTTTGAAAAATCTATTTTATAGAAATGGAAGGCTCAATAGAAATGTCTACTTGAAAATGGGGAAAATCAGACTTTTGGCTTAGAGAGGAGACCTTACTAGATATTTTACGGTAATCTAGGATATTTTCTAATCTGGATTTTGATTCTATGCCAAAAACCTTCTCTACACTCAGCCCTGACCTACATTTTTCCTGTTTTACCCGTAACATCTTGGTCCTGGCCTTTTCCACGAGATTTAGGATTATGGTTCGAGCCAAATGTACAATCTTTGTTGGGAATGATTGATTGTTACTTGCTTAAAGTCCAAAGCATTGACGAAACCGGCCAACTATGTCTTTTTAGCCCAAGCATCTAGCATAGGTATCTTGACAGATTGTTTGTCAGTAGTACTCAAATTCTAAACTACCAAGCCAGTATTACTAATTGTTTGCGACCAGCATTGGATATTATTATCTTCCTATGGAGTAGGACTGTCAAGCTATCTATCAGATTTGCATCAGAATAATCAAAAATGCATATTTCACATTCAATTTTGACAGCTAAATGTGAAGACTGTATTTACATAGAACACCCAATGGACTTATTTCAGATTGATTTTCAAAGTCCTGCTTCTTCTCAAGTTTACTTCTAAACCCTATCCAGTGATGGTTAGCTGCAATAATCCTTGTGGTGTAGGAAAGTTGCCACCCTTTGGCAGTCCCGTGTAGTTGTTGTAGAGCCTGCTCAGATGGGTTCAGCTCTGCACTTGAAAAGTTGTGGTGTAGTTTGGGCTATTGAAAAGGCTTGGCCTGGTTGATTAAATACATTGCCCTGATATCTCAGTTAGTAGAGCGTTTGAGGTACAGACTAAGAGGCTGTGACACTCATTGCTTTCAATGATGTTATTTCAGGGAATCAAATTTCTTGACTACAACAATCAGTAATTTTTTGTCTTTGTTTTGTTGTGGCTTTGTTTGTTTGCTATTGCTTTGAAATTTCTAATAATGACCAAGTACCCTATTTGTGATTTCATTTGGTTTTTCTTAATCTGCTGCCTAAATATGATTCCATGAGGAAACCCAGCCGTAAACTAAGGTTGTCTACTTATTAAACATAAATGAATGTATTAACATAAATATATCAATGTGTATCATACTTTTGCAGTTTCATATCTTTGTCTTTCTCTTGAAAAATTTTTTTCAAAATCAAAAGTATGAAATGTTTTCCATTTCAGCCCCTGTTGTTGGGGGTCAGAATTCATCAACCGTATCCCTGCACGTCGTAAGACGCTACTAATTGTTGGCATCAAGAAGGGCATTTAGCCATTAAACTTTGCTCAATAACCAAAATAATGTATTTGTCTAGATTCCCCTGCTAATGTGATATCTAATATCTGTTTGCAGTATGCATGAAATGTTTACTATTTTGTAATAAAAAGCTAGTACTTACTGTCGTAAAATCTGTCTGCCTTGTCGGTAGTTGAAATTATTAGACTTAATAAGATTTTCTGTGGAGCCAGCATCCTGGTCCTCTTCAAATATGTCGTCACTGATGTCTGGTAGTTTCAGCTCATTGCCATACTTCAATTTGTGGTATTTTTGTCTGGAATATTGAGGAATAAATCAAGCTTTATCAGCAAAATAAATGCAAAATGAGAGCTCGCTTTCTTACTCAAATTAATACAATTGAATTAATGCTTGATATTCCCTTTGGCAGGTCTGGTGTAGTTGTTAGAGAGCCTGGATAAGTATGTCTCTGGTGGTGCAATTTGTGAGAAGGATGTGACTCTTGGTCAATTCATGGGTCAATTGAATAACTGTCTCTAATCTCAGTTGGAAGAACACTGATGTGTCAAATCAATGGTCTTGGGTTAAAATCCTCCTCTCATTTTTTATTCTCATAAATCAATTTGATTGATTATTTGATTGATTTTCCAAATCCTGCTTCTTCGCAAGTCAAATTTACTCACATTTTTCAAGAATTCATTTAACAGGTTGATATTTGGGCTAACGATAGGTAATTGACTGCTTTTTGATCTGATCTGCTTGTTGCAACTTATTTTATTCTTTTTTGAGCAATCCAGAAATAATATGTTTTGAGCCAAAAATCAAAATGAAATATATAAGTAGGATGAGCCATTTTGCAACATAGCCAGAAATAGCGGAAATATAGCGAAACGAACACATAGATTACTTAACATTTTTGTCTGACACTCAACAGAGTAAGTAATCTATGTGTTTGTTTCGCTATGTTCCCGGTATTTCTGGCTATTTTGAAGTTTTGTTCCATCCAAAGACTGTTCATTTTGCAACAGTTCAAAGGAGGCAAAAGTTGATGCATGTACTGAAACCTCGCATTTCTAAATTTTTCTCTTCATCTACATATTAATCAGTAAAACCAATTAGGTATCACATTGATGGACTTGTATATGACATGAAGCTGACACTAATGTTTTTACCTTTCCTGCCTGAGAGCGTATTCCAACATCTTTATCCTTCTCACCAGATCTCTTTTCAGGTTTTCTTGCCCTCTCCTCTCACCTTGCAGGAACGCGATTCGGGCCTAAAAAAGATAATGCGCACAATCAGTCATTAGTCGAATTTTCCTCATACGCTATGGGTGGGTCTTGACCAGAATTTCCACACATAACCTAAATATTAGGCATATTCTGATAACAGGTAAAGGAATATCCATAAAATACTTTATATGCCATTGACGAAATCTTGCACCATTAAAAAGCTGTTTAAAAAGATGGGATATTTCATTGTTGATGCTATGCAGCAGTGGTGTACCCTAGGGGCCATTATTGAGGGGTGGCTTGTGAATTGTTTGAGATGAATTATCTATTTTTTCGAGCAGAGTTTATTCATTCCTGCAGGGTGAGGGCAAACCAACAACTAGTGGCAAACACACTCCCTTCCATGAGCATTTGCCACTATCAAGTTAAATTGTTCCCTTGCTGGATCTTTTTTATCTCAGTACCCCTCAGATCTTAGCATTAATGGCCTAGATTCTACATTGGAGCAGATGCAAACAATCAAGATGTATCTCAGTAAAGTGGAACCTTGTTAACAAGGCCACTAATGGGCCAGAAAAATTGGCGTAGAGTTATGGGGTGGCCCCATTAACTGAATCTTTTCATAAAATGATGTATGTTGTAGACAGAAAAATTGGCCATAATAACAAGGTGGCTGTGACATGGGATGGCTGTAAGATAAGGTTCTATTGTACGATCCATCTTACATCCAGGAACTTTTACTTGATTGCACTTAGGGACTAGACGCTTGCTCTCTGTCAAGTATCACTAACAAGATAGATGCTTGTGATATAAGGAAGGGACTAAGTAATTCTCCAGGTGAACCATAATTTGAATTTGAAACAATCTTGGGAGATGTGCTTTCCATGGCAATATGTGCGCATGCTGGATGTTATTGATGCCCATGTATAAAGCAGACCCACAATAGAGAAGGTAACATCATAAATGAAATGAATTATGTTTTCGGATGGTGTTAACAGGTAGCGTTCAGTTAGGAGAACAAAAGCTTGTAAGTTTTTGCGGTCTTCTAGGTGTCATAAGTTTCAACATTCACTGTAAAGGGGCAATGATGAGCTGAAAATACGTATTTCATTTTCCAGTGGAAGATTCTGTAAGAGTCTAAAGAGAGGGCAGCTGCTTTAGGGGGTCATAACAAATGCTACTCTTGAACAGATTTAGCACAAATTCTTGCAAAGGGGCTCACAAGTAACGGACATTTAGTGCCAAAGCACATTTATGTTGATTGTCAATTTTCAATAGTTGAAATTAAAACAGAATCCCCCTACATCTACCCTAGGTACGTAAGCCCTGTTACTGTAAGTTTTTCACATTTTCATAAAAACCGAGTAATTTCAAAATCAAAATTATTTTCAAAAATATCTACTCCTGGTAGGATACTTCCATTACCCTGTGATTTCTCCTACCTGGATCCTACACAAAAAGGCTAATTAGTGTATGTAGCCCTATCATTTACTTCCATCTATAACGTCAAAAGATAGCCAACTAAACTTTGCTTTAGGCCCTTCCTTTCTGTTGTTTCTGACGTAATGTTTATATCTTCCTACCGAGACTTGATCGCCTATTCTGTCTAAAATACTAGAAAGAATCACCTAGATAGGCCTAAGCAAACAAAACCATGAAAATCTACCTGCAGCTCTGCTCTTTCGACTTCCCAGTGCGCCCTCTCCATCTCGAACTTGGTCCATTCATGCTGAATGAAATGCAAGATTCCAGGTATACTGTACGAAGTTCGCTGGTCTTGCTCGAGGTTTCCGTTGGCATTTTTAGAGGCAGTAAACGCCGCACCTGCCTCATTATCCATCCCTACCCTTCTCTTGTGAATCAGGTTATATTTCTATCAATCTAGCTCGGTTTTCAAAACAATAAGCGTTCCCTTCTGAGTTTTATTCGTCACTAAAATTCCTATAGTCAGACCAGCCTAAAACGCTAGGCCGTACTAATCAGCAGGAAGACTGTAACGCAGAGATTCCATATCATGGCGAATGCGCGGCACAAAACTGTCAGATTTTATATCACATAATAGCCTGTTTCTTCTGCAACGTATGTAGCATTATTTAATCAACAAAACTTGTGTTTACATGGAATAATTCAGCTTGATAGTCGAGAGGGATCGACGTAGTCACGCAACTTCTTGCCACCTCCACTACTACACTTTTCTGCTCCAGTGGTCACGTCTGCCCTTATCCGTAGTGCGCACACTCAGTTCAAAATACCGCTGCCCAGAAGCACTGAGTAAAGATGGAAGAAAATAAAACGGGAAGCTTTGTACTTCAATAATTAGTAGTAAAGATAGACTCATTTTTTATTCAAGAATACTTAAAATTATTCCAAGCCTCAATCTTTTCCATTGATTATTCTTCAATTTTAATTGTTTTAGCAATTATGATCCTAGACACTCCTATATTTCATAAGAAAAAGGGGAGAGTAATTCAAACTCACTCTGTGTAAATCATGTACACTTACGTATTAAAAGTATTCGAGCGAGGACGAGAAAATGGCGGTTTATTGTCTCCCCAATCAATGTGCACTAAAAAATCGGTCGTAAACTGGGGATTTTCCAGAAGAAATCTCAACAAATAATGGCTTAAACAAATACTGGTAAGTTTGCAATTTAGAATTTTAATTCAAAGTTCGGGAATCCTTCGCAAACTTGAGGGATAAAAGAAAATAACGAAAGGCCTTTGAGGATGAATGCAAAATTTAAAACTTTTATTTTAGATCCCAGTGATGAAATGGTCTTTATTTTGTTTATGTCTGAATGAATTTTGTCCAAAACATTTTAACTAAAAGTCCGTTTCCTATACTTCAAATTTCCATAAACATTTCCAAAAGCTCTGTTGCATAAACCGATTTATTTTCTCATTTTGTACTTTTATTCAAAATCTCGATTAATTTTGTGCCGTTTTTATAGGTTTGCTCATGTTTTTACAGGGCATCTTATTACTCAAATTATTATGAAATAGCATAATTTTGAAACTTATTTCTTACTGCATACCATGAACTGCAAATAAAACAAAAAGATCAAAAATTCCTTCCTATGTTGACACTTTTTATTCATGAACCCTATTTCCTATTTAAGTTTTTGAATTTATCAAATGTGGCTGAAAATGTTTACCTGTAATGAATCAAAAAACGTGATAATCTCATTTTAATTGTTGTTTAATGAAAGCTAAGGTCTATTGCTTTTATTTGATCTAGAAAACATCACTCCTGTATCATTTAAAGTTGTCTTAAATCGCTTTGCAAAACTGGGCCTAGTGTGAGTTCAAGACGTTTTGGTAGTCATCTTATCGTCCTCGTTCGAATTCTTTTAATACTCAAGTGTAGAGTAGTGTGTAGAAAAAAGGGCAAAGTTTTTATAATTGAGAAGTAGCAGGATTTAGCAAAAAAATCGAGATAATTTGGTATGAATTTAATAAAATCCGAGCATGACTCCAACACAAACGATCTCTTACCAAATAGACCTCCATCCTTTTAAATCCTACTTCTTGATCTTCTCACAGTATAAGTTTACTTATCAACCCAGGAAATCATGCGAGCATGTAATGTTGGAACTTAAGTTTTGTCCGATAAGACCCAACCAGGTAAATATATCCTTAGCAGTGCGAGGAATGGCTCGGTGGTCAAGTCATTTTACCTCTTCAAAGGGTTTTGCGTTTAATTCCACCGTTACAACATTGCAGGGGCGCATCTAAGGGAGGGGTTGTGGGGGTTGTAACCCCTGCCCTTTTTATTAACGAAGCTAATTTGCCCTATTTTCGTCAGGCTAATCATTCTGAATTCCCCATTTCAAAGAGAAATTGAAGGATTCTAAGCCTAAAGCCTCAGAAATGTCAAAATCTCAGGACTTTCCGGGGGTTCTGCCCCCTTGACCCCTACTTGAGTCCTTCCCTGCCCTTTTTTGCGGCTAAAACCCCTGCCCTCCAAAATTCCTAGTTGCGCCCCTGCATTGGAATGCCATCAAAAATGCAATATCACCTTTTTGTATTTCTTCACCTCCTTACAAAGATCTTACAGCTTACTAAACCCCTGCTATTTTCAGCAAATTAGGGTTTTTGTCCTAAACATACGAGGAAGATAAGATATGAAACTTGCCGTCTTTTGTTGAAACTTTGTGTTCCAAAATTCATTCTCGTTGCCATCTGTAGTTTTTGGTGTGCTCTGTTGGACAGTTTTGCTCTGATGAGACGAGGGAATCGAATATATGCTTAATTTCATATGATTTTCATTGTATTTTGTTTTTTGGTGATGCCATTCTCGATATCAAGACAATTGTGTCATTTTTATGTACATACCTAGATTACAAACATTCGGCTTTAGCCTGAGCCTGCTAAAAGCCCTCTGGTACTTTGGCCTAAAATTATCATTTATTTACCTCATGAAAGATACCATCTGAAGTATTGGTACCGATGCCATATTATTGCATCACTGCTGTAACAGTATTATATTTAAAAGCGCAACCTTTTTCCCCATTTTAGGACCTACAATTTCCCCCTGCATTTTGCGCTTCGATTTCAAGTAGATGAGAATATAAACTGAAAAGAAATGACAATGGTTCGATCTTTCCAATTCATTTCATTCACAACAGCAAAGCAAATTATTCGGTTAAAACATGAGTCTATGATTTCATTCAAGTACATAAACAAATAATATAAATTTTCCCTTGTACACCATTGAAATAACCATAAATCATAAATTCTCGCACACCTCAGGAAAAATGCTTCCATTCGATTTAGTTTATTTTAATAGCTACAATTCAATTCAATTTCTGGAAATAGCTACAATTCAATTCAATTTCTGGAAATAGCTACAATTCAATTCGATTTCTGGAGATAGCTACAATGCCTATGAGTTTCTACCAGTGGAAACTTTTTGAAGCAATGCAATCAAATTTTCTGCCCTGCAAATAATCCACATAAACCACTAAACCACTAGTAGTCTTCGAAGCCTATGAAGCATTAAAAAGATCTTTTTAGTGCTTTCCTTTGATAACAAACAGTTTAGAAAATTAGAATAGGATATACACGATAAGACGATGCATTTTCTTGAATAAGGATAGATAAAAAATCTTACGGAACCGTTAATCGAACAGTCTTTGGATGGTACAGAACTTCAGTATAGCCAGAAAAATCGGAACCATAATGAAACGAACACATAGATACTACTTAAGCTTTTCGTCTGACACTCAACAGAGTAATACGTCAGAAAGAGAACGAAATAGAAACCTAACTGATTTATATACCCAGATGTGGATTGAAATAGGCCAATCAGAAAAGAGGTGAATGATTGGTATGGTGTGGGAAAACCAACCAACACCAGGCCCGTAGCGTGGTTTTTGAGATTGGGGGGGCAAGACCACAAATTTCTTTAGGGCCACGCCCTTTTCATTGCTGGAAACGCCCATTTTTTCTTAATATAATGTTTCTGTTTATGTTATTTGCTCGGTTTTGCAAGTTAATATTAGATATGTTATCTGAGAAGTTAAAGTAATAAGTCAAAATAAAACAGTCAATGCATTCCGTCGGCAATCTCTCATCTGTTTGTGTTCCAACATGGTGAAATTCAGCTTCCTTTACTCTGTCCGAGTCTGAAAATTTTCCAAAAGCTTGTTTTCTGCTGTCAATGGGGTCGGCAAACTCGTTCGCCACCTCAGTTAGGTCCAAATACTCAAGTTTGTCTTTATGCACATGCAAAATCATCATATGATTCAACCTGTTGTTCGTCGTGGTAGACTGCAGGTAGCTACGTTTTGATTCTCTTTAAAGCCGAGAAAGACCTTTCACTAACTGCGTTTGTGGCTGGCATCACCAGCAAAAGCTTTCGAAGATGTCGCACTTCACGGAGCATATCTTTTCTCGATGCTTCTAATTGCTGTAGCAGATCGGTGAGGTGATGAACATTGAATTCATCTACGTCGGAGCCCATTGATTTGGCAGTTGGTGCGAGTAGTTGGAGTTGATTCTCTAATTGAAATTCATTGATTTCATTTCCATACAAATTCTTTCTTCTAATTCTTCATCTAGCGGCTTTCCAGAAACTGCCTTCATCGTAAGTTCTTGCAAATTTCGATAGCGACGAAAGTCTTCATGATTGAATCGTGTCCTGATGCTTTCAATAGTCGCATCAAAAGCAGCGAAATAAACCGTGCGGTAATTATCTTTGGGGGTCGATGGAAAAAGTGCATTTGAGGGATTACCCGGGTCGAGCCTTGCAGGTAACCTTCTTTTTCGCGGTAACTTAAGCTCATCCGCTTGTAGTTGCTCCTTCTTCAGCATTACCTTGTCCCAAAACAAACCAAAAGACTGATCATTTCTGTGATTGGTCTGAACTCTTCTAAACAGGCTAAACGATCTTCGGATCCAGATTCAAGTTCTTGATCAGGTGCAATGGGCCTGCTAGAAATAAAAAAGTCTTAGTTTAAACTGGGGGATCAGGATCGCAGTTAAAATAACGAATAATAAAGAATAGAATGAATACATCTTTTTTTTAATTTTATTCTATACTTACACTTTCTTAGAGCTCAGCCAGGACATCAGTCCACTTTTTTTGTTGCTTTCTGGTCATTTAGCCATGGCTTATAGCGATGAGATTTCTAGTTTAATTTAGTCGCGCTGTTTCTTCAATAGCCTATAGATTTATTTGCATATGCTTCGAGAAGAGAGGTATAAGATAACGCGTGTCATAGGAGTGAGCGAAGCGAAAGAGAGAGAGAGAGATGTGGCTTTAAAATAGGATTTTATTCAGTGAATTTGAAGCTACTAATAAAATAACAGCAAAAACAAAACAAGTTGACAGGTTTTTCACTTCCCTGCTTCCTCTCACACTGTTTTCCTTAGAATATTGCTTCCTGAAAAAGTCTTCCCTGTCAGATCTTTCAACAATTAAATGTGAATTCTTACAGAAAAATAACAACAAACTGTCAAGTTCTTATTGTAAATTGAATCAAACAGGTGGTAAAGCCCCAATGACCAACTGTATGGGTTGGGGTGGAATGTGTGTGTAGTAGGTGCAGCAGTCTGACCCACAAAAAGGATTATGAAGTTACACAACCTGATTTTTCCTTCCTATTCGACAAAATATGGACAATTTCATAAATTTTTGTCTGGAAATTATTGGGGGGGCAAATGCCCCCTCTGCCCCCCCGCTTCCTACGGGCCTGATCAACACCCACGATACAGTGAGCTGACCAATAAGATTATTTCAAGAGTCCTAAGGCGAAAACGAACTCCTTCTGTCTACACAATAGGGGATCCCTGGTTTCTATGTAGACAGATTCCAAAATAGCTAAGTGAAAGGTAGATCTTGCTCTGCCAATTATTCGAAAGCAATTCTAAAGCCTACAGTGAGAATTGCTTTCGAATAATTGGCAGAGCAAGATCTACCTTTCACTTAGCTATTTTGGAATCTGTCTACATAAAAACCAGGGATCCCCTATTGTGTAGACAGAAGGAGTTCGTTTTCGCCTTAGGACTCTTGAAATAATCTTATTGGTCAGCTCACTGTATCGTGGGTGTTGATTGGTTTTCCCACACCATACCAATCATTCACCTCTTTTCTGATTGGCCTATTTCAATCCACATCTGGGTATATAAATCAGTTAGGTTTCTATTTCGTTCTCTTTCTGACGTATTACTCTGTTGAGTGTCAGACGAAAAGCTTAAGTAGTATCTATGTGTTCGTTTCATTATGGTTCCGATTTTTCTGGCTATACTGAACCGTTAATCAGGGATCAAATTTCTCGACAACTGGAATCGACAAGATATTTCAATTTGCTTCTGTGTAACTTTGCGTGATCATCGTGACAACAGCTTTGAATAGTTTTGATAAACAGATAAACAGGCATAATAGTTATAATGTAAACAGGATAATTTGCCTGTTTTGTTTTGCAGAAGTTTATAAGAATGAAGGAAAGTGGGCTTGACGAGAGAGATCTACGTTGGTAATAAAGGTCCCAGTAGTGAGGTCAAATCTTATGGGAAAACATAATTGAACAAATAATATATGAACTTTAGAGGGAGTTTACTAAAGCAGCTTTAAGACCTTATATGAGCATATATGAGCTTATAGCTCATATGATACCTACCACGTAAAGGGAATACTCAATACCTATTCCCTATTAGGAATACTTCATACCATTACATATTTGGAATACTCCCTACCATTACCTATGGAAATACCCCATCATACCTATTACCTTTAGGGAATAATCCCTACCTAATACCTTTAGGGAATACTCTATACCTAAAACCTAATGGAAATACTCCTTACCGATTACCTTTAGGGAATACTCCATACCTATTACCTATTGGAAATACTCCATACCTATTACCTATCGGAAATACTCCATACCTATCACGTATTGGGAATACTCCATAGCATAACCTATTGGGAATACTCCATACCTATTACCTATTGGAAATACTCCATACCTATTACCTATCGGAAATACTCCATACCTATCTATCACGTATTGGGAATACTCCATAGCATAACCTATCGGAAATACTCCATACCTATTACCTATTGGAAATACTCCATAGCTATTGCCTATTTGGAATACTCCATACCTATTACCTAAAGGAAATATTCCTACCTATAACCTGTTGGGAATAATCCATACCTATTACCTATTGGGAATATCCCATACCTATCTTATATTGGGAATACTCCATACTATCACGTTTTGGGAATACTCCTTACCTATTACCTATTAAGAATACTCAGAACCATTCTCTGAGCGATTCTATTGGGGATACTAAATACCAATTACCTTTTGAAAATACTCCACCTATTACCTTGAAGAGCTTCATGCATTCAGGCATCCATGACTAGCATCAATATAAATCTGATTCTAATTCTAAATTCATAATTCAATAGCAAAAAATAACAAAACCAGCGTTTGTTGCAGCCACAATCAGCAGTTTCTATTTACTATTAAATCCCTCTAGCATTGGTCGTATTTTATTGGCAATATCTCTGATTCTATCATCATCAATTTCTCCCTCTGGGATATCAATACTATTATCACAACTTCCCAAAGCTTGCAGCACTTTTTCGTTGCTTCTCGACAAAGGAATGCATTTCTTTCTGAATTTTTCATCTTCCATCAACTTTTTTACAAGGTCCCCATTGAGCGCGAATTTCGATTGGTTGATGGTGACCTCCATTGTTCTATTGTTGTCAATGCAGCCAATCAGAGCGTCAGATAAGAACAATACGATTCCTGTGGAGTCTTTCAGGTACCGAGTGAGTTTCTCGTCGTCTGATATCCCCACGCTCTTGCGGACATCTTCTAGATCGTATACCAATACTCTGCCTCCTTGCGAGTTTTCAAGACACACCCTCAACGAAAGTGCTGTTTCTGCCTCTTTCACCTCCCCAACCATTATGAAGGCAGTTTTCACATCTGATTGCGCTGAAACGAGGATACAAATAGTGAGTTACCTGTCACAAGCAGAACTTTAATCATAATAGGTAGATGTGCTAACATTGTAAAGTCATTACTGAAGAAGCATAACTGCGAAACGTTTAATTGAAAGTGTTTTCTTGTCTATCTATCTTAATTCTAAAGCATTCGGTGGAATGAGCTTATGAGTATACTGTAACAGATCTCATACTATCATTCGTAATATCTGGATGATTTATTGTTATGAGCAAGGAAGTCTAGATTAGTAACTGCTGTGGCTGGTTATCTAGCCTTGGAAAGAGTTTCCCGTCACCCATACTTTCTAACAATATCAAAGAGACTGAGCTCCACTTCAGAGCTTAGTTCCTAAATGAATTAAATAAAGAATACATGTTTTTAAGAATAAAAATCTCAAGCACTTACTACCAGTATCTTCTGGTAACTGTGTGACATCTGTGACGCTCGATCCCTCATTTGATAGCCTCCTACTGCCGCCTTGTCCCATGCTTTCTGTGAAAAACAAGAACAATGACAGTTTATCAAATCAAAGTTATATTCAAGTTTAGGCCTAATCAAGTAGCTCAACTTAATTGAAGAACAAGCTCAGTATGACTCGACCATAGTTTGACAAATAAATGAGATGTTGTGAAAGCTAATCGTAAACAACCTGTGTAAAGCATGCTATCTAGGCCTAAATGTCATTCACAACATTTTGATGAAAACCTGTGGTGTTCGTGAAAGCACCGGAAATTCTCTACAGATATGATTGTTTGCAGGTGTAAAAGAAACCCGAGGGAACCTGTGAAATTACACACTTTTTCATAAAAGTAAACCTTGGTCAGAAACAGCAGGCTAAAATTGGATTAGAAGTGCTATCCCCAAAAGTATTGGAGGTAAACATAGGACAAGTTCAGTAACGTAAAGCCTTTGCCTAGAACAGCATTTTCCAAGAGAACGAGATAGTCGTCTCGCTACAGCTCTCTCTTGAATTTAGCTCCAGGTCTATCCACTATTGGAAGCATTCATTGTCCTCATTAGCTCCCGGGTCTGAGACCTAGTTAAGGCATATCACGGTAATGGTAAGCCCACTTGTGAGAGTATCGTTTCCCCGTATTAAAACCGAAGGCTTTTTAGTACTGTAGGGAATGAAAGTATGGAAACAGGGCCTAAATTTACGACAGCAAAAACACAAAACGAGGCTTAATAATCTTATGGAATAGCACGTTTGTTTTTATTTTCTTGTTTTGGTCACGTCAGCTTTTATTTCTTCGCGCGAAATGTTTTTCAAAAATTGCGCAGCCTCGTTTTGCATTTCCGCTGTCGTAAATTAGGCCCTTCGTTTGCATACTTTCATGAGTGCGTCTTCCAAACAATATCTGAAACCAGCCAGCTTCAACAACATCCCTCAATCTTTGATCTGAGAAATTAAAAGTAGGAAAACAGGTGGTTTTCGTTATCTGTACACCGCTCATAAATATTAAAGTTGATTCCTTCAATGCTTGAATGTTTGCACATGAAAAATTAATTTCTGATATCATAAGCCTATCTGGATCGTAAACAGCTAGTGAGAAAACTCTTCAAAGTACATCCGATACATCCCTTACATCAGCAGATATAGGGAAACAGCAGTGACTCATCTCAGAAATAGCCACTGATAAGTATCTTTCTACAAGTAAATATTAAATATATTCCTGGAAGAGATCCATGAAATATCATTATTATTGACATACAAAACACACACACATAAATGTCCAACTGACACACAACGAACACACGGGCTTATTTATGGGGTAAGGGGGTAAAGGGCTGGGGCTTAGATCCTGCGTTGTAGTGATAAGATATATCTTATAGTTTCTAATCTTGTAAGTGTTGCTTGTGTTTCATTAGTAAAGCGTCATTTTTAGGAAAATTTTTCCAGGCTCAGGAAAAAATTACCGTCACACCGTCATTGACCGGAAGAAGGTTAAGGAAAAACTGAGGAATTGAAGAATGATTCCAACGTATTTCAATTGGTATGAAAACGCCGTTAATAGCATTGGAAAGTGGTAAATTTTACCTGCATTGAAGTCTTTCAGGATTATTTTGTAAAAATAAGTTTTTCTGTCTCTGCGTGAAAATTACAACTTAGCCTTCCTAGAATATAACCTAATCTGACCGAGGGGAACCTTGGCTATCAAAAAGTTTACCCGGAGGAAGTTTGATCTGGATCCTAAATTTTCCTAGACGGTGTAATGTGCCATCGTAGGTAACATTTTGAGATCCGTCTAAAGCCTGAGTTGGCTCTTGATAGCTCTAGTCGAGGGGCGTTACGAGATGGAAAACCCATCCACCCTGTGGCAAACATTATCATGCCCAAACCACGCCACAAAATAATTTGAGGTGTAAATTTTTGCACAGTTGACCAAAAGATTATCAGCGAGTTTGCAGGTGCCTGGCTCGATTCCAATCAGTGATCAAATTAATATGCACACAGTAATTCATCCATTTGATATCGCAGTCTTTGAACAGTGCAGAACTTTCAACAGTACAATAAGTTATCTATAATAGTTTTGATTGCTACTGCAAATTGTGAGATGGTACTCTGAGAGAGCCTGTAAAGTAAAACAAACGCTAAGCAATTGCTAAAACATTTTGAGTACTCTATGGCCTTCCAGCCAAGTAATATTTAGTATGAACCCAAGCTGAATTTACTTGCAAATGAAATACTAATATATGGTACATCGTGATCGTTTAGAGCAGTACAAGTTCAACATTCAAGTAGAGCAAAAACTTCATTTTTCATGTATAAACTTTGCCAACGATGATGCAAATAACTGCTTCGTTTCTGAATAATCGCATAATTGGTTAGATTATGCCTATCAAGCAGAAGATGCTAGAAGTTTCGTGCAGTCAAAGCGCTTCTTAATGTAACATTTCAAATACTGCTTACACTTGAAAAAATGTATCTATCATACATAGTCTGTCCATACTATAGTAACTACTATAACCAACTAATAACTACGGCTGCTTTTGGTGAAGAGATAGGCTAGATTTCAAGTCAACAGTCAGAATAATTGCAACGTGAGCAACGCATACCGTCTGCTGGAAAAACAGACCTTTAATTCACGCATCGCGATTTAAAACTTTAATACCTACATAAATAAGGTGCGGCAAAGTAGAAGATAAACTAGAGAGTAAAAAGATACTCACATCTTTGAATGTCTTGATATTTCTTTTGACTCTAGTTGTCGAGCAATGAAGAAAACAGGCAGGTTGGCAGCGTTTAATGTTTTGAGAAGCTTTCTTTATACCTTCAAACACCTGCTGAAGCATGTGCGCCGTCTTGAAAGAACATATGGGGAACCACCCGTCATTGTTGCGACTCGGCGAACTCAAGCCTTAATCCGAATGTTATGCCAATGATTATGATAATGTATGTGCGTCGCACGGTCTGTGCTTTGGAGGAGTAGGTGAGACTGTGCGCAAACACGCAGTCAAACAAACCGTTCGCTATCTCTGGTAGTCTATATCCGTAGTCTTGACCAAGATTCGTTGACGTCTTCAACTGTGTTACCACGCAGCTCACATTCGCTCCTGCGCAGCTTCATACATATTTAACGGGCTTGAATCGAAATTGAGTTGGGCAAGACTTGATATCTGTGAATTAAACTACAAGACTGTGGAATTTTGTGGTGGGCTTGTTCTGCTCCAACCCCACAAGAAAAATCTACAAGAATAGTTGTTGATCCGTAAAGAACTTCAGGATAGCGAAAAAACCTGAAACATAGCGAGCCTATATTAGCTATTCTTGAGTTTTATCCATTTCAATTGTAATTTTGTTTCGCTAAGTTTCTCATTTTTCTGGCAATTCAAGAAGCAGAACTCTACCCAGCCTTAACATGAACACAAGGGCTTACTGGGAGCAAAACAGGGCCTAGGGAAAATCAGGTCTGACGCCTAAATGGAGGTTTCGCCATAAGGATAGAAGGGCCCACAACAAACAAGCAGACTTAAAAATTTCCCGGTGATCCGTTGGACCAGCACGCCCCTGCAAAGCGTATTCCTGTGTTGTCCTATTTTATATCACCTAGAACTGCGTATTACAGATTTAATTTTAATGGTTTTTATAAGGGAACATCAAGATAGATAATACGTCAATAATGATCATAAGTGCAACGATTATAGGTGTTGATAATAACATAAGTGACACAACAACATCCATTAGTGATACAAACATAAATATTACAAAAACCATAGTATTGATTAAAAAACATGGAAGCTTTTGAATATTTCTATTAGTGCATCTCCTGATGAGTGAGCAATCACGAATCAGGCGTGTAAAGATGAGGGAGTAAATTCTCGTCTCTTTTCTGCTAATAAGGGCAAACATACATAATGGATGAGTAAGAAAGCAGTATCCCTTAAATGCTAAAAACATCCAAGTTTTAACAATATCTCGGGCAAAAGAATAGATATTTGAACCTTTATATAACTGGCAGTATAGTGTGCGTCTGTAACCAGTAGCTTGGTTCTAGAAATTTATGACGATATGAATTTGAGACCACTTACTGGAAGTTATCATTGTTGGTCGTCGACAGTCTTGCTTAAGTCCCGTTTACACTATACTGTTTCTAAAAGAAACGGCACAAAGTCATATCAGATTGGCATTCCGTTTACACTACAACGTTTTCTTAACTGAAATGAAATGGAAACGAATTGATCTTGAAAACGGAACGATTTAATTCCGGATTCAAAGAGAGGTGCGGAAGTCTTTCAAAACAGAATGCAATCATTCGTTTTCATCCATTTACACTGAAAGGATTCATGCAGTTTTCAAATCATTCCGTTTTCAAAGCCGTTTTCATTTTTTGATTGCTATGAAAGCGGGTAATTGTAAACAGAAGGCCATAACGGCACGCTTTCGTACCGGTTTCATTGGAAAAAGTTGAAGCCTAAAACGGGGCCTAAATACAACCTTAGTTTTCGCTCTTTTGGATAATAGGAGCAACGAACTTTAATCACTCCTCGCGAGTCTTGTAAACTAGCAGATAACAAACTAGCCTTATTTCCCGCAGGGTACGGTAGTACAAAATCACAACTCATTATAACAGCAACGGGTATGAGTTCTTAGTTTGTTATCGTATCCATATTTGCTAAAGAAGTTTCCAATTTGAAAATTACTACTGAAAAGACAACCTCTCAATTCTAAACTCAATGCATGGTGGTTGACAACTCATGCCTTCTAAAATCTTTAACATCAAGCCACTGGTTGATAAGTGCATGGAACTCAAACTTCAACCTTTATTTTCATTTCAGAAAAAACAATGTGACCGTAAGCGTTCTTCCATTCATACCAGCTCATCTGATCCGTGTCTTTCATGCCAACTCGTCCCGAGCCTGGATGCCAGTTGTTCAAACAGGCATGGAAACATCCCTTGTGCCACCAAGGCCCTTTATGAAGGGCAGCGCAGTTATTGTCCACAATATCGTTATCGTTGTCGCTGGTAGAGAAAGCCATCCCCCTCGAGTTCGCCAAAGCATCTCCGATGGTGCCAGAAAACGCACCAAACATCAGCTTGTAGTTATCTTGCTTGCTCCCAATAGTGAAATTAACATACTTGGCGTAGCCTCTATCCCCGTCCGAATACCTCAGATCCACGCGGAGGGTCCACTTATTTCCATTGGTAGTCAATTGGTGCAGGGTGTTTAGTCCGAGCCAGAAGTTGCCGTTTAAGTTGCCAAACCCGTTTTCATATGATTGCCAATTGCGTTGGAAACTCACGCTGCTGTTTATCCGTCTCTGAAAGATGAGCCAGCCTCCTCCGTCGGTCTCCATATCGCAGAAAACCTCTATGTTGCTGTTGCTGTTCTTCAGAAGAGATAGTTTCACCGTGCCATTCTTTTGTATGCCAGCCTGTTTTGCTTCTTTGCAGCTTTTGAACGCTAAAACAAAATTGATTTTATTCACTAAGCTCGCTTCTCTAAGCTGAAGGGGTTTTTAGATAATCTAATGTTAACGTTAATGTTAATCTAATGTCATATTCCTACATACAAAATTGTGCTGCTCAATGGAGGAAGGTTCAGAGTGATATAAATAAGAGAGAAGAAAGAAGACTGGCTCTTTGCAACTTATAGTATAGTCTATATTAGTATTACGAGAGCAGGAAACTTTAAGTTGCTCAGAGCAAGCGTATTAATAAAAATTTGTATCATGTGAAAAATGGGATACCATACGATTTGTTACATTTTTTCGTGTCACACTTTCAGATTGCAGGTGTGTTGAAAATCATCAATTATCAGATTTGATTATTTTAAGCTCGATGAACATTTGTGTTCTACATACCTGTTTGACTTTTGGGTGCATTCTTCTTCGTTGGGTCTTTCTTGTCAACCTTCTCCCATATAATCAACTTCTTCTTGATGGCTTCTAGCTCTTGCACGGACTTGGCCAGATAAATCCGCTTATCTGATTTGCTGACCGGTATCCCCACGTTCCGGCAGTCTTTATTCAAACTGCATTGATGAAACCCTTTGGTAGAGACCGCAGCGTCGTTCCCGTTACCGGTCACTTTCCGATAAAATGTGCCAGCACTGAAGACAAAATGGCTGCCACTCAGAAAAAGCAGCGTGATTAAAGAAAGCGCAACCAAAGCCATTCTAGTGACTGGAGAAGTGAATGCTGATGAAGACCAAACAGCTCAGATATGTGTGGTGTGATTTGCCACCTGTTTTATTCCAACTATGTTATATTTGAACACCAAAAAGAAAAACCAATAATTAACTGTGATTCTACATCTGTTTGATTCGCGCCATGTTGTGGTTTTCATTCATTATTCAATGTGTTTTTGTTATTGGAGGAATATCAGATATTTGGAAGAAGTATCACAACCAAGTTTGGAATGATAGATGGTAGATGAATGATATCAACTACAGGTTAATGTGACCATTAAAACCTTAATGTGTGTGTGCAGCCTAATGTGCAGCTGCGGGGTGTTCAGTAATGTGGAGGGATATCATCAGTAAAGTTGAGGGTGTTCAGAAATTTTGAGAGTGTTGAGTAATTTGAAGTGATATCTTGCAGTGATATGGAGGGATATCATCAGAAATGTGCAGGATATTCAGTTATGTGGAAGGATATCAAAGAGAACAAATGATGACACTAGCTCAGGGATATCATCAGTAAGGTGGATTGTGTTCAGTAATATGGAGGGATATCATCAGTAACGTGGAGGGTGTTCAGTAATGTGGAGGGATATCATCAGTAACGTGGAGGGTGTTCAGTAATGTGGAGGGATATCATCAGTAAGGTGGATGGTGTTCAGTAATATGGAGGGATATCATCAGTAAGGTGGAGGGTGTTCAGTAATGTGGAGAGATATCATCAGTAAGGTGGATTGTGTTCAGTAATATGGAGGGATATCATCAGTAACGTGGAGGGGGTTCAGTAATGTGGAGGGATACCATCAGTAAGGCGGAGGGTGTTAAGTAATGTGGAGGGATATCATTAGTAAGGTTGAGGGTGTTCAGTAATGTGGAGGGATACCATCAGTAGGGTTTAGGGTGTTAAGTAATGTGGAGGGATATCATTAGTAAGGTGGAGGGTGTTCAGTACTGTGGAGGGTTACCATCAGTAACGTGGAGGGTGTTTAGTAATATGGAGGGATATCATCAGTTATGTGGAGAATGTTGAGTAATGTAAAGGGATATCATCAGTAACGTGGAGGATGTTCAGTAATGTGGAGGGTTACCATCAGTAATGTGGAGAGTGTTAAGTAATATGGAGGGATATCATCAGAAACGTGGAGGGTGTTCAGTAATATGGAGGGATATCATCAGAAACGTGGAGGGTGTTCAGTAATATAGAGGGATAGCATCAGTAACGTGGAGGGTGTTCAGTAATATAGAGGGATATCATCAGTAACGTGGAGGGTGTTCAGTAATATAGAGGGATATCATCAGTAACGTGGAGGGTGTTCAGTAATATGGAGGGATATCATCAGTAACGTGGAGGGTGTTCAGTAATATGGAGGGATATCATCAGTAACGTGGATGGTGTTCAGTAATGTTGAGGGATATCATCAGTAACGTGGAGGGTGTTCAGTAATGTGGAGGGATATCATCAGTAACGTTGAGGGTGTTCATTGATGTGGAGGGATATCATCAGTAACGTGAATAGTGTTCAGTAATGTGGAGGGATATCATCAGTAATGTGGAGGGTGTTCAGTAATGTGGAGGGATATCATCAGTAACGTGGAGGGGGTTCAGTAATGTGGAGGGATATCACCAGTAACGTGGAGGGGGTTCAGTAATGTGGAGGGATATCATCAGTAACGTGGAGGGTGTTCAGTAATATGGAGGGATATCATCAGTAACGTGGAGGGTGTTCAGTAATATGGAGGGATATCATCAGTAACGTGGAGGGTGTTCAGTAATATGGAGGGATATCATCAGTAACGTGGAGGGTGTTCAGTAATGTGGAGGGATATCATCAGTAACTTGGAGGGGGTTCAGTAATGTGGAGGGATATCATCAGTAACGTGGAGGGTGTTCAGTAATATGGAGGGTTACCATCAGTAATGTGGAAAGTGTTAAGAAATGTTAAGGGATACCTTGCAGTGATGTGGAGGGATATCATCAGTAAGGTGGAGGGTGTTGAAGAATATGGAGTCTTGATATCGTTTGTTCAGTGGGATGTCACTGCAGGGTTAGCATTCGAGTTAATTTTGATTGCCAGTTGTGGTCAGGGTTATGCTAGATTCAGTTTCAGTGACTATATTATTTTGTCTTGCTAATTGATGCTGCTAATAAACTTTCCAGAGGGGGTAATGATCCAAATTCCCAGCACTGAAATAATCAAACATCCCAATTCCAAAAAGGAAAATAGAGAAATTCCTAATATTGAATTTAACAATGCCAATCCCAATTTACTTATTCATTTCCAAATCCCAATCCAAAGAAGTCTAATCCTATTTTCTCAGTTAATAAAAAGGAAATCATAGTTTTCATTTTACCCCTTGATGACCCTTTTTCCCTATGTATTGCCACCATTTCACAAAAAAACCCAAAGATCTTGATGGAGAATTGAAGACCATACATTTGAACGAAAAAACTTTTTCCCATAGGCTTTCTTTAGATTTTCCATCAGTGGTTTCATTTATTATTCAAATCATTTCCATAATTTTTACAGGTTGTTTTTCCAGGTGAAAATTGGAAAATGTAATTTTTATTGTAAACTGCTCCAGGCAAGTCGGCTCAAATCAAAACAAACGAATCAAAAAACAGTTCATGATGTTAATATTTTAACAGATAACAGGGCCGTTTCATAACTCTTCATGGAAGTATAAGATATGCAATCGATCCCTTTTAAATAATTTATGAATCTTTAGTGTCTAGGTAAAAACAAATTAAAACCAGTGAAATATTCAAAACTAGTTTAGTGCTTGAATATCGTTCCCTGCAGTGTACTTAACGACTAAAACCTTCTGTTCAAAATTTCATTTTACTGTACAACTTCCCCCTCTTTTTGGGGCATGTGACACCTTTAGCTAAATCTACTCCCATGGTTATTCCACAGATCTCCCAAGGCCTATTTTGTTAATTTGGTATTCCCTTAGGCATTTACGGATTTCTCCAGTCTTCTGAAGAACGGAAAAATATGTGTGTTGTATTCTCTAGAACGAAAGAACAAATCAGACCCCCTCTTGCTAAAGCTGTTGTCCTTCTGCATTATTGAGAAATCTTTGGGGTAATCTGACACCCGTAACAAAATATTTGTCTCATTGCTGCCACAACCCGGGAAAAGCCTTAATCAATCAATCGACTTCATAAAAAGTGTGAAATATTCACAAAGATGATAAAAAGATGCGAATAAATTCCTCGAAATTATTTCGACCTGTTCGATTTCCCAATGTTTCACTGTTAGAACAGTAATTATCATGTGTTTACGTTACTCTCCTGATTTACCTTGCCACTTTTAGGTCGATTGAGGCAGTAATGAATTAAATTCCAAGTCAACGCAAGGAATTCTATCACAGTGACTACTGAAACGCCAATCCATAGTCCCAGTTGACCGCCAATGTCTGAAACCAAATTGTCCAGCTGAAATCGAAGCAATAAAGCAGCTTCAGCAAGTTTAAGTTTACCAGCTATTAAATTTATCATGCATTACATAGATTAAGAGTTTGAAATTATTCAAGAAATTTATGCACCTGCTCAATTAAAAATCTGTTTGCGTTTTTATGATTTAGGAATAATGATGACTTTTTTAAAGCTAGAAACAGAGCATAACAGATGATGACGTATTAAAGTTAATCTAGGAGAGGTTTGAGTTTTAGTGCCATATTAAAATCACGTACCAAAATCCATTCTATGCCAATTTGTCTAAAATCACGATCAAATGAGGCAGCACATCCCATCAACAATAAGTAGTGTCCCCATCCTTGAGCCCATGGTGGGTTTGACAAAAGCCCCCACAATATTACAAAATTTATGAAACGAAAGCTACTAGCATACTTTAAAAGTATTAAAAACCCAAAGAAATAAGAATGAAAAGGTTGAATCATACCTTATAATACGACTCTGTCACAATCTCTTCAACACTGCTGTCAGCAAAAAAGATTTTCAGCTGAACAATGTTTTTACTACAAAATAATAAAAAATTGTGAAAATTTGCTCACATTATTCCAAGACTGCAGATTACACGTAATCCAAAGCATAGAGCACTTGGTCAAAGCTCACAAAGGAGTACTTTCTAACGACGAAATTGGTTATATTGCTGTTTATTGTTATCGTGAATTCTCTTCAAAGCACCCTTCCTAGTGTAACTAATGTTTATGATCGTAAGGGCAACCTCAGTTCTTATTTGATTACGGTACTTATTCGAGGAGTAGCACTCAAAATTGATCATTGCAGTAAGTCTACTTCTATTAAATCTTCTTATATGATTTTGATATCGTGATCAACTTTAAGGAGAGTTCTTCACCACTGGGATAATTAACACAGATAAACAAAGGTTATGCTAGGCAATTGAATTGTTCTACCCTCGCTGCCTCCATCAATCATGACAAATGACAAATCATGAATAAATTAATAACGAATATTTAATGTACTTACGTCACGTAATTTTCAGTTGGTCTTGATTTGTTGTGTCCAACTGATGTGAGATTTGCAAAACTTTTCTGTAAATGAAAGAAAATAAATTCTGACACGAACTGAACACAACACACTTTAAACTCGAGATCCGTATAAATGATATTATTCTGAGGGCACTAAGCTTTATGAATAATTTTTAGAAATACTTGACTTAATTCAGACATACCAAGAAGCTGGGAGCATATATTTTCCCTTGAGTAACAGTCTTTCTGTACTCAACTTCTCTGAAAAAGATAAAGAAACGAAAGGTGATACGAAGAAATAGAATGCAAGTTCTTTAGTTCCTGAAATAAATTGACAAACCTGCTTTTAGGCTAAACCTGCTTTTAGGGCTTGTTTATAGATGAAGTCCTGACCCCGTTCAAGCTAGATTTTCTGAAGTCCTCAATTTACCGAGAAAGGAGAAATCTTAATTCACTTTTAGCAAAATCTTCTGGGATCCTTGATTTTGTCAGACCACATTTCATTTTTGTTTTTGCTTCCCTTGCTGGATTGAGCCTGGATTATATTGTCTTCATAAGAAAAATTAACCCTGCCAAAACGGGATCACATTTATTCATCGCAGAAGTCTCTCTTGCTGGGGTAAGGGTGGACAAAACCATGATATGACTGAATACTATAAGTACTATGGAGTTCGGATATGATGCAAAATATACAAGGTGATGTAAAAATGAACTCAGAATATCAAAAGCATTTTAAAATTGCGGAAATAGACAGGCAAAATAAAACATAACCAAGCAAAATGGACACATCAAGAAACAGAAATATCTTGTTACTCTGAGTTTCGTGCAACGTACTCGTCAGACAGATATACCAGTCCAAAATACAGACAGACCATAACAAATTAAGTGCGTAAGCATGAAAGTAAGTAACAGGAGGACATGTCTCTTTCTTAATGAGCTCATTCTGCTTTATAATTGCTCTTTACTCAAGTTTATCGAGAACTTTGGCACACTGGACAGGCACTCTCTTCTCGAGTCAGATAAGAAATAACAATAGCCATTTACTTACTTGCATTCTGGAGGGCATCTTGAAGAGCAATCTAGGGTGCCGAGGGAGAACTGATGATTGACAGTTAAAACACAGGCCTCTGAAAATCAATTGAAAATAAGAATTATAAAAAACATCGTTACTGCACTTCTCTTCAGGTGATAAAGTAAATATAAATCATTTAGGTACCAAAGGAAAACAAACCACCTAAGTATAATGTAAACATCTGAAGAGACAAAACTTTTTATTCAAGGTTCAAAGGAATATGAGCAATAACACTTCCCAGATCTTATCATGACTGAATTGTACGATGATCATTTTTTGCGTAAGGATGCCTTTTAAAGGGCAATCTACAAAAACTTTATAAAATACTTTCCGTATTGGCAAAATACGCCTACACAAGACAATAGATTTTGCAATCCTTTAAAAAGTGACAGGGAATCTGGTTCCTGACCTGAGCTCTAAGTGATGCAATGGTTGATGCCTGCTGAATATAGAGGGATATCATTATGAAATACTTACGTGTGTTGCAAGGTCTTGAATTCAACAACAACATGTAATTGATTTCAGTGCAGTTGCAGACCTCCAGTTGCTTCAGCCCTTTGCAGATAGAGAAGCAGTTCTGAAATAAAGAAGAAACGGTTGATTAGGCGAGTATCAAAACACCTAAATAACTATCTTCAAGAAAGACATTTCTTATCAGTTGCTTCAACCCTTTGCAGACAAAGAAGCAGTTCTAAAAGAAAAGGAAAATGAAGAATCAAGCAAAAACAACTCAAATAACCATCCCCCAGAAATACGTTGTTCGTGTTAGCTATAATATCATTGAATATTTGAATTTCTTACCCACCTTCATGGTGTATTTAGATCCGAAATAATATCCACCTCTGCAACTACCATTATTGTAAGTGTCTTCACGCTGAAGTACAGCCTATCGGAAAAGATTTGATCGTTTTGTATTGCCAAGCCTAAGATTGGTAGCCTGAAGTATCATGTCATATCATATCATCATATATAGCATGGATCTAAAAGGTACCCTTGCCCTGGCTTGCAAGATGATTCACAAAGGAAACCTTTCAATCTCCATTAAGAATGACGAACGTGATAATTAGAAATACATTTAATCTTTAATTTGTTGGATTTGTTTCATTGTAATATTGCCTTGTTCTCATAACCCTTAGCTTTTGTAATCTAGCATTCTAGAGTGTTAAGGAAAGTAAAAAAAGCTACAGCACCATAAGGAGGGGTCTCTGGATCCTACCATCCCATGGGCAATACCACCTCAAGGAGCTCCTTCGCCCTTTCTCTTTTAGTCCACTATACGCCAGGTGACGTGGAAAATTTTCGGTCTATTTGAAAAACTTGAAGGAAGGACTCAGCAATTTGACCAGCGATCAAATTGAAGTCCCGCGGGAAGGATTAAAAAAGTCGTCAACAACACTTCAACGAGCAACAACGAGGAACTTTTAATGCACTTTACACTATCACACTCGCGCGTTGTTCAACATCACAGGAAAAATATGATGAGAATTTTATCTGAAGATGATAGTGTAATGCGGCCTTAACAAAAATCGTTTTCTTGTAAACCAAACACCAGCTTGCCTTTTTGAGAGCAACGCCTGCCACAACGCCAGGAGAAACGCTGAAGCCATTTTCAACGGGGAGGAAAACCATGTCTTGATCACTGACTTGCACTCGCACCCCTTCTTCACCTGAAACCTCAGGAATATAATCTTCCCTGATTATATCCAAGTATAATGTCAACCCTGTCAGAATGAAAAAGTTGTTTGAGGTTAACACGAAAAAAGAGATACCCAGCTGATAATTCAGTTAAAACAGCCAAGCTAAAATGATCAGAAAAGTATACCAGTATACACAATATAAGTATTTGATCAAAATACCCAATGTGCCCAGCCAACTATCCCCACACTGACTGTGTAGAAAATTAGGTTCTTAGCCATCCACAACCTTTTGTTCTTGTACATCAACAGTGAGTAATTATTCATAATATGTCCAAGTTTACGAGTTGCTGCACAACCAGTAACCGAGAGGGCATATTTGGTCTCAGGATCACACGGTACTTTATCAGATACTAATATTTTGCTCGTTGTTCTTACAACTTCTCAAGCACTCTTTAAGTATCTTGCACAATATTCTAACATTTTGTGAGTATGAACAATAGATATTTATAGAAATTTCTTGAAGAGAATACTGTAACCATCAGGGGAAGTATGGAGGTTTCCAAAACATTATATCAAACCTAGATCAGCAGCCAAAACCCCCAAGTGAAAACTGAAAAATACGAAGAATATAAAGATCGAGTATTTTACATACCATCTGACATACCGGAAGAACTGGAGTTGAGCACACGAATATTTGTTCCATTATCAATGGACTTGCTGTTGAACGAAAAACAAGTCCCATATTTCCAATTCCAGAACTTGCGCCAATACACGTTTTTCATGTACCTAAAATAAACAAGCTGTTCACTTCAGAACGTCATGGCTTTCTTCCATACACTGAGTGCAATAGAAACTCTAACAACCCGTGGCAATACATACTGAAATCTTTCAGGCCCTTGACCTCCTTTTCTTGAGTATATGATGCTTGAAATGCTGTGGTATCAATTCACTGTCAGTGCTGTCTGTTTGTCGAAAGTTTTTTGAATGTCAAAATTCTATTCTGAAACACGATTCTTGTTTTTTGAAAATAGAATATATAGCCAAAGGTATATTCAAGTACTAAAGATTGCTTCGTAATGGTCAACTTTTTGAGTAATGACTTGCTAAAAAGCACCTGTTTATAAGAGAAAAATACGTGTAGTAGGCATGATACGTTGATGCTTCAAAACCATGTAGCAAGATATAAAATAAAAAACACAAGGTTATATTTTTTTCATTTTTAACACATTTTGCTCTGTTTGTTTATATCTTTGTAAGCTTTGATAAATGCCTTTTAACTCATAAGCACGACACATATTCCATCGATCGTTCAAGTGTTTAGAAGTTTGATAAAAGCCTCATTAGACAATTAACAGTGAAAAACACTTATCATTTCATCAGCAATTTATATTCACAAGGTCAAGGTCTATACACAAGTCATATGTGAGGTCACAATCACAAGGTCAAGGTCTATATAAGGTCATACATACATAGACAAGCTGAAGGTTTACAAAGTATTCGAATTATCTAATAATCTCCAATACTTCACGAACTTTAATAAAAGTCTCCTCAACATTTAGCTCATAACCTTATAAACATCACTGATGTTCCAAAACCTTTTTAAGTGCATTATTAATTCAGTCGATGTTGAATAACACCCAACAGTGGCCTTATTAGCTGAGATTCTTCATAACATAACGAAATGTTCCCAATGCTTCATCGTTGTCTTCATCAGCTTAAACAGATACCTTGCAAACTCAGAAGTTACTGCAATCCCCATGAATAGTATAAATAATAAAAGCAGCATCATCCGGCATCATCAACAAGATGTACGATTTTCTCAAGCCAAGCCAGATTTTGAACGTAGACGCATAAGGTACAATATAAGATCTATCCACCCATCAATGTCTTAAATGTCCACAGTCCAATACTACTTTTTAACTTGACTTTAACATAACTGTTTCTTTTATGTCATTGCTTTCTTGACTATCATAATCGTAGCAACTCGTTGTCCTATGTCAATTTTCTTCGACTCTGATAATCTTCGCAATGGTACTCGTGTTGTCCATCTGGTTCATTTTCAGCACTTGAAAAACTGCCTTCCTCACGTCCTTGCATCGCAGACAGTAAATCAAAGGGTTTAAACAGCTATTCAGCATCAAGATGAATCTTGCGCAGATAATGAAACGAAGCATTGGTATGGAAAACTTTGATCTCAAATCATAAATAACATCAAAGATCATGACAGCAAGTGACGGTATGAAGCCTATCAACAGGACTAAAAGCATTATTGCAATTGTGAACGTCTTTGATCTATCCCGGTGCATCTTACATACTTGTTGTCGTGTCGAGCCCCGGATCTCGCCAATCGTAACCATTACTTTCCTCTGCTGTTTTATCACTCGATAGATCCTGGAGTTCGTGAAAATGATTACTGCATAAAAAATTACACCGAGAATCAAAAGGCACAAAGACAGGTATCTCCCTGCTCTGAGGGCTATTGTCATACCCATGCAACATACCAGAGCTGATGCCAGTCCTACTGCAAATGCACTTTTTTTGCAGTCAATGGCCTTTAGATAGTAGAAGGGATGGCAAATAGCTATGTATCGGTCAACACTGATAATCATTGCGATCGCAAACGAACAACCAGCACCCACAATAAAGACGCAAATCTCAGCAGCTATTAAGGCTTGGTTGGCCATACCCTGTATTATAATAAGGGCGGAGGCGATGAATAACGGCTGCGCAATGAGCCCGACGAATAGATCACTCATACACATGGCACCCAGTAACACGTAGGCTGGGTTGTGCAGCGACCTTGTTTTCAGTAATGCAAGGAGACAAACACCGTTACCTATTATTGTTAACAAGATGGGTAGCACGTCTAACGCCAAGATGATAGTAAAAGTCAACCTAACTCCGTCATACATGGTGGATTTTTGATATTGTCCTTGTGAGTGAAGATTTTTGTGGAATTTGTTTACCTTGAAAGCATCTTAACAAGGATCGATTGGTTGATTCCAGGATCGATTGGTTGCAAGATCCTACTCTCTAAATGTATAAATCTATAGGCTGTGTCAGGATACCGTTTCGAGTTCAGTGGATCTAAGAGATCAAAGCAGGAGAGAGACGGCTAGATACGAATAGTAAATCAAACCAAGGTCTCTTTGGGCACAAGGTTGCGTCTTCGGGCTTTTATATC
Organism: Pelagia noctiluca; assembly: GCA_963924455.1. Lineage (NCBI taxonomy): Eukaryota > Metazoa > Cnidaria > Scyphozoa > Semaeostomeae > Pelagiidae > Pelagia > Pelagia noctiluca. The sequence continues at coordinate 17,368,149 of OZ004320.1, read as the reverse complement.
AATATAGTCATATTTACATATTTCTTCTATCACTTCTTTGTCTATGCTTCAGGTTTAAAAGATCTTGGTACAGTATTCAATTGGTGTTGAAATCATTGACAATCTTCTTCTTGAGATATCAGTATTCTGGTTGCAAATAATCATTCTTCAGTTTTTGAAAACCATCTAAAACACTTTGAACTCAATCTTTAACAAGTATACATTGTGATCAGTTAAAGTCAATTTTCGAAATTCATAAATAGTCCTGCACTTCACAATACATCTCAGGGAGCTTTCCTTCTACATCAAGATGCAGCATGCAAGATGGAACGTCTTTTAGTCAGCAACAAAGCTCCAAGCAAAGGGGATGGATCTTCTGAATACGTCCTTTGTTGAAGTAAACTTTCCCTCTACTTCAAGCCAGTAACCTTTCACTCCTAATCTTGTCTGTTTTTTCAATGGAGAGTGGACATTTGGAAAGAATCATCACACTCGCCTTGCAAGAGCAGTGTTAACCAGCAAGTGAAAAGCATTTTGCAGTTCTACCTCCTTTAACTCCAATCAACCAAGAAACTGCAGCTGCCACTCTTCTTTATTTACAAATGGATTAAACACGGTCAGTCAGAATGAAGGCCTACATTAATTAAGCCTTTCAATCGTTTCATCAAAGTTCATAATTGGAAAGTAAATGTAGAAATATTTTAATATTCAATCGTCATTGTCTTTCATCGTTGGATTTTTCAAAAATTTGCATAATCACACCTCAAAAACAAAATAGATCACTAGAAGAGGTTTTGCATAGCAGTAAGCCATGGTTGTGACCGCAAAGAATCATTGTTTAATTTGAGAGTGTTTAAGTATTTGAATGGTGGCACGGGCAATCTGAGTAAGCAGATACTATTTTCGGTTCGATTTCAAAAAGAGAATACTGAAAAGATTCCGAAAGCAAATGAGACCAGCTTCCAGGTAAGAAATTAATCTTCCAAACATTGTAATTTCATTTTTAATTGAAGTGAAAAGAAAATGGTTGTTAATATTTCATATTGCTGCTCTTTCAGCCGCTGTTTAATTTGAATTTAATCAAACAACGCCGAAAATAATAGAAAGCAAGTCCGAAAACATATGACACCTTAATTTCCAGATGAAATTTCTAATATCTTACCAAACATTGTAAATAATGTTTATTGGAAGTGAAAAGAAAATGCTCTTTAATAATTCAGATTGGTGCGTGTTCGAGCACTGTTTGAATTGCAATTAATCGAACAACGCTTTTCAGCTGAAATTTCTAATATTTTCCAACTGTGTGAATTACTTTTATCAATTAAAAATAAAAGATTTTGAAAATTGCTTGCGAAGTTTGATTAAAAGCTAATCAGTTTTTATTACAAGAAAGACGTTATTCGTTTGACAATGATGAACCTCGTTTTCCATCTAGGTCAGTAAGTAAGTCACCCTAAACGAGACACATTTGAGCTGTGAGACATTACACGTCCTCTTTCGATATTTACGTCTACTAGGCCAAAATTTCTTTATCGAAATGACGACTGCAATGCTCGATTACGACTGCAATACTTGAAAAACTGCCTTGAATATTAATTTATTTATGTTTATTTATATGCTTTATTTTTTAAAATTAGGCCCCCGAATCTGTCATTTCGCTACGGTTCGCGGTCCTTGGGTGAGAACGGTCCTGAATCACTCTGCCCTATCGTGTTACTTTATTTTCTATCGCTACAAATATCATTCTTATTGATGTTTTAACGGCCCAGGCCAAATAGCTATTTGATTCCTATTTTAAGTTTCATCATAATCTACAGTTTTTATTAGCATAACTTGTAACAGCTTATCTCCTATTGCTGAAAATACTACTCTCATTGATGTTACTGTCATAACGGCCCAGGCTAGATAAGCTGTGATCTTCCTGGGTTACCAGGGCTATTCAGTATTTCTTTCAGAATATCCCTGGAAACGAGGTTGCGGCGGGTCATTTTTGTAACGGTTTGATTTCTATGTATGAATTTTGAATTAAATTGAATTACAATTTACATGAAGCACTTACCCATTGTGGCACGTCACTCCCCCAATACTGCAATACTTGATGAAATCTTTGAATTTGTAACCCTTCTCATATCTTACGTCTTCACTCAAGGAATTGATGGTTCGCATAAGGCCCAACCTATCCGCCTCTACGCTATCCACGGTTAATACCGAATGGTCTGCTTCTTCACCAGTGTTGATCTCATTAGGCCCATCAGCTTGGGAATTAGAAGGTGGTGGTTTCAGAATATTTCGCGAACCCGAGGAAAGGTCTTGCAAGAGAGACTTTTGCACCATATTGAGGTTGCATACGGTTACAGCAGGGAACGGCATTGGCTGAAAAGATATTAATGAAAATGAGGTTATATGAAAATACTATAAAAATGAGGTTATTATTTCAATGTAGCATCAATATTTCATTTTTTTCAATGCTCAGGACGTTAGCACGTTTTCATAGAGAAAGGGACTAGAGGAAGGGAAAACATGCCACCACAAGCCTGTGTGATGTTAATCAACCTACCGGAAGAAGATATTGATACTGGCACTGACAGGTTTCGACTGGTACAACAGAACCAATGCGGTGGAAAAACCCGTTCTATTATCGTTTTGATACTGGCACTAACAGGTTTAGAGTGATACAATTAAAGTTGACAAACCTGTTCAATCTTGATCTTAACGATCGTACCAACAGGTTCAGACCGATACAACAGAACCAATGTGGTAGAAAAAACCTGATCGATGTTAATTTTGATAATGGCACTAGCAGATTTAGAGTGATACAATAAAAAGTTGACAAACCTGTTCTATCTTGATTTTGATACTAGTACTAACAGGTTTAGACCGGTACAGCAGAACCAAAGTGGTTGTCATGTAGATAAAGAAACTGATCACTCCTAGCCAGACAATAAACCAGATGATTTTGAAACGAATTTCGGAGGCAGAAGCGATCCGACTGATTCCATGAGCGGTGGTGGAGGTTGCGAACTCATTTAGCATGTGGTTCACGGTCGGGGTTTCCTTCTGCTGCTTTTCTCCCGAACCGGGATCTTTCGAGTTATCTTCACGAACGGCAGGCTCCTTGAAAATACAAGCTCGATCTGATTCATATGGAAAGCTAATTTTCATAGAGAACTTCATAAATAAGTTGCATTATAGAGTAAAGAATATCATCGGGTTCCTAACCCTCCGTCTGTTTAGCACAATTGTTTACATTTCTGAGTCTTTATTTTCACCATATTCATTGCTTTGAAGCGTTGCAGAGTAAAATATTGCATTGGTTTGGATCTAAGGCCAAATTTTGTCCTGACCTACAACAAATACCCAGGGTTTAACTATACAATTAGTTGATCATTAAGGCGTAAGTTTAGGAAAAGGGGCCAACACAGAGCCCTGAGTTACTTCTTCTACGATTGCTTCGACTAGTTGATAGGTAAATACCCTTACATACTTTCTTCGTAAGGAATGGAATTGTGCGAAGAATTCACTGAATAAGTAGACTAATAAAGCAATTCTAGACCATCTTGCGATTCTATCCTTTTGAAATTAGTTACAGAGAAATGACACATCAGCTCATGCCTTTATGTGACAAAACAGATATGCAAGTGAGCTCAAACTTTTCTACAATGTTTAGTGATTCAACTACTTAGCCATCTCCGTTACATCTGAACAACTACTCAGTGTTAATACGAATATTGTAGATTAGAATTGAAGAGTATCGTCAATAAGATATAGAAACCAATGGATATAAAGCATACAAGTATTGCTGAATGAAAATAAGAAATAGATAGAACATACCATGTCTTCCTCGTGAGTATCGAATATTCGACAACCAGTAACACTCTAAGTTCAGCACGGTTGCTACCACGTCCAGACTAACTCTCCACACAAAAACATCTTTAAGACAGCTCATAGAATTCACAGCGAAATCTTTCAATTCACTTCTGCTGTAAACACCTGCCGTATATATATAGAATAATGAATTGCATGAAAATATTTTGAAGGCCACAGTTCGCAATAAACTTGTATACAACTTCACCTGTGGTGCTGTATCTTGAATGAGCAGAAGTTTATTTAGCTGGAAACATTGGAATAATAACCGAATCGGTCTCATCTAAGCTTATCTACGATGAATGGTGATCGGTGGATGGTTTATTTTAGAAATTAGTGATAATTGGCTTGCATTCTTGACTTCAATTAGAAATAACAAGTGGCTTGATTTTAACTGATTTGAGTGAGCAAATAGTACAGAATGGATGATTAGGCCTTTTTCAATACAAGCACAATCAATCAATCAGAAACTGTAAGCTGGCATAGTATAGGTCCTATCCATCCAATGGTGGTTTCAGAGACTACCGGGCCAGGGGCCAAACTCCTTGATTTGACTAAATTCGATGTTTCTTTACCATATTTGGCATTTTTCTTTATTTTGTGGGGCCCTTTTCACATACACGAAGGCCATGCCCCCTCACCCCCATCTAAAACTTCCACTGTTTCTATCCTGACAAGGACCAAGTCTTCAATTCATTTTTAGTAGAACAAGATTAATATCTCAATTTGGAATTTTACAATCCCTCTACTTCAAAACCAGAGTAAGGTCAGCATTCAACTTGGTAAAATCTGTCATATCAGAACGATGCTTCTCATATTGGGTAGTCAGACATAATTTTTTCTCCTATCAGGACTCTTTCAGCAACTTATCGTCCGTCTCACGGAATAACCTGTCATGATTGGTTGTTTCTGCACTATAACAATCATTCACCTCCTTTCTGATTGGCCAATTTCAAGCCACCTTCAGATAAACTATTTGTTTGGTTTCATTCTCACTCTCTTCCTGACATGCTACTTCGTTGTGTGTCAGAAAGCTTCAGTTGTTATTATGTCTTGTTACGTTTCAGATTTTCCTTACTTTTCCAAAATAAGCACTTTTTCAAAACATTATTGAGAGGTGAATGGATAAATATCATTCCCTACCTCGTAACGAATGCAATAAATACTAACTTATGCCATGAGAAGCATCTTGCACGTTGCACCCATTGCATTGAAGGGAAATAATCCGGGTTCTTATTTTCAAGAACTTTACAGGAATTTTGCGTAATATGATTTGATGTGATAAAGCATTAGCCATGAGTCAGCTGAATCACGCTGCTCGTGTTTGGAATAATGAATCAACAATAAACATACTTCTCCAAGATCCGTCGGGCCTAATGATGAATAATGCAAGAATAACAGTTCGACTTATTGGATTTAACATCGGCAATTGTCTCCCTAACACAAGATTGTCAAATTTCAAACGGTACACCTGCAGAAATTCTTGAACTTTCCTGCTTGTTCTATAAATAGCCGAAACCAATCTTTCAGCTGACAATACGAAACCACAGAAACAATAACTTCATAAAACCAACGATGAATAAGGAACGTTTTGTTAGTCGTGTTGCGTGCATCGTGCAAAACCACTACACGATTTTCGAGTTAGCGTTCTACATATCAATTGTGAGACTTACAAATGTGTTTTAAAAGTGGAGGTAGGAAGAGATACCCGTTATTACGAACTCCGAAGGGAGCCGGAAAACTTTTCGTTACATTGGGAATTCGTTATACTGAGTTACAGCGAGAGGACTATTTCATAGGACAAAATCCAAGGGAGGGGAACAGATATTTACAGTAGGATCTCGTTATAACAAACTCTTAGGGGAACCAGAAAACTCTAAGTTACACAATTATTCAAAGGATTTTCTTCATTAGAATAATTAGGTATGACTATGAGTGCATGCTAGTTATAACAAATCCTGAAGGGAACCAGAAACCTGTTTATTACATTGAGGGTTTGTTATACCGAGAAGACTATTTCTTAAGGCAAAATCCAGGGGATCAGACATTTAGTTCGTTATACCCCGAAGTTCGTTATATCGAGAGTCCGCTGTAGATGGGACTTTCATTTCTGATTCAAAACATGGAAAACACTCCTTCACCTTCTCTCTCTTGTTTACTTTCAAAGAGGCATTATCATGAATACATAAGTATTCAGGAATAAGAAGAAAAATTGTTCCCATAGACTGCTAAGATAGTATATACAATAGAGAATGCTTTATTTCGCCAAGAAAAACGGTTTTTGGCTCCAAAACAGAAACCAAAGTAATTTACCGAAGGCTAATTTCTTATCGCCTCTTTAAAGCATCTCTTTTACTTTCAGACTACCGTAAAGAACGCTTAGTGTAAAACCGTGTGCCAAAGTTTGCTTCATAAGGAAATCTATATACGTGACAAAATATGCAAGACATCTACCGTTAACCTTGAAACATATTTTCAAAACACGATGCATGCGTAGTTAGATTAACTTTTAAAACAAGTAAACTCACCTAGACTTTATTTCAAGAATAACACCACAGAATGAGGCTCCAAGGTTCTAAAATTGAGAACAAAAACAATATCAGTATTTTGTAAAGGGAATACTGTATGAGTAGCAATGAAGTCGAAAACATACACCATTGATGCACGAGTGAGCAAGTATACGTGAAATTATATTTTACCGAAGCAGGCTACTGCAATTCTTATATGCAATTACCAGGTCTTAGACCATGTTTTATTAACTAATGCAGCTTTTGAAGCTATACGTTCTTTAACCGGAAATAGCTGCTGATTGGCTAGCTTGAATTTCCTTAGTAACGACGTGACAATCGTTTGTTTACATTGTTTCCTACCCTTTAGCGTAAATGTTCGTTGCTTTGCTCGGCACTATTTTTCTTAGTTACGCGGTGGCAACAATCCAGTAATTTGTTTACGTTTCTTCCGGTTTACAGGCGTAAATGTGATGCACATTCAAGAGCGGACAATTCTAGTGGCATTTTTATTTTCAGGATAAATTTCAATTCGCGACGCCACCACTAGCTGAATTAAAGATTAACAGAGTACAGAAAACTGTGTAGTCAGAAATATAACCGGAATCCTGGACTCAACCGGTGCTACCGTGGAGACAGCCAAAGCAAAGTACACAAAAATCTCGAAATTCAAAACTTCGAAGATTGTATGAAAAGCAACGATAGCAGCTGAGAAAATCATATCTGAATGGTATTCAATGCGGAATAATTGTATTCAGTTTTCATAAAACAAACAATAACTTTCTTGCCTTTATAAACTCTGCATGTTGCCGACTGTAAACAGCAAAAATGATGATATATTGTCGCAGCAAAAATGATGAGATATTGTCGCGTCTTGCTGTTAATACTGGGACTTATAAATAATAAAGAAATAACGAATAATAGTTTGAATATATGAATGGCTGAATGGAGTAGCAGAGACAATAGGTTTCATTCAGGGTATACATGACGATACGAATTTCAATCAATGTTATGAAGAAGAGACGGAATTTCGAGGATGTCTAATTTAACGAGTTTAGATGTGATACTACACGTAATAGGACATCACACTGATGTGTACTACCGTGCACACTTGAGTTATTATCATTAGGGGATGAGCCCTGAATTTCTAATTTAATCGTGTGAAAATTTCTGTTGTTTCAGAGAAAAGGCTTCTTTTGGCAAAGGATAATCGCACCTCTCTGGTTCTGCCTAACATAAGTATTAACATGCTCGGCAGAAACAGCCAATGCAATAGAAATAATTAGTTACATATCGAAAATCGTTATATCATTAATAGCTCCAAGAATAGCATAGTCCAGATCATGAATAGAAAAGGAGCCAGTGTGTCTCCTTGTTGGACAACCAACTGTATGTTACAATAACCTAGATATGAAGCGAGTTATTAATGATGAAAAAAGCAACGGACAGACAAGCTCCTATATTTCAAAATGGCCTATACAAAATCGGTTTTTCTTTGAAAAAACTTTTGAAATGAGCTAGCTATACTGTGACTTTCTTGTTTTCAAGAATAAAAGGCAAAAAATGCTCTTTGAGTCATGGATAACCAAAATAAGACTTCGTTAGGTAAACATTTTCATCAACCATTCATGAATTCCCGTAAACCCATTACCTCATTTGATTTTCAGTTTGATTTTTTCACAATGGATTCCCATAATACAACAATCTGTAAAAAAACATTAAGATAAATTCAATTATTATAACAATTTTGAATAAGGTGAAATAGTTCAATTAGTCGAAAGTTGATTAATCAGAGCATTGTTCATCTTCACATCAGCGTCAGCAATGTTGTCAAACCCAACACAGTACTTTCTGGAGCGCGAACCCCGGATACAAATGACAGCAGAGCGAATCAGGCTAAAAGCAAGCTTTCGTTTAATCCATGCTGCTGTGGTACTGAAAGTAAGGTTGTGCTTCTCGGATACGAGTTCACTAAGCCTTGAGAAGAATCGTTTTGTCTCCTGACTCATTCCAACGTTCGAAGAAAAAACCAACGGGGTAAAGCTTCCGTGTTCTGAATCGAGGATACGGGAATTGTATTTCCTTTTCTTGATGTTTTCCATTGATTTCATCAACGAATTCAGGGACTGGTTTCGGTAGCTTTGTGCGAAAGGATAGAAAACCCTTACGTCAACAAATGCACGCTGCTGCCTTTGCCAGAAACCCCTCATCGAGATGTCAGCTCGGAGCTCATCGTCACTTCCCGGTGAAGATTGAAGAACAGGTTCTTTGCAAACATCCTTGCAGACACTAGAAACCAGATTAGCTGTGATATTTACAAGTTAATTGTGTCGTAGTGTGACGAATCCGCTTAGTTTGCACGAAAGAGCATGATCCACAGAGAAATTGCTATGGCAAACACACTCAGATAGCATACGGTTCAAACTCCATCCATATCGCAAATAAACCTCATTTGATTGGTCAAGACTGAACACGTGGTTGCAGTTCGATCAAACCTTTGAAGGATGCAGTGACATCACATATTACACAATGATAGTTTCTGTTTCAAACCTTTACCATTCTGAACTCACGAACATAAACGTGTACAATTGCACTGTAGATGTCTAAAGCACACATTAATGGCCCATTGTTAGACTCTTAAGGTGGTATTGATATAATACAGTCTCTTAAGACAGAGAGGCATTTTACTCTCTCTTAAAGCGTAAAAAAGTTTCTGAAGGAATAGGATTTCAAATCATTTTTAAAGGATTTCTACTACGACATTAGAATTTTCTTTCAGGAGTTCACTAGATTGATAGGGAGTGGTTTGCCCCCAGATAAAGAATGCGAGGGGTAGTTCAGATCTGGATAGCAACGACATATTGCAGTTCAATCAGTAACAAAAATGAATTTACAAATTCCTATTAATTTGAATAGTATACAGTTAACATGCAAGATTAGCACGATGCTACATCCAATTGATACACAAATACACACAATTTCAAAAGAATCGATTCTGTTTTTAGTCCTAAACCACTATTTCCATATCTCAGACATCTTTGTGGGTTGAATCTTATAACTTGATGTTATGTTATTGTTTATTTTGGAGTCGAATGTAAACAAAGGTCTCAATACGTCTCCATCTTCTTATGGAAACAAATGCAATCAAATGCGTTCTCACTAGTATTAACAAACTGCACGGATTACAAAACAAAAATAAGATCATTCATAACGGATAAAACTTAAAGCGGAGGCTCTATATTGTTTGCTGCACATAAGTTCATGGGAATATTTTCACTGCAGTCAAGGTACTGCCTATCAAACTTGGGGACATGACATCATAATATTTTGCAAAAACTGTTTTCGAATTCTATCCTAAGACATAAGAGTGTGTTCAAGCAATCAAATTGTTCTCGATCATAGTATAATCTAAAATGGTGGATTGAGAAAGTTCCTAAGCCTAGAATAAAGAGATAATAACGATGATAAAATCAATTTGTGCTGGTACAAATCAGACCAATAAACAATAAAGGGCAAATAGTATTGAGCGTTTGGTTCAAAATAAATCTTTTTAAGTGGGCCTCTAAATCAAAGTTTACTTTTGAGAGCAGAATCGGAATGAGGCTATCACAGCAGTCACTTAGGCCTACGCTATCTATAAACGATAGCTGCATTTGTTTTGTCTATACATCAAATGTGTTCTTTTGAGACTTACAATAAATAAGGTTTTGGAATTGTGGTAAATTTTGGCCATATTTTCGCAAAGAAATGCGGCCAACACTAAAAAATTTGAAGATTTAGATGATATTTGTATCATCAACTATCTGGATTTTTTTCATTTATTTCAAAGTCGTGCACATTTTCTTTTTGGCAAACATGTTACTAGGCCGAGATGGTCCTTAACTGCACATATCTTGTTCGTACTGCTATCTATGGAATTTGAGTCTGGTTAGACGAGGACTAGAAATGCTTCAAGATCTATTTGTGACAACTTCCTGCAACAAGCTGTATGTTTATTACCCAACGTTTACGTCAACAACCTCTCCAAGGGGTTTTAGATCAAACTCAATTAAACGCACAAAGTGGGGCTTTTTTGCATGATAAATATTCAGTGTTTCATCCAGTGGATAGCGGATTGCTATTGCTGGTGCTATTTCTGAATAAACTATCCAAGAGGTATAGTCCATTAAAATCTACGCGTTCTTACCACCATAGTATATTACTGAGTTTTAGCGGAGTTTCATCACAAGATCGTGAAACGTGCAAAAAATATCCCATCTATCTGGTTGCAAGATTTTCATTCATTAATTATGGAAAGTCCTGAGGAGGGGTATTGATCCCAATTTCCAGCACTGATATAATCAAAAATCCCAATATCAATGGGGAAAATAGAGAAATCCCAAGTATTGACGTGTTCAACCATCCCAATCCCGTTTCACTTTTTCATTCCCTAATCCAAGTCCCAAGAAGTTCGATCCCATTTTCCCTTTTATGGAATAGACAGATCGTAGTTCCTAATTTACCCCTTCCTGGCCCTAATTATGCCATCCTAATTATGCCACCCTAATTATGCCTTCCTGGCTCTAATTATGTCATCCTTTCATGAAGCATGAAGAAACTTAGGAATCACATCTTGCAGGATCATGCAAGTTTTCCTATTGCAGCTCGTAGACAGATTTTGTAACGAAACTCGACAAAACTCAGTAAACGTACTCCAGACTCAAACATCAACCTAAAACACTAAAACCACCATGAACAACAAAGTGCCATTCACCACATGTCTTCATTAGAAAAAATTAAATTTGTCACCTTGTCAGGATATTGAAATACGAATTCTTTAAATATAGTTGAATTTTAAGAAAATAACTATTCCATGTTGGTGTTCACTGAATTACAGTGCTTGAATCTTGCTTTGAAATCTAAAAGAAAAATCAAGAAATAAATAACACTGATACGAAATCACGCGTAGAAAATAGTGGACCAAGGAAAAATGAACAAATTTAAATAGAAATCAGTATAGCCTGTCTGATGATAGCAAAAGCGTGAAGCTTTGAGTAAGAAAGTTTCCTTTTATGCTTCTTATCTAGATTCAAGCAGAAACACAACATAATCAGCGCTTTCAAAATAGTTTGAAGTAGAAGGTTATAGTGGCTAAAGTATGTGTCTGGGTTCATGAAGGGACTGGTTTTTTTTAAGTATTATTTTACTTATAGCTGCCAACGGTCAACTGTGAAGCAATAGCCAGAAATTCTGCAGCCGGCATCTTATTTTGAAAGCCCTGTTCAATCATTGAAAGCCCTGTTCAATTAATAATTTGTGATTAAAGCAGAATGTGTTATATTCCGGACTAGTGTAAGAGGAGGCCCGATTAAGTTACATATCTAGTGTTTGCTACCTTTAACCAATAAGATTACAGTAAAAGGCATATGACTAACATACTTTCAGCTATCCTAAGGCATAAATAACAAACATTAAATCTAAATAAAATTATTTAGCAAGCTTGAGAATTACTTAACACCATTTTCGCAATAATCAGATTGATTCATAATATTCTTAAAGAGCTTAAAGTGCTAATAAACCCTTAACCTTTTTTTTGATTTTTCGAAGCTTTATCGTGTATACACTCATAAGAATTAAAAAAAAATGTTAAATTTTGTTTACAAGTTTCTTAAATCGACGGTTAAAAAACGCATTTTTTGTGAAAAACCGCTGAAAAAGAAGGCTGGGTCGAGTTTCATCATGACGTAGATTCCGGCATATGCCGGCTCGCGCCCGTTGCTTCAGTACTGAATTTCACGTGTTTTCAACTAGATCTTTCGCATCGAAAAGTTTTACCTTGAGCATGGAGTTTCATCTCATTCTGTTCAGCATCCTTTGTTTAAAATACTGTTTGGATATGAAATCTCGATATCATCCGAAACATACTCTGGGGATGAACACAACTCTGGTATCAGGGTAATATTTCGAAAATTGATTATCTGGCAAATTTGAGGGGGGGCCTCCTCTCGATTAGTATTCATACTAAGTTGGAGGTTCCTCCTTTAATGTCAAATAAAGATAACAAAACTGGAAAAATATGCAGACGAAATTATTTTCTTTTCAATAATGCTTTTTCATCTTTATCTATTTAATATTTATTTGTATTTTTAATAATTTGTAAAATTTGATTAATGTGAAAAATGAAATGAAACTGAAACTGAAACTGAAACTGGGATGATTTTTCTACAAGCAGTAGCAGTGGCGCGGATCACTCAGATTACGAAGCCGTGTACGAGGACGACGACGCTGACATTGAAAGTGAAGTAGGCCGTGCCACTGCTGAAAACGGAAACGTAGGGCAAATTACTGATTCTGTTTGGGATGGTGAAAACTAGCCTTAGCAGGACAAGCCCTTGACTGATGCTGAGTGAATATCAGCATATAAAGCAAGAAGGCAACGAGTTAGAGAAGTAAACAAAAGAATGGAACGTCGTCTCGCCGGAATGAGCCAAAAGAGCGGAGACTTGGTAAGTTAAAATCAAAATTGATTTCAGCAACCCATCCAAGCATTAATCAATAAAGATAAATCTTGCTTAATCTATTCCTAATATTGTGTTGCTTTTTTAAGAAGTCTAGTTCTACTCTTTTTTAATCATTTTGAGAGTTTTGTTATGGCTATAATCACTGTTTATATTTAGGCCCCTTTATGAAGTTTAGGCCAACTTACTTCCATGATTTTCATCAGTGGCTCAACACAGCTTGAATTCTCCCTAGTTTACGAACTTTTTTAAGAATATTTGCATGTTCTGAAATAAGAACTGATATATTATATCTTCCAGGTGTAATTGTTGGTTCTGTATAAAAAAATAAAAATGTGGTTGGTATACTCATCAACTTAAATTTTCACGGTCGGATCTCTTCCAAAATTTTGGAGAAATATAAACTTAACCTGGAAGTTTTGGAAATAAAATTTGGAAATTTGTCTATTCAAGTCTTGCGCATGTTGCACTCCACTCCTCAACTAATAATCACTCTTGTCTATGACAATATCCCCAAATTCATTTGAGGCTGTGATTTCTTATTTTTTCTACAGATTTCTTATCTATGAGCTGTTGCTTACAGAGAGTTCACAAGGTTGGTCCATGGCTGTTAGTGAGAGAACAAATTCCTCTTCCAGCATATGCATATAACGCAATTAGAAGAAAATTTGCATCAGATACATTGCAGATAAATTGGCAGGATTTTGTGAAGAAGACAATTAAACAAAGCATTGTAGATGAGATGTATTAAAATATTCAGTTATTTACAATTTTCATTATATTCAACTCTTAATTTGTCTCAACTTTAAATTTTTGATTTTTTGAGCAATTTAAAAATATTTTGCCCTTTTTGTGCATTGCTGGTGCTGCTCTTTTCTTGGATGTTTATCCACTGTTTGTGGTGCATTGCTTTCATCTGCAAAAATATAAACATGAATATAACAGATGAGAAAGACATTTTGTAAAAGCTTTAAAAATAGAATAAAAATTTTGTATAAATTTACAACTAGCAAATAGAAAATTTAGTTTTTTTTATGTTTGAAACGAGCTGGGGTCGTCCAAAAATAAGGGTTCGTCCCAAAATCTACTTGAGATCAGTTATTGGCATTGGGCTGGTAATGGGGGAGAGGGTTTCATCAAAATCCGTTGAGTGATCATTTTTGGTGGAACTTTAGGAATTTCATGTCTTGTGGAACACATTTTGAAAATTTCTTCAATGAATATTAACTCCAGGTCAAACTTCACCTATTCAATTGCACACCAGACAGCAAGATGGCCTAATGTTGTTATTTTTTTCAATAGCAAAAACATTAGTGAAAGAAATGTTTGTGCATGTTAAGGTTCTTTTTATGCGACACAAGTTGTTGATTTCATTTGCCCTACTTCAGTCTTCAGCATCTACACCAGGAGGTGGATTAATGTTTTTGAGATGAGGTTGAAGTCATCTCTCAAATTCTCTTTATGAAAAGTGTCACAGGATAAGTCTCTTACAAGTAATATAAGAAACTTTCACCTAATAGAATAGCCTATCAGACAGTATTGATGAGGAGGAATTGGCTATTCTTCACAAAGCTGATTCTTGAGTATCATTAAATTTGACAAGAAACTTGTACATGGGTGATTTGGACATTGCCTTCGTTGGAAAAGTCTCGATTACACCCTATCCCCCGGATTTTGAAGGCTTTCTTAGGCCTAACTTCCACTGATGGCCATATCTGAAGCCGATCCCTTAGAACCAAGAAAAATATAAAACACTTCTGATGATATGCTTTTCATTTTATAAGAAACTGCTAAGAAACTGTAAGTCAGTCACTAAGATAAAAGAAGAACAATAAAGTGCTTACTAGAAGATGCTCCCTCGTCGTTCGAGTTGTCTTCTTCGGGCCTAAGGGTCTTGCATACTCGCTATTACTTTGTGAGCTGGCTTGGCTTTCCAACTTTCTCAAAGCACCGCAATCCGGTTAAACAGTTGGAAAAACAGAAATTCCAACCTCAATCTCTTTAAAAATAAATTTCCTGCCTATTATAGCAAATTTCAGTAGTAATCTTTCATCCTAAATAGTGGCGTGTGACTCTTCCCGGCATTTCTTTCCCTTTACGGCGCGCTTCTCGACCATGCTTGATGACGTACATTCCGGCATCCAACTCCTCTCCCCAGACCTTTAAAGTCCGCGGTTTTGTTTCAGAAAACAGCTGATTTTGGCTACTTTGAACCCTCATAGCATTGCAAATAAACACGATAGAGCAAAAAACTTTTCGACAAACCTCTTAAATCGGCAATTTCTATCGAATTTCAAAAAAAAACGTTTTGGGTTTATTAACACTTTAAAATCAAGCTAAATACGTTTGGGCTAATCAAGGCTGTTTAAAGCACGTCAAGGCATTATTACAAGGATTTAATTCTCAATTAGGCAACGTTTTAGATGAGTTCTGTCTCTCATCGTTGGGTAAAGGGAAATATTGTTTCTTTTTTATTCGAGATGCATTCAGGTATTTCCATCTCATTATAAAGGAAATGTAGTACTACAACTACTGGAAGTCAACACATTGGCTGAATCAAAACCAGCATGGGAGCCAATCATACTCCAAGTTCCTTTTAAAAGAAAAATCCTGCTGGCATAGGAAAAGTTGCATTAAGAATAAAAGAGAAAAAATGACTCACCAATGAATCTGGTCTTGCCCAAACATGAATGTAACCATCATTAGTCGCAGTAACGAGACAGTCTTCTCGAAAAACCAATGCACATAATCTATCTTGAGAAATTTTCTTAGCTACTAATGGTTCTAACACGGGCACGTCTTCCAACCTGGGACATATAGACGTTCCCAAAACCAGTTCCTCTTCGTCTATAGTCACCCCTTTGGGTGAGTAATTTGAAACTGAGTTATGATGTTTTGAAGTTATCGAAGTTGAGTGCTTTTTAATGGAGGACTTTGGCTGCGAGGGTAACACTGGCAAATTACTTTTACAAACATGAGATGACGATTCTTGCTGATTATCATGAGAGTTTTTCAACTCGGGCTGATGCCGAGATGTCAACGAATTGTTAGCATAGGTCCATTGTGGCTGACTGATTTGATTTAAAGTACTAGTTCGCATGCTACGAGTTCTTATTCGTTGAGGCCTAAGAATGTCTTCACTTATATCCCATAATAGCAACTGCGTGTCATCCCCAACAGAGCCAAATCTGTACGATATTATTGGCTTTTGATGGTGGTCGAATGAATGATCTCTGAATGTGCTGGCTCGGTGCCTTAGAGTCCCCTTTTCCATATCTTCTTCATCACTATCGTCAATTGTCCCTCCATCAATGTTAGTTGTGTAGGGGTCAAAAGACACCACATTGACCCATGACCGATGACCTTGACCTCTCGCTATTACTCTTTGCTCTAGAAAAGACCAAACTGTAACAATATCATCTTCTCCACCAGTAACAATATATTTTCCATCTGGACTCCAGGAAGCTGACAACAGCCCACCAAAATAACTCCTCATCAAGCCGACCAACTCTTGTTTTTCATAGTTGAAAACTCGGAGGTAACCATCCTCGCTTAGAATAGCAATGTGTTTACAATCAGGCGAGAAAGTCATGTCATTGATGCTACCTTGGCCTATGACCCATCGAAACACAGGGTTGCAAGGTGTTTTGCTTTTACAGCACTCAATGACATAGCCTTTGCCACGTTTTAGTGTGTTATAAACAGGTTCAGGAGTGCAAAGTGGATGTTCTTTATTATAAATATAAACTATCCCTGTACTGTACGATGCCAAAAACATCCCTTCTGTTCCAGGAACCCAGCGGATACATGTTACAATTCCTTTCTCTATAGTTCTCTAAAGAAAGAAAGAAAATATATCAATCAATCCCCCGAATGGTATCTTTACAGTAAACTTCTCCGGCAATAACCCTAACTTCTAAAACAATTATTCCTTTTTCATTGTCTACATATCTTGAGTAAAATGTTATGCTAGAATTAATGCTGGAGCTAGATTTGGGAATTTCGCAAAATTGGGAAATTATAGATAGCAAGCAAAATTAACAGAGTGCGACATGACAAGGTAAGAACTTTCTCCAGTAACTTGTGTATTCCACTCTCTCAAGGCTATATTTTTGAGGGATGATTTCTAAGGTGAACCCAGACAGCCTCCTAGGCAAACCATTTAGATCCTCTATTCCTGTACTTTTCCCACAATTTGCTAGGATATGGTTGAGGATAAGGTATTCCAAAGGAGAGCTGAATATAGGACAAACCATTTTTCCACTTAAGAAAAGGCCTGTGAATCAAAAAGTTACTTACCTCTTCGTTGAAACATTTCATATACTCGTGTTTTAATGGATCAATCAGTTGTATTTGTCCTCCAGTAAACCCAATCAGTATTTCAAGCATGTCTTTCTTCCTAGTCATCATGTTTATGTCATGGCAGTACGGCTGTGGACCTTTATAAGGCCTTCTATCGATTGGATGATTCGGATCCGGCGCCTGTTGAATCAATATTAAAGAATTTCAATATCTTCTGGTATTATTTCAATGCAGTGTTCTATTGGTACAGAACTCGAGGATGGTCGGGAAAATTGTAGACATTGTGAAACATCTAGACATAACTATTAGTTAGGTTTCATCTTAGTTCTTTTCTTAATTTACTACTCGGATGAATATCAGACGCAAAGCTCCAGCAGTTATTATGTTTAAATATAGAAAGAAGCGTAAGTAAATATTTCAAATTTATTATATTTAGTACCATGAAATATTATAAAGATAATTCATGAGCTTTCGGGCTTATATTTACTTGACAACAGGTTATTATGTTATACCTAAAAGCTCGTGAATTATCTTTATAATATTTCATGGTACTAAATATAATAAATTTGAAATATTTACTTGTGTTCTTTATGTACCAAAATGCTTCTTTCTATATTTCTATATTTACTCTGTGCGATTTACATCAGCATTTTACTGGATCTTTTTCTGCTTCATATGGTGGATCTCATTATTGATAAACTTCTCACATGCTGTCTCTCAAGCATTTCATCCAAGGTATTAGACATGACCTTAATGTTTTTAATAACGCAAATTTGGCTACATCAATTTTCAAGAAAACACGGTTCTCCAGTCATGTTTATTTCCTAAGCAGATGTCTTTGTTCCAAGTTATTATGTTTGTCTATATTTCCCAGAATTACGCAAACCTTGGCACAGAAGAATCTGGACATGCGCTGTACGTGTTCTGATAGCTTTAGCACATCAAAGACTTTGTCGCTCTGCCAACTGGCCTCGGGTTCCGTACTTATGCAAGACAATTTCTTATGAAATATCTTTTTAATTTCTATTTTTCAAAGGTATTTTTATGAATGAAAAATAAACAAGCAACTGAGTATATGGCAATCTCAAGCCGACTTTCTAAATTCAAATTGACAATTGTCCAGTCTGGGTAACGTATGTGTCTAAGTGAGTGATAGCTAGAGGTAGGTCATTATGGTTTGGTGGGCAATATGTTGTAAATAGTTAACAGGCACTTTTAGCATAAAACCCTTCCTCAAGTGTTTACATCAAGAACAGTAAGCACATGGTTAACCGGAGGGGTTGTGAGCTACCGTAATTCCCCTCACACTGTAATGAAATTCTTGATAGTCATTTCAGCCCCTGACCACACTGTTTCATATTTGAATGAGAAATACGCAATGAAAAGTCGAAAGTATGCAAAAATATGCATACTTCCGAATTCAATGCATATTGGATATGCTTTATTTTCAATTTGAACACCAAATGTGAAGAAATTCGAATACAACAGTATTCTTTCAATTAGAATATTTGTCTGGAAATGGGATAAGAAGCATCCTTAAAGCTTGGAGTAGTGTGAACGCTTCATCGTATTCATAGCTTATATACTTGAAAACCCAGTAGTGTGAACAGGCACATTTTTCTTCTTTGTATACAGGGACAAACCAGTACAGAGCAGTGTGAAGGAGGCCTTGTAGAGGAAAAAACTGCTTGATCTTCTTTCATCTTTGTTTTGGGTTATTCATAACTTATATTGATAACACCTCAGAACTTTTATATTCTCCTTTATATCCTAGGTAAACAATATCTATCCAAACAGAATGAATGGCCATCAAATAACATGAAACGTCAAAAAGAGATGGTTGACCTTCAAACCTCGAGCAAGTCCCTAGCAACGATCCTCTAACAGTCTAGCATGCATCCTCAGCACGACGCCTGCTTAATAACATATTGCTTATAAAGGCACGGCTTACACGAATGTAAATATCTTAGGCCCTTTCAACACCACCTACTTCTATTCGCGGAAGAAGTCGCCTTTCTGCACTCCAAATTGCAAATAAATCAGTAGCTAGACCGGTATACCTTCTTGACTCCTTTGAAATTCGAGAAGAACATGTCTTTTCCAACGTTGAAGGCAACTTTGTCTTCGCAATCAGTTCCATCTTTGAGAGTTACAAACGAAAGTCGTACGGGGATGTTGTGAGGAGGGCCGTTCGTCGGCCTGAGAGGTCTGGAATAATCGGCTAACTGGAGCAGTTTATAGCATCCTTCTTTCGTACAAAACTGGGTCTTCACCTCAGACGCTGGATTCTTGGATGTCGCCATTTCGCCTCAAAACACATCTTGCTAATCACGACTTTGTATTTATACTACACAGCCAAATACAGACTATTTACAGTGCTTAGGCCTTATCTGTTTTCAGTATTGTGATATGGTGACATGGGTGTTCTATTAGCTTTCGCGACGTGCGGAAGTAGCAAGTCATTTCACTTGCCAATGAGATCGAAAAAATTCAATAGACCAATCAAAATTAAGTGCATGCTACTTCGGCTCGAGATAAATATTTATGAGGTCAGCGGCTGACCATCGAAACTCATGCGCTTAATTTATGCACCTGCAAATCTCACTTAGGACTTTCCTATAACTTTTTCTGATGGACGACAATTGACTTAACGTTAAAACGGAACGATGCTGACAAGATGCATTAAGTTACTGCGCAATGATACGGCACGTTATTTCGTAGTTTAAAACTGCTATTCACATTGATATTGAATGTCTCTCGCTCTTTGTTCCTTTACCACCATCTGCATCTTTTAACATTTACAATTTTCCCTCTCTCGAGATCCTCTCACTCTCATTCGATGAAGCTGTATCATTGAAAGATGACAGTAGTTTTTGGTAGAACGAGAAAGTTAACTGATGAGACCCCTTTACTGATGCTATCTGTTCTGATGATATCCGTCCACTGCACTGGACAGCCTCTACTTTATTAATGTTATCCACTCCCCAAAAGTCTCATGCCTGAACAGGGCCGGATCCAAGGGGGGGCGTAAGGGGCGTACGCCCCCCTATTTTGGTAGAAAAACAATACAATTAGCTTGGTAATACCCCCTTTCTCTTACATTGTATCCTTTTAAATATGTGTTACGCCCCCCCTTTCTGTGGGTGCTGGATCCGGCCCTGCCTAAATACCCTGGGTACAAGGCCTCGCACTTTGCCTTCTGTTTCATCCACTGATCTCAAAATAATGACTGCATTGATCTTTCTTTTCTTTCTGAAGCCAAATATTTGAAGGCATTGCTTCGGCTTGCACTTGGCCTCCCAACATGGCTGCCAAGTAAATTATATTAACTTGACTCTTTGTTAACAAAAGCTGCACGATTATTCAGTCTCTTGCTCATCATGCATCACGTTCCAGAAATAATCAGAGAAAAAAAGCACTCCCCACCCCTAGCGTAATTTCAATATATTGAATTGGACCTTCCAATATGGCCGCCAATTGACTTAATTTCAGAACCACAGATGCTGGATCCAGTCTTTATATTGAGATCATTGGTCTCATCTCACCAATTTCCTTCCTTGAGTCTGTTCCGTGGAATCTCGATATAACGAACCCTGGATGTAACAAACTTCCGGTACAACGAACTAAGACCCCGTTTACACTAGCACGGATCCAAATGGATCCGTACCAAAACTAGCACAGATAGGCCTCCCGTTTACACTAGTCCTGTGGATCCGTACCCATTTGGGTCTGCTATCTGGACCCATTTGCGATCGCTTTCCAAGGTGTACTTATTTAGATCTGTGTTCGTTTAGGTCTCTTGTAAACGGTTGGAACCGTTCTCAAACGAGTACGGATCGAAAGCGAGGCAAATTTAGCTTTGTTTTGTAAATAGATTCGGGATAAAGTGCTGAAAACGGGGTTGGACCTAGCTGTGGATCCGTTGTAACGCGATCTGAAATGGATCCGTTCCGGTGTAAACGCTAACAAATATGTGTAGGCGTGCACGGTTTCAAATTGGATCCGTACCCATTTGGATCCGTTCTAGTGTAAACGGGGTCTAAATGTCCGGTACCTTGTTGCCACTCTTGGTTGCAAACCATTACCAGCACAAAGATGCAGGATGCAATAAAAACAAACCGATAGTTGATTTTCATTCCTGGCATTTCACTGATGTTCGTCGTTTTCAGTTTTCAGCCTCCCTTTAGAATTCGCGTTATAACAAGATTTCACTGCATGTTGAAATAAGTCTTGACCCCTCCTCCCCCATTCAAAGTTGGCAACTCTAGTGACGATTCGCAATAGAAAACAGTTCGTCTACTGATCAACATCAAAAAGATAAGGGGATGTGTGATTAAGTGGTGTCAAGCTTGGTTTGATGCTTGCTTTTTTTCTCAACACTTTTGGTTAGGATTGTTAGTTTCTTACCGAAGAAAAATGTGAATGCATTGAATGTATGAAATGTATTGAATGTAATGTATTGATATGTATTAAAACAAAGAGGAAGCTAACTGGGTCTCTTGATCACATACTTTTATTTCGCTCGTTGCTCTTGCAATTTCTAAAGCACTCTTTGTGTATCTTGAGCCACGATCTACCATTTTACTTTTTGCTCATTGCAATTTGAGCAGATCTTGCGTTGCTACACAGTCAGTGTGGTGATGACCAGGATGGCACATTGGGTCTCTTGTTCGAAACTATTAAGATAAATTTAAAGCTTTGCTTTAGTTAAACTGCTCAATGAAAGGCTCTTTGTAATATTCATAATAATTCAGTTAATGCAGGTGTTCTACGACTTGTCTGTAACCATGTGAACCCTTACCTGGTAGTAAAACATCTGACATGAATCCCAGTTCTTTTTTTGATTCTGAAGATAAGTTGAAGTTGTCTACTACACGTTTTTTATAAGAAACACCAAGCATCTGCCAAGTCAAAGTTTCTATTTCGAATTTCGAGCACTAAAAGTTTCTTAGGAGTTTCTTGAAAAGATGGTTCTAGATCTTCTGAATGGGGTTGCGAATAAAAGCTAGCGAAATATCAAGCAGAAAAACGCAAATACAGGGCCGGATCCAAGTGAGGGCGTACAAGTGGGGGCGTAAGAGGCATACGCCCCCCCCCCCATATTTTGGTAGAAAAACAATAAAATTAGCTTGATAATACCCTATTTTCCTTGCATTATCCTTTTATATGTGTGTTACGCCCCCCCTTCTCCATGAATGCTGGATCCGGCCCCGAAATATACCATCCTGTTAAAATGAATAAGTAATTAGGTTGGAAGACAATGCAAATTTGCTTTTAATATCTATTCAAATATCCCAGGACGAACGCCTGGTGATGTTTGTCTACCACCGTTCGATTTTAATTGTAAAACCATATATAATAATAATAATGATAATAATAAAAACATCACTCCACTATATCACCCTACTATCTAAGACTTTAAGATATACATGGCTTCAGATCGTCAGTACCCCTTTGATTATAACTGAAAATTACATCAAACTAGAGAAGAGAGTGTCTATCCTGGCTATAGTGCTCGATATGCTTAAGTATAGAGCAATTATAAAGCAGAATGAACACTTTAAAAAACAGACATGAATGAAAATTATGCAGTCGAACTACCGTATGACCCCATAGAGGGGGGGGGGCTTCTTCTTGCTTCGAAAAAGGAGTTCTCAAGGGCTTGGAAAGACTGAGCGATGAATTACCAAAGAGACATTGTGTCCAAGTCAGCCCCAAGAAACGCAGAGCCGAAGGAAATGGTTGAGTTAGATGCAGACCAAGAATGTTGGAAGCATTTTACAGACCAAACATCAATATTTCACATAATGCTCTTTCATCATCGAGCTCTTGTCCTGAATCAGGAGGGAAATATGTTCTATCCCGTATTTTTCAAGCGTACCCAAACTTTGTATTGAAATGAATAATTTGACCATGTGCAGTAAAATTTGTAGCAATTAAACGAAATATTCCGATAAAGAAAAACTAAATAGCCAAGATTACTGAGAGAGAAGTAAGTGTATCGGGCATAACATTAAAGAGTTCTGAGACAGCTGATTCTTATTGTACATTTTCCTGCTTTTGAAAGTAAGTTGTCATACGAGCTTCGTTGAAAAGAAATCTAAGAGCTCTTTCTTGGATCTTCTCAATTTTTTCAACAGATTCTGCAGACGAAAAACATACTAAAGGGCAGTAGTTAAAATTCAAACATACAAAGCTTTGAATAAATAATGTTTTGGCACCAAAGCCCATGTAACCCTTTAGTCTTTTTAAGGCGTTTAAATGCGCAGCGGCTTTTCTGCATAGATCAGAAATATGCCCATCAAAAGTTTTAAGCCGTGGTCAATTATTACCCCCAAAAGTTTACTGTATTTTCTGATTGTATCTGTATAGTTATTGTTTCTCCAGTTGTAACGTTCCTTCCTTTGGTAGCAAGTAGAGCATGAAATTTATCCGGGTTAGCAATCATTTGGTTCCTTTCCAGCCAGTCTATTGCAACATTTGATTCTTATTCTAAGATTCTAATCAGATTTGCGAAGGAGTTTGAGAATGCTGTCATAGTGATCCCTGTGGTACACCAGAGATCACGAATTGGAAAGTGCTGTAGGTGTTATTGATTCGCACCGACTGTTGTCTTCGTTTTAGGTAGGAGTAAATATAAACAAGTGCATCCTCGTGAAAACCGTAGGCAGATAGTTTCGCAATCAGGAGATCATGCGGGATACAGTCAAAAGCCTTTGAAAGGTCGATGAGGATGGCCCGTACGACATTATCGTTGTCAAGCTTACGTCTCCATTCTTCAATCATTCGTTTTAAAATATGTTGTGTGTTGTAATGATGCCTATACGCCGCTATGAACTGTGAAAGACAATGGTCAAGGTGGGGAATGAGCTGCTCCTTGATTATTTTTTCGTAGATTTTGGAAAAAGCGTTCAAGACGTTGACGGGTCTAAAGTTTTCCTTTGTGGTACGAACTGCCTCACCTCTGTCTAAGGGAGTGACAGCAGCCCGCTTTATCTTATCTGGAAACTGACATTTCTTAAAACTATTGTTTATTGCATTTGTTAGCGGTACGGCAAGTTCTTCAGAGGCTAAAAGCACTAGCTTAGGCGGGATTTGATCTTCCCCAGTTGACTTTTTGCTATCTGCGTTTTTTAACAGTTTCCCGACTTCATTCGATTCAACCGCACGAGATGAAAAGCTTGAAAAATTGTTTTCTGGATTTTGAAGTATAGTTAAAATACTAGGGTGATTTGTACTGATAAACCCCCTTAATTTGTCAGGAATGGTCTTACTAAATTCCAGAAATCTTTATTTGTCGTCAACCTATTTTCTGTAACCTTTGAGATGAGATTTGATTGCGTTTTTTCTAACAGAAACGCGTTTATTCCTCTACTTTTTGGAATTAAGCTAATTTTCTGTGGGGTTTTTCTTGAATTTTTCTGCAGGCGAGAGCTGAAACATATTTTTTTCTCCATGTTTTATTCGTAAAGGGTGCGTCGTCCCCTCTGACAATTTTGGTGCGCAGGGGGCATGTTTATATATGATTTTACGAAACTTATTTTCCACATCCTCATAGCAAAATTTTGCATCATCCAAAAAACATAAGAAGCTAGTTTTAAGTGAACTTGTTGCATTGATGTTTTCATCTAATTTGAAGGCAGTTTGATACTTGGAGCCCTCCATTGTAACCCATTGTCTGGTAAATAGGGGTAAAACGCCCTCCTTCTGTTCTCACGTAAAGGAACACAATGCTGATGGTGAACCAGCAATGTCAGACAAGGGTTCAGCACAGTGTACCCTAACTCCTTACGAAATATCCAAATAAGGACATGTTCCATGCCCCTTGTGTTAGCAGTGATAGAGTTCATGCGCTTCATTTTCTCAGCTGTTATTTCTGGCTTGGCGTGAAGAACGAAGGTGTCATGGCTCCCACCCCCAGCCTTGCACGTGTAGCCAGCAGACACGAAACAGCTTGTATTAAACGACGGGCTTCTAGTGAGTGCGTAAAGCGTTTTATTTTTCCTCAAGCTGTCAGGTTTCAGTCGATCCCAGCCTTCTCCCATCATGTTATCCTGATTGCTGATGGCCACGATTCTGTCCTTCAAGCATCGCATGGCGTAAAGAAACTGCGAGTTCATCGTCACACTTTCATTAACGAATTGCAGAACTAGTCGATCAGTGTTTGGCAAGTCGAGTTTTCTCAGATGAAGCACCGTTTCCCAATCGTGGATTAAAATGTGAATTTTCTCGATCATCTGATGTTGTAGATTCATTTTCAGAGCCCCGATTATCTCAAACATTCTCGCTTCCACGGCATGGCTGACATTTGATGGCTTATCTGAAAACTGGACATCGTCTAGATTCCAACCCATATTTGCTCTGTATTTCTCCAGTCGGAAATCGATGAAGTTCGTAACCCAGATAATCTTTTCTTTTTCACTGAAGGACGAGTGGTGGGGTTGGTCTGCAACACACGATCCATAAGCAACCACTGCTTCGTTGTAGCCTGACCTAAACTCCTTGTGAATGGAGTATTTGAGTTTTTCACATATCGTATGAGATTTGTTGTTGAAGTCCTTGCGGCAACCGACGTCGATCTGTCTTTCTTCCTCTTTTTCATGATCATCGTAGCGAACGGGAATCCTACCCGTTAATTGAAAAAGCGGAGTTTGGAAAGCAATTGGTTTGAAATCATTTTGCCACTCTTGGTTGCAAATCATTACCAGCACAAAGATGCAGGATGCGATAAAAACCAACCGATAGTTGATTTTCATTCCTGGCATTTTGCTAATGTCCTTCGTTCTGACGATTGGTCTAGAAGACACTCTCGCGCTTACAAAACATCTGCTTGATAATTAAGTAGCCTGTCAACGGCAAAGTAATTTATTCATCTTGCGGAGGAGCAAAGCATTGCCCGGACGTAGGAAGTTGTAATACCACTTGCACGGGGGTATTGCCTGTCTGGGTTCGTGAAGGCGTTACGAATATAAAATGAATATGTATAGACTTACGATTTCCAGGAGCCGGGGAACTATTTTGACACCATATTTGAGTTCTACGCATCAAGAAACGGGTATTTATGTAAAAAAAATTATGGGGTTTCTCCGGCGGAAGTTTGAGAAAAATGCGACTTTAACATTTGTGACGTAATTCTATTGTTTTTTCTGATGCGGCGTAATGACGCCCGTGCCGTGCGGGGAAGCTTCGGAAACAAGGCTTTTATGAGTGCAATTTTTTTTAAGTAAGCATTTTTGTAATTTACGTTGTATTGATAAAAATCTTATTAGAGGAAACGTACAAAGCTAATGTTTATAGCTGAGTCTGAATTATCTATTTTTTCATAAAGATATTTGAACTGAAACGGATTTTCATGATGAAAAAGCATCCTTTTAAAAATCAGCGTTCAATGAAGGTTCTGGCAAAGCGTGAACTATTGTTAATCGATATAAGTTGTTCAAGCCATACCCCCCGTTTATCTCTATAAAAATAAAACACTCTGATGAGGACGAAAAGCAGCATTCTTTTGCTTATTGTTAAAAGTTTGAAATACCAATGAATGCTGCATTCACAGGAACAAAATACGTCGATGTATTCGGGAGAAAAATGCCTCTTTGTCTGGGGTTAACATTTGCAAGTGGAATGTTTGATCGTATTGCTGGTTAGCATGAGATGAAATCGATTTTAGCGTTATTCATCGTTGGTTCAGTGCGTTGTATCAGCTATAGAAAACTATTGAGATGCTCGTGCATCCATTGTAACATGGATTTGTTTTCCATTAGGGACTTGAAGGAATTTAGGCATCATTTAGGCACGACTTTTCTAAGCTGCTCGTGGCAATTACCATAGGGAAATTGATCAGCGTTGTTTATGATTTCAGCCTCATTACGAATACGGGCTTTGTAAAACCACTTCCCAAGGGCATTTTACTGTGTGGGTTCTGCCGGTTCAGCAACAGACGACGAAAACCAATCAAACTCAAATTATAAGAAACTGGATTTATTTAAACTATAAAAATCTTAACGCTTCAAAGACAAGAGCAGTTCGGCTCTATACGTAACAAGAGCAGTTCGGCTCTATTCTTAACAAGAGGAGTTCGGCTCTACGAGTTCATACAACGGTTTATAACATGAAAATACGTCCTTTAAAAACGAATGCCGTTATCTCAAAATGTTCGCTATCTCGAACTAGATTTCCTTACCGTGAGAGAAAAAACGCCGTTATCTCGAAAGGTTTAATTGTTTGTCTTTGACTACAGCCGTACAGGAACTATACTCGTCTGCCCTTACAAAAGAGAAGATAGCTTTTGCAAATCTGCTATTTGGACCTTTTGGTAGATGATCTATAATTACTTCATTTTTCGTCAGGCAAACAGCATACTTATCAACCACGTTACACGCATTTTCTTTTATAAGCAACTTCAGCTCGAGCCCAGTACTGAAAATTGCTTAGCTAGTGGGCGAATTTGAGTACTCAAAATTGCTTAGCAATTGCTTAGCTTTTTATACTTTAAGATTTTTTCCTTAGAATACTATCTCAGAAGTTTTTATACAACAATCTCAATAGTATTTTGCAAACAAAAGTGTGCCGGAGTACTATAACCTACTTCTCAATAGCTGCTGCATGATTTTCATCATCAATTAGATCTGAACTAAAATTATCAAATTGCTTGGCATTCCTTTATCCAGTACTGGAATTGCTTAAGTTTTTGTCATGTCCAGTACTGGCTTGCTTATAAAGCAATTGCTTATAAAAGAAAATGCGTGTATTTAGTTCTATCATGGCTTTCAGTTTTTCACCAATTTCGGGCTGCCAAATCGACTGATAAAAATGGTGCCCTTTGATGAAAGAATCCAACTGCATTTCAGTGGTTACGGTAATCGGAATTTTCTCTGTTACAGCTATTTTATTGCCAGCAATATAAACAAAATCATTCCCATCTGCCATTCTATCTTGATTTTCGTTGCCTACCGCTGATGAACACACCCTTGAGGATTTTTTGCACGATGACGGTGTAGATGGCAATGAGCAGTAAGAGGCAAAAGTCATACAATAAATAAGACCATCAGTAAACAAAGTCAGAAATGCTGTTTATGTGAATTACGGATTTTGCCTATTTTCCGAGAAAGTGGAGGAAATGAGAAAATATAACAATAAGCTGATGTCGTATGTTGATGCAGAAGCTAGTAAGGGTAGAAGACAAACATCGATTAAGGGCTATTTTTATTAGTTTTAACTTTTACCTGTTTGGTGGATTTCAGACTTTAATCGTGGTTTTCCGAAGTAAACAATCTTTTTCATGGTTAATACACTGTTTCTATGTATGAAGCCCCCTTTTTGATCGAAGAAAATTTCGACTCCCGATATCTCGAAACCCCGTTATGTCTAACAATTGTTCATTTCCCGTGAGTGTTCGAGATAGCAGGAGTCGACTTATATTCATCTTGCGGAGGAGCAAAGCAATTGACGTGGCATAGGAAGTTATCACGGAGTCGAAATTTCTCAGAGTCGTTGTCGATGAGAATGTTATTGAAGACACGCCCTCCTTTGCTAAGGCTGTCACGTGAGAAATTTCTCAATAACCCAGCCTCTGTAACCCCTCTAGGGGGACCATTATGGAAATAAGGACAATTCGACCTTTTTAATGCTATCCCTGCCAGCGTAGTTAGAGGTGTTTTTAGTATTCAAGTTAATTTTATCTTCTGGTGCTTTTATTCTTTGCATTTCTGTAACTTGCCTAATTTAATCATCAATCTTACTATTTTATTTTCGTATTCCTGTAATTCAATTTGAAGTGGCAAATGAATACTTACTTACTTACTTACGAACTTTGATGATATTTAGTATAAGAGTCGTGTTTGCCGGAATACCTTGTCAAAGAGAAATAGCTTTTCGGTTTCCAAGCTCAACAGACAAAATAGAGTATGTCGTAAGATGAACGCTTCCGCAAAAACAGCGGCCATCTTTTGCAAAAGCATCTATTGATGAACAGAAACTAGTTTAACTATACGGCCGATTTACCGATTTGTACATGACTTTATTGCAACTGCCTGTTTGATTAATTGGGTTGAGATAAGACTCATTATTCTCAGCTACCAGTTACATTTTCCTTGATTATAAATTTACGAAACTTTATATAGGCTTACGTTTTGTTTGTCTATGCTGAATAAAATGCTCTGTGCCATTGGCAGAGCAATATACACAGAGTTGAATCTGCACAACGAAGATATGGTTCTTTTATAGTCCATCTCTGTGAGCCTTGATATAAACATATTGCATAGTACTTGGTTCTTTTTGTGTTGTTGTAGTTATTGCCGTTGTTGGGGTCATGTCGCATATATTTGATTAGTTGCAATGAGACTATTTATTAAACCTGGATATATACGTTGTTTTCAAAAGCAAGGATGTCAACAATGGCCTGGCGCATCCCATTGAAACAGAATTCTCATGTTTCTCACCTATTTTAGTACTTTTATCTGGAAAAATTCATACGGGAAAGGATTCTATAACGTGAATCCTCGCTTTTTTCAAATGAACACGAGATTGAGAAAAATTAAGATTTGGGGTAAAGGAACTTGCCAAGAAACTTTTTGTCACATAATCAGGATGTTAAGAAACTCTGGTACAAAGACAAACATAGTTCCTTATAAAAGAAGATGAGTGTATTGATAGGCACGTAGATCGTGTGAATATGTTGAATTAAACATTGTCGAGTTTAAATGAGCATATGAAAAAGGAATCTATGTTTGATAGTCGCAGCATTTAGACTTACGATATACTTTATTTCTATACTTCTATTATGCTACTAAAGTATAGATGTAAAGCATCAGAACTAGAATCACCATATTTCTGAAACCTACGTCAAGGGAAGTGTAGAACTAAACTAAGACTTGAGACAGGGTATAATGTTTTTGGGATACTTGGTTCTTTTACAACTGATACAGGAGGTATATCATTCAAAAAAAGAATGTCAAGAGCAAGCTGAGAGCTTTGGTACCTTAAGGGATCTTTGGATAACGTCAAGAATAGTCTTGATATTAGTATAGTATAGTCAAGAATAGTCTTAATAGTCTGTGTCAATGAAAAAATATCAGAACCCTCGCCAGTCATAAGTGGAATACCCCAAGGATCTGTTCTTGGCCCTACAATGTTCATCATATACATAAATGACTTGCCTGATATTGTTGAATCAGAAGTGTTTTTGTTTGCTGACGATACAAAGATTTTCCGCCACATCAGGTCAGAAAAAGACAGAGAGATCCTTCAACAAGATCTAATCAAACTATGCGAGTGGTCAAGAAAGTGGCTGGTTTTGTTCCACCCTGACAAGTGCAAATTGATGACTGTAGGGAGAAAAGAATATGATACAAGTTATGCTATGATAGACAGTGATGGGAAGTCTGTGCCACTTGGAACAACTACTTCAGAGAAAGATATTGGTGTGTATATGGATGGACAATTGTCGTTTAGTGATCATATAGCCGAGAAAGTGAATGTTGCAAACCGAAATATGGGAATAATTAGAAGGACATTCAAATTTCTGGACAAAGACATGTTCCTACATTTATATCGTGCTCAAGTGCGCCCTCATATCGAATATGCTAATGTTGTATGGCACCCTTATAAGATCAAGGACATTGAGACAATAGAGAGAGTACAGAGAAGAGCAACCAAGTTGATCCCAGGTCTCAAAGATCGATCATATGAACAACGTCTACGGACCCTTGGTCTGTTCACACTCGCTTTCAGGAGATTGCGAGGAGACCTCATTGAAACTTACAAGATAGTTAGTGGCTTGAGTGACCCGGAGACATCACCAGACCTTCACCTGCTAGGGGAAACAAATACTCGAGGAAATGGGCGCAAGCTAGAAGTCAGACGTGCAGATGGCAAGCACATGCTCCGCCATAACTTCTTCACAATCAGAGTCGCAAAAGTCTGGAACGAGCTACCCAGGGAAGTAGTTTGGGCAAGGTCACTGGACGATTTCAAGAATAAGCTTGATCGATTTACTTCTGATCACCCGCTTCGGTGGAACTATAAATACAAAATCGACTGAAACTATTTTTTAAAAGGAGATGGATATATAGGCCCTAGGCCTGCGTCCATTAACGAATTGTATTGTATTGTATTGTATTGATATTCAAAAATTGAGAGAGGCATAGTCATTTATTGATATTTTGGTGCGCCTGGTTCATGGGGGTTAAAAGCTCTAAAAATACAGTTGATAGATATCATTTCATCAAAATACTGTTGTCAATTCAGTCCAATACATGCTACATGACAAATGTTCACATTTCTTATTTACAATTAATTTCAGCTGTTTTTCCATACCTCCAAATCTTTCAGATATTTTTCAACCTGTATGTCTCTTTGCTCTCTAAGGTAAACCTTTTCCTCGTCAGAGATTTCTCTCCATTTCGCTCCTGCAGCATTAAAGAGCTCTGGCCCCCGCACCCCTGCTAAACTGCCCTTTTTCATTTCTTGAGCCAAAAACATCTGGAAGATGCTTCCTGGGCGTTTTGGCATTCTCTGTGCAATATCGTCTGGGGCATTTTTGGATAATTTTCTTCTTTCTTTTGAATCAGATTTGAGTAAAATTTCTTTCAGTTTTATCCTGGTTCGTTGCACTTCGGTGAGAGAGTCTAGGTACATTTCGTACTCGGCACATTCTTTGTACCAATTTTCTTTGTCAAGGTCAGATCTGAAATTAACAATCAACATTAATGATAGGTATTTATTCTAGTTAGACAATGTTAGATCATAGCCTGCACATCTACATTACATAAAGTAATCTTGTCCAATTGCAGGCTATCAAACCCTGATGGTTATCCTATTAAAGGGCAGTATATCATCTTAATAAAGGAAGAGAAACAGTTTATTAATTGGCAAATCTTCTTTTCATGGCCCCCAGGGTGTATTCCATATTCTATGTTAATTCCACAACAAAGTTTTGTGACATACATTGTAAAAATGATAGATTATATTGTTCCAAGCAAGTTGTACACCATAGACCTTTAGGTATAATATGCAACCTGGTATGAACCCTTGCCTAGCCTGGGTTAGATTTCATGAAGAATTTTGTCATTGGTGAATCCTCTCGTTTTCCCTTTACGCAGCTGTCCCTGGTCGGACTTCTTAGTTTTTGTGCTCTCTCCCTTCCTTTCCCGTTACAAAATTCCACTTTCTTCCTGTAAAGTAGCAGGCTTACAATTCAGGTCTGGGCAAAACCGGTCTGGTTGTTGCAAATTTGGCCAAACCAATTTTTGAGCCAAGTAACTCAAAAAATAACATTGCTCCATAAAACCTAAAAATTCTTACCCTAAATTTCAATTTATTTCTACGTAAATTCTGATTTGAAAATGCACCAAATTACATCTGAGAGAAGGTAGATCCAAACTTTTTCTGGGTTACGCTCCATCCAGACCAGACTACCTACTATCAAGTCTGCATTCTAGGCCCCTTTTGCGCCAGATCTGTGGCGAGGGGCGAGCTTTGTGAAAACTCGCCAATCTTTATTTGGCGAGTTTTTTTGAGTGGCAAGTGAAATGTGCACAACAGAGACACACTTTTGGTAGCCAAAAGAAAAATATAAGGCGGTCTGGCGAGAAATATTTACTAGCAAAATTTTTTGGCGAGAATCTGTGGTGAGTGAAAATTGCAGAATGCAGTCTGGCCTACTACTTTGGTACTCAAAACCGGAGAACGGATATACAGCAATTTGATATACCTCTCGTAATATGGCTCTTTTTCGTGGTCATCCAGTGAATTCCAATCTTCTGCAACTTTCTTCATCAATTCTTTCGGTGGTAAATCTCCAGCAGGCTTATTTTTCAGTTTTTCTTGCACGAAAATCTGGTAGGCCGTCAATGACTTCTTTGGTTTGGTTGGAATGCTTGTAGACTGTGATCGAGAAAAATCAGTTCTTACTGCAGTTTCTGCAGCTCTTAGGTTCGCATACTTGATTGTTCCGGCAGCCGAGGGTCTGAGAATCCGAGAAGAGGTGCAAATGCAAAGTGAAAGCCGTTTAAGTCTCATACCCACGCTTGCAGCGGCGGCCATCTTGAAAAGAGTGACTCCAGTTGGACAACAACAGCAACGAAAACAGTTTTTTTTTTCAGTTTTTCATTGAATTATTAATCAATCCTAAATACAATTCTAAACAGATTACTATACAATTAAGGACGTTTACAATTCGAAAAATAACTTAAGACTACATACAACAAATCAAAACAAAGAAAGGGAAAAGACATTACATGATTGTATTTAAGATTGATTAATTAAGGAGGAGCTCTCCAAGTAGGTAAACTAATCGAGGGAGAGCCCCCCCATAAAAATAAAGAAACTAAAATGTTTTTTACTAAAAACAAAAACATAGAAAGATATAAAACCAGACGAACCTCAGAATGATAATTCTTGGAAGTGTGAGAAGGAGTAACAATTAAACATATGAATCAATAAAATAAGCTTTCAATTTAGACCGAAAAAGCGTAACCGTGGCTGAAACACGAATAAAAATGGGAAGAGTATTCCACACTTTTGAGCCAAAGTATTTCACTGTTTGTAGTCCGTAGAGGGTAGTGTTTTTCAGAGTATTGAATAGATCACCTCTAGAGGCCTGCCGAGTTCCAAATCTATGAACAGTAGAATTTGGGGTAAAATAGTTATGAAAGTAGATAGGAGAGAGGTTATTTATGGCTTTAAAGACAAATATTAAGGTATTCAGGTGAAGGATGTCCTCAAGTTTTAGTATCTTTAAAGAGTGAAATAAAGGCGTAGATGAAGCAGTAAATGGTTGAAATTTTATACATCTGAGGATTTTCTTCTGTAGTAGAAGCAATGGGTTTAAGTAAGAGGCATAGGTGAGACCCCAGACAATAATACCATAGCTGAGAAAAGAAGAGAATATTGAGTTGTAGAGACAGATGAGAGTTTCAAGGGGGATGTAGTGTCTAATTTTGAAGAAGATTCCAGTTGTTCTTGATAATTTCTTGTAAAGTTCAGTGATATGGTATTTCCAGGAGAGATGCTCATCAACAAGAACACCTAAAAATTTAACATATTTAGTGTTTTTGATACTATTTTTTCCGAACTTTAGATTTATCAAGTTTTGAAGTTTCTTCCTTGATGAATGGAAGAGTACAAAATTTGTTTTATCAACATTGAGTGCAAGTTTATTACAATCTAACCAGGTTTTAACTTTTTTGAGTTCTTTGTTAACTGTTTTAGAAAGTCTTATGAGATCATCAGATTCAAAGTAAATGTTGGTGTCATCAGCAAATAAAAAGAATTTCAAAAGCTTAGAAGAATTAGGTAGATCATTGATGTATATAAGGAATAATAGGGGGCCAAGAACTGATCCTTGAGGAACACCACATGTTATATAACATGCTGAAGACGAATGACCATTAACTGATACATATTGCTTGCGGTCACATAGATAGGATTGGAACCAGTTTAAAGAAGTCCCTCTGATTCCATAATGCTCTAGCTTTTTCAAGAGAATGTCGTGGTTAACAGTATCGAAAGCTTTTTGTAGATCAATGAATATCCCACATCCGAATCTCTTATTGTCTAATGAAGCCTTTATATTCTCAGTTAAACTGACAAGGGCATGATCAGTTGAGTGACCATTGCGAAAGCCAAATTGCATGTGGAATAGCAACTCACCTACTTCAAGAAATTTATAAAGGCGTTGATACATAATTTTTTCAAATATTTTGCTGAAGATAGAAAGCAATGAAATTGGCCTGTAATTGGATGTTTTGGTAGCGAGGCCCTTTTTAAATACAGGAATCACTTTAGCTATTTTGAGAGTTGCAGGAAAAGTGCTTGTCTCAAAAGATTCATTGATTAAAGATGAGAGTGTTACAGATATATTAGGTTCAAGTACCTTCAATAGCTTGATTGGAATACTGTTTGGACCACTTGATTTTCCATTCTTTAAGGACTGAATAACCGTAGATACTTCATTGGAACACAAGGGGCAATGAAGAAGGAATCCAAGTTAGGGCTAGACAAGTAAGCTAAAGGAGATTTTGGAGTTCTTGGAATCTTTTTAGTGATATCACTTGCAACATTGGTGAAAAAATGGTTAAATTTATTAGCCATCTTGCCCGGATCAGTGATTTTAGAGCCATCAATGTCATTAAGATACGAAATTGTTTCTAAATTGTTCGATTTTAGGCTTACCATACTCTTTATGCCTTTCCAGAGCATCTTCATGTTGCTCTTATTTTCATCAAAATAATTGTGATAGTATGATTTCTTACTTTCTCTCAATTCATTTACAACACGATTACGAAACTGTTTGTAGGCATTAAAGTCAACTGTGGAATTAGTGCATTTAAATTGTTGAAATAGCCTATCCCTGATTCTCATCATTTTTTGAATACGTAAACTAATCCAGGGTTTATTTCTTAATTTAAGTCTCTTTTTATTTAATTTTCTTTGTGGACAGTGCTCATCAATAAGGCAATGAAGACTCAGTAGAAACTGTTTGAATTTCTCATCCAGATTAGAATTCTGATCAGTGAGGAATGACTTATCTAACTCCACATAATCAGCAAGAAAACTATCAGCATTGAAATGGCTATAATCATAAGAAAGATAAGAGGATGATTTGTAGTCAAATTCATAATTATTTATGATACAGAACTGGGATAGATGATCTGAGATCAGAGACAAAATGTTTCCACTCTGAATGTTAGAGTCAGTGGTAGTGTTAACAAAAATATTGTCGATAAGAGTTGCAGAGGTATCAGTAATGCGAGTTGGATGAAGAACTGAGGGCTGAAAACGGTGAGAAAACATTATGTTGATGAATTCATTAGTAGATGTGTCCTTTTCATAGCTTAACAAATCAATATTAAAATCACCCATTATGAGAACAAGCTTATTTTCCTTTTCTACTTTGGATAGGGTTTCCTCCAAATGGTCATTGAACTTTGAGATAGCAGAGCTAGGATGGCGATAAACACAGCAGCACAAAATATTTTTGGATTTTGAATTTTCTATTTCAATCCATACAGATTCAAAATCAGCATTGCTTATAGAGAGGTCATCTCTTTTGTTAGCAGTGAGTTCAGATTTGACATAAATGCCAACACCACCTGCACTACTTTGGGAGGGGGTGAAATGAAATTTGTAACCTGGAAGATCGATGATAGTTTTTATTGGGACATTGAAAGAGGCTTTGATTTCAGACAAACCAATTACTTGGATATTAGCTTTAAGGCTAGTTATGAGGGCCTGTAATTCATCATGATGCAATGAAAGGCTGCGAATGTTCATATGAAAGAATGATAGATCCTTATTGGAGGTTATAAGAGAGGAAATTTCATGTGCTGAGCAGTACTGAGAACTAATGTTTTGTTGTAAATTATCATCAATATCATAATCAGACAGGTTGGGCAAATTGGTAAGTTTAGATGATATTTCAAAAGATGGCATAGAGTCAGTAAGAGAAGGTAAGTCAAAGCAATTTATTTCCTGTAGCAACTCGTCCGGCTCTAAGGTGAATGGAAAAATTTTGGAGTTGTTATGGATGGTACAGTAAAGGCAGATCCAGTTGCCAGGAGAAGATTCAAATTCACATGGCAAGGTACATTTCATGTGTATGAGTTTGCCACATTGACAGCACAATTTTGATTTCTGGTTTCGGTGTACATTTTTTAGGCAAATATTGCAAGGTTGATTTGAGCCATCATTGGTAGTAAATGCAGGGACTGTATTGAGATTTTTCAGTCTTTCAACAATAATACTAGTTATCTTGTCATCCGAGGTCATCTGGTTTTAATCAAGAAAAATAAAAAATAGAATAATAATAACAAAACTTACCAAGTAAACACAAAAGATAGGAATTCACGCAAACGTGCCCGGCTTGCTAGTCCAAGATGGATCTTCAGGGTTCAAAACAAATCTAGTTAGGCCTACCTATATTAAGTGTTGTTTAAATTAGCAAAAAAGTCTTCTGCATTCTTCAGGTCATGTTCATCAAAATCATATTTTTTAAAACCAGTGCCTTTGTCTATGTGCAGAATAGCAGGATAGGAGAGATTAACTTTCCAGCTGGGGTTTTTACGCATGAAAAACAATGACATGTCTACTTTCTGTCAGTCAAAATACCAATCAAAGGTGGGCTGGCCCAATGAGATAATCACGTGAGAACATAAAATAACTTCTCTCACTGCCACCAGGGCATATAGTTAAACCACCCCACCTCTTGCAAAACTTACGTTTTCTCAGTGGATCATAATAGAAAAGGTTGTGGGCTTTCAGAATCTACCAGGTGGCATACCGGGAAACACCCATGAACATGTGATTGATGAAGTCGTGAAAACGCCAAAAAATGACTTTAATGGCTAACACACCTCAACTGATATTTGATGTATTGCATTATATTTGATCTCAGTGCATTTAATGATTTTGAATGATATATGTAATGTTTTGCTTCAACCTTAAACAAAGTTTTGCTTCGGTTTACTATCAAATCGTTTGCCAGGTACATTGAATAGTGAGACCCATTACAACAGATGAGGCTAAAATGCTCTTTAGCATTATTTTCAAGGGTCCTCTTCAACATGGATATCTATCCTGTTTGAATTTATGACTTTATATTACACTTCTAAATTCAAGGCTTTCACAGGATAAAAGAAAAGAAAACACAATGATGAGATATCTACAGAACATTTCAGCTAAAATCACATACTTTCTAAGAATTGTTGATACTTCTTATTGATTACTGCAGAAAGCATTTCCTCACATGCCTTGATCCTTCTCTGGAAATGGCATCTATCCAAGACAAACTGTTCCCAGTGTCCTTTGCGAGATTGCTGATAAGCATGTGCCCATGTGACCATTGGGTGGACAGTAACAAGTTTTTCATCTTGCGCAAACTTAACATGTTTCTTTTTCTGTTTGGGTTTGACAATTCCATAATTTGGGGGCAGATCATTTATTTCCATTTGCAGCTGTTGATTTTCTCCACAGTACTTACAAATAACAAATTCATGAACATTATTCAAGAGGATGTCATTTATGGAGCCCTCGTTCAGATTTTCTTTACATTTGTGCTCTTTGCAACAAGATTTGCAGCTGTCAAAAATATCATCAAGGCAGAATTCAGGAACATCCTCGAAATATACAGCGCCATTAACAGCTTGGATATTCATGACCAAATTTGATTGCTTCATCACAGTTTCATTGGCTTTATTAGGACAGCAAACCTCGTCGAAAACAATGCTGAAATCTTCATCAGAATCACTGACTTCATCACTCCAATCACAATCCGATTCTTCGTCTGATTCTGGCTCTGAGTAATCTGAATCCGACTCTGAATCTCCATCTGATGTAAAGTATTTTTCATGAAACGAATCCTTGTTTGAGTCTGGGTCCATAATTCCTTCACCAGTCATATTTTCAGTGTCATCCAAAGCAACTTCAAAACAAATATCGAAGTCACTAACAATTTCTAAAACATTTGTTGTACTTTCCTCTTCACTCATGTGGCCCAGGCGTCTCTCAATTGAACATAATTGGCTGGCTTTTTCATGTGTTGTCCCACTTTCAATAAAACCAATGTTCCATGAGCACCAATCATCAGAGCAGCAAACGTCTGAGATTTGCATTCTAGACTTCAGGGGAGAGGAAAAGTCAGTTCCACTCACAAACATTGGTTCAAAAGTTGACCACTCTTCTTGCAAGCATTTGGCACATATCTTGCTGCTAGTGCACACATCTGGAAGAAAAATTGAAAAATGAATAAATATCATATATGTGTAAGCTACAGGCAAACACAAGTGGCAAATCACTTACAGAAAATTATGCTAACCCACCAAAAAAAGGCAGGGAATTGGGGGAGCCAGGAGGGCCCCAGAGGCATGTGCTTTCCCAAGGTTTGGCCAAAGACAATGATGGGCTCTTTTTACTTTCAGAAATTGCTTTTCTCCCTTAATGAAAATAGTGCTCTTGAAGTACTGTGCCCTCCAAAGCTGAGACGCTTCTTTATGTCCCAGAAGAAAAGTTTTATCTTAGGAAAAGTACTAAGAAAAGAGACGAAAGAGGGATACAGTGAGTCAAACTCACCATCGCCATGGCATAAGAATCGGCTAGCTACACGGCTAGAAATGGCCCAGTAGAAGGGCGGTCCCAGGATAACTTTAGACAGCATTTTCACCATGAACACCATAACTGAAACCAGTGCCCAGAATAGGTCATTATTTCCAAACCATTTCATGACAGCCAGCATGGTCATTGTGGTCAACGGGCAGCAAACTATATTCTCTATTATGATTCAGAGTCTTTGAATTGCTGAGATAACAAAAGCAGCTTTCTTCTTCGGTGGCTGCTGATGCAACAGCTGTCACAACACAACACGACGCCAAATGGCCTAAATTTGGGTGGCTAGGCCAGGGAATTGTTACACAACAACAAAGCAGCTTCTGCCTTTCAGTTGTACAATATTTACAACTGACTTGGCTGTTTGTAGCGTCCACTGTATGATCGAGACGAATTCTTCTTGGACTTGGTACTTCAACTTCTTCAATAAATAAATTTCCCCTTGCTTCTTCGTGTACGAAAAATTCCCCACAACAAGCTGAAGGCATAATGGTTCTTTTTGAGCAATTTCACTTTCTAATCACAGCGACTGAGTTTCTTCTGCCACTTTTAAAATTAAACGGGTACAAAATTGACGATCTTTATTACGTAACTAGCAGTTGTACATATCTCGAATTACGGACTCTTTTGGGCTTAATT
The DNA here is from genome assembly GCA_963924455.1 of Pelagia noctiluca. Classification (NCBI taxonomy): domain Eukaryota; kingdom Metazoa; phylum Cnidaria; class Scyphozoa; order Semaeostomeae; family Pelagiidae; genus Pelagia; species Pelagia noctiluca. Next base: position 17,328,263 of record OZ004320.1, on the reverse strand, counting down.
TTGTAATTTCTTCCTTTTTGAATGGTTTTGATTTTCCTCCTGTCCAAAGCTTTTTATATGGCAGTGTTCTGATCACATGCGTCATATTGCATCAGGCATTGCGTCTTTAGAGGTCTGGGATCGAAGTTCTTAAAATAGAAATATTCGTCGACCGAGCTTTCCAGATTAGACGAAAAACATCAACGAGAAGCACGAACGAAGAGGCGAGTTTTGACGAAGTACGAAATTCAAAAATGATGTCTTATATCTTATTCCAAAGATTCCTGCTTTCGGCAAAATGTTCCAAATAGAAAAAATTCCGTAATTTGCCCTTTCAATCTCAGTGGTTATCAAAGCATTGTGATTTGAAAAGTTGTGGTGATGTCATCGTCCAAATGGTCGTGTTGTTCTCGGTTTTCGTTTTCTGGTTGCTATGGAGAAGTCTGGGAATGTTCTTCGTTGTTGAACTGCGCATGCTCATGATGAGGGAATCTCCAAATTATTTTACGTGGCAAGCAAATCAACAAAATGGAGGACACGGGTGCGGGTTTGAGCGACCGTGAAACTGAATCAATTGATCAAAATCTAACCATTCCCTCTGAAAAGGAAGATGAGATTGTTTTTGCAGAGACACCATCAGACAAAATCTACAAATTTGGTCTCACTTTGGAAGAATTGTTCAACATGTCATTAGAATATTATAAAAAAGGTATTTATTAGGCCCTATTATTTTAGGCCTTCCGATAATACAAAGTAGGGCGAGGTCAACCTTAAGTCTAGATGTTATCTAGTTCGCCCTCACTGGTTCTCTACTCCAATTCTTTCCCTGCTTTTGATGCATGCAATGTCAAGCGAGACTGCAGAAGTGTGGAACAAGAACACAATCGGGTCCAAGCGTAGTGTAACTTAAATATTGTATATACTACGATTATTATAGTATACTTTGATGTCGACAGGATAGAAATGTAGTATACTGTGATGATAACTTTGAGCATGATGTATATGAAGGCCGAAAGCCGTGCACAACAAAACAGAATCTTGAAACTTTATGATTCCCCACAGAACGACATAACAACAATAAAGCAATTAATCTGTATTCTGTAACAATTAACGCCGCACATCCACGGGAAATAGAACCCAACGTTTTTATTCTATGTAGTTTTATACTACGTTATAACCTGACTGAAGAGCAGAGATGGCATGTGGCCAGATAACACTAAAGCAAAAGAGGATAAAACAACAGAAAATTGTTCTAGCACACTTAAGATTGTTGAAAGCTTCCATACTCCACAACTGGGTGTGGAACTTACATTTGTAAGCTCAGCAATAGAACAATAAGTAAAAAATGGATGGTGAATGTGCAACATCTTGTAGGTAAGGGACATGTTCCTCAGTCTGGCAGAAAGGAATAGTCCTGTGAGCTGAGTTGTCGTACAATTTAGATCCGAATGCTCCTCAGATTCCATTAAAGAGGCTAAAAAGCACTAGCATATGTAATATTTTATAATTGGTCTTGCACATGCAAGATATTGTCGGAAAGGGACCTGCTTCTCAGATTGTTTTTTTTGTATGCAGAAAAGACTTTAGGGCTACCTTAAATGTGCAGGAGAATGTTTGTCTCTAGCAAATTTCATCAATTCAGGTATTGGTTATATCAAAGTCTATTCATTCTCTTTCAGGAAAGAAAGTCTTACAACTGAGCTATGAGGATAAACTACAATTAGTGGCATATTACAAGCAAATTTCCTGTGGCAAGTATGACAACAGCAAGATGCCAGAAACAGGATATTTTGATGTTGTTGGAAATGATAGAAGGTAAAATAGAAATAAACTGCTATTTTTTTTTAGTCCACTAGTTGAATTTACTGAAGCATACTTTTGTAAGAACAAATCATTCTATCAGGCAAATTTAAAACAGTTTTCAAATTGTCCATCAATTTCTAGTAATTATTAATCAGATATCCTTACAAAATAATTAGAAAATTATCACAATTTTTTTTCAGTTTGTAAGGTTGATTTGCAGAAGCTCTCATACATAATATTATTATTCTTTTCTTTAGAAAAGCATGGCAGTCATTAAATGACATGACAAGTACGGAAGCAATGGTAAAATTTTGTGATACACTTGAGCGTGCATCTGCACTATACGAGCCTTACATGGAGGCACAGAAACGAGACAAGGAGGAGAAGGAACGTAGAATTAGAGAAGAAATAGAAAGAAAGAGAAGGGAAGAAGAAGAGAGAATCAGAAGAGAAGAAGAGGCACGCAGAAAGGCAGAAGAGGAGGAACGGCAAAGGAGGCTTGCTGAAGAAGCTGCACGACAAAAATTAGCAGAGGAAGCTGAGGCACTGCGGCTACAGGAAGAAGAAAACAAAAGGTTGGTTGAAAATCTTTCTGGCTTTGAGCCAATTGATCTCAAAATGGCAAGGAAAATCGAAGACTTATTAAAGCATAATAAGCTGCTGAATATTTTTTTCAACACTATCTGGAGAAGTACATCAAAACATTATTCAGAGTGTTAGATAAAAAGCTTTTCTTGTTTGTTAAATTTTCCTTTGTCTCTTATTTTTCTCGCTATTCTCAGTATCTATCTAAGAATTGTTATAAATCATAAGATATTGATTCTAATGGTCATGTCAAGCTTGGATGACCACCTATCTCAATTGTCCTTGACAGCAAGCATGATCGTAGCCTGTCGATTCCATTCTCTTTTGTCAAGAGTCGATTGTAGATCCATGTTTTGTGGGTCCCTAGATCCCTTTCTCCTAAAGCTAATAAACATCAGGCCCTGAAATTGCTCCAGGCTCTCAGGCAATACCCCCTGGCCCCCTCTTGGTGTCCCTGATGGAAGATTTTATGTTTTATCTCATATTAACCTTTCGAGTTTGTCTGTTTCAGGTTAGAAGAGGCTCAAAAGCAAGTGGAAAGTCAGATTAGCAAAGTAACTACTTTTGATTTTTTCTCATATTATTTCTGATGTGCAAATTTTTAAAAAACAGAATTAGTTTTTTACTCAATTTTAAATTTTCTTCGCTTAATTCGTTTTGAGTCTATATTTTTTACTTATTTCTACTTTCCTAAATATCTAGAAAGAAGACGAAAAGCCAGTCTTACTGAACTCAACAGTGAACGGAGTATCGGATCACACAATTGCACAAGCATCTTTATGGACCAGACCAAAACTAAATGAATTCATTCAACATGTGAAGAGAGATGCAAGCTCAATAATCGTGGTTGGCAGAGGAGAGACAGTTACGATTCGTGTCCCCACGCACGAACATGGTGAGTGAAAAGAATTGTGATTTTAAAAGCTTAACATACATCTAGTAGGAATTTTCATGTACTCTTCAAATCAATTATATGGGAAATATACAACATTGGCAATACCATAAGGAGAACGATAGTCGATGGTCCTCAATACAAATTTAGATACTGTAAGAACTTTACCAAAGTTATGGTTAATTAAGGGAGGAGCTGTGCGTAGAGCTTAGATAACAATTTTAGCAGGTAGAAATGAACCATTCTTAGACTTCGGTATATTATTCATTAACATATATGATTCATAATAGAAAGGATGTTATAGGAGGATAGAATATTGAAAAGAAAGGAAGAGAGTAGATATTCATGTTCTTAACTTTCCATGAAATGTGCTACAAAGAATCCTCTGGGAAATGAAAGAATGTATTTTAGCATTATGTTAGCAAGTAGTCCTAGAACTTCTGATCTGTGCTACAGAAGTTTTCAATTCTAGTTGAACTTTCTCTTATACAACACTAAGCTTGTTAGGGTCTGTCTCTATGAAAAGTATGATTCACTAACAATATTCTTTCTACTATTCCTAGGTTCATGTTTGTTCTGGGAATTCGCAACAGAAGCGTACGATGTTGGCTTCGGGGTCTTCTTCGAGTGGTCGATATCAGCTGACAAAACCGTCATGGTCAGCGTGGGCGAGTCAGACGACGAACAAAACGACAGTGACGACGCAGATAATTCCAAGAAAAATAAACCTGTCATCGACGAAGTACTTCCGGTTCTTAGAAGAAATGCACACGAGGAAGTAATCGTAGGAAGTCACATGTACCCTGGCCAGGGCGTTTATCTGCTCAAATTTGACAATTCGTATTCACTATTAAGATCAAAGACGTTGTATTATAGAGTGTATTATACGCGCTAGTAGGGTCTTGAAGGTAATAGATTAGCATGCATGAATACTTCTAGGTGGTAGCGACACGGTTTTCAGTGTCATAGAAAGTAATTTAAACAACAACTCCTAATCAACAGCATCAATCATTCTGTCACTGTAAAAGTAAAATCCACTTATTGGTCTAGATTTGCAATTTCAGATGTACTTCTTTACCAAACAATTTGACGTCCTAATCTTAATGGGACAGTATTCGTTACCAGTTCTTTGCTGACAAGTTCATTGTTTCTGGGTCACCCAATGATCTCAAAATGAAAAAGTTTCCAATAATTTTGACGTAGTCACTCTCTTGCTAGAAATGACACCATGGGCATCGTGTTTAGATGTTGCGTTATAATGGTATTTCGATCTGATTCTAACAGGGAACCTTTTAAACTTGATTTCAGAGGCCATGCATGATCTGGTTGATCTGCTATTAACTGGATCTCTTTGGCTCTGAATTGATTTCTCAATGAAGCTGTCAAGCGATTTTATTGACATCGTCGTTTAGGAAAACAAACCATTGATTTAGGCCTGATATAGCTTCTCCATCGCTGGTTGTTACCTTCTTGAATCTGTTACTAACTCACTGTTAGCCTAGACATATAACTTATTAATTTTTAGAAATTCCTTCCTTGATGTTTATTTTAAATGGAACAGAACCAAGGCCATATTTGTCATTTTTGCCTCCGAATGTCAATTATTTGGTTGGAAATTCTTTCGATACATGATTTGCGCAAGCTACATTCAAACATCCCGACTACATTATGCATTCCTTCTTGATCACCAACTCAACTATGCATAACTATGTATAACTAACACTATGTGTGTTTCTTGTCTCTTCTCTTCTTGAAAATTGTTAGCACAATTATGCAGAATAACAATAAGCAAATTACGAAGAGGTTTATTGTTATTGTTTACTTATATCATATCAATTATAATTTAAAGATCTCATTGAAACACATTGAAAACTAAATTAGATGGAAAATCAAAACCCTACCAACGATGAAAACTGACAACGAAAATAAGACATTTACAGAACTACATCACAAATAAGAAAAATAAAAAAGGTATTTAATTATGGTATTGAGCATGCTGTCATACGTTATTACTTAAACGAAGGAAGTATACAATACTAGGCTCTGTGCCGCATCTTCTTCAAATGCTTGCGGTAAAATAAAGCAAGACAGGAACAGCGCAAGACGACACAAACAGAAAAAACGTAGATGGATTAAATGTTATATACAACAAATATGACGTATACCTTGACCCTGAAAAAAGTATTTCCCCACATAAGATTATTTATGAAATCTATTTCTGGAGTAGCTTTTTCCTGACACTTGATTCTGTGTAAATTAACTCTATTTATAAATTCAAAATTTCGCGCCAAATTTCTGAATGTTATTTTCGCCTCGTTTGGATCCAGACGCTTTTGGAAGTTTCCAGATGGAAAAAGAGGAAAGTGACCTTGGCCTAGGCACTTCTGTGGTGATAGCTGCGACGAAACAGCTTGTTGATATCTATTTGCATCGCAATTACAGCAGTTTGAACAAGATATTATTTGGTTTAGATAAAAAGAAGAAGAACTATTCAAAATGACGGCACCAAAAGTTAGTAACCAGAACAGCTCTAATGCTACATTCAAGGATAAAGAAAAGCCAGTCCAAGTCAGAGAAACCAACATAACAGCTGCGAAAGGTTTGCAAATTCTCATTTTGTTTCCATGTTTCAAGGGCATTTTTAGTAATAATGAACATTTTCAAAGATAAGTTACTCAGGTATTATTTGCTGTTATTCACCCAAGTTATTTTTTTGCAATGGAAAAGGTAACTTTACTTCTTGGTCTTTGTTTAGGTGCTGCTTCTAGGCCAAATTGCCAACGCCCTTTTTCATTCACTAACCTTATTAATAGAAGAAACTATTATAGAAGAATTTGATAAAGTCTCTAGTGACTGTTGCAATCTATGGATGACAAGAAGAAAGAGGAGGCAACTGAAGAGAAGCAGGGTAATATGTTATTACAACAGAAAGAATCCCTGCTTGACGTTGTGGTGATCCCTGCAGAATTCCCTATACAGCAGTGCTGCTAAGTTTTTTTATAACCTAATGAGTAGGGCCAAGTAAGGTCAGGTCAGATGATAGCAAAGATTGAAAGTTTGCACTATGAATGAAGTTAAAGAACTCTCACATGCTATTTTATACAAGGTATAGGCCAGACTGGAAAGTTGCGATTTTGCGCGGGCAAGAAAATGCCCATTGTTTTCTATTGTTTCTTCTCACATGCCCATTGTTTTCTATTGTTTCTTCACGTGTGCACGAGCAAGTTATTGCCCCCGCTTGGCAAACTTTCCAATCTGGGGTATAGGTATATTGCTCTAGAAAATCTTCTCTGTATGCACACAGCTTGCATAATTTCCAGCCTTACTTAGAGAATTTTGAATGGAGAAAGTAACACTAGCAAGCTTGAATGATGTCATCTTTTTGAAGAATGATATCTTGGTGACTAGGTGTCCTCCTGTTTTGATATCAGTTTGAAAGTAGTTCGAGCCCATTCAACGAAAGTGCTGTCCAAAAATCTGCTCTGACCGACTGGTATGTTGTAAATTTGTTTTGATGCTTCCAAATGAACATTCAGACTTGAGCCTATAAAGGCTAAAACTAATGGTGCCATTGCAAAAATTAACTCCCTTCGTGAATGAAATAAAATTTGGAAAAATTATTCTCCAAAGAATAATCTATTCTCTAACATTATCTTGTATTTTCACAGGATTTTTGTTTACTTTCCATAGGCCGCCAGCCCCCAAAGTTACCTATACTTTGCTAATATACTTGATCTGGTGGTGCTATTACAAAAATTAACTCCCCCATGAATTAATTATGTGTTTTTATAATGAGATATTCCAAATTTTGTTTCATTCCTGTGGAGAGTTATTTACCGTAATTGCATTATGTGATCCGTTTCATACAATGGCTAAGTATAGTAAACTTTGGGAGCTGCCTATGGAAGATAAATTTAATAATCACATAAGAATATGAGGAAATATTAGAGAATAGCCAATGCTATTTGCAAATAAGGTTTTCACAATTTTATTTCATTCGGGGGGAGTTATTTTTATCATATAGTACAGTTAGTTCAACCATAGTTGCAAAGTATTGGTAAATTTGGGAGCCAGCATATAGAAAATGAAATTGAATAATCCAATTAGAATACAAGAAAATTTTAGAGAATAGCTTATTTTGTTGGAGATTTTTTTCCAAATTCTATTTCAGTCACAGGGGGAATATTTTTGCGACAATGCCATAAGTTTTTTTAGCCTAAAGAAAATTTTTTGTAATTCCTGTCAAATTTGGCCTAAAATTTTCTGTCTTGTTACTTCTTGCTCCCAATCTAATTGTTGTCTTATTAGCTGCAGGCTAGTTTTAGATGATAAGGAAAAGTCCGAATATTCATTTGGAAGAATCAAAACAATACATCATCCCAGTTTGTCACCTAAGTTGCTTTTGTGGACGGTCAAACTAACTTTAACTAATACCAAACTAATATTAGACTTATATGAAACTGAATGTCATGCAGTCATATATAGGTGTGCTGCTCATACTGCTTTGATTTCTAGTTATAGGTTGCAAGTACATCAAAGTAGCTAGTTTTTAGAGTATGGCTACTTTTGGCAAGATCTGGGGTATTCCAGAACAATTTTTCGTTGTTCTATACTACTATTCTATTGTTATGTCGGGTGTGCCATTGCAATACTGTCTAGCATAGTTGGAACTCACTGCAAATATTCTCTTTCTCAGTATAGATATTGTAAATCTATTTGCACATTTTTCTTATCCAATTACTGTCAGGCTTTTTTATGGGTTTCGGGTTTAGATTGCAAAGTCACTAAGATAGAGTTAGATAGATTAAAAAAAACTTGATTGAGTGAAATTATTCCTTTCTTCTTAAAAGCTTTTCCTTTACTTACAGCTGTTGCTGATGCCATCAGAACAAGTCTTGGTCCCAAAGGAATGGATAAAATGGTGAGTAAATCTCTATTGGGCATGTAAATGTATCACTCATACAGTGGGTACAGGAAAGCAAAGAGTTGCAAGACAACGTAGTGGAAACTTTCTAAGTTAGAAATTACACTACCAGCAGATGTTTGCACTTGCCCAATTGCATATGCCAATTTGGTATCTATTCAGTTGAATTTATAAAGAATTCTGTTGAATTTATCAAGAATTCTGCATGTTATAAGATGAAGACATCAAATTTATTTGATGGAATAAAAGAGAAAAGGGTTGAAAATGCCTTATTCATTTGTCTTTCCTATTCAAGTACACTTCTACTCTTAGTCTTTGGATGGTACAAAACTTCAGTATGGCCAGAAATATCGGAAACATAGCGAAACGAACACATAGATTTGAGTGTCAGACGAAAAGCTTTGTGTTCGTTTCGCTATGTTTCCGATATTTCTGGCTATACTCCTTCGATTCTTTTCACCGGTCTCAAATCGAGAGGTGATTGAAGTGAACCATGTTAAGTTGAAAATTATTCCAAATATTATTTAAATATGACATTTTATTTACTCTCACAGATAAAAGGCAGCGATGGAAATGTTACTATAACAAATGATGGAGCAACTATTTTGAAAAAGATGCAAGTTTTGCACCCTGTTGCAAAAATGGTAAGTAGCTAGAAATGTTTGTCGCAAAAATGTTATTTCTATTGTCTCCCAGAGACAAACCAATAGCTGCAAAGGAATCACAGGGATGGTCATGTGGTAAGATTTCTCAACCCTCGTTCAAATAGTTGAAAGTTTTATGCACCTTCAGATTACATGATGTAAAGTGTGTGGAAAGAACACACCAGCACTCTATAATTCTAGACAAAAGGAACCTTAAAGCTCAGATATATCAAAAGGAAAGACCACGATCCAACTGCTTAGATTTCCTTTGCTATTGAGTAGAGCTTACAAATGTAGTCAACTTATTAGGCTATCAACTATAGGTAAATTGCTTGAAATGAGAATTAGGTATTTGATAGATCAAGATAAACTCAAAATATAGCCAGAAATATCGGAAACATAGCGAAAGGAACACATAGATTACTTGAGCTTTAATGGCTTCTATTGTGTAGACAGAAAGAGTTCGTCTTCGCCTTAGAACTTTTGAAGTAATCTTATTCGTCAGCTCACTGTATCGTGGGTGTTGATTGGTTTTGACCTATTTCGATCCACATCTGGGTATATAAATCAGTTAGGTTTCTGTTTCGTTCTCTTTCTGACGTATTAGTCTGTTGAGTGTCAGACAAAAAGCTTAAGTAATCTATGTGTTCGTTTCATTATGCTTCCGGTATTTCCGGCTATACTGAAGTTCTGTACCATCCAAAGACTGTTAAAAAATTAAAAACTTGAAAACACAATTTACTTTCAGCTTGTTGATCTCTCGAAAGCTCAAGACATTGAGGCTGGGGATGGAACTACCTCGGTTGTTGTGGTTGCTGGAAGTCTTCTTGGAGCTGCCTCAAGATTGCTTGACAAAGGTTTGTTGGATGTTGTCATCAGATAATGATAAAAGTTAAAACTTACTGTCACACTTAATATTCAGTCATTTGTATTGTGGTTTTTGTTCTAACGTTTATCTTTGTATTTTATTGTGTTTTATTTTATTTCATTGTTAAGAACTTATGGAATGTGGCCCCACAAGAACAGGACAATTTGATCAACAGTGACTTTTAAAAAGGACAAATGCAGTTGAATTTAGTTAGTTTTTGGTTGAGGTAATCTTGCAATATGCGTGAAAAAATGTTTTTTTGGTTTATCTTGATTTCTACTCATAATGCAACACATCCTAAAGCCATATTAATTGTTGTGACTTTTATATTCTCCCAATTTTTACCATAACTGTCACAGCTGTTCAAACTTGTAGTTGATTTTGCTTACAAAAACTCATATTTAATTGTTTCTTGTTTCTTAATTCAGGAATCCACCCAACAGTGATATCAGAAGCATTTCAAAAAGCTGCTGTCAAAACCATGGAAATAATGACAAAAATGTCAACGGCCGTTGATCTGGCTGACAAGGAATCGTTACTAAAGAGTGCGACAACGTCACTGAACTCAAAGGTGCAGTTTTTTCTATTTTATTTTACCATTTTTTGCTTTTTGTGAAGAAACCATCTGCTCTACTCACTGTACATATTTTCATTAATTTTATTAATTTTGGCCCATAAATTCTATTTCTGATAGTATTTCAGAATGAAATGGACTGGTTTTCTTGAGGCCCTGATGGTGCAGTGGATAAGCGCACTAGAGTACCAATCTAAAGGTTATTGGTTCCAGTCCTACTTGGGTCATTTTCAATCCCATAATTATCTTTATTGATCGTATTTAAGCTCAATTCATGAGATTAAGGGACATGTTTTTAGAAATTATTTTGGATTTTCTACACACCTAAGACTAGATGTGAATTTATTTTTAGGTTGTGTCTCAATACTCAAGCCTCCTTGCTCCAATGAGTGTGGAAGCCGTTTTAAAAGTCATTGATCCAGCAAGAGACAATAATGTTGACTTGCGAGACATAAAAATTGTCACAAAACTTGGGTAAGTTGCTTATAGGGCACATCTTACTGTATCTAAGAGCCTTAAGGCTAAAATACACGATCAGTTTTTTTCGTCAGTTTTTTCCCGTCCGTTTTTTCTTCAGTTTATTCGAAAAAAAACTGAAGAGGCGCGCGTATACACGATCAGTCAAAAATCGTCAGTGTTTTTCAGTTGAGCAGTGGAGAGTGACACAACGAATTTGCTGCGGCAGCTTTGATTATTGCTGTGATTTTGAAGCGAAAACGTAAAAGAGATCAACCTTGGTAAAGCCATGGCTTCAAAAACGCCAAAACCTTGGGATGTACGACACACTCCTAAGAGAATTTCGTTAAGAAGAGGAGGACGAACATAAGAAACTCTTGAGAATGAGCCCAGTTAAATTTATTACCTTTTGTCCTTAATAAGCGACCTTTCGTTCCATAAACTAGGCTCTGCTTCCCAAGGACTTATAAAGAACTCTGTTAGCTCAACGCGCTCTGCCTTTTATGTTTCTGAAGAAATTTTGAGGAAGACGACGATGCTCCTTAAAAACTTGCTCAAATATTCCAATATTTTCTCTCTATCCCGCAAGATATGCTTATGTTTTCCTGAATGCGTCATAGAAATCCTTTAATTGCGTGTTGTTGACAAAAAAACCTACAGCGACCACCTCCTTTTCCGCTAGAGAGTCTTTTTGACTGATCAATTTAACTGAAGGTTTAATCACGTCCATCTTTTGAAATAACTGATCAGTCTCGACTAATCAGTCAGGAAACGTCACGAAACGTCTCAAATTTCGACTGAAGTGGAAAACTGACGAAAAAAACTGATCGTGTATTTTAGCCTTAACATAAAATACACTGTATCTAAAGGTGAAGGTGTAATTTTATAGTTCTATATCTAGTTCCAGGAGCAACTCTTGTGACTTTACATGATACCCTCCATCATTTTTTATATCGCAGTGTGTTGCCACACAGCACTCATAACTACTGACCAGGTATCCATTTATATTGCTGGTTGGAGAGAGCCACAATGGTGTTACGTCATACAAAAGGATGTTATCGTCATTTCACAAGAGCTTGGTTCTGAACTCACTGCATACCTTTAGGTTGTGAGTTCAACGCTTTACCTGTACGCTATTGAGGACCACTGCCAAATATTTCTTAGAATTAAATAAATTTTTCCTCATTTGAAAGATAGTGTAAAAATCTTTTTTCTTCAGAGGAACAATTGAAGATACTGAAATGGTAAATGGTTTGGTTCTGGATCAGAAAATTTCTAATCTTGCTGGTGGTGTTAGGCGTATTGAAAAAGCCAAGATTGGACTTATTCAGTTTTGTATTTCTCCTCCAAAAACAGATGTAAGTTTGTTTTATGGAAGCCTATTAAAAACTTTACTCTGATTGAATTGTTTAACTAAGGAAAATTTCTGATTGCACAACGGAAAAAAAAGAAATTGTGTTTGATGGATCTGGTAATACTGATTGAGTCACAGTGGCAGGTATTATGAGAGGCTAGATCACTCAATCCACAACCCTTGAAAGGATTGTGGGTGTAATCCCACTTTCATACCTGTCACATAAAGGGGGGAAGAGAATTTCCGAGCTCTCTGTAACTCCAGGGCAAAAAGGCAGAAAAAGTCACAAGGTGTGGTCACATCGAGAAGAAGGACCAGGGTTGCACTGCTCAATTAGCATACCTATTTAGTGGGCCTATCAAGTGTACTTGCCTATCATCAACAACAACAACATATGGGCCTCAATAATAGAGAGAGTTGACTTTAAGGTTTTCGAAAAAAGAACTTTTGATTTCAATACTCTGTTATGTATCTTTTTCTAGCATAAGTTTGATTCCTTATTATTATGATTATTTCATAGATGGAAAACAATGTTATTGTCAGCGACTACACACAGATGGATCGAGTTCTCAGGGAAGAAAGACAGTATATTTTGGAAATTTGCAAGAAAGTGAAAAAATCTGGCTGTAATGTTCTTCTCATTCAAAAATCGATTTTAAGGTGAGATTTTCTCTTTCAATTCAATATTTCTATTAAGCTCCTTGCTTACTGGGTCAGCTTTATTGGCATGGGAGAAAAAAGTATATTGAAATCTTGAACAATGGATTTGTCTCCTCAAAGTCTCTTTATTGCTTGCCATCTCTTCAACACCATCACCCTCAAGTCATTCTCAACCACATCTTTTATTTGCCTGGCTTGTCTTCCAATCCCTCTCGTTCCTGCTCCTTCCATTCAAGTTTAATTTACATTATAAATGGAGTTATATAGATTTCCTTACTTTAACTCAATTACAGCAATACAATTTTTGCATCAAAGTGCTCATAAGTTGATTTTGTGGCGGTAACTGTCCTTATTTCATTACAATGTACATTGTAAATACCTTTGATTGTGCTGCCCTTGTCGTTGTCATACTGTTCCTAGTGATGTTACTGCGGCTGCTGACACTATATCATGATCGAGAAGCTGATGCCTTTTAACTACTTTGTCATCAAATGGAGGGAACTTCAGTCTGTTAAAAATGATAGGCCGGAATCATTAGTTTCCTCTTCTTCACTTTTAGGGATGCAATCACAGATATGGGATTACATTTCCTTGCCAAGATGAAAATCATGGTTGTTAGAGATGTCGAGAGAGATGAAGTTGAGTTTATATGCAAGGTAGATGCTGCTTGCTATTGAGCTCTTCAGTTAAATTGTATCAATTAATGATCGAATATTCTAATTCTGAAAAATGCCCTTTTCAAGGTATTCATTTTACCTGTGTCATATATTATACCCGAGAGAATGTACGGCAAATGTATTGTGACTACAGGACGTTTGAAATGATAAGGAACAAGTTTCCCTGTATCTGACAATCGATATTTCGTAGTATTATAAATGTTTTTAGAATTTTCCTTTTATTGAATTTAAGATTTTGCCTGGCTATTTCTTGTAAATGCATGAAAAGTCCACACCTCTCAGCTCAGTTATTCATGATTTTATTCAAATAGACCCTGGGCTGCAGACCGATTGCCAGTCTGGATCATTTCACACCCGAAATGCTTGCAACTGCTGATTTGGTTGAAGAAACATCAACAGGTGTTGAAAAAGTTGTCAAGGTAAACATTCTTCAATATATATGCTCCGTTTTAATTTAATTTACAGTAAAAACCTGCATACCACAACTTACCTTTTTTAACCATGCAATTCTTATCTAAAGGATAACTTTAACAGAACCAGGCTAATAGATTCTTATGTGTTTTTGTTGGAGATTCTTAAAGTTTTTGAAAATATTGTGTGCAAAGGTTATTATTTTTTCTTGGGAGAAAGCCGTAAGGAGAGTTGAGGGGTGCAACTACCTGTTCATGGTTGAACATCTAGATATATTTAATGATCTTGATGCCTTTAGATACATTTGAGGACAAATTGCAGATCTTTTGAGATTGAAACACATACTTGTTAAGTTAAATAAAAGCCTTTTTCAAATTTTGAGCGAAAAGATTCTTATGTTAATTAAGTAGCAAATAATTGAATTTGAGGGCTGTAGGTTCTGATTTGATGACGGTTCTTTCTTATAGACTGGTTTTTACTGTAATATAACAATTAGTTTATCTTGAAGGATTTTCATTCCAGATAATTTGTGAGAATGAAAATAACCCGAGTAGGACTTGAACCCTTAACCTCTTGATTTGTACTCTAGTGCGCTACCACTGCGCAGTCGGGGCTTTATTCTCACAAATTATCTTGATTTATTTTCAAAATCCAGCTTCTTTTCAAGAAGGATTCTCATTCAAGTTTTCTTAACAGATTAAGTAAACAATTATTATGGGTCATTGATTCATGAAAGAGTTTTCGGATTTTTTAGCCCTTAATTTCTCAAAGTCCTGATATGAGGATATTCACTCACTATGGAAACCTGGCTCCCACTTTTGGCCTGGACTTTGTAAAAGTTCTGTCATTAAAAGATGAAGGCTATTTCATCCCGATATAAACTAGAAAACTTGTTTTCACCTGGCTTCGTGCAGTTGATTTGTAGACTCTTAATTTGCTGATGTCTTGCTGGTTTTAGGTGACTGGCATTCAAAACCAAGGCCGAACAGTCAGTTTGTTGGTGACAGGATCTAACAAGCTGGTCATCGAAGAAGCAGAGAGATCGATTCATGATGCTCTTTGCGTCATCAGATGTTTGGTCAAACAAAGGTTCCCTTATTTTCTTATATGAGATTTTTTACAAATTATCCATCCAAAGCAGATTAAAAATGTCTTTCAAGTGAATAAATTACTTATAAAGTGCCCACCAAACTGAAATAACTCCTTATTAGTACAAAATGAAGCTGTTGGAGCCAAGTCCTTCACGTCTCTATCCATAGCAATCTTTTCTGGTCTAAAAAATTCTAAAATTGGATGCTTTGTTTGAATTGAAGCTACTTATATTTTTCACAAATCTGTGAATAATATTTCTACTTTCTATTTCTCACAACTGTTTTTATATTTCGTCAAATAAGATTTCTAAAGGATATATTTTCATGACCTAAAAAAATACCTAGATCTTTATGGCTGAAGATCTCTTAGATATGTAGGTGCAAGGTGCTAAGACATGGAAGGATGACCTCGTTTAATTTAGCTGTTTCTGAAAAATAAGAATTCTACCTTAAACTGAATTTTAGTCTAAAATTAGAACATTTATCTAAGACCAATCATTAAGTGGATTGAAATCTTATCTGCTCAATCTACCTCAAAATTTCCTTCCGACATTAAAATTGAAATAGGCTGAAAAACCACTGATCTAAATTTAAACCGTTTGTCTATTTCAGAGCGTTGATTGCTGGAGGAGGAGCTCCTGAAATCGAGGCTAGTGTACAGCTGATGGACTATGCCAAAGGACTGACTGGAAAAGAGGCTTACTGTTTCAAGGAATTTGCACAGGCCCTTGAGATCATCCCATATACGCTAGCTGAAAACGCAGGACTGAGTCCCATCGCTGTTGTTACTGAACTGAGGAATAAACATGCCCAAGGCGAACAAAACTTTGGTATCAATGTTCGCAAGGTAAGGCTATTTCTAGGAATTGCAAGACTGAGGGTTAGCTATACATTTCATGACATGAAGACAACATGTTTTCGGTGAACAGTTTCACATTGCAGCCTTGAAAATTGCTCAAAAATTTCATCTGCAAAAAAAAGAAGCTAGAAAACTTATCACTACTGCATGGAAAAATCACCTCCAAATAAGGATTTTAACTCTAAAAACCAAGCATTGAAATTCACTTAGGTAATACTAAATTGCCACCAAAGTAGTGGTTATTCACTAATACTTTTTGGGAGAGTTTTACTTTAAATTGGAAGATGAATTGAATCTCTTACGGTTAAAGGTAGGCAGGTAGATAACAGAAAAAAAATGCTTGATATATTTAATTCATTTGCAGCCTAGATTATTCGATTCCATGTTTGTCTATTTTACCTCCTGCTGATTCACGAGACATAATTCTCCTCATTTTGTCCTTTAGATGAACATAAGCTTCTTTCCATCTCAATAAACTAACTTTCATCATTTTTGGCTCAACAGGGAGCAGTCACGAATATCTTAGAAGAAAACGTACTTCAACCACTACTAGTTTCTACCAGCGCAATCAACCTGGCCTCAGAAACTGTTCGCAGCATCTTGAAAATCGATGATATTGTAAGTTGTTGAAGTATCATTTCTCAACTCCATATTTGATTTTGCTGCCTTGTGCTATGTAACCTACAGTGCAGTTATTGCTGGAATAATATCCGTTCCATCGAGTCATAATTTTGTGTAATACATTTGATCATGAAATTAGTCCTTTTGTATGAGAAACAGGATAGCATGATTTGATAGTTTTAGTTTCTTATGTTTGGGGACTTACACTCTTTTTTTTTAGAAGAACAAATAAATTTTGTTTGAGCCTGGCTGTTCTTAAATATTCTTCCACTGAAATGTTTTGAACTTGTTCTTACTTTCATAATGCTTTTAAAGCTTGCTTTAGCTATCAGTTGTGTTAATGGTTGCAAATTGCTACTTTCCTGGCCTATGTGACAACCCAGTGTGCTGCCGATTTGCTTGTTTTATATTTATTTCTCAGTCTGATGGTTTTTTCCAATAATTCCTATATTGAGCAAAAATAGCCGGCTTCACCTTGTTCTTAGCTTGTTCTTGGCATTTAGAAGTGCACTAAATGATAGAATGAAATGAATTGATCCTTTAAAAGTTCGTTTCATAACTGGATCTTGTGTTTGAGACATTTATTCAAGGTTTCCCATTTCCATCTATAGGTCAGCAGCATGAGATAGAGACTCACCAACCCTGAGAACAACAAGAGTTCTCACCTGTCGACCCAGAAGATGCCGAAGATGAGGATTTGGAAACTGTTGCAGAGCCTCAAATGTTTACTCCAAATCTTCAATTAATGATTATGTCTTCTTCACTTCTTATAAATGATTTCAATGTTATATTGCTTCAGACAATAGAATTGATCTTCGTGAACTGTTTTATTTTATCGTTTTCTTCCTCTACTCTTATTAAAGTTAAAGGCTCAGTTATCTGCGAATATTAAGTGTGACTAACCAG
Source organism: Pelagia noctiluca (assembly GCA_963924455.1). Taxonomy (NCBI): domain Eukaryota; kingdom Metazoa; phylum Cnidaria; class Scyphozoa; order Semaeostomeae; family Pelagiidae; genus Pelagia; species Pelagia noctiluca. The sequence continues at coordinate 17,310,959 of OZ004320.1, read as the reverse complement.
ATTGTTTCTTAAATTTAGTTAGTTAGACTAAGTTAGTACTTTACCCTTATTTGGCAAATTTTCATCTTCTTCAAAATCAATAACTCAAATACTCTTGGCCATCAATACAAGTTATTCAATGACTGCTAAAACTCCAGATTTAGAAGAGATTTCTTTACTCAAAGAATCGTTTATACCTGTAACAGTCTCCCTGATATTGTAGTGAATGCGAGATCGTTGAAAGAATTTCAAAAACCTAATTGCTCAACCAATAAAGAAATCCTAGGTGACTGTATATTTGATTAATCTTGCAGGGCTTAAACTCCTTACTGCCCATAATATTATATTATTTCGCTTGTCTATTCTGGTTGAATACAGTGCTCTATGCCTTAGGCAGAGCGGAATACACAGAGGTAGACTTCAGGAAAAACCGCATATCTTTGTTGTAACTCTGAGTTTCACGCATTCGTGCGATCATCAGACAACTCCTTGTTTCGTTGTCTGATGATCGCACGAATGCGTGAAACTCAGAGTTACAACAAAGATATGCGTTTTTTCTGAAGTCTACCTCTGTGCCCATAATATTATGATTATTATATTGTTTTTAACCAGGGGTAACGGGAATAGATGGCCTGCGGCACATCCCCTTACCAATTTCATACTATATAGGACCCCCATCCTCTCCAGATGTCGCATCCACCAATTGTTTAAAAACCAACTTGAGGCTGACATAAGTAGAATGAAAACGACCCAATGTGATCCAGTTTGAAAAGAGGATTCTTTAGAGCTGTAAGGACCTAACCAACTAAGAATTTCAAGCAGTTGATCCAAATTTTCCAGATCGGTAAGGCAAAATACAATGAAAATCATTTGGAATAAAAACAATTAGAAAACTGCCAGTGAGTAGGAAGTTAATCTTATTATTGGGCACACAATGAAAATATTTATCAGTGAGTCTTATCTTAGCTAGTAATGGGTAGATTTAAGGGGCTTAAAACTTAACATATTTCTCGTAGTTTCTGTATCCCCACATTCATTTTGTGGCTACCATTCAAAATTGACTGCCAGCTACCATTGATATATAGAAAAGTCAACTTTTTCAATTACATTTGTAAAACACAAGCTCAACTAAGTAACAATGTATTCTATGCGACCCAAAAAAGCATAGCTTATCTAGCTTGTGTCGCTGAATTAATGTGTTAAAAGGTTACAAAACTACCGAAATACGAAGTTGCAAATTGTTATTAGTACTGAATAACAATATATAACATAACAAAAGAAAATAGGAATATTTCATAGTTATTTTCCAAGCTGAAACGTCTAATCAGTAAATTATACATTATATCAGTTTGAAGTTTTTTGCGAATCTGGAATACCTTAACAGTTTGCGAAAGTGGATTTTAGAGGCAAGTTCTTTGTTACAAATCATTCTATCGCCCCAAAATGATACAATTTATTGATTCATATGATTAGAATTCTTATTTTGATTTTCTTCATATTTTTGATAATATTTATATATATATGTTTCATATTCGTGATTTTTTATATTTTGTTTGTTTCAGGTGTGAAATTTGACAAAGAAGTTGTCATCAAAGAAAAGACAAACCGGGACAATATCACAATCGATGATTTTGACAAACTTGCTTTGCTATTTCAAAATCTGCAAGTATGACTGTCAAGCAATCAAGGAAAGACCCTTTAAAATGGTTTGGAACTTTGGTGCACCGATCGTTGCGCCTTGCACAGAAATGCTTTCAGGATTCTGCAGAGAAAGCCTACTCGATCTGAAACAACAAATGAATAATTGAAAGAATCATCAGAGATTACCAATCTGTTATAAAAAAAGAGAAAAATCCTAGCCAGGCAAGAGTTTTGATTTTTAGGATTTATAGTGTTTGGTGAAAATGATATAAAATTAATACCTTTCTCATTCCGCAGTTCGATTCCTCGTCAGGTAGGACTTTTGATTTTTAAGGTTTATAATATTTGGTAAAAATGATGCAAAAGTAATAACTCTTCATTGAGGAAGCGTGTCTGGCCAAGTGGACCATGCCAAAGGCTATTGATGTTCGATTCCTAGTTCGACTCCTCTTGAGGTGAGACTTTTGATTTCTAAGATTTATAATGTTTGGTAAAGATGATATAAATGTAATACCGTTCAGAATGGTTGTGTGGCAAAGTGGACTATGGCGAAGAATCTCGATGTTCGGCCCGTAGATCGACTCCTCTCATGGTAAGACTTTTGATTTCTAAACTCTGAATAAAGATGATATCAACTTCAAACTTCTCATGTCGGCGGCATGGATGGCAGAGTGGATAGGTCACTCAACTCTGGATCGAAGGGTAGGTGGTTCGAAACCACCTTCAGATCAGGCTTAAGGCCTGTAACGGCACGGAGCAGCAGCAGGAGGGAGGAGCAACAGTAGTGAGAGGAGGAGCCACATCAGACAGTAGCAGCGGGAGGAGAAGGAGCATCATTAGGAGGAGAAGATGCAACAGCAGCAGGAGGAGCAAGAGAATTATATATAATAGAAAACAAAACAAAACAAAAATAGAAAAATAAGTAGGGGGATGCTGGCTCCCTAAGGAAAAACCGAAGGGGTCTTGCACAAATTTTTGATGAAGTATAGAGCTGTTAATCAGTGCTCAAAAATTTGTGCAAGACCCCCTTGGTATTTTCTCTGTGAAGCCAGTACCTCCTAGTTTTGTATTTACTTCATTCTTAATAATACGTTAATGATTACCCTTTCGCTGCTCCTCCTTGTCATTTTACTGCTCCTCCTCCTGTTATTCGTCCTCCGCGTGCCTTCGCTGCTCCTCCGCCTGCTGCTTTTGCTCCTCCTCCTCTGGCGGCTGCTGCTCCTTCTCCCCCTCCGGGTGGTCCTTCGCACGACAGCTATTAAGCCTTGTCTGAAGGTGGGTTGGAACCCACGACCCTTTGCTCGAGAGTTGAGTGACTAACCCACTCTGCCATCCATGCCGCCGACATGAGAAGTTTGAAGTTGATATCATCTTTATTTAAAGTTTATAAATCAAAAGTCCTACCTTACCAGGAGTCGAACTGTGTTCCGAACATCTACAGCCCTTCACTTAGTCCACTCAGCCACTCGAGCTTTCTTGATTGGACAGTTATTACTTTTGTATCAGTTCTACCAAACATTGTAAATCTTAGAAATCAAAAGTCTTACTTTACTAGGAGTCGAACTACGGTCCGAATATCTACAACCTTCGCGAAGTCCACTTTGCCACACACGCATCCTTAATCAAGTGGCATTACTTTTTTATCGTTTTTACCTAACATTATAAATCTTAGAAATAGAAATTCTCACCTTACGAGGAATCGAACTGTGGAATGAAGGAGGTATTAGTTTTATATAATTTTAAGAACCAAGCACTACAAATCTTAAAAATGAAAAGTCTTGCATGGCTAGGATTAAGGAAATTTTTCTAATGCCATATTTCATAACAATAAGCAATAATAAATTGACGGAGAATTTTTTGATGACTTTGAATTTGAGTGATTGATGGTCCAAATATAAACAAGTGTTTTTGAAGGAGTTGTTCTCTAAAATCAGTGCTCAAGTGTTTTAAAAAGTCATTAATCAGGTAAAGTGCTTGTTTACTTTCTTGCAACTACTCTGACGATCCCAAAGAGTTTTGTTTTACCTGTATATTTTGGTATGAAAGGAAAATGAAGAAAGCTCAAAACATTTCCAGGGAGGGGGAGAGAGAGTAACTTTTCACCTTGTGCCCCACATCAGTTGCAATTTTGTCATTCTTCTGCTAAGCATGTTGTTTGTTCTCCTTTTTATGCCCCTATAATTTACATTTATTGAGTATTTGCTTGGTGACTGACCTCGTAAAAAGCAATAATGGTTACAATCGTATCAGAAAAATCTTTTGTTCTCAAAAATTTGCTTTAGAATTCAAGGTCTTCTCCCTCCTTTAAAACTTTTGTCACCTACCTACTAATTTTCTCGCCTCACTACAGGGGTGGCCAAAACAAGACTCATAAGGATTTTCAAATCAACAGGAACAAAGAAACAAAACAATTTACCTGAAGCATGAAAGAAGCATAAAGCACTAGTGCACTGATGTTTGATGACAACTCCTTTAAAAACTCCCCTTGCACTTACCTGTACGTTGTTGGTTTGTCCTCTATGCCGCATACATAAGCCTTGTTTTAGCCATATTAGGCCAACGGATAATCTATGTGGTCGAGATTTGGAAAATAAAGAAAATAAAATCTTTGAAATGCTTGGGATTATTCTAAATTTTTAATGATTTACAAGTTCGAGAATTACAAGTGCATTGATTGATGAGCAACTTAATTTGTAGCAGAATTATGATGCGATAAACATGATGGAAATTTCAAAGAAAGACCGGTCAGTCTTAATAGGCAGAATTTGCTTAAAAAATGCCATGTTTATCTTCAGTTAAGAAATATGAGTATGCTAATAAGGATTGTAAAGAGTTTGATAAAAGGTATACCTGAGCAAATACTCAGAGGAGATTCTAACTTGTGAAATTTCCATCATAATTATTGCATTCTTCATAATCGGGAGACATTTATCGATGCAAAACTCCAGAGTAGTGAGAAAAATGGGAAAATTGCAAAACACAAGAAAGCTTTGAGTCTACGCTCATCGGAAAACTTAGTCAGAAAGAAACAAGAAACCTAATGAATGGTTAAATACAATGCCCTCAGACACGTACAGAAATTAAGAGACTAAGGAACAAATTTCTTTGCATCTGCATCAAACCAAATTGAGCATAATAATCTTTAGTGCCCAAGTAGACTTGTTCCACTTATCAATGCTTTCAGTGTTTGTTGAAGAATTTTTTATCACTACTCTGATATTCTGAAGACCCAGCACAACCGGTTATAAAACAACTTTGACTCAGATACACATATTAAACGTTAATCACATTGCACAACAAGTAACCTATTACCTAATATCTAACCTTCTACTAACCGTGCAATCTGGAGACAGGACAAGTTTGTCGATTGACTGGTTGGGCCATAGGGTACTGACAGGAACATAGGCCTAATCTCCGTCCACATAGATAAACCTTATGGCTGATAAAGAATACATTGCTTATTTTCCTATGGGTCTCTTGAAGCCTGGGGCCCCTGGTAGCTACCCTGGTTACCCCCCTCTCAACTGTCTTGCGATCTGTATCCTTTAGCAAAGCCTACCCTTTTCTGTGTCAATGACACTTCATGAAATCCCAGAGTAAGGTCAATTTTAATTTGTACTTTGCTTTGCAATGGTAAAATCTGACGACATTGGAGCTTAACTTGTTTTAAACTTCTGGTGACAAATTCGAAGCGTCGCAACCTAAAACCTGGCCCAGTCTCCCAAATGCACGGTTAGATCTGCATTCTGCTATCATGTCTTTGACATTGAAGAGTAGCAATAAACATTTAAAGCAACTAGCATATCCCAAATTTGGTAATCACTATAGAACCCTTAAATAATTTTTACATTAATTGATTCTAATTACTTTTCATACATAAACCTGAACGAGACTCTTTACAGCGCGATACTAAATATGAATTACGTTAATAAATAGCAGTGAGCATATCTACAGTCCTACACTCATCCGTGCAATCATTTTCAATTTTCGTGCGTGTGACTTTTGACCAGCAATCAGCACCACTTGATTGGCTAAAAACGAACCACTTCACTTTGTAATTCTCTGCTGAAAACGTATCTAATGTGGCAAGAGTTGATGTTTCATGATAGTTCCTTCTATTCGTAGGGTGGTACGTTTTTGAGTTTAGCACCAACAGTCAACAAATCAGATAATAGGCCAATACACTTGCTATCTTTGTAAGGTATTAGTTTAAGTAAAAAGTACAAGGGACCACTGAATAGGTAGTCCAAGCAAGCATTAGAACCCTGAAGCTTAATCTTTCGATGTGACCACATCTCATGATCCGTTTTTCCTCTTTGCTTGGAATTACAGAGAGTTAGGAAATGCTTTCCTTAAAATTTTCTGTGACGATTTTGAAGGTGGGCGTGAACCCAAGACCCTTTGTACATTGGTTGGGTCATCTGATCTCAACTGCAACGTTAACGGATTCCTTCATTTCAAAATCTCTTCATCATCAGTTGTTTTTATCTAAAATGAAACCTGGTACCCAAACTATAGATCTATCAGTTGCTTGCAAAAAATGAAAATATCAAAAAAGAGGATAAAGACAAAAATAAATTACCTTAAGAAATGGCGTTAGTTACATCGATGTCTGGTTGGATTTCCGATAAGATGGTCGGCGCTTTCAGTTTTGGAACTAAAAAAGAAAAAATCAATTTAAAAATACTGGCTTTCAGAACGATGATTTGCCTCTCTCAGCAGTTCCTTGCTAGATGAAGCTAGTAGTAGTAAGGGTATCAAAGAGTCGTAGCTTTCATTAGATGAATTTGTGCAGAAATAAATTCCCTCCAACCATGCTTATTACTCATCGACCTTTTGCTTATTGAAAAATTGTATACCTTTGTAGGCTAGATGGTTTGTGACTGTGTCATGTAAAATATGGGCCAGGAGGGCCTTAGACTTAGACAACATGGTTCATTTCTTAGTCAAAAAGTACAAATACCATACAAATTACATCAAATGTGTCCACCATAAGGCTTTAAAGTGTCTTTAGGCCAAGGGCCTCTCAAACTGTAAAAACACTATTGACTTAAATTGTTGTGATTTCAGGAAAAACACTCTCCAAATTAAGCTCCCTATTTCTCCCTTTGAAGGGGAGAAGGTGACACAATGAGGATGAAAAGCAAATCTCTATTCATGTCTGAAGTAGAGACAAAGAAAACCTGATCTTTCAGACAAATTCACCTTCACAGCTGCTTAAATTCCCTAATGATTAGTTAATTCCTGGACAGTCATGGATAAATAGACATAGCTATAAGTACGTCAGGAATAAATTGTCTAAAGCAGCTAAGAAATGGATGAGACATAAAAAAATAAGATTAAAAGGTTTTAAATAGATATCAAGGTCAAGCAAGGTTAAGTTTCCAGGTTTTGTTCCCAAAGCAAAAAAACATGGAGGAGGACATAAATAAAAATTAATCTGAAAATAAATATTCTCAGCTGGCAAGTTGACAAGATAAAGGAAAAGGAATCAATATTGTTATCTCTCTTTGAAAAGGAGAAACCTGGAAAGAATTTCGAAAGAAAATTCGCTTCAATGCTTCTAGCAGCTCAAAGGCTCTTCTTAGATAACTCTTAGTGATTTTGTCTTGCCCACATGTTTCAATTATGAATTTGGGGATTAAAGTAAACCATGTTTTTGAATGAGATGTTCTAATTGGTCTGAAATGTAACCTGGAATAACGCAGATCTGACCATCTCAGAAAGAATGCAGTGTAAAATGATAAACTTGATGTGTCAACTAATTAAGTTGTTATCAATGCAAAGGGTTATGACCAACATCAAACAAACAATGAGAGAGATACGTACTGTACCCCTGCCCCTGCAGGAATAAGATGAATGCGTTGACGACGGTATTAGGTTTCTCATCCAGTAACTTCCCAGTAGCATCAGAAACGTTGATCCATGTTGATATCTTTGGATCAAGTTTTGAATTAAGGTCGACTGTATCGTCCACATGCGGGGATAGGTTCCCACACAGCAGCAGCGTGTTAGGGTGGACCGTGGCATCTGTTTTGTCAAAGATACCTGGTCGACGGATGTTGATACTTTTCCGTTTGATAAAAGAGTCTATGAGAAATGCGAGGTTTCTCGTATTCTTGATGCCTTGCAGATGGTCACGCACCATGTAGAGAAGGTCCAGGTTTTTGTAGTCTTCCACCTTGCCAAAGAAGTGCCATAACAGGTAGTCCTCTGTGAATTTGGTCATTCCTTTTGTTTTCAAGTAATGAGATACCATCTGTAAAATAAGACATCTGATGAAAAAAAAGCCAACCATCCATCAACAATATAGTTTTTGATGATTAAGTTTTCCATCCCTAAACCTCTCAGAGCGGAGTTGGAAATACAGTGAAAGGAAAAACAAAATCTTATTCCAAAATTGTCAATTCCAAAAACTGCACACCAGAACTAGGACCATGGCTCTCTGTCTTTGGGAGATTTTTTGCATTCTTATGGGAATAAAGCCTATCTGTGCAAAATACCAACGCCTCCTTGTCAGAAAACCTGGCGCCACTACAGCTAAAAAGACAGCTATAATCAAGTGCCTGGACCCCACAGTTAGAAAAATACTGGTCTATAGGCTGGTATAGGCTACCTACCTGGAATGAATTTAAGAGAAATTACGGATCATTATGGTGATTTGTGTAGGATTCCCAACCACCTCTGACAAGGTTGCAAAATAATTTGCTGAGTAGGTGAAACTAGACCCTCCATTATTGGTCTTAATACTCACTTATTGATCCTTATTAATCAATTATGTCATTGAAAGGTCTCAGGGGTGATAGGTTGATAGTCGAAGGTTGAGAGGTTGATTAAAGGTGGAAGATAGGTCATTACAAATCCTCAAGTGATGAAATTTGAATGAAATCCTGAATGGATGAAAGCTTTTTTCTTTAAGGTCTTATGAAACGTAATTCGGTATTCCATTTACACCATTACCATGTGGTTCTTTTAAAATTGACATACAAGGATTTTCAATGATATTCTGTCTTCCTTAGGCTATACAGGAATACTTTGGAAACCCACCTTGGTGTTAATCTAATATTTTGGTCTCGATCTCAAAAAGGGGCGTATTCAAGGGGGTTTTCTCAAATGAAAAATATGGAAACAAAATCAATATTTCTACTTATTATTGGTACTCATGGCCTTGAGGCTTGGAGACCTTGGCTGAAACAGTAGAGCACTTGATATAAATCTGTGACACAATGATTTAGCAGATTCCACAAAGCGACGCCCCCTCTCCAATTGAGGTGGTACAATGGAAGCATGTTTATTATGCATTATTATGTGAAACCAAAATAAATGTAAGATTCAACTGATCCCTGATTTACGTAAAGCATACCAAACCAAACTACTGTAGGTTTTCCTTTCAAGCTGAAACTGACAAAATAACTTTTTTTTGATTTTGCAATCTACTTTAGGCCACCGAGAGGCAAGTGGACTCACCTTCTGGTATCCCCACTCGAACCATGTAGCAGTGGAGCACGTCCCATTCACCAACACCAGCCCTTCGACAAACTCTGGATACTTCAAACCAAGCCGAAGGAGAACGTTGGCTCCAGCACCAACCCCGAAGCCGATGCAATATTTGATTGCATAATAATCCATGACGTCTTTCACCATCGAAGCTACCTCATCCATTGTTGGGTAGACATGGTTCTCGGGGTAAGAAGCAGCGTTCGGTTCTTGGCCTGGGAAGTTCACATGATAAACACAGAAGTGGTCGAGCACAGGCTGCAGCTGGTGGAAGGAGAACAGAGGCTGGAAGCAGGAAATGTAATCCAGGCCCAGGTCGTGAAGGGTGACTATGGCTGTTTTCTTGGAACGGTCTCCTTGGATCCCAACACGAAGGGTCCCGCCAGATGTTTTCACGTTCTCTTCGGTGATGTTGTGAAAGCCGTCCCACGACAAGTCGATTTTCAAAGAGCCTATTCCATCTTTGGCGTTGTTTTCCTCCATGGAAGTGTCAGGGCCGAGAAGCAACTGGGTATCGCCTGACATTTCGCACTTTCTTCCTCTTTTATGATTAAATTTCTTGACTTTTCGAGCCCGTGTGACACGATGCAATCATACAATCGAATGTTCAGCTTTGAGCACCACATAAAATTTCATTTTCGAAAACCCAAAATTTCCTTCGATCTGATTGGTGGAGTCTGGAAAGTTCCTTCGTCATCCTGCGATGCGGAGCAAGAGCCTGCGCAGCAGACCATATGAAACTTATCGTAAATCGTGTATTTTTAACCATTTGTTGAAGGTTTAAATCTTTAAGAACATCATTAATGCAGAAAAATCCTATTACATTAATTTGAATCCAACAAAAATTTGGGTGATTTCGAAAAACCATTTGTGGTCGTTCATCCCTCCGAAATTTCCTTTTTAGGAACTTTCTTTAAAAGTGGAGATAAGCACTCGAAATGCAAATTCACACACAATAGACAACACAGGTGTTGCAATGTGTCACTGTTTGTTCGAAGCCGGGGATTCAATCTTAAATTCAGTTTTAGTGCTTCTCATCCTCGAGGTATTTGCCGGAAACGAGGTTAATTTTTCAGTGACTACAATTTGCAGTAAAATAAAATGAGTTTGCCGTGCGAGTGCTAGTAGGTGGATTTGCTGCAAAACGATGCAAATTTGTAGCAGATCACTGCAAGATTGCCATGAAAGAAGGTAATTTTAATTGATACACTGCATTTTGCAGTGAAATCAAATAGTTTGCCATGAGAGTGCAAAGATTTGCTGTTAAACGATGCAAGTTTGCAGCAGATCACTGCGAGTTTGCCATGAAAGACGGTGAAATTGCCATTTAAAAATGCAAGCTTGGAGAGAGATTACTGAAAGTGAGTTTGCCGTCAAAGAAATTGAGTTTGCGTAAAGCATTGCGTTCAACACACTTCTATGTCCTTAGCCTCAGACACGAGAATGCAATGGATCAAGGTATTTCGTAAGGATTGGACTACCCTAAAGTTGGTTTCGAGCTTACGACTACTTTGATAGGTGTTTCGAAATAAACTGAGCATTTCTTTATAACCCAGAATTAAATTACCATGAGACACTTTTTGCCAAGTTAAAAAACACAGATGATGGTGCAATGTTCTACAAAATAGACTACTAATCTAGTTTTCATAACACCAAAATAGTTTTTTTCCGTCGAGTTATATCCTTTGGTCCAAGCATAAACTTAATGTAGTACAGTATTCTACAAATAAACAACTAATCTAGCAAAGCGAATATTCTATTTTGTATCAACTAACAGCTTCAGGTTTTAAGTTAAAGTGCTATGTTAACAAAATAATTTAGTTAACGAAAAGTATATTTCCTACAAATTGACAGTTTCTATTCAAGTTTGAAATTAACGTAAAACGGGTTTAAAAATGAAAATGTCTTGATCCTCTTATTCAGGAATGCCAGTGTGCCTTTTAACCGCATCACTCTTTTAACCTGGTCTTCGCTAGTTATCCTCGGAAACCTCGACGTCTGCCGCACATTCTGCAGGGCTTTGCATCGGATAATTCTAAGGGGAATGAAATGAAAGAGTCAACAGGACAAAAGGCCCTGGGAACAAGATAGCATAAAATTCCTACAGGGATTTAGGTAGGTTTTCGTCGTGAAATCTTCAAACATTGGCATGTTGTTTCTCTCATATTCCGTATCAGTAGGTATCATAGCTAAGAAATAGCTAAGCGTAAACTTTTTTCGTAGGGATGGGTGTTTTGGGATAGAGGCTAGAAGAACACGCTCCCTATTGGGACTTTGTGGAAAGCTGATAGAAGCAAACACCAATGAAAGTCCAGATGCAAAAACAGGATCCAATCAAAACAGGGGTGTGGCCAGGGAGGTCCCCCGTTTCAGGTCTATATTCATTATCTGTGGAGGACACTTTCATGGGGTAGTATCAAAAAGTGAGTGCTGAAGGTTCTCAATGCTTCCTTCCCATTTCTGAGAGGATCTGTCTACTGTAAATGAAAGAAGTTTTCGAACAGAAAAGTAAACAGGAAGTTTGGAAAACGAGAATGAGTCAACAAGGACAAGGAGTTGGTAAGAACGAGCACAGGTGAGCAGGTAATCTATGTAGTCCTGTTCTCTGTTTGGTTTTCCACTTGAGATGCAAAGGCATTTGAAATGGGGCATACTCTATATATAACAGGATAACTTGTACGTCATTAACAGCCTCCTTATAGACCCTTGACGTGATAAGAAGTCTCGTAACCATCACGTGCACCATAGCCTCGTTATCGAATGTATGAACACTGTTACAAGAGCATGTCTATTCTTGGCTCCGTGTCTTCATAACTTCGCACGTAACATAGAAGCAGAATAGTAAGGATCAACCCCCCTATACAAAATAGGGGAGAGGACAAGATAAAGAAACAAACCACATGATCAAGGAAATAAATGAGAAAAAGGGAAAAGGTAACATTGGAAAGGACAACATGGAAAATGAAAGAAGGAAGGAAGGGTAGAATTTGAAAGGGTAACATTGGAACAAGGAAAGTAGTAAAGAGTAACATTCGAAAGGGTAACATTGGAATAAGATAAGAAGGAAGGAAGGGCAATATTTGTAAGGGTAAAATGGGAATAAGGAAGGTAGTGGGACAATTAAAGTAGTAAAGGGTAAATTGAAAAGGGTAACATAAGCCCAAGGAGAGCACTAAAGGGTAACATTAGAGAAATTAAAGTAGTTTAATATTAGAAAAGAGTGAAAAAATGAAAGCAGGAAGGGTAACATTGGATATGGTAACATTAGAACAAGGAAACAGAGACTTAAACTCAGGCAACAACGATCGAAAGGGCAATGAAGAGCACAAATGTCGACGGGGTCATTGAAGTCAGACCCACCTTCGGCATCCTGATTCTCTTCATATGCATCGAGTTCCCTCTCAAAATCTTCATCAGAAGCAAGATCTTCAGGATCTTCTTCCATTCTTCCCTCATCCCTATCTTCGGCTTCTTCTCTGCGCAATTGCATTCCTATCAAGCAATCAAAACAAATCAAAACGAATCAAAACATATCGAAATTAATTAAGTAAGCTAGGATAATTTTCATCCAAGGATTGAACACTGGATCAAAATATTTACACAGAAATGGATAGAAGGATTTTAATATTGAATCGCATGACGTAGGAAAAAGAGAGAGGAAAAATTCCGGTTAGCATAAACATCGAAATCCATATTTTCGAACTTTGCCCAAAAAATCGTCGGTTACCAAGCATTTAAGGAAGTGTTTTCCATATCAACTTGAGAATTTGCCGTTTTTACTCGTAACAATATATAAGATAGTGAACGCTCTAAATATTAGGAAAAACTAATGAATTTTCGATTCATTTCACATTGACTGTACCAATTCCTAGACACTGGGTGGGGCTTTGCACTTAGGGAAATATGAAAACTTCGAGTACGACAGAGTGATAAAAGAAATTCCAAAATAATGAAATCGAAGATGAAAGATGAGATGGTAGATTCATTATAAAAATAAACACGTACTATGCGGCAGCATTTCTGCATCCTTAGTAGTCAAAAGGTTAAATCCTTCGGACGGTCGGAAAGTTTTTGATCGCTACGCTTGCTTGTTTTTCAATTGAAGAAGTATTTTCATTCACGTTTACATCGCATTCACAGCTCTAGCTTAAAATCTAGACTCAATCCCATTATCCAAGGACTTTAAGTTTTATTTTGATATCACTGGGTATTATACAAACAGTTTTGATACAACCTTAACTCACAGCTTCCAGCTAAGACATTCTTCGAAATTTCCATGGTTCCTTTTCTCGACTTCCTCAAAGGAACAAAACAGATTATCGATGGAATGATTTCACTTACCAGCCACGCAAAATGCCAAACCAAGTAGAATAATAATCGCAGTCTTCATCTTGATGAAAATCTCGACAAGAACAATTTCAGAGAGCTCCTTTCCCGAAACGCAAGCCGAGTTCAAAAGTGCACACACCCAACTGACGAACCTCTGGGGCTGGGCGCAACTACTTGACGCTATTGAGCTGATGCCCGCAATTGTCTTGCTTGTCAATAACTGTCCAATGAGAAGTCGTTTAGAGATACAAACTATTTACCAGACAAAAGACGCAACGAAAATTCCGTACCTAATACCCTGTCTTACGAGCTCCGATCTAATGCCCTTTGGAAGAGAAAACAAATACTAATCGAATCACCCTAGGGTCTTAGAAGTTTCGGGTTTGTTTTTCGTTACGGCGATTTCCCACAATGTTATAGACCCATCCCATATCCTGTGAAGCAGGACAAGTCTCTTTACAGCAATCCATTTGTTTTATCATGTTAATCGTTCGACGCACGAAATAACATTGATGAAATTGCACTTAGGCCATCTTTGACCATTCCTTTTGAATGATAATATCGTTATCTGCTGAGACCCTAAAGCCAGTGGCCCTACCCACTTTATATTTAGCGTTAGAGACGAAATCCATTACAAAGTCAAACATGAAGCCCTGTAAGCCCAGTCTTGAAATGATCAGCTCCAGTGTCAAAGTAAAAACATAGCAGCAAAGAGTCGTCAATAACATTATTTATTCATAGCCAATGCTGTTCTGTTCTCAGAACGAGTTTAGTTTATGGAAACCAAATGGGTTTTATTGTAAGAATTCTTCTAATTCGACTGTCTCTTTATTCGAGATTTATGTCTCCGACAGCTCATCAGTTTCTTGCATTCAATTGAGCCCCACTTTCATATCACTATCAACAGTTTTCACGGAGAATCCTCATCCAATTGTGGCCTCACTATTCCGGCCTTTTGCTCGCTTCTTGGTTACCGTGTTAGTTTCACTGAGTGTTCTAAATACCTGCTTTCCAACTTCTTTACACCTTGGTACCAGATCTCCGGATAGCTCCATGTTCTATTACGTCAACGTGCACAAGGACTTGTGGGCCGGTTTCCCATAATCCACCAGCCTCATCTCTGACGCTGGCAATTATCTTAAGTTCGTGATTGGTCGAAGTGTTGAAAGCAATGAGGAACTGGGAGCTGAAATATTCATTGTGAGGCTGGACGGTGTCCTGCATAACGAGGTTGGTCGGATGCTTCGTCTTCTGTGAAAAAAAATGTTTGAACGTAACAATTTTAAGCCTGGGAGAAAAATGAGGGAAAGTGTATCAGGGTATCAGGGTATCAGGGTGGGCACTACATCATATTGAACTTAAGGACATGACATCTGTATTGTTTTGCAATACTGGTTTTATAATTCTAACTTGAAGACTTTTCTAAAGCCCAAAATCTAAAAAATAACCATAAACCGGTGTTGTAAACAGTTCAAATAAGCACAATTATGGTCTGTCCAAAGATTTTGGATTCAGAAAGGTCTTAAAATAGATTTAGAGAAATAAGTATTGCACACTACCATGATGTCATGTCCTCAAGTTCAAAATGATGTAGTGCCTACTGCGTATCAACTACTTGAAAGTTATATTGCGGTCAATACTGGTGAATTAGGGTCGGGGTACATCGTGATCAACTCGGTCAAAATTCACTTCAATTTTCAATTACGTTCAAGTTTCAATTCACTTCAATCCTCAATTCATTCAAGAACTGGCGTGGTTGAAAATCTGATTGTTGTTGGACTAATGTGAAGTTACATACAGCAAGTCTAAGGCCTGACCAGCAACTTGCCTTACCCATCCGGTACAAGGGTTTAGGACCACATACAAAAATAGTGATCGATTAGGACGGCCTCTTATGGTATTCAAGCTGATTGTATAAACCTTGTTACCTTGATATCCAATGATGACGATGATGATGATTTCGCAGAATCCACTGCCTTTACTTTGACTGTCAGACAGACGTTATTCACCCTTCGGAATATACCTGTGATATGAAATAAAGTGAATTTGATTATTCGTCTTATTATACACTGGCATCATGCTCGATGCGTACAGGTATCGAGTAAAACACTCTTTTTTGAGAACCATCACGTTTGTCAAAATGGCCAGTTTCTGCTTATTTGGTTCGAGATCTGGTTAATGTTTATCACTATTGTGGTGCCCTTCTTCAGTTTGGTTTACTTAACATTTGTGTAGTTGCAAGACTTGAATTCATTATCCTATATTACTAATAGTACAATATGCCTCAAAACCTTTCACCTTCCCACTCAAAATTACTGTTACTTCGAATCTTAAGTCTCCCATCTTCATTGATTCATAAGAAGTGGATTAGCAACATTTAAGAAGCTGAAGAGTCATCAATTTCTCTGTGACTGGGGGTTTCATACTTCAGAAAGCACACAACACAAGTTTTTATAAAAGTGGAAGCAAGTGATTTGAAACCAATTGTAACATGAATGTACAATGATTGAGTGATATACCTGCATTCTGCTTGTCTTCAATCAGTCCTTCTACTTTTAAAGCCAATTGAGAATCCACATTAACTAAAATTGGTTCGTGAGCTGATTTAGATGATGGTGATACGGCGAGCTAAAATGAAAGAATCAAGATCTTCTATAATTTTCCTAAGTATGAGCAGTGACATACACCTGTCATCCAGCTGCTAGGTGCTAAAGAATCTGAACAGCAGGCATTTTACATAGGAACGTGGTGGTCAACCAACATATATGTAGCTCCTGATTGGATCCACTAAATTCTTCAGTCTGGCCCATTCACTTTATATCTTTTCTTTTACTTTTGGAATATCTCTGATGAACTTAAGCATTCCAGTGGGCCCTCTTCTTGGTATTTTGCTCGTGAACTTATAAAGATTGTAGAATTTTTAAAAGTGCATATATTGTAGCATGACTAACCTCCTCAATTCATTATTTTAACATCTAGTATCGAGGATGGTTTTTAATCGAAAAGCTTTCGATAATTTCAATATATTGTATATAGCTTTATGAATTACTATAAAGATTGATTGTCTAAATTTAGAAGCCTAATGGGTCCCTAAAGTATAGACTTTTTCACACCATCTAAATTCCCACCCTATCCCTGATTTTGAATCATCATCCATGAAATCAAACCTGTCTGCCTGTCTAGTAGGCAATCACTTTCAGACTGCAAAAACTTCTGTTGTACACGTGAAATAAATGAAGCATTAGTGTTGTCTCATATCTATGCAGTGATGTATTGCATGCTACTGTAACAGTGCTGGAAACATGAACCAGCTATAAGCTGGGTGCACACTAATGCACAGTCTTTATTCGCACTACAGAATTCAGGGAAAGCACAAGAAATATGAATGAAATACCTTGATAGATGTTGACTGAAGACTTTTGAAAAAGAATGAAGGATATGGTATTGGTATCTCCAGTTGACTGGCAATGGCTTGACATAAGCACTGTGCTTGCTAGAAAAATAGATTCGTGAATCACAAAAACATTATTCGAAAACTACTGGGTTGATCACAATATTGGTAGAATCAACCAGCAAATAAGATACAAGGCTTTTCGACTGGTCTTGTCTTGCTGAGCTTTATTTAGGGCCTTCAGATAAGCGACAGCGCTTTAAAATCGAGTGTCACTTTCCGTACTATTCTTCTCAGGGAAATGAGCCTCAAAGTTTTATCATTTGGTTTCATTTTTAAAGGACCTTACTATACCTTCATTTAAAAAAGGCATTTGTTTACATTTAGGCTATGAATAAATATGTACAATCTGTTTTACATTGATGACTTTAAATGTTATCCTTGATACTTTCACTTACCAGATGACAGATGGGTGAGTCTCTTACTTGTGTTGCAAGGCCCTAATAGAGAGAGAAGCATTAAAATCTGAAATTTTGATAACCCAGCAGGCTGGCAGACAAAAGTGCTTGTGACTTGATATCATTCTCTTGATCTTGTTATCCTCATTTCCAGTACACAAAATTATTAGTTTCAAGAAGACAATACTGACCTCTACAATCTCTACAATATTTTGATTCATGGAAGCGATGGCTTGGATATTCCGATGAGCATGGGCATTGCTTTCTTTTAGTGAAGAGCTCGTCAGTTCAGAAGATAGCACACTGCAGTAAACAAATAAAATAAACGATTCTCAATAAAACTGAAAGGTCAATAGTGTTACAGCATACAGTTGCTAGTTGCTTGCACCTAGAACTAACAGCATATTAGAATAGATTCTGGATGGCCATGGTTCGAAACTACCATGCATCGAACTTGAGAGCTTTTATCGAGGGGTTGTGTAGTTGGATAGGCCTTTGTCGAAACCATGACTTTGTATGTTTGACCAATGTGTGAAGTAAACACACCACACCTTATACAAATATATGCAGTGATGTAATGCATGCAAGACCTATCCTCAGTCCGACTATCATGCTAAACATCACCTCACTTACTTGGAATAGTCCTATTGGTGCTTAAAAGACATTGACAATTTTTGATCCGTACAGAATTTCAGAGGGGCAAGAATTTTAGAAACATTCACTACTTTTTAGATTGAATCTGACCCATCTCTATCGTCTGGGCATAAAAATTATCTAAGTTTCAATTTAAGTTTTCTCTTTGACTTGATACTCCCGTGCGTAAGTCCATAAGCCATGTTAGGGGTTTTTCTCGCTACTCAAAACGTTAATTTTCTTCCGAAAAACTCAACTCACCTCCCCTCTTTCCTGTTCAAAATTAGAATCTCTATGCTGTATACCAATAGCTGACAACTTTCTTGCAATCTGTTTCTAAGTTAAGGAGCTGAAAATTATATTTGCCCCAAAATATTGTAATGAAAGTAAAATTGTCCAAATGGAAGTTTCGCTAGACTCTCTTCCTCGATCACTTTGCTATCTGAATCGTGTAAATCGTCAAAAGTTTTAAAATTGTCATAAGATCTTGAAATTGTCACAAGTTCTAGGAATGTTGGTTTGGAAGTTTTTTAGCTTTATTATTACTACATCAAGGATACACTTGTATGATCTGTAAGGTCGATGGGTCAGCATTGAAAGAAATCCGATATAATGTCCCAAAGCCGTTTGCAATTGTGGAGAACGCTTTGGCACATGATTGAAACTGGAAAAAAATATATAATATCAGTATCAAAATAAAGTGAGCTCCAGGTAATAGTTCAATAAAACAACAATTATCCTTCATATCTAAATTGATAGGGGACAAGTTGAATAACGAAGTGGGGTGCAAATCTCTCTAATTTCGATACAGTGAAGGGGTATCATGAGGAATAGTAGACAAAATATCGTTCCAGCTTGGGTTCATAAAATCTTTGAAATAATCAAACAGAAAACAATGCCAATGAAGATATGAAGAAAATAATGAAAACAATCATTCTAAAAAATATCTTACCTGACTGCCAAGCCTGCTCAGCTGGTGAACTTCCTGTCCAGTTGCTATGGAAACTGCCATGGCGATAGAAGGAGGTGGGCACATTCTCAAGCTACAGCAACACGTGATCAGTTGAGAATACGCATGAAGCATTTCAGATCGCAGTTTGATGAACTTGTATTGGAAGTACAGAGCGTGTTCTGGCGTAACACTCGCCTGAAACAGGAATGATGTATCGTAAAAGCTCCATCAAAGCCCCTTTTTATATCGAAACCCCCTTCTCTAGCAGGCCTTCTCACCTTTTCTCGCCTTTTTCCCATCTAGCCTCTGAAACCTTTTATCCTATCCAACATAACAAGCCCTAATTCCAATTAAAAACAATAATTAAAAGTGTTGTAAAAATGGTTTGTAAAAGCTCTACCAAAGCCTCTTATTCTCTATCATGTCACTCTATCAAAAATCTACTCTAAATTAACTGAGTGTGCTCTAGTGTAAGGCAGCCTGAAACATCAATAATAAGTATTGTAAAAGCTCAATAATGATCTCTCTTTATTAAGGTCGCTACTGATCCCTATATTTATTTCAGTTATTATCTTCTCTATCAAATCCTCTCTCTCTATTATGCCTTGTAACCTTTTCTAACCTTTCCCGAATGCAAGTCATTTAGATATGAAAGCTTTCATGTTATGTATTTCATCGAAATCATGCTGAGTATTCTATTCCATATGCTTAGAAATAGTACATTTTTTGTTGGAGATCTTTGGACACAAAACGAAATCATACCGTAAAAATATTATATCAATCGATATAAACATGGTAATCGATAAAATCTAGGAGAGGAGTTAAGTTACCTTCAAGTCGATTAATCCCTCTTGATAATGGTTATAAGCCTTGGTTAGCTGGTTAAGTGTGGTGGCTTGAGTTCCACATTCTTCCATCAATGCCAACTCTGCTTTTTGAAACTTCATCAACGACCTTATCCACAAATATGAACTCTCTGATGAAACCTAAGATAAAAAGAGGTAAAATCAATAATTTAGAGAAACTATAAGCTAGAAGAGACTAGAAAATAAGCAAGAGCGTCAAATTCTTCCAGTATTCCTTTGCCTATTTAGGAGATTCCAGAAGTCAGCTTCATTCTTCAATATAGTAAGGGTATAGGTAGCCACAAAAGAAATATAAGGGTATTTAAACAGTTCGATGTTACACAATCTATATACCAATCAACTAGAATCAAATCTAAAAATCAAATGTGTTACCTTGCTCACGAGCTCTTCAAAGATCGAGGAAGCTAGTAACGATAATCCCTGAAAACAGCAACAACAACAAATCATCAACCATCCAAAAGTGTCCTAGGGAGCTGCAATGGGAAACAAATTGACTATTTCTCCAGACCCCGACCGATCTAGCTTATAGTTTCCTCTCCCTAGTTGCCCTAAATTCAGTAAGATTATGTATGTTTTTGCAATGCTGAAATTAGGGAAAGCGTAGTAAGGGCCCTTAACTCAGGGCCAGTGTAAAAATTGTAAAAATGTAAGCTAGTGCTTACCAAGACATGATTGAGTGCGTTTCTGCTTTAATGTGCTAGCCTGACTAGATAGTTTTCAGCAGAGATACCATTGCCTACAATACCTTACTACATGTGTGCATTAGTATGATTTGCAACAGTTTTCATCTACACCTATTTGTGCAGCAGAAATTAAGAATGACTACCCAATATACAAACCCTCAATTTTAGGTTTTATGGATGATAATGGAGAACTGTTTAGAATCTTTAACACCGAGCAGTTCTTAACAGGTGCAGGCTACTACATACACAGCGAGTAAGAAGGGTCAAAATTAGGTTAAGTTGGGGAGGGGAAATTTGATCCTAATATAGATTAAAGTTGAAGAAAAATAGCCACTTACTAGACGTGACGCTTGTCTCGCGATCCTGTACATCACCCATAATCTGGTTTCTTTAAAATCTTTGAGTTTGTCGATCAAACTGTTTTGCAATGATATACAAGTGAGTTTATCACTACCAAAACCTGCTTGCATTACAAGAGTGGTGAGGGCTACCTGAAACGGATACAAACACAGAATTTAAAAGATGACGACAAGAGTATATGAAATAAGAATGATAAAGAAAAGAATGAAAATAAAAATCAAAGTTCCACAACGAAAGGGCAATATCAAAGGCAGTTTTAAGTTTCCTAATAAAAGTTGATAAAACCGTTTTTGTTTTTTTTCCTTCCTATGTACTTCCTATACCGATGATTGACAGACAAGAAGCTTAAGTAGTTATCATGTTTCACTATATTTTTCTTACTATGCCGACAATATTTCAAGGTTTATGATAATACAATCTTTGATGGGTATAGAACTTGAGGATGGACAGAAAAATTGGAAACATAGCAAAACAAAATATCTACTGAAGCTTTGCATTCGACACTCATCAGAGTAGTACGTCAGAAAGAGAACGAAAATTAAGACTAACGAATTGTAAATGAAACATTATAACTACTAAAGCTTTGCGTCTGACACTCATCAGAGTAGTACGTCAGAAAGAGAATTTGAGTGAAACCGAATAAATTATTATACCCAGAGGTGGACCAAAAAGATGACGTAGAAACCTACCACGACTTCCTCGTCACCAGGCTCCTTTGAAGATTTGATTGCTTCCGTCAGATGTTCTATCAATTTCAGTTTATATTTCTGAATATCACAGGAAGAGTTAGTTGCAGTCTTCACCAAGCAATGACAGATCTCTAGAAAATGTTCTCCTGTAATACAAAATGATTGAATAATCAAGGGGAAAAAGCATGTAGCAAAATTGAAGCAGATTATAATTTCCGTTTTTCATACTAGTACAGCAAGTAGTTTTCAGCAACTAATAGGACTCGTGTCATTATTCATAAATTCTCGAGTCTCACTTACATAGGATAATTTTCAATCTGTTATCATATTTTTGAGAAATACCACAACATTTTTCAACAACATGTTTCAGTTATCATGTCTTGAAAAATGTTGTAGTATTTCTCAAAATTCCCTCAAGTTTGCTGCTGATTTTTCATATGGAGAAATATTTTCCCAGACACATGAGCCAGCCTCGTTTTCCATACAGTCAACAACCAACATTTGGCAGTGCTAAAACCAAAATTCAAGATATATTTGCTCTCAAAATATCTTGCCGGGCTGGCTTGGGTGAATTCAATACATATGGAGAATTGTCAGCTCACGACCGCCGGACCTCACCAAACAAGAGTAGGGATCTGTTCGACCCGGACTGGCCTACTTCTCATATCCACGCAGTATGCTTATTTCAACGAGTCTTATACATGGTGGAATCCGAGAAAAGTGCCCCCTCCCCCAATCTACCGGGCTTGCCCATCTCATATGAAGAGGGGCATTAGATATGACATTAGATTTCACTCACCAGAAGCAGCTGATAGCATTTCTATGAGAAACCCAGTTAGACTGCTCTTCAGTGAGGAAGAAACACGAGCCACTGTTGTGATACAGGCTAAACATCTCTGAAAAAAAATCAAAACTATATATAGGCTGAAAAGACCATGAATATCCTGCATCAGACATGAAAGACATGAAATTGAGGGTTGTCTAGAGCGAAGAAATATTTAAAATGAAGATTTCAGTAGTGTAAATGGTTGCAGTAAACACTCTAGGACATCGTAATTCTTAATTTCATCATTAGTGCTATTCTTACTACTTTTCATTTTTAGTGATGCAGTGGAGAAGCTACCGTGACCCTGCTGGAAATAAGGCATTGCCTGAGTCAGACTAGCTTGTTAAACAGAAACTCATACACTCACAAATGGGTATAATAAACATACTAGGACCTTATATACTAATTTTGGTAGTGATGTAGGGCATGCTATCATTGCTGGAAACAAGATTAAGCCTTAGCTAATCTAGCACGTTAAACAGGGTCTTAAAGGTAGCCAGGAAAATCGGGAGCATAGCGAAACGAAAACATAGATTACTTAAGCTTTTCGTCTGACACTCAACAGAGTAATACGTCTGAAAGAGAATTTTGGAATCAGTCTACATAAAAACCAGGGATCCCCTATTGTGTAGATAGAAAGAGTTCGTTTTCGCCTTAGGACTCTTAAAGTAGTCTTATCGGTCAGCTCACTGTATCGTGGGTGTTGATTGGTTTTTCTACACTATACCAATCATTCACCTCTTTTCTGATTGGCTTATTTCGATCCACATCTGGGTATATAATCAGTTAGGTTTCTGTTTCGTTCTCTTTCTGACGTATTACTCTGTTGAGTGTCAGACGAAAAGCTTAAGTAATCTATGTTTTCGTTTCGCTATGCTCCCGATTTTCCTGGCTACCTTTAAGACCCTGTTTAACGTGCTAGATTTTGTACCACCCAAAGACTGGTCTTAAGGTCTAGGAAACTAGAGGCCCATTTCCCCAAAAGAAGACCCTATTGTGAAAATAAACTCCCTCATACTGTTAACAAAATAGAAATATTGTTTTGTTCGTTGCCTTCAAATGAACCATACTCGTTAAACATTGCAATAACAATTTCGATTCTTGATGAAATTTGACACAGTACTACGTGGTACGTACTGTAGCGTCCATCTTAAAATTGACAAGAGAACGCGTATTTGCTGAGACACACAGTAAAAAAATCCCCCAAAACATTTACCTTTAATGCTGGCAACGAACTCTCGGCAATCGAAAGAGCTGTAAGAAGTTGAATATCATTTTCCAGCTTTGAGAGATCAGACGGAAGAGCAGAGCCTAAAAAATAATTAACATTAAGTTGCAAACAAGAAATTCATTTCAAACAGAGCCTTAGCTCCAACTTGATGTTTATATTAGCTTTAAAACACACCAATAAAGGCATAAAAAACGAACATCAGGCTTATCTATCAGTAGACTTACTACGTGATTCCTCGTATTCGTTCACCGTTTTGTATCTGATTTTTATTCATCACTCAAACAAAGTCTAGAGCAAGCACAGCCATTCAATTCAATGCAGAGAACCGAGACTCATGTTGAAGTCTAGTCTGACACAAATAAATAATGTTTTATTCAGAGAAGCAACCCCAAACTAGTATGCACAAGGGTGTAAGAGCGTGAGTGTGGAGAGTAAGTTACCGTTTTTGGATGAATCCACGAGCACGTTGGTCTTTATTGCAAGAGACAAAGTGGCACATTGAATGTTTACTGTGTCTGACAAGTAATCTTGCTGTTCAAGTGCTGAAAAAAGAAACATTTCTTAACTCGTTGATCTAAATATTATCATTAAAAATTACAGAGTAGAATCAGTTAAATAAACAGAATTCTTCTTTTACCTAGACTCGACGAACAACAAACGATGATACCTAAAGTATGATACCAGCCTTGATAAGACCGAATGTATTTCCTCTGATACCCGAATTCTTTCAAATTTCTAAACATATTAAGTGTCAAGATTTGAAACAAAGCTGGATCATTATCAGTTTACTTTTGTCAAGAGGCAAACTTGTCCCTGACGTCGATGAATACCCTGCCCCCCCTTTCGTAAGGGGTTGCAAGTTCAAACCAAATTTATCCATTCATTAACTACTTTGGGTACTCCTCTTCAAGATCCTCTTTAAATGTTTAATGCCCTCCCAATTTCTAGGCCTTTTCCAGTGGATTCCGTTTCATCTCTCTTCTTTCCTTCGTTTTCTTTATTCTGTACATATTTCTTTGTACGAAAATATTAAGAGCCCATTAAGCTAAATGATAGATGCAATTTACATATGCTGCAAAAAACTGTCATCGGAAGTTGATATAGGTTTATACCAACCTCCCTTGCTGAAGCTATTTGCCTTGCCATTAGATTTTGCCAAAGTACAGAGAACATCCAGAGCTGCAAATTTCAGCGAGTCAGAAATGGTTTCTACTGCAAAATCAGTCAGCTCCTAAGACGAAAGCTTACGATTAGGGAGCCTGAATTGTCATGAGATAATTCAAAAAGAACAAAATTCACCACAATGCTGATATGTCCCTTAATTAAGGGGAGAACTAAAGCAACCTGAAGGTTAAAAGCTATAGAATGACCCTATTTAAACAAACTGCTGCCTAACACCTTCAAAACCAACCTCAATGAACAGACAACACTTGAAGTAGAAACTTGTAAGCGATTGAGACAATTACCTCCACGTGTTTTTCTGTCCAAAGATGGGGACTTTTGCTGGCCAACTTCCTCAGATTTTTAAGAGAGCCAAACTTGATCTCTTTTCGTGGATCTGATTTCGTGTAGCGAATCAAAAGTTGAACCTGAAAAAACATGGATAAAACATGATTAATCTGTGTGTTTCTGGTACAGTTAATCATATAAGAACCTCAAATGATCAAATCAGAATGTCCTGTTTCTTATATAAAATGACTCATTTTATAATCAAAAGTGATTTATTACCCAAAGAAACAGAAGGGAATACCACAAATATCACCAATTAAAGTGGTCCCTTCCTTAAAAGTCTCTATAGTATTGACTATAACAAAAATAATCATAACATTGTTTAAGGTGGCAGGCTGTAGTTTCTTATACGTTCATTTCTTTTATGCAGGGACTTACTGTATAATGAGTAAATAATACTCTAGGTAGTGGCATATACTTAAGAACCTCACATCATGGACCTATCATGAACCACAAAAGAAGTTTAAAAAAGTCTTCCTCATTTTACCTGTTTAGGAATATTGATGAGAGTTTCTGAAGCCAAACACGTCAGAGTGTGAAGAATAACAAGAACGAAATCTGCAGCTGGGTAAGCAGTCAAAAGAGACTGGCATTGATCTTGCACCTACAAATTCGAAAGAATTGGTTGAACAGGAAAGTATTCCATTAATGCAAAACCTAAATATGTAGAGATACAGAAAAATAAAAGTACTGCTATTGAATTATCTTTTAAGAGGGTAAGATTCTTCAATAATTGGTCGTACTAGGATAAAAAAGGAGATGCAGAAAGCAAATCCCAATTAACTGGAAAAGAGGCTATTTCAGTTTGATTTTATTGCTATGCAACCAGCCATGGAAACAGTCTCACCTGATTAGCAGATTTGAGGTCATGGTGCATATGTTGAAAAGCCAAGATGAGCTTCAGTTTCATGCTGATTGGGGTAGAAACACCTGTCAACAAAATGTGTGGAATATCATAATTGTAAACTAGACACATGATGTCTTAATCATTTAAAAACAAAAAAACCATCAACAGTGTTAATAAATAAACCATCTTCATAAAACAACTAGAATTTCTCAAGCAAAATAATTCTGGTACTTTTCCAGCTAGCATGCTATTAAAATGAAGAAAACTTTTAAGATAGTAGTACCTTCGATCATTTCTGCAAGCTTATGGCATATTCCTTCAGCAAACTGGCTGTAAGTAAAACAATAATATCTTAATACTGTAAGGGTTTGAAAGTATCGAAACGATGACGTAAACATGGCGGCTTAGGGCAAGGGCTGGGCTTAGGCCTTAAACTCCCAGTTATGATTTTTGATCCCTAGAAACATCCTAAATGAAAAATATCATCAGAAATATAAAAACAATAACCCATGGTATCACAAAATGTTAATTTAGAGGAAATAAATCCTTTTAAAGTCCCTTTTAATGATTAAAAGGTCAAGAGGGTTCAGAACCACAGAAATATGATAAGGTGATTAGAGCATAGTAGTATAAATTAGTAAAATGTAAACATTTCTTGAATATTTTGCTATCAAATGCAGATTAGGATTTATATTGAAAACATTACTTCAAAATAAAGGGGTTTTATCCAAATTTCAGTGCTGCAACACTGAGAAACAAATCAAGATAATTTTGTGCGAGGATTGAACGCTATGAAAAAATAATTTGAATTCTTAACACCTTAATTAAAGCTCGGAAGATATAAACTTTCACGACAGCCTTGAGAGAAAATTTATATTAAATGCAAAGAGAAATAAAAATGCCTCTTGAAGAATAAAGTTTGGAGCTAGAAAGTTATGGTAAACTACAGAGTAATGTTGACATTTGTTGTTGGACTGAAAAGGGGAGTTTTAAAACTTCCCTTGCCCTTTTAACAACGAAGTTTATTTGATCAATATGCGCTTTTTTGTTATTGACTTCAGGCTCTAGTGGTTGAAATTATAAAGTTAAACTTACGTGGAATTAGTTTCAGCAGCAAATAACTGAATTCCTTCAAATAATCAGTACTTTATGATTAACTTTTGCGATACAGCTCGATATCCATTGAAAATATTCCTTCCCCGTACATGTTTAACCTCTTGGCCTTCAAACACTTTTTAGAAGCGAGGAAATAAACTTTGTGATACAATTTTAGGTCATGAGAGAAATTGTTTTTGTTTTTGCGCGAAAAGTTTGAAGCGCGGACAAGTCACGAGGTCAAAAATCGCCAATAAAATTCAAGGACCCTTAGGCCATCACAGCTTTGGCGGCCATGTTTACGTCATCGTTTCGATACTTTCAAGCCCCTACAGTATCTTAATTAAACAAAAACAAAACACGTCTAAACTCCTTTTTCTCCAAATGTTTTGCAATTAATATCAAAACATCCTTTTTGTCTGGGAATTTATAAAAAATTCCCTTCTATTGATATCAAAGAGGCTGATTCCACCAATAATGCAATCATCATTAATTAAGTTCTATGCGTTTTGAGCATTCTTGCCTGAACAAAAACGATGTTGCTAATACTTTTGAGCAAATGTTGCATATCGTGGTTATATGCCTTTAAGATAAAGAATATATGAAATAGAAGCAGAAACTGTGAAATACCTTGATTGCTTGCAGAAACATTTTGTTGCGAAAATGGCTGCTTCAACTTCCACCTCATCATGTGAGTCCAAGGAGCTTCGAATGCTACACAAAAAAAAACTTGTTAGTATAATCATTAATGAGTCATGGTAGAAAATCATATTAGAAAACAAAACTTTTAATCATAAGTGGAGATAATGCATGGAAAACTCAATTTAGCCATCATTGATGATTAAAACCAACCTTCATTTCCCTGGAACAAGTCATATTAGAGCCCTCCATTTAAGTAATATAACATATAAATCAGAATGGAACACACAGACTTTTTGTGAAATGAGATTTAAGAATAAAATTTAAAAGTTTGATAACACAATCAGCGTGGTTATCTTAGAGCTGATTGGATGGATAATGAGAAATGCTTATACCTGTAATGAATGTTCTTTCTGTCTGATATAATGCTTGAAATATTCCCAAACACTCTGTAAAAAAATTCATCATACTCTTACACAGATACTATATTTATATGCCTACATATTTCAGTTGAACAAGTCTTTTTTTATCACAGCATTAGGGGTGAGTTAAGTAATTTTTTGGCGGGCAGAGTCAATAATAAAAGATGAGAAGGTTGGAAGTAAATAAGGTGTTAGTTCCTACCTCAGAGTGATCGCCCTTGCAATTGGATCGTTTGCATGAATGACAGAATAGAATCTTCGAATCAACTCATCAACATTCAGGATCTTGTCTAGGTGTTTAGAGCTTTCTTGTATCACTTTCAGAACACAGATTTTCAGGAAATTGGTTCTAAAATAAACAGGAAAGAACATAAGCTTGAATAGTTATCGGGTAATGATACAGTGTTCCCTGCTTTATTGATATGACAAAATCAATTTTTTGAATAAAGGCAGACCTGCCGAATTGCTCAGTTGTGGGGATTCTTTGATCTTGACCACCTCCCATTGGTTTTTATTGGTGGTGCCTTCTGACACTTTAATTTGGAGTCTCACAGTGAAATCAGAAGAGCTAACAGGTCTGTAAATTTCCCAGGGGTCTGTTATGGCTCTGTATTCCTTGGTAGCCCTAGATTGGCTTTGAAAATTGTGAATGTCAAGCCTACATGTTGCTTTACTCAGATATCTCATAACTCGGGAAAAAATGTGTGGTTCTAGCCCATTCGATATGAATGTAATTGTAACATGTAAGTACCATTCTCCATAAGACAGAATATTTTACCTGGCCCAAAGCGATTCAACTTACACTAGTTTGAATGTTTATAGTTTAACATTATTTTGTAGGGAAAAGGCTGAAGGTTTCATGAAAACTGACCAGAAATCATTTCATTAAATGTTAAATGGTTCAAACATAAAATACTCACCCTGTTCTGAATACATCAGCGAGCTTGAGGAAAGCAGAATTGACAAGGATTGGGTATGGGTATTTGTAGAACAGAGCAGGAAATCTGACAATTGCTTCACATTGCTCTTCTACCTTGGATGATCTCAGACCTAAAAGCAGAAAATTTCAAATGAATTAGAGTGAAAGAGTGTCAGCAAGCAAGCAAGCATATTTATTTGTTAACGCAGCAGGGTTTGTGGAAACTTTACAGCTGGCTTAGACCTGCAGCTTGTGCCCCAAGAAATGATATTTGTTCGTGGATTCGAATATACTAAGGTTACCCTTCAAGATTCAGAAATCCAGCGCCTTAACCACTAAGCTACATTATCACTGTCTAACTTTATTGTTTGACTGGTTAGGAGCAAGGCTGACATTGAGTGTGAAGTGTCTATTTCACTGGCAGTGGATCAGGTGTATCAGTCGACTATCTAATGACAGCTAGTCTATATTACGCATGCACTTTGCAATGGTGGTTTAGCTCTACCCATTTTTCTACCAACATCAGGTGTAGGAACCATGCTTATCTAGGGAAGGAACAAATTAAGCTTCCTGAAAGAAATATCTATCTATTTGCAAATTCAAGCCAACATACCAGAATGGACTGTGTTCCCATTCACCAAACTCGAAGGATATGGAAAGTTCAGTTGGCTGACAGCTTATCAAGGACGTATGTAGAAAATTTTTAGCGGGGGAGGGGGCAAAAGAATATTTGAAGAATAATTTGAGGAGATTCTTCATAGGAAATTATTATCAAGTTTTGAAAATTTCTGGGGAAGGGAGACTGCTCCCTTGCCCCGCATCCCGTTGAGATGCAACTTAATTAGTTCACAATTGGGACCAATGTGTGCGTTCATTTTGAGCCCATTAGGATTACCCTTAAAGAATTAGAAATGCAGTGCCTTAACCAATAGGCTACATCTTAGGAAACTGTGTAGAAAATTTTACTTATAAAAAACTAACAGTTGCCTTATGGGCCTATAACCTAAATACTTTTAGGCCCCAAAATAGAATTCAATATGATAAGAATTTAAACGAAACTTCTCGGAAGCATAAAGAATTTTAGGGTAACATACCCTTTTCTAGCTCCCACAAGGCTGAATTTGCATCTTGGCTTTGGTCTGGGCTGCTTTTCAGCATCATAAGTTCAGGGATCGGACTACCACGTCCACCAGCCGCCATTGCCATGTTTTGTCACACTACTATGATATTCAGATTGAGAATCATATTCATGTTTGGTTGATATTCAGATTGAAACTTGTGTTCAGACAGAGAAGATGGGTCTGTTCTCTGTATGAACAGTCTTTGAACGGAGCTGGGCTTCGAAACAAATGCAGAAGTTTCATCACCAAGCATGAGCCTTAATATGTCTTAAGATCTAATTAAGCAAGACGTATGAACGATATGATGGGTTTCATGGTTACTATTACATTTTGCTTGAGAAATAGCCTTTTTTTATCATTTTTTGTCATAAATAAAGAAAATTTTGTCATTCTTTATGTCAACCTTCAAAGAAACTGACAAACTTCTGATTAAGCCCCCCTCGATTGAATCCCCCTTCGAGTAAGCCCCTACCAGAAAATTCAATTTCTGCAAACAACCCCCCTGGGGCTTATTCGAGGATTTACGGTATACTGAATTTCTTCAAATATACTGAAGTTCTTCAAACATTGAACAGAAAATGAAACAACCAATAATTTGAATGTTCAATCGAAATCATATATAAAATAACACACATTTGATAGAACAGACATGCAATAGTTATTATTAGTCAAAATTCATTTACTGCATTCATCAATACACAAGTGGTAATATCGCTGGTTTAAATATCTAAGTTGGTAAAAAGTGTCTGGTATTACTTCTAACTGGTTTATATTTGGGACACTTCCTTTTGGATACTTCAAGCTTAGCATATAAACGATATAAATGCCTTGACAGATGTATAATTCTACCCTTCAGGTAAAATAGTTTCAGAAACTCCTTCAGCAAAGAGTGGAGTCATATCTAAAGAAAGTTTCTGAAGCTACAAATCAGTCCAACACTATGGTAGTGTCCAAAGCTACATTTATTGAAACCAACTCTATACAGTTTTAATGTAGAGGTGGGAGCAAAACTGTGTGAGCAGAAAAGAAAACATGCAATGAAGGATATCTGCAAACAGTAGTGGTTTATTTACATTTGGTCTTCTTCTGTCTTTTGCCCCTTTTTAAATGCTAGGTAGCTAGCTCACTTATCTCAATATCTATTCTGCAACAAAACTAGTAGAGAGCAGTTGGTTTGTAGGTACTTGTCTATGCCATGAATTGATTCTCGACAAGAGGCAGTCATTTGGAGGTGAACTTTTAAAGAAAATACATGTAAAAATTCAATCTGAAAATATGTTATGCCAAAATCTATAAGGAGAATACTTAAATGTGGGCCTAATTGTAGCCAGTGTTACAGACTGAACTAGCCTGAACTAAAAGTTTTTTAGTTGATTGGAAATTTCAGATTGGCCTCCTCAACTATTCAATAGGTTTCATATTCGTTCTCTTTTCGACGTAATATTCCGTTCAGTGGAGTCGGACGAAAAGCTTCATAGTTTTTTTGTTCTACAAAAATAACAAGTCTACAACACGGACTAGCCTACATAAGATCCTCCTAAATGACCACCATTGCCCGTTAAAGAATCGCAGTCTTCAATATTGTGACCATTCAAAAGCCAAGAAAGACCGGCTGTTCTCCATCTGTCGCACAATTTCTTCTGGAATCAAATGCGAGAGCCACAGTTTTTGTAGATTGTTGTATCTTGTCACTGATAAGTATAGTGGGTTTCCACGTCTGTAAGGAATAAAATATGAATGATGTAGATTATTGTATAAATATAGTATAACTATACCTAATATAGAATCCAATACTCAACCCAACGTATATCTAATAACAATGGGATAGTTGAAACAAAATGCATGTTAAAAACCTGCGCGTAAAAAACTACTTTTTCAGAGTTTGGGAAATATGGTTCTTGTATTTTTTAGTACTCACTGGAAGTTTAGGCCTAATAACTGTTTAATTAAGTTGTTGGTTTGGAGTTAATTTCATCTTATTGGTTTTTATTTGAATTATCTTATTTATTCTATTGCTTTTTCATTTGGAATATTCTATCATTTCGAGTATTAAAACAACATACTTTTGTGAAAAGTTCCCGAACTCCCAATTTCTTCCACGCATGTTTTAAGAGTATTTACCCAAAACTGACAGCTTTGTAGATGAGGAAATTTATTCTGACATTTTGAGTGAGATTTTCTTCCAAACTCTTACAAAGTTGCATTAGTGACCTCAACGTCCACTTTTTAATGTTTTTTGAATAACTCTTTTATTGAACCAGAATATTCAACCCCAGTAAGTCAAAGCCCCTATTCAGGTTTAAGCCACAACAACACAAAAGTAGCTTACCTAAACTTGTAATCAGGCTCGCCATACTCATCAAGATAAGGAGAAGGTTTGAAGCAGCCTTTACTTTTGTCATACAACAACAGGATCTGGCAATCTCTGATTCTGAGGAAGATGCCAACACTTTCATTGCATTTCTCCGCATGCGCAGTGCACGATCCGATTTGCTTCTCATCAATCAACGCTTGACAACAGTAGCTCTGAGAACACAGCAGCTCTCCACATACGAGGCACATTGTTGGGTTCTGGCTCATGTCTCCAGTCATTGGGCATCTGAAAGGAGGAAAATAGAAATCATTTCATAGTGAAGAGGATTTCCAAGGGGTGGGTATTTTTGAGGGAGGGGCTTTAGGAAGATATAATGGTGAATAATAGAATTGATGCAATCGGTTATTGTGGTATACACATATATTAACTTCCCTTCGAAATGCTACATATCTTTTTAAATGATTAGAAACAAGAAAGGAGATTGGCTCTCTGTTCTCCTTTCTTGTTTCTAATCTATATCGCTCTGTGCATCTGCACATCGAGCACTATGATGCAGTTATAGACTAAGCAATGTTACATTTATTCTTACATGACACTTTACCTCATAATTCTAATTCATTTAACACCTGCAAAATCAAGAGAGGCAGAAACCATGCCCAGTAAACAGCCATTCAAAATGTCATTCAAGTAAAATGTTACTTTGTAGAAAAAGGAGAGAAATATTTCAAGATGTTTTCAGTTTTAGTTTTGCAGTAACAATACATTTTGTGAAGAGCAATTTTTTCTAGACAGCCAAAGTATTCCTTGCAATCCTTGATTTAAAACGCATTGGCCAAGCATCAAATTATCAAATCGTCGAATTCATCAAACAAAAAAATGGAAAAGCTACCTGAAGCCAGATGCAGTGGTGATCAGCTGACTGTAGTCCTTTGGTAATGGTATCAATCTGATGGGAGACGTGATGCTGAAAAGATTAAAGAAGCATTGCAATCTGATAGTTATATCCAAAACTATCTAATAATTAGTTTAATATGATAGGAGAAGTTATGCGAAAAAGATTGAAGAAGCATTAAAATCTGATAGTTATATCCAAAACTATCTAATAATTAGTTTAATATGATAGGAGAAGTTATGCTAAAAAGATTGAAGAAGCGTTGAAATCTGATAGTTATATCCAAAACTATCTAATAATTAGTTTAATATGATAGGAGAAGTTATGCTAAAAAGATTGAAGAAGCGTTACAATCTGATAGTTGTATCCAAAACTATCTAATAATTAGTTTAATATGATAGGAGAAGTTATGCGAAAAAGATTGAAGAAGCATTAAAATCTGATAGTTGTATCCAAAACTATCTAATAATTAGTTTAATATGATAGGAGAAGTTATGCGAAAAAGATTGAAGAAGCATTACAATCTGATAGTTGTATCCAAAACTATCTAATAATTAGTTTAATATGATAGGAGAAGTTATGCGAAAAAGATTGAAGAAGCATTACAATCTGATAGTTGTATCCAAAACTATCTAATAATTAGTTTAATATGATAGGAGAAGTTATGCGAAAAAGATTGAAGAAGCATTACAATCTGATAGTTGTATCCAAAACTATCTAATAATTAGTTTAATATGATAGGAGAAGTTATGCGAAAAAGATTGAAGAAGCATTACAATCTGATAGTTGTATCCAAAACTATCTAATAATTAGTTTAATATGATAGGAGAAGTTATGCTAAAAAGATTGAAGAAGCGTTACAATCTGATAGTTGTATCCAAAACTATCTAATAATTAGTTTAATATGATAGGAGAAGTTATGCGAAAAAGATTGAAGAAGCATTACAATCTGATAGTTGTATCCAAAACTATCTAATAATTAGTTTAATATGATAGGAGAAGTTATGCGAAAAAGATTGAAGAAGCGTTAAAATCTGAAAGTTATATCCAAAACTATCTAATAATTAGTTTAATATGATAGGAGAAGTTATGCGAAAAAGATTGAAGAAGCGTTAAAATCTGATAGTTATGTTGAAAACTATCTAATAATTAGTTTAATATGATAGGAGAAGTTATGCTAAAAAGATTGAAGAAGCGTTAAAATCTGATAGTTATATCCAAAACTATCTAATAATTAGTTTAATATGATAGGAGAAGTTATGCGAAAAAGATTGAAGAAGCGTTGAAATCTGATAGTTATGTTGAAAACTATCAAGTAAATAGTTCAATCTTGAAGCAATGCTGAAGGAATTTTACAAATGAAAGTAAGATTATGGTTATCAGATTGACTTGCTAAATAAACGTACAATAGTTCATATCTGGTTTTAACCCTGTGGAATTTTACCTTGGACAGTCGATATTTGGTTGCCAAGAAGACAACTTGACTGAATCATTTTTACACCACCTGAAACATAATCTATGATAGTTATTCTTCGCAAGTAATAAATGCTTTGAATAACAATATCAGAATTCGTTTATCTCATCTAAACTCTTCTCTTGTGTATGGAATACATTTACCCAACGTTTACCAGGTAAATCACTCAAATTGCCCTACCAAATACAGAGAAAACCATCACATTTCTTTAATAGCTAAACTTGACCTGTGAAAGGGTGATAAATCACAGGATACACTTGATAAGTCAACTTAAGAAGAGGCAGGATTCTGATTGGATTTGTTATTTCATGCAAAATGATAATGATAATGATAATATTAATTACGAATATTTATACTGGATGAAACACTTCAACTTGAGAGAAGCTGTTATCAACGTGTGTTCAGTTTTAACTAAACGAGATCTAACCTAAGTAAGAAGTAATCAAAACGAGCTAAATAATAAAAGTCTGTTTCTTCTCAAGAACAAGTAAAAATAGATTTTACAATGCCTACCTCTGAATCATCAGGTCTGTAGCTGCCATGCCAGCATCACCAGCATTCTCCATTGGAAGAATACTGACAACATTCAGAGGGAGTGAGAGGTAGTGGCATATGGCCAATATTTCTCTAGATGACGATACATGCTCGTGTTCACCTGTAGAGAATGAATTGATAGTATATTGACAAATAGATTATTGAGGAGGAGGAAGGAATCCTTTCAAAGAGACTTCACTGTCGAAAAAGGCATATGGTAGTGTTGATTAATAATATCTATTGAATGGGAAATTAGCTGTAAAGTAGATAGGAGTTATGTGCCAATCGTATCAAGCCTTATCAATTCTTTTCTTAATTAGGCTGTCTTGTAAGAGTCTAATGCTTTTAAGACTATTTTAATTAGGATGAGTGAAACAAAAACGGAACAAAAGTAACAGACTGATGGAAATCAGACGAGAAAGCGATTCAGGAAGGTTTGGGGAAAATGTTATTAGAACAACTTCGTATAAGCCACTTGATCACGTAAACAAATGTAAATGCTATAGTTGAGATTTGTGAACAAGTTTTTCGGCTGTCATATGTTAGGTGTAGAATCAGAATCTGACTTCCTTACACAAATGAATTCAGGGTGATTTTAAGTTTAGTTTCTGAATAATACTCAGCATATTCGTAGTCATTTTTCACTGGCACTGATTCTAAACCTCTCTATCATTAGCTTAAAATTTTGCAATCGTTTAGGATAGGTTATAATAAGTTATGAATAACAGCTACAAAATAACAGCAAAAATAATTTTTCAGTGTAACAAAAATCTAGAATTTCTCTTACTCTGCTGGGTGAGTATAGCAGGGGGCTGGGCACCAGTCAAGAAGTGAAAGAACAATGCACAACATCGAAGGAAGGGTAAGCAATGTGCAATCACGTGACAAAATAATCTTCCTGGTTGCGAGTGGGGATCTGAACAAAACTTCGACCTGAAGAGAAAATAAGTAATAAATTAGTTACATTAATAAATAAGGAACTATTAATAGATAAGAAACTATGAGGACACTTTTATTACTATAAGAAGTACTTACCAAAAGAGGTACCAAAGTAAGGAGACAAAGCAATTAGGTCTTGAGCTCATTATAAAAAGCATATAGTCTGTCTGACGAATGCGTAGGCACGAAACTTAGAGTAACAGAAAGACATGTCTGTTTTTTAATGTGTTCATTCTGCTTTATAATTTTTCTATACTCAAGTATATCGAGCACTATAGCCAGGATAGGCACTCTCTATTCGAGTTAGTTATAAAAAACGTATAGCTTGATAAAAACTTACCCAGACACATGCTTCATTTTCCCCCAGAGTTCTGCAAGGTTGATTTCAATTTGAGAATTTGCTAGGTTCTTCAATGACTCGTCTGAAAAGATCAAAAGCTTCTATAGGGAACTCAGATTAGAATCAATCACACAAGTGGCTAATATAAAATGAAATTAATACATAAAATATGAAAATATGAATTCATCAAGAATGTTCAAACACGTTGGAAAAATATATTCTTGTGACAAGGACCACTAACATTCTAATATGCTCTAACCATATCTAGAACTCAGAAACTTGCATATCATAGACCAGAGTGCTTCCCTAATACCCTGAAAAGGAAAAATGATTAGCTTCCCAGTTCTTTGCTACATCAAGTCCCCGGCGTATCCACAGCTGAGGTGTGTCTGATTTAAACCCTTCTTCAGAGCAAAAAATAATTACATAGAGCCATCAGGCATGGTCTAAACACGTTGGAAACATATCTTCGTGAGTTGATACAATTATCATATGCCCCAACCAGGTAAGTCTTGAACAAGAGAACTTGCATACCATATGACAGTACGCTAGCTTATTAACCAGAACCGTAAAACAACCAGTCGGTTTTTTATTTTTTTGGTATGTTCAGCTCTAAGACATCCACCACTAAGGCATTAATTCGCGGTTCTTTTAAGCAAACAATATTTTCATTATAAACAAAGGCTTTTCGATATTATATATAATATCATTATCAATGGTTATCATTTGCTGATGATATATGATATCGAAAAGTTTCTGCTTATAATGAAAATGTTTTTTGTTTAAGAATCTCTTTCAAACCTAAAAATGGCTAATCTTAGAAATAAAAAGCATTAATTCGTGTTTGAAAATGATTGAGAAATCATGAAACTTTTCTATGATTTCTAGAAAGAAAAAATGACGTAAAAGCACTCGAACCATACCAAATTCCTTGATTTCCTCCGGACAGCAAAGTAATATCTGAGTAAGCTGTGCTTGGATCGCAATCTTCAAAACAAACTGATCGATTGAGCCAGACTCGACCATATTCAACAGTGGCATCTTCTGGGTGAAGCTCATTGTTTGCAAAGTGAATCTTAGGTTCAACTAAAAATAAAATGGATTTGAAGATTGCAGCTTTGATTCTCAATGTTGCACAGGAAAAAGTCTAATATTTAAAAGCCTTGCGAAAGTAGAGTTTTATAAAGCTTATGGGACAGTCTGTGATCGGTACAAAACTTCGATATAGCCAGAAAAATCAGAAGCATAGTGAAGTAAAAACACAGATATTTCATTGATAAACATAGATCTTTTCATCTGTCACTCGACGGAGTATTACGCCAGAAAGAGAACGAAACCAAAACCTAACGAATTATTATACCCAGTGTGGATCGAAATAGGCCAATCAGAGAAGGGATGAATTTTCTGGCAATATTAAAGCTAAAGGGAAACTTTTAATACCATAATCCTGCATTCATATATAAATAATTATAAATCGTCACGAATTTTACTGAAGAACAGGAGATTCATGAAAACCACTTAATTCTTAATAAAATCTCATAAATAATTTACTTTACGAATATCAAAAGAATTTGAAAAAATATCCAGGATGCCTCCATACATACCATGACACCGAAAATATCCAAGTCAAGAATAGAAGGTGACACAATGTGAGAAGTATTAGTTGCTACCAGAGCTGTAAAGGGAACATGATAATAAAGTATTTAAAATATTCAAACAGCAATGCTACTTTATCAACCATATATAAAATAGACAAAAGACAAACGTTTGTAAAAGTAAAAGATTTTCGGTTATAAAATCGTCCTCATTTCTACCATTTAAATGTAAAATGAGTAAAACGAGTAATGCTTTAAGGGTGTGATACATATCACAGTTTTTCTGTCTAATTTACTTAAGTATATACAGAAAAGGGTTAAATTCTAAATATTCACAATGATAAGTGAAAGTGGCTGCTTATAAGTTTTTTTCAAATAAAAACGACTTTTTAAGATCTAGCACGTTAAACAGAACCTAGCTCAAGTTGGTCTAGCATCTTACCTGAAAGAAGGTTGAGACAGTTTCTGTTAACCTCTTCTTCATCAGCCAATAAGCAACTTGATAAAGCAAATCGAACCAATGAGCTGATGCAGTCATTCTGAAATATATGAATTGATGAACTTACGTGGCAATCTATTTATTATAGAAACAATTTGCAACGCTTTGGACAACCATGAAGCTATGAAAGTTGATAGAAAATACTAGATAAGCATTGAATTTGACATACTTTCTTTGTATTTGCTGCTAAAGGCCTTGGGGTAACGAATCTACTTTAGTGAAGCAGAAAGATTGCTCCAAAGGCTTGTTCAAATATTTGTGAAAGTATTTTCTAACCATTATCTGATAGCTCTTGACATTTGAAATAAAGTTATGGCTAGTTACATAGTTATAAGAGTTAATTGGTTTGAAAGTATGCCTTGAATATTTCTCCAAGTTTAGATACGAGGATATTTACAAAATGGATTACTATCAATTCAAAACTGAAACGTTTAGTTTAGAATTATGATCGATTTCAAAACTTTAAAGTTCTTCATACAAAAGAGTGTTGAATAAATAACAAACCTGCCTACTGGACAAGGCAAACAAAGGCTTCTTCTCCTCTCTCAATATGCATTCTAAGTGAAAATACATAAATCAGTATCATCTATCTTACGAGTATAGGTAATGAGCATTGTTCAACAATTACAGAAACTAATAGTGCTAAATAAATGTCAAGTCTATGTAATTCTAGATAAATAAATAGGATGGAACTGACACTGATACCATCAGTTGTTGAAAGTATAATTTGCAAATAAAAACTACATATGTATCAAAATTCATCTTGCTAGCAAGCTATAAGTATATATAAATGAAAAAATAAGTTATTTTCTTTCAAAGAACCTTCAACTATTTTTCAAACAAAGACTGTCTCGGAATCTTAAACCTGGCTTTTGGAACTCTTCTTTTTTCAAATCATGCTAGAGAGCAGAAAAGAAGTTTTGTAAAATATTTTCAAGTTAAATGCTTTCTTAATAGTAGATAAATGTTTTACCTGTACATTGTATTGTGTATGCACATGTGCTCCAAGTCATTAGGAGCTCAGACACTCGTTCTTGATGTTGGGTTGGTAGTCCAATCTAAATAACAAGTACAAATGTTTAACACTTTGAAACATATAGAAAATATCTTGAAACATAAAGAATAGTTGTTCAAGAAGTTAGCCTATAACTCTGCATTGCGATATTGGAAAAGGAACAACATGAAGTTTCTTTTTATACTAAAGCCAGAAAGAGAAACCCAAAATTGTTTTAAACCCAAAAGTGAATTAGAATAAAACAACCCCAGAAACAGGGTTGATAATTATTGTTGAGTGGTAAAACCATAACCACTGATAATCTAAACAAGATGAGTAAAATATTAATGAAAGAGTTCCAATGGGAATAAAACTTATACGATGGATTCAGGACTTTCCACATCTTTCTGAAACTGTGAATAAGTTGAACAATTCGAATACTCACTGAGTGCACAGTAGAGGCAAACTTCTGCACCATCGTTTGAGATGAGTTGTTCATATTTGAGCTTAATAAGATATCAAGAATAGTTAGTTGTCACACAAAGATGATATAAACAAAATTAGTTAACTTTCAAGATTGAATTTAGATTTCAACTAGGTGCAAAAATGTTGCAGCAACACTGTTTACGAATCAAACTCAAGTTAATAGGTAATAAAAATAAAGAGCTACCGTTGATATAAGAATGTGTAGAATAACGTAGTGAGTGTTGATGAACTCAAAGACGAAGACTTCGGTTTCGTTTTTGTTTGAACTGAAAAATATGAGAATATAAACTTAACAAAGATAAAATTACTAACAATTTCTAGCTGAATTACAATAAATAACCGTCAACTAAATTTTCAGAGATGAAATTCACTAGCTTCTGGTGGGTATGGATCCTAGCTTGACAAGGTTCTCAACACAGGGGTACCTCTAATGATTGTATGAAAGAAAATGAAGTGAAACCCTTGTTTTATAATCAAAGACTAGAATTATCCTTCATGTAGTCACTACATGAAATCATTTTTTCCAATGAAGTCACTAGGGAATCACTAGCTTCTCTTCCAATACATCCACAGGGATACGACAGGCAAATATCGTGGTCAAATAAAATGCATTGCGACCCGGAAAGAAATATAATTTGAAGATCAGTGCATGGAAACCAAAGCTTGTGATGGTGGCACTGATGAAATCACAGTTGAATAAAAACCAGGCACATACCAGTGTCGATAAAATCATCCTCGCTAGCATCATCAACATATTTTTGCATTTCAGACAACGTTTCTTCTGTTGATAATTCGGTGCCATCTGATTCCATTTTGCTAGGCGCAAATTCAGCTCTAAAAAATATTTGCTATTTATCAAAAAAAAGAAAATTTTAGATAATTTTAACTGTAGATAATTGTAGATGATTTTACAAGGGGGTGCGAAAATCACCCACCATAAAGAAACTGAACGTTGCAGAACCAGGCTACCTGGATTCTTATAGGTTGATAAGAAATATGTAGGAATTTAGAAAATATTCATGAAATGCCAAAACTTTTCAATCCCAATAATTTTCTAAAGCAATATGAATTTTCAAGCTGAAAATCTATAGATGCACTACTATCTAATAGGCTTAGGTTTCTTAAAAGTCAGTTTCTGAGTGGGAAGTTAGTGCTGTATTCTATCTTTGAACGTCTGAATTTCAGCAATAACTAAAAGTCATTCTGCCACTTTCCAATTAAAAACTAAATTAGGCTCAACATTCAAGACAAAAAAGTATTTGACTGTACAAGGTCCTTACCCTTGATGCGACTTGGCATCAAGCTCCGGCAGTACAGGTATGACAGTATTGCACAGTGAAGAACAGAGAGGACAGAGGTACTCGTTCTTCGTCACATCGATGTGATTATGGAAGGAATGCAACCGCAACAACTGCCGTCTCTCCTTGTCTTTCACAGAATCAAAATACTTCTGCCAGCACTCCCCATGCATCACGTGACCGCAACTACTAGTAAAAACCCCAGTGAAGAGGTCACGTGGGGTGAATAGTGGATTATATTCGGGGATGTCATTAATATTTTTGTCCTTGGATTTAGACAGGACTTTTGATCTCTGTGTGAATGCTGCCATGACAACAGTGCGGGCCTCTGCAGTGATATCTTCTTTCTCCTGGCATAGAATACAAATGATGTTGGCAATCTTCGGCTTGGTGATAGTTCGGTTAGGCCCAACTGCAACAGACTTGTCCGAGTCAAAGGATTCTTCCATCTCAACATCTTCTGAAGCTCTGCAAATGATAATAAAAGTGATGTTTAATGTCATTATGCAACTGCTGGTGTAACAACTGAAGGGGGGAGGGGGGCTGCACTGACAGGGGGCTAGTGTCTTTGTTGTTGTTAATTCATTTATAGTGGTTATCATCTCTAGCATTTTAGTTATTCAACTCAGATTTTTGAGGCAAAAGCAGAATTTTGAAAGTCAATTGAGATCATTTGTGCATTCGAATCCTACTTTACAAAAGTTATGGACTATAAAACGTCATGAAAAGATATAATCAATCAACATCCAAGCAAGCTGGATGCAGTTAGTAAGTAAGTGAGAAAGTTAAAGTAGCTCACATTTTATCTAATCCATACCTACTTTGAATAGGGCTTTCCGGAACGGGTCCCTTAGTTTAATATCCCTTTCGAAGGACAATGGGGCGATTTGCTCAACCTTGTTCAACCAACATATCGAATATCACTCATCTAGATGTTGATAATGGAGTTTATCCTACAGTTCAAGTTTTGAAAGGAGAAAGAGTTCATTTATGATAAAATACCTACTTGGAGTATTCGTCTAAATCAAGCAATGTTTCGTATTTTTTGATGAACGATTTCTGCATCTGGGACATTTGTGCCATGACTTTGTCTCTTTTCTCCTTGGCCAGCCTTGCCCGTCTCTCTTTATCGGCCTTGGCACCGTGGTCAATCTCATCTTGCTTTCTCTTGTTTTGCTGGTTCATATCATCTTTCTCGTCGTTGTGGTGTGAAAGTTCTTCATGTAAGATCT
This sequence comes from Pelagia noctiluca, assembly GCA_963924455.1. Taxonomy (NCBI): domain Eukaryota; kingdom Metazoa; phylum Cnidaria; class Scyphozoa; order Semaeostomeae; family Pelagiidae; genus Pelagia; species Pelagia noctiluca. The sequence goes on along the minus strand of OZ004320.1, from coordinate 17,268,275 downwards.
ATAGGTTTTATAGCGAGAGGAAAATACAGTAGAATCCCGATAACTCGAACAAGCAAGGGACGATCAAAATAGTTCGAGTTATCAAATGTTCGAGTTATCGAGGCTCTCGATAACATGAATAAGGTTCAGGGGGAATGCCAAATCTGTTCGAGTTAGCGAGAGTTCGAGTTATCGCATGTTCGAGTTATCGGGATTCTACTGTATAGAGAAAAATCTAAACATTGTGAAACATATTGTGCTGCTAATGCTCTTAGCATGTAACTCATTTGATAAATACACCAGGCAGAGAGCGAGAAAAATACTTAGAGAGCTTTGATATCAAGATGTAGGTCGAAAAAGGCCATTTTTAAAGAGGTGAATGATTTGTAGGATATTTTGTTTCACTATGACAGTTTTATATGATATGAGAATTATCTTTGGCAAACGAAATATCAGCTATTATCTGCTAAAATATAAAGATACACAAGTAAAATTTGCCCTACTTAGAGTTTTCAGTTAGCGTGATGGCTTATGAAGAGAAGGTTCTGGGTTCAAAACATAGATGATGCATACCATAAATTTTGTGGCCCACCCATGAGGATATTTCGTTTTAACTTGTTATGTAAAATTCTCATCAACTCATAATCATCTTAATTTTTTGTATCTTGAAATTAACTACAAGAAATTTTAGTGGGTGACTATCAACTGAAGCAACTTTTGGATTTAAAAATGTTGTCGTATTGTGGGAACTGATAAATAGATAGGAATATTTTGAAGATGTTAACCTTTACTATCCAGCTCACAAGATCACTGTATTCTTGATTTTTTTGTTTTGATTGTATTTCTTCAAGTAATCTTTCAATAGTAACGGGTTTACCTGAAAACAGATTAAAATTGTATCAAGCATAACAAACATCAATCATCATGAAAAGCCTTTGATATTTTGAAAGAGAGATCCGACTCCCATCACTCGTTGGGAAATTAGTTCAACCTTTAGAAGTTTAAAAAACAAATACCATAAGCTACCTTCAACAACGCCTAAAGTTCGTGTAACAACATCAAGAAAATTCTCTTCCGTCACTATCTTATTCTCTCGCTTTCTTCTTTCTTCGAATAAACCAAGAGCGATGATGTAGAGGGCCTGAAAAATAACGATAGACAAAGAGGTTAAGGTTAAAAAAAGCTTTTACTTTAATTGGGAAAGTAGAAGGATAAAAACCGTAACATAAAATCAAGGAATCGATTGAGGCAGGCGTAACACTATTACACTGTATAGGATTTTGCGTTGCATCTGAGTGGAGTGATTATATCATATTGTTCAGAGATTGCAACTCTCTGCAGCAATCAACGTAGCATCCTGATCATGGTATAGGCTATTGTCTGGAAATGGTATAGGCTATGGTCTGGAAATGGTATAGGCTATTGTCTGGAAATGGTATAGGCTATGGTCTGGCAATGGTATAGGCTACAGAGGAAAGTAGATCATTATAGCGCAACTGCTACCTTTACCTCAAATATCGGTATCGTGTATATTATGAATGTATAGCGAGATCATTTGAAGGCTCAGTTTCATTATTATTTGAAATTCCACAAATACAATTCAATACAAGAAATTACAATACAATTAATTAATACAGTTAATTACAATACAGTAAAGAGTTATAATATCAAATAATAAATAAAAAAGGGAAAATAAATTATAGAATTTTAAGTGCGAAATTTCTTAAGGAGGAACTTTTAAGGCAATGCTAAAAAGTCTTAAAGCTATTTTGCAATGATTTGAGGCGATTGTTGACAATTCATCACTATCAAGCAGCAAGTTAAAAAAAGTCCCAAAATATTTGCAGCAGCACTGCAACGCTTTTGACAACTATGTAGCCAGTAGCATAATATAGATATTTCATTGTTAGAAAAACCACACTCCAGAGATTATTTGGAGTGTGAGTATCATGCATTGTAAACAAATCCCTGTTTTGTATCGATGAAGGCAATGCGTACCCACCTCTTCAATGAGAGTATCCGGAGTGATTTTTGATTCACTTTTCGATGCTCTGAATAACACGACTGTCAAAATCTTTGACATCTTATCACAACAAAATATCTTCGTTATCGGCATAAACAGCTTTGTGAATGTGGCTGGCACGGGAACTCTTGAGCCTATAATTAAAAATATCGAATTGATATAAAATATTGAATATTAGAATTAAATAAAAAAGGGGCTGCATAGTATCTGAGTTTATTAACAAAAACAAGTTGGTTGAGAAGAAGGGACCCAGTCAACTAACCTTTGTGCAGCACAAATATTTACTAAGCGAGCATGGCACTTGTTGTTGAAAAGATAGAGGAAAATGTATGAAAAACGAGATCTAAAGGATTGTTTAACTTTGATGTGAAACAAACAAACCACTCAAAAAGATATTTAAAAAGTATGTTGCAGAAAAACGGATCATCAAAGGCAGTCTCTGCACCATTTTTTATTCGAGCATTTGATGTCAAACCTTAGGTAATGCAGCTTTTTTTATTCAAATATTCCATAAATATGAAATCCCCAAATACTAAGATGAATCATGGATTGACGGATCTAAATTTTGTAGCAAGTCGATCACAAAGAGTTAAGTTTAGAAGGATTAAGGTGTTTTCTTACTGCACGAGGTCGTGGATTTCTTTGCTTGTTTTCTCCGTTGCTCTAGTGCCTGTAGAAAATTACAAAACAAATTCAAGAAAAGCTTTCCAAATACTTTCAAAAGCTACGAAACAACTTTTCTTCAATGTGTACAGAGTATCTTTGTGATTAAGGCATCTGTTATCTTCTATTTAATCAATTTATATTTGCTAATACTCTTTCGATAACAATCTTCTGTCCCATACATTATATACATTAGCAAAACTTAGCTCTGAAAAGTAAACAAATGACACAATTTAATGATACCTTTGACTGTTCAGACCTTGAGTAATGATAAAAGTATTGTCCCCATTCTTCAAGACATTGTGGCTTCAACTGATAAAGACCTTTTCCAGTTAGTCCAGGTTGCCTGCAAAATTGGAGAATTCTATTGTACACAATTACTTTTCAAAAAATACTTTAAATGAATAGTTTGATTATGTGCCCCTTAAGAGACTTTTCATTTGATTTAATTGGTAAGCTGACAGTGCGAAAGAACTCGTATAATGAAAGATAATAGATACCTGAAGTCTGCAACTGTCTTCAAAACATCATCAAGTTGTGATTCAAAGGTGCAGTCCTCCTCCTAAATTGAAATAAAATCATTCTGAACAATGATATAATTCTTTGAAACAAGATTACAAAATCGTACAATTACTGGCTCAAATCTATTACTTGTTATGATGCATTTTCTCACTCCGATGACATTAAATGGTTTGAGGTTCTTGCTGAAGCAAGGAAATACGTTAGGAATCATAATTACATCATCTGGGTCTTTAGAAGGAAGATTTTTGACGATTTCACTTCTCGATGAAGGGCCTAAAGCGAGTCTATGCACAACTTCTTTCCTGAGAATATCTTTGCTGGTCACCTCGCCAATACCCAGTACATGTCTCTCTCCTGGTAAGAAAAAACAGATGGAGTCAATAATGATAATGTGTTGCACAACTGGAAGGACTCAAACTTACGCGCTGAAACAAATAGTTGAAACGCTATAACATGGCAGGAGTCTATCTTATCTTGTTTGAATGATAAGTGATTTTAAAAATATCTACAAATATTCAAATTAAATCAGGAAATACCTTACCGAGAACAGCTAGGACGGTCAACAAGAACTCTTCAGAAATAACAATTATTCTTCGCTGGGAATCCTACAAAAACAATTGCTCGAATGTAATGATTAAGAATAGCTAAGAAAATCAGAAACATAAACATAATAACGCCTTTAGTCTGGCACTCATTAGAATAGTGTGCTAGAAAGAGAATGAACATGAAAACATCTAATTGATTGTTACATCACGATGCAAATATGATAAATTCTGCCTACGTTATACAACTTGCAAACATTGCTGAGGTGGACAATCACTACTGTAAAAATTGCCGGGTTAAAAAACCAAAGAAAGTTATCAGACAATAAACAACTACGTACCTCATCTAGTCCAGTTTCTTCGAATCCCAGCCTATGGAATAAATTTAAGCCGTAGTTTATTGATAGCAACTATTTTCTTTTCCCTTGAAATCATTGCATTAAAAATCATTGCAATATCCATGCAAATTCAATTCCTAACGATGGTATGTTGAGTTAATTTCTTGATAATTTGGCTTTAGCTAGGGGCACGAGATGAGTTACTTATCTCTCAGCTGATATACTTGCATGTTTAAGCTTCAGGAGAACTACCAGCGAGGAAACGAATTGAGGAATCGAGAAGTAATTAGTTGAGAAATGAAGTTCTGATACACATTAAAACTGTTTTGAGAAAATCTAATTCCACTACATACCTATAATGGCATAACTGGATCTAGAGATTTAGCATTCACATCAACTGCCAGCTGACAGTATCTTACTTGCTTCACAAACCAAAAAGGAGAAGTGTTTATGACGAGAATTACCTAAGCCAGTCAAGCAGACCATATTTCTCAAGAAGAACAGTCAGGAAGTGGTTGCTATTCATCAGGGCAGCAACAGTCTGAAAAAGAGATAGGAAAATGCAGCAAATAATAAAAGATCCTTCCACAAGATAGAGAGTTGTAATGCAAGAAATTATAGAGCATTAGGGCAGTTTTGATCATATTTTGTTTTCACCATATAAATCTATGGTAAAAAATGTCTCACTATCAAAAAGATACTCGGTCAATGTTGGTTATTATGAAATTAAAAGAAAAAACATAAAACTGTTACTTACCTGTAGCATGATGATATCTCGATCATACATTTCGGATACACATCTGACATTTTGATAGTACGAAACCTGAGAAAAATAAGAAACGCCTTTGTAGGATGATAAAAAATAAAAACCGACATGCTCGGGATAATTGGGCTAATTTCTTATCATATTAAATAGATCACATAATGGGTCACTTTGTATTTTGCATTAATTTGCCTTACGCTATATTGTGTACTTGTTCGCATAACGAGAGCATCCCAAAATACTCGCTAAGATAAATATTTCCCATCCCATTCAACCACTTTTTGTTTTATGGCAAATGAGAAGCTGAAATTTGCTCTGGCATTCACGAATCACTCTTTCATTCATTGCACTATCATTCATTGCTCTGTCATTCATGAATTTGCTCTGCCATTCATGTCTTTGCCAATTTCCTATGCTTGGAGATTCCAGCCCCTTGTACCCCTTAATTGTGACGTCATCATAGATCTTGCGTAGCACTCAATGATAGAAAGACAAGGTACCTGATGTAAGACTGCGTATCCATTTCTTCGCCACATTCCAGCCGAGACTTGAGCAGCGAAAACCAGCGTTCTCAGAGGGTACTCAAGTAATGCAAGTAACTGCCAAGTAATCTAGAGAAGGAAGAATCACAACTATACTTTTCAAATTATTCAATGCATTTTCAAACAGTCCTGCTTACTTGGCGAATTCCTATCTCTTATTTATGCCTAAACTCTGAATTTCTCTGCTAGAAACTTGAGTTCAGACTAGAATGAATTTTGCCAGTATTAGCAGTAAACTGTACTTTTTAAGCAAAAGGAGTTTGAAAAATACCAGATCACTTGTCAGTCCTTCCAATCGCAGCAATTTCTCTAGTGACAATCTGTTTTTCAAACAGCCAGTTACAAGGCCTGAAATAAAATTTAGAGTGAGATGTTTCACATAATTGACTTTTCTCTATCAACAATAATAGGGGGTAGTGGGCTAAATTAGCTGCTGAAAGAGAGAGAATTAAGGGTAAGTTCTTCTAGACCTCGAAACCTTCTGATTTTCAGAAAAAGAATGCCCCAAAAATAGAATTCTACAAAAATAAGGAATTAATGATTGTCAAAGAACAAGAAGTCTGAAACTACGAACTTTTCGCTACTTTTCCTCTTTTTGACAACAAAGGGTTTTCGAGAGTTCGGAAACCTGCTTTTTTCAGGAGAATGGCTCTGAAACATACATCATGAAAAACTAGGCTACCAATAAATAATGCATTTAGAAGCACTAAGTAGAAACGGAAGCCAAAAAAGAAATCTTTCATGATATCTAAAATTAAGAGGTATAACTCGACCTACCTGCGATGAAGCGGCTTAGTCCCATGTGAACAGAAGCAGGTTGAGTTGCAACGTCATAATTAACCAGCATGAAATTCGGATCCACTTCTAGAAATTCAAAACAAAAATGGACTTAAGTCAAATCGATGAGAAATCTAGGACAATGGTATGGATACGGAGGAATTGGATGGGGAAATAGAAATGTAACAGAACATAAGAAAGAAGAAAATAAGTAGCTTCATGATTTCTTATCTACATATTTGACCTTAATTCAAAGGTCATCATCAGAGATATGATATAATAAAAAAGATTTTCAAACTTCTATTTTTTTTACTTATATATCTCTGATGATGACCTTTGGGATAAGGTCAAATATATAGATAAAAATCGTAAAGAATCTTATTTTCCTCTTTCTTATCAACTTATTTACCCGAACCAACTTACTCAAGTAACAGGACATGATATACAAAAAAACATTTTCGTCTGACACTTGATGGATTAGTATGCTAGAAAGACAATGAAGTGAGAGCCTAAGGAATCATGGTATCCTGTAACGAGTCAAAAAAGTAAATGGCCACTAAAGGACTCTGATGACCTGCAGCTTCAAATGCCGTAGAAATATAAAGAGGCAATCCTTAACTTCAAATTATTTACCTTGGTGAATTTTTGGCTCCACTTTCAGACGAGGTCTCAAACCTGTAAGAAGGATCTCCAAACAAATTTTCATGGCTTCTTGCAAGACACCAGCCTGAAACAATAAAGGAGTAGACTTTACGTAAAATTGAATAAGAATAAACGTTAAGGTTTTATATCAATGACGTCGTCTTAACGGAAATCTCTCCTGAACAGGATTGTACTTTTCATCGTTTGTTCTCGAATCAGTCTTAAATCAGTGTTCTTCGATTCACGAGTGAGCAACTAAACGTGATGGAAAAATGAACAATGAGAGGTACTTTTCTGTTCAAGAGAAATTTTCATTCATGACAACGTCATACTGGATAGCTTAATCACAACTAGATAATGTATTCATTACTTTTAGCAATTCTGGTTGATTAACAAAAACGATAGAACAACCAGTGACAATTAGAAGGTGCTTTAAAACTTACATCACTGATGCACCATGATACCATAGCCTCAATTATTGGCATCATCCACAACTGCATGAGAAATCCAGATTCCCAGTTTGGTTCATACTCGATGTGAGTGACAAGCTTTCTTACTACCTGCTCCATGCCCTGTTAACATAAAACAAACACTCTATATAATATCAGTTTAAAGATAAAAAAATTGAGATAAGGGATTGGTGTAACTGGTGGAAACAATAGATAAAAGTTTAAAGTAAACAAATTAAATCACTGACCTGCATTCCTTTCATGATGCGAGCAAACACATCAAAAGCAGATAAGAATTTTTCAACAATCTGCGGCGTCCAACTTTCTGGTTTATTGTGCAATAAATAACTAAATATGAAGATAAAAATTAATAATCATCAGTTAAGATAATTTGGTAAATAAAAGCATTGAGAAGCCGTGGGAAAATCTGGGAATCTAATAAGAATAATAGAATAAAAAGATTATACAAGCTACAACTAGAATGCTCATCAGAAGTGTTTAGAATATCGTTTGTGAAAAGACTCAGTGGCAATAAATAGCAGAGAATCATGCCAAGTTTGAAGTCATAGGCCATAATGATTTAACTGTCATTGATCAGAACATACCTCGAGGATGGCGAAAAAAATCATAGCGAAACATAATAACTGCTGAAGGTTATCAGACGAAAAGACGCTAATCTTTTGTAGTTATCATGTTTTGCTATCATGTTTCGACTTTTCTTGCCATCCACTAGAATGATTGCATTGCAACATCTCAGGTTGATCATAATTGACTTTGCCAGTCACAAATAAACATTTTATCAAAGGCTGGAAGATCTATATGGAAATAATCTCAGATGCAAGATTCATCAAAGGTTGGGTAATTAGGTTGTTTTTATTTCAATATTGGCACAAAAAGTGAGTTTTGGCTCACCCGATATCGTGAAGAATGTAATATTCGCGCTTCAGCGTCAGTGAATTTCCATTTTGACCGGTTTGAAAGTCAATGTGGCCAGCGTCTGGAAAGAAAATAAAACGATCAAACACGATTAATCAGTAAACAAATCAAAAGAGTTCACCATTTGAATACAGTACACAATTATTATCACTTCATCCAACTCACGTTTTCTTTCGGAACAGTAAACTTAAACAAACACTAAATGAATTGTTAACGAATCCTACGCTCAGCCTTCAATATGCAAGATAGGAGGCGAGATTGCAAACTATTTTGATTTTTTAAGTATACCCTAATAGTTTATGTACATCTAAAAGAAATGTAAGCAACGTATTTACCTGTAAACGAGTTTTCGATATGCTCATAAAACGTCTCCAAAACCACTTTAAGAATATTATACTCCAGTGTCAGCATGTGAGACTGAAAAATACAAATTTTTTTTAAGAGATCTTACATTACATACATACATTATTGGTTTTTTGATGCAATTCATAACCGAGTTAGCTTAAGAAGATGATTAGGACCTTTAGAAACTATTGTTATATTTTTCCCTCCCTCCACTTCTTTTAACCCCCATTTTTCACGAACACATGAGTATCCTTCGAAAGCCAACAGCAATATAATCTATCAATAGTAAACTAGTCAAGGATTCAGTGGCCTTTGCCTTTCTGTCAACCATCCACAATCAACTTTGAGAATATAAATTCCTAGGCCTTTTCACATATCTAAAAAGTGCAAACACTACATTTCATGATTGAAAATTAAAGATGGAACGTAATAGCTCACTTACTATTGTTGGCACTGTAAAGATTTGAACAGACACAGACGATGCCTGGAAAGAAATGAAAAATAAATAAAAATAAAATTCATATTGGTTTTATGCTAGAGATGCAGAGAAAGTTATATTGAGCCCCCGGGGGCTGATTCAATTTTGAGGGTCTGACGGGGAGCTTATTAGATTGGATGCTTTTTAAATAGAGTTTGGAGAAAACATTATTTACTCTCAAGCATGTAAAGGTAACAATTCGCAATATTACGATGGAATACATCCATTAGCTATCCCTGATTCATCACATTTTACTCTGTAGTCTTTCTTGTATGGAGGGGGGGGGGCTTAAATGAGAGGGGAATAAAGCTATTAAAGTATGTAAAATGGCTCAATAATGGAGCTCATTTTATCATTTATTTTCTTGAAATTAAGAAAAATAGTCATATCTTTCATACCCATTATCAATTCAAAGCTAATTGAAACTAAATAAAAAACAAACCAATTGGTAAAGTGTGATCCTTTAAACTGTAAAACATTTCTTACTGATAAACTGTGCTCATGATCATCCTTGACAAAGTCACTCATAACTTTTTTGTAATGCTGAAATGAACATAGAATTACATTATGATAAAGAATTTGAACTAATATGTAAAACATACGCTAGAATTTTTCAGTGAAACCTCACATTAAGGGCATCATTGGGATTAATTGCTTTATCCCTTATTATGGACACAAAAGGAATCAATTTTCGTCTTGTTCCACAAAGCAAACTCAAAATGTGGGGACCGATTTTTGCGGCCTTTGTTTGCAGTATTTGTTCACTGGGGGGGGGGGGGGTGCTTTTGATATGAGTGCTGTCGATCATAAAGAGGTGTCCGTTGTATGAATGTGTCAATTGATAGGAGTTCCATTGAATACGTATATGATCATTCATTCAAGTTGTTCAGTTTCTCCTATAAAAAGAATCATTCCACACTTCCTAAACTAATTGGCTGAAAAACGGGATTGAGCCTGAACCTACCCTCGCGAATGTTTTTGAAAATTCTTTCTTGCCATAAGGATCAAGCAGAACACTGAAAATAAAATGAGAACAACTTCAAAATGGATAAAATCTCTGTACTTTTAGAAAGATAATACAAAACCTGTCATTTCGGAAACTTAACATCGATCTGATATGATCGTGAATATCCAAAGCAATTTGCCAAATCAGTTAGAACTGTCGTCAGGCTTGCTAAGCATAGCGTAACTAGAATCTTTATGCGTTCCAACCAATCTATTGAAACATCATAGAACCGCTTCGAAACAGGTAGACTGGGCCGATTAAAAAAGTCTATAAAGTCAGTTGAATTCCGTGTGTAAAATCAGAGTCGATTTGAAATTCCTTGCAATAACGGTAAAGATACAAACGATGATTAAACATACGCATTCATGAACAGTTGATGGTAGCCTGCTCTGGCAACTAAAAAAAAAGAAGAAAAAGTTTAAATTCAAGCCTGGCTTACATTATTGAAGGCAGAGATGAAGAATAGGAAGTAGGCATGAAAGCAATTTTTGCCATTGAGTAGGAAGTGAAGTAAGTGAAAATAAAATTTCACGTAAAAATTGAGTGATAAAATCAAATTACCTTTCCATAAATCAGTGTCAGATTTCAATAGTTGGTCGAGTAACGGTTCAGGTCTTGGTTTTATTGTATTCAATGACAATTCGCATAACAACCTTCGTAAACCAGCTGAAATACAAAATTGAATACTGTCAGGTTAACTAAGGTTAAATGATGAACGAAAGTATTGAATATTGCTTCACCTGAACCATAAGAAAAGGTATACCTTCAGAGAGAAACCTGAGTATGGTTAGGAAAATCTGTCATAAGCAATCCGTTGAGAAATGCACTCTAAAATATCTCTGCTGAACTCTGCACGTCTACGACATTAATGTCTGTTTTCATTGCAGTTCAAGTCGATATTCTTTGGTCTTTCAAATACGATGAAGAAAAGAGTAAGTTGGTCTTCACTTCACCCATTTCACCTTTAAAGGCATTAGACTCCTGAAAATCTTTATTAAAGATAGAATCGATAAGGTATGGTCCTTTTTTGGCACATACCTCTTGTCTACTGTCAAGATGATTTCTCATTGGGAAGATTTTTATGAACTCTGAAACTATAGGAATATGTTCAATGCCTGTGCAGTACAGTTGAGGCTGTGCAGTACACTGGGGAGACAACATTAGTATACTGGGGAGGGGGGATAATAAAAGTACATTAGAGGTTGTTCAGTGAAATCGAAAGAGAACGATGAGTGTCAAATGCAAAGCTTCTATGTTTTGTAATGTTTTCAAATTTGCTACCCATCCTCAAGCTCTGTACCGATCAAAGACTGTTACCTGAGTATGAAGTTATCTTGTTGAGCAATGTAAGCAATTCGATGGCTGCTTCTTGATGAGCAACTATATCATATCTGATAGGAATGCATTCCAAGGTACCATGGTCATCCCTGAATAATCGTCTCTACAAAAACATATTCAAAAGAATATTATTGAAGCATAAGAAATGAGGACAAAATCAGGGAAAAATTTAATGATGACCAAAAATTGTAGACAATGTGCAAAGAAGAAATTTTGGTTTCACTCTCAGGCAATAGTTTTGCTTTTTAAATCGAAATCAATTTTTTTGATAGGCAAATATACTTTCTATATTCGTAAGGCATTGGTTTAACACGGAAAGCCTAGAGCCTATCAAAAAGGTAAACTAATCCTTCTTCTTGATGTGGCCACACCTCCTAGTTCCTTTTTGGTTTCTGCTTGGAGTTACAAAGAGCTGGCAAATTCTCTCTGAACACTTTATGTCATAGGTCTGAAGGTGGATTCGAACCAATGACCCTTTGAACAAGGGCTGAGTCGTCTAACCATTTGGTGATCTCTACCATCATTTATCTTTGTTTCTCAGTATCTCGCAACTTACAGATTAAACCTTGTAAAATCAAACTCACCTTCAAAACCCTGCAAACATCTTGACAAGATTCTTTTAAGCCAGAGAATATCAGAGACCTCCCCTAGCAAAAACAAGATTAAGACTTTGAATTAGCTCACTGCAAATAAATTGTGATTAGTCATATTCTGATTTCATTTTAGATCTTCAGACTACTTTAACGAATTAAATGATTTAACAAATGTTTTATTTTCTTGGAGTTATCGATGAAAATTCAACTTTACTGTAATAAGTAAATCGATGTTGTTTTTGCCATTAATCATTGTTATGCAAAACAGACATTAGAAATAACAAAAAACACACCTCTTTGTCAACAATAGTCGCAAAGCGAATTGCCTGTGATTTATCACAATTCAGAGACTGCTGTAGTGAACGGATCACCTAGAAAGAAAGCCAGGCATTATACTGTTGTCAATCATGCAGAGCAAGTGTCAAAACAGCACTGTTAAGTCCTAAAGTATTTATCAATTACCTTATCCAAATGAATATGAAAGGCTTGTCAAAATAAATGACGCCTAATATGCCTAATACTGAGTCAAAACATACTTTATACGTCCAAATGAAATTAGGATGCCTAACTATATCAGATGCTTGTCATTACTTGGCATTTCATTTGATGCCTATCGAGTCAAATAAATAGCCAGAAACAGCCTTGATAAGTCAAATTGTATTTACAACGTTGTCCTACTAAATATCAAAAGCTTGTCATGTTAAGTGGTGACTATCATTATATATATTGTGTCAGAAACAACCTTGATAAGCCCAAAAGCATTTCTTTCATCTCCCTATTTGATGGGGAGGATGATTAACCAATAGAAATATGTTCCATCTTGGGCTTCCATTAATTTTTGCTACCATACTTATTCATATATATCAGGCTCTTAAGAGTCTTGAAATTTCATGTAATTTCAAACTATGAAATAATAAAACATTTTCCAATACAACTACTCCTGAAAGTCATTAAATTTGTTAAACATATAAACGTGATCCCCACCTGATCATAAGTGTGGACTTCATCATTATAAAGCAAAGTCAAGTATTCTTCTTCAGTCACATTCCATCTAAAAACAAATTCAAAATTAAATTTCTCAGAGAGTTTGAAATGGTTATACATAAATATTCTCCCTCCTAAAAGGAAAACTTATTGAAGTCCTCAAAGGCCCCCTTAAGCAAGTCAGCATGAATGCACTATTTATTCTCTATCTAAAATTCAAAGCAAAATCAGCAAACCCATAAAGGCAAAAAATGTGTGGTTACAAAGAGAGCAAAAACTAGGGTTTTACTGCTTCTACAGGTCAAACTAGTCCAGTTGGGTTCTTCCTCCTTAGTGCAATATCTTACGGATTAAGTAAGTGTATTTGCCTCAGCCTAATCTATTACATCAATTTTGTCAATCCAAGCAGAAAAATCAGGAAACTGTTTGCAAAATACCTTCTCAATCTATCTGGCAGAACATCCCGTTCAGTCCACAAAATCATATCCACACAATATTGGAGAAGCTCTCTGTAAACAAAAGTTGCTTTCTCTAGAACTTTAGCTGGAAGAACATCTTTTGGATTCTAAAATTAGAAAAATATATCATTAGGTCAATTGAAGATACAGTTGAGTCTCGATACAAAAAGCACTGGAATAATGAATTGCCTGTACAACAAACTAAATTGCAGGTCCCTTGGATTTTGCCTCATGAAATAATTTTCTTGGTATAAAAAACTTGAAATATATCAAACAGTTTTAACTGAATTCCACAGTAGTTTAGTTTTCTGTTGAGTAAACTATTAGCATTGACGATCAACTTACTTACGCCTACTACTTTGAGGAATAACCAGTAAGAAATGAGATCTCTAAGTTCTAAATTTGAAAAGAGCAAACTCTAAATCTTTAAAAAACAGTAAACAGTAAGCATTACAGTGGAAATTATAAGACCTCTTTTTTAAGGTTTTCAGTCAAAGTTGTGCTTATTCTATATAAGATTATATTTGATATTTCAGGTAGCAGCAAGAAATGTATGTTGTACCTAAAATAATAAACAAGTGAGAGTATTTTTCAAACCTGGTCCGAGTCAAAATCTTTCCCTTTGAGGTGGACTTCACAACAAGGGTCTTTCTTCCAGGCTTCATTATCTCCGCAATCACAATAACCACCGTTTCCAGAAGACGCATGCATCTGCAACAACAACAACACTTTATTACATTCTTAATGCCCAATGGGAGAATCAAGCTATTTATATTTATAACGCCTGTCAGGCCCAGATCTAAGGGCTTGAGGAGAGTACATCAAACCTATTTTGGCAGAAAACAAACAATATAATTCGCATTATATTTCCAACACCCCTTGAAATTATCCATTGATATATGTGTTACGCCCCCATTCTATGGATGTTGAATCTGGCCTTGCTTGTGCTTAACTTACTAACCCTTAACACCCTAGCAGTAGTTACTTTTACAATTGTGGTTATAACGTTTAGCCTAAAGAGGCTGTAATGCAGTTGCTTGACAAATCCTCTATCATTCAAGGAAAACAGCACTTTATTGTACAGCTAATAAAAGTAAGATATAGTCCCTTGATATCCCTTATCAAGCCCTTAACTGATTGTGTCATAGTCCCTTGATATCCCTTATCAAGCCCTTAAACTTATTGTGTCAACTTGAAAACAGGTTTATAAGAATTTTAACAAATATGACATACATATTATTGCAAAAGATGCAGCTGAATAAGATGGAGACGATTTCAACAATATGAAAAGAGAAAAAAACCATTCAATTAAACTCAATCTCACCCTGTATCTGTGATTGACGTGAGAGCTTTTGTTGAAACAATCATGACAAAAGACACATGTGGGGTCTGTAGCACAGTCTCTGAAGAAATGAAGTAAGAAATTCATGTAAGAAATAAATGATAACAAACATGAAATGCAAAAAAAGACAAAGCTTCCAATGGTGGTGCCATGCACATGCAAATCTAAACCCAGGGACCATACCAAGGAAACAGATCACTCCATGAATGTTGACAGTTCAAAAGATTATATATTGGTGGTACAGTAGGGTCAGTAGAAAAAGGAACCTCAAGGTCTACCTCTTTAAATTATTATTATTTATAACAACAAGGAAACAAGGCTCACTTGAAAAGATATTACAACACGTCAGACTCTTAGCTTGTTTTGAAAGGTCCTGGGTTTCTCTCCACCTCTCCAAATGTAGGCTGGGCTTTTGCAAAGACAAACAATAGCAAACATCTATTGTTGTATTTCCAAATTTTGACAAATTTATGGTTAACTACTTTAGGAACAAATGGTGAACAATTACACTTTTGTAAAGAACTACCAAAAACAAATATTTTGTGTTTTCATCTTAAGTAGAGAAAGTCCTAAAGGACTGTTTCAAAGTATAATGTTTTGCTTTCACCCATCAAATGCAACCTATGACCTAGGTAACATACCTACCTGCTACAGAAACAAGATTCACTCAAGTTATACAAATATCCAAGCGTTTTCCATAGGTCACACAAGAGTCACAGTTTACAGGTGACAGGTCGATACAAAATAGTACTGCAAATGTTTTGAAAACAAGTAATTCATGATATTCTAATGATCAATTTAGTTTCAATAATCACAATAAAGCTTTTGCTATTGTGCTCTGTTCGAAATAAACCTGGTTTTGCTCCAACTAGTGACCTGTAGACCGTGACCTGCAGGCCTAGGAGGTTTCTTATTCTTTGCCAAAAATATCCTAGCTGATCTTTATATCAACATTAAGGGGGAGATTTTGACATCTGATACTCACTTGCATGTGTATGTCGGATCTCCAACTTCAAAAACTTTTCCACAAAGCTCTGGTGGATTATCAAGCATCCGCAGATTTTCTAATCCAATATCAGGTTCTTCATTGCAAATAAACCTACAAAGCGGCTTCTTCACTAATTCATCCCATTTCGTGCGGTCTAAAATGGCTTTTTCAACACCGCTGACTTTTTCTTTCTTCAGAATCAAAGGAATGGCATAAGCAATGTAAGTAAACAGTTTGTTTCGCGTCTCTTTCCCTATTTTGATTTCAACATCATTTATTCTCTCTGTTTCTTGCCTAATGTCTAATGCAGCTGCAGCAAGATCCTCATTTTGTGAAATCAACGAAGACTCAATATTCCCCATACTTAATAATAAATATTCAAAAGACTAAGTATCTAAGTTTGAGTTTGAGTTTAAGTCATTTTAGGTGGTGTCATTTGTATATCACACACCAACCAAGTTCCGTTGTTTAGGTAAAATCTTGAATGATCTCTTTAACTTTTTAGTCTCAACCAATGCAGTTATGCAAGATAGCAATAAAAATAGCCTTATTAAATTTCATTATGCACTCAAAGGGGCCTAGCCTGGACGCTATCTCCTGCCAAGAAAGTTTCTAACTTGCCTAGGCCGGAATAATAACTTGTCGAACCAGGAATATATCAAATGGAAAGACGGTCATAAGCTTCCAAATAATAGGCGATTCAAGTAAGCAGTCTTTCCTATACTTGTTGGCTTTTCAAGATCAGGCACATCACTTTAGACACAAGAAAAAAGTTGCTGCGTATGCCAAGCTTCCCTTTCTCGACTCCATCTTCTTTCAGTTGACGATAGATACTATTGCGTAAAACGACTTTCTTTCAATAAGCTAAGTTACGGACCACGATGAACCAGAAACTCCTAAGAATGATCCGTCTTTTTTTTAACTCTAACCCTAATCCCTAACTCTAACACTAACTGCAAAACCCTAACACTTGTTGTAATTTGTAACCAGTTTTAACTTTTACTTCACTAATAGGTTTATCCTTGTAATGGTAGTATTAGTAACAACGCTCCTGTAAAGTGTAGCAAGTTGCTTTTTATTGAAAAATACGAAAATATGAAATAATGATTACTAGCAACCCTAACCAAATAGCACATAGCTAAATACATAGTCTTAAACTTAACCCTAAAGCTGACCCTCGCCCTTATCAAAAACAATTAGTCAAAAAACCGAATAGTCCTAATCCTTTACTTTTACTTGACCACAACCCCTTATCCTAGCCATTCATGACCTGTCCCCTATAACTGATCCTAAAGCCAACTCTAAAACCCCAAATTCATGTCCTATAGTCCTATACACGCATTCTTTTAGAAGAAATTTCAGCTCGGGCTCAGTACTCAAAATTGCTTTGCTGGATTGCCAATTTGAGTACTCAAAATTGCTTAGCCATTGCTTAATTTTTTTTCGTCTTTTTTGGAAAAAGGTTCAGAAGGCACAATAAATTTCAAGTTGTTGAAACAAATTAATGATTGATGTTGTTAGCGCTTTTTATTAATACACCAACTCAACCAAATATCATATCTTTATTCAAGATATTAGCTCTTTCCAAAGTTATTTAGCGATCTGCAAAAAGCTCCATTCCCAAAATCCACTAAAATCCACCAAAATTTTTAAATTGCTTAGCATTCTTCAATCCAGTACTGAAAATTGCTTAGCTTTTTGGCTTGCACAGTACTGACTTGCTTATAAAGCAATTACTCATAAAAAAAGTGTATGTACACTTGTTGGAATTCCACCTGGTTCCGGTGTTTAGCAGAATTGCAAAAGGTTCCCTTGAGCACTAGTATCTATAACCAGCCTCGGCTTTAATCAGTGTTAGTAATAAGGGAGCTGGGCAAAAATCCTGAAAATACGTCAGACTTTTCAAAATACTTAAAAATCTTCTTGAATTATCGAAAAAATTCAATCCAAACATTTTAAAAGATACTTGCAGATTATAAAATTTCTAATTTATTTGAAATGATATTGAATTGTATGAATTGTTATTGATCAATAATTTTTCCCCTATCTTTGGGAGGGGGTGTTCTCTCCTCAACCAGCCTAACTATTGAGGGAGCTCCTCCTTAAGAAATTCACTTGCGTACAATGTAACTAATCTAATTGTTATTCATTGCTAATTGTTTCTTAAATGGTTAGTAGAAGTGAAATTTCCAAATATATGAAACTGAATGTAATTCATTAGATTAGATTTGGAAAATCAATCGAGATAATTTGTGAGAATGGAAATGACCCGAGTAGGACTCGAACCCACGACCTCTAGATTCGTACTCTAGCAGAGCGCTATCAATCACGAAAACAAAATTTTGAAGCTGAATTTGAAAACAAAATTTTTGAAAATATACTCAATCATCCTCTCTCGTTTCCCTGTGATGAATCAAGGGAGCATTTTCTGTAATGGCTGCCGAAAAACGTGCTGAGAAAGGAAAACGAAAATCAAAGGTTAAAGAGCCAAAGAAAAAGAGCACAGAAGATGCAGATGATTTCAATCTTAAAGATGTATTAGATCTTGGTGGCTCAGAGGTATAATGCTTTTATTTTCAATATAGTTTAGAAATTTAATGTGTCAAAAGTTTTGGCCTAATTGGGCCTGTTAGGCCTCTTTATTTAGGCTATTACCTGGTCAGATTTTAAAACAGAGAAGCAGCATCTGACAAGAGCCTATTTCTATAAGTTTTAGCTATCCTATCATTCTAGTATTTTTACTCTTGAGAAGCCTTGATGAAGTGCAATACTCTCTATTTGGCATAAAATATTGTAGTAAGTGTACTTCAAGGAATGATAGTGTAGTGTACTAGTGTAGTCCAGTGGCGGTTTTAGGAACTGCGAGGCCTGGGGCTGAAATCAGTTGCGGGGCCCTTACCCCCGGTAAAAAATTTGGTCCTAATATCATTTTTTGCGTTTTCTTTACAGAGAGCTTGTACAACTAATATTTTGCTAAGTCTGAGCAAAACGTTATTATATTTAAAAAGTATTATATATTAAAAAGTAAAACAAACAGTACAGTATAGCTTTATATTTCATTATGAAGGAGAGAATTTTTTTATTTTATGAAAGGTGTGGAGCCCCTTTTTTTTCCCCCTGGCCCCCCCTTAAAACCGCCACTGAGTGTAGTGCTTTTTAGGTTGAAGATTTAATCATATTTAAATAACTATTTGTTGGCTTGTTTGTATTTTGGTTTTTGCTATCCTTCCAAAATGCTATTTCCTATATGCTCTCACATGTAGTCAGAAAACTGCTATATTGATATATTTGCAACTAATTGTAGTTTTTTCATCTCTTCATAGGAAGACTATGAACGTTTAAAAAACTTGGCAACAGATGGAAAACAAGGGGGTCTGAACGAACTTGGCAAAGACCTAGAAAATGAGGTAAGACTTCCTAGAATCAATGCCTAAGAGTTGATAATACAAGAGTCCAATATCTGAAAATAGTTAGAGACTAATTCAAAAATAAACCATTCTTAAAGTGTTTATATATTCAATCTTCATCAAAATTTTCATGCCCAAGGGTCTATCATTGCTGTCATAAGTTAGGTTTGCTTAGGTAAACTATGGTTCATATTTGGCCACTTAACCATAACGCAATGTCTATATTGCCATATGTTTTTTTTTACCATTATCGACACCAATTTCATTTTATTTCAGATAAAAGATCTTGTAAAATCCATTGGTTTCGATGAAATACCAGTGCCCATTGGGGATGTTTCAAGGTAGTTTGAGATTATGTTTTAATGCTTTCCTTTTACCATCTTAGTATTTTCTGCTTTAATACACCCAATTATAAGATATGTTTAGAGGAAATTTTAAAGATTGAATGTTGATAATAAAAATATACAGAGCACTTTCAACTACAAATTCATTTTCAATGTGAGTTTTTCAAATTCCTGTAAATATATTTTATCAATCTTTTGAAGCATTATACCTACACACCAAATTGTGTTTGGCTATGATTAGAATTTTCTTGTCATCCTAGATATTTAGAATTTTCTTGTCATCCTTTCCCAATAAAGTTTCTGCATTGATTCCAGTGAGGATTCTGAGACTGAAAAGGACTCCGTTGAGAAGCCTAAAGATGAAGAAAAGAAAGATGATCTTAAAAAGCTGAAAAAGAAGTCTAAAAGTAAAGACGAAAACAAAAAACAAAATACTACAGAAAATGAAAAAGCTCCCCAAGTAGCATACATCCCAACCTTTATGAAGCATGGGAAAAGCATAATAAAACTCGACACCCAGTGGCATGAGCAGGTGAATTTAATTCTTAAATGAAATTGCTGATTGTTTGAATTCGTCCCATAAATACAGTTTGTCCCAATAAGGCAACATTTTTGATTTGCTGTCGTAGTTTATGCTCATAAATTTTCAAATAGGGGAGTGTTCACAAAACATTGATAATTCGTTTTTATTTTTTATAAGTAAGCCTTGTTATGATTTTGCTATAACATATTTTAAATTAAAATTTATATCTGATTTTGCATGGGATAACTTCTATCTATATTTATAAATTGCATTTTTACATTTATGAATTCCATTTGATACGATAGATCCCTTCAGTGGAAAATACAACAGAAAGAATTTCTTCAGAGACTTTAGCCAAGCTAAAAGACTTAGCTGAACAATTGTGGGAGAATGAAGTCAGTGTTTATCAAGAAGGTTGGCAGCGTTTCAATTAATCATAATCCTTGATTGTGGGTTGCCCCACATGAGGCTGTGGCTTTTGCAACAATCTTTAGACTGCAGCAAAAACATCTGGATAATATTGTTCCGTTAAGAATAAAGAAATACTGCTTCTGTTAAAAAGAGTCTAGAGTTTTGATTTGATTTCCTATCCAGGGTCTACTTTCAATGATGACAAATAAGTCTTAAATAATGAAGAATTCGAATTGCCATATTCATTTGATTTCTTAAAATGATATTTTCACCACGAGAATTGAAATTCCCAAGATATTCAGGCAAATGACCTTAAGATCTTGTCAAATGGCCATACTAGATCTTGTCCAACTTTCAAGTCCTTGATCTTACTTTGTGAAAGTCTTTCATAGCCTTCCTAACAATGCCAGGCATAGCTTAGACCTAAACTATGCAAGAAATTTCATCTTTGTTTATTCCCCTTTTAATTTGCAGCAAAAGCGGCAGAAAAATCTTCTGATGCCCAATGGCTGCGTACAGTCCTCACATCTGGAACGCAAAGTGACAAAGTTGCTGCCATAACAATGCT
Source organism: Pelagia noctiluca (assembly GCA_963924455.1). Lineage (NCBI taxonomy): Eukaryota > Metazoa > Cnidaria > Scyphozoa > Semaeostomeae > Pelagiidae > Pelagia > Pelagia noctiluca. The sequence continues at coordinate 17,247,314 of OZ004320.1, read as the reverse complement.
CTTTCAGGTAATTCAAGGGACTATTATTACTCTTTGAAGCCTCTCGATTGAGGATTACCCTTCTAGGTAAAAGGGTAATCAAAACTGTGAAAACAGGAGATTTATATTTTTTTATCCCAGTAAAATTGTTATAGATATCCCAAGTTAACTAGACTATGGATAAACATTCTATATTTGTAGTTCATCCAATGGTGATGGTAGCTGTGTTTATTGTGGTATTTTAAACCCCTATTTTTTTCTTTTGAAGGAAGCCCCAGTTCATCAAGTGAAAAGGCTTGAAAGTCTCATTTCCATGTCAAAAAAGAGGGGCAGAAGAGAGGCGATCATGGCCATCGGTGAGTCTACTGAATTGTTTCTGTGGCTAATCTTGAATGAAAATTGTTGCATTCAAACAGTTATTTGCAGACAATCGCCAAATAAAATGCTTTTTAGAATCATTATAATCCGATTCTAATTTGTAGACTCCCTGCGATCGTTGCTGGTGACAGACATCATGCCGGAACGAAAGTTGAAACACTTTTGGCAGGTAAGTGGAGAGATTTCACGTCAATAACTAAAAAGATTTTCAACAGTTTTGAAACAATTTTGTTATTATTTCCATAATATCCTTGTAAATCGTTATTGATGTTTGCCTTTGCTTATAATGCTTATGATGTATCCACATTAATTCTTATTGAGACAATGCCTTAGCAGATCATAGCTTTTTGTACTACCATACACAAGAGGTTAACTCTTTAATTCTCAGACTTCAGGGTTTGCTCTCTAGTTATTAAAGATAATTTTAAGCAATGATGTTTTAATTCTAATGTAAATGATGGTCAATAGCCAATAGAAATTTCTAAATTTTTAACTTTGATCAATATTAACGATTTATAATTCTCCTCTTCTTGCTGTAAATGTACAAACCATCTATTGTGTATTGAATATCTATGTTCCTTGATATGCTTTATGATTTTTCTCTTCAGTGGCCTTTGGATAAAATCAAAGATTTGGCAAAGGATTCTGGAAAAATTGGCGAGCATAAGATTCTGATTCTTTGGTATTTTGAAGATCTTTTCAAGGAGAAATATTCTGAATTTGTGGAATCATTAGAGGTTGGAAGATTTTTTCATATATTGGCTGTATTTAGGCTATACCAAGCTTCTAAATAGCTTTTCGTTACTTCCTGCTATTTCATTGAATTTTCAAAACAAATAAGGACTTTCACAACAAATAGGGACTTGCAAAAGACCTGAGATGCACCAGCCATTGATGATGATGATGAATTAGAGGTTAGGGGAAAGAAGTAAAGAATATTAAACAGAATTGATGACAATACATTTTTGAATTTTTTATAGAATATAATTGATGGCATAGTTGCTTGCTTGAATCAAGATACCCTGACAAGTGGCTTATTAATTTGATATTAAATTCATTATGCTTCTTATGATTAATGAATTTCTGCAAAAATAAGTTTGAGTCAAATTATTAAGTTAAATGAACTTTTCTGATTACAAACTTCATTTTTGCGAATTCCTCTAGAAATGATATTGAATGGATTTACTAAATATGCTTTCATGTTTATTTGTAGAGAATGTCACATGACACCGTACCTGATCTCAGAAATAAGGCTACAGGTAAATTTTCTATTTTGTATTTTTATATGGATAGTCTAGTACTACGTAATTAGAATGAATGCAAGAATAACTCACGAAGGTTTTATCTGGGAAACTGTATAATCTCAGAATAACGCACACGCCCTAAGGGACCGTGCACAATGATCGGCTATGCATTTAGCCGAATTTAGCCGAATTTGGATTTTTCGGCTAAAATAAAATTCGGCTATATTTTTTACAAATTCGGCTACGTAACCGAATTTAGCCGAATTTATTCGGCTAAACTTCGTCTAAACTTCGGCTAAAATTCGGTTAAAATTCGGCTAAAATTCGGCTATGGCTGAAATAAACAATTGAATAGAAAATCCCAGGAGATCGCTTCAACTGTTTGTCTTGTTTTATAATTATCTAAACGATTGTGTCGCCGTGGCTCTGAAGTTTGAAATAGCAACACTTCCAAACAATAACTGACTAGAAAATATTTTGTTGGAAAAAAGCTTCCACTGTTGTACACGCTTTTTTAATAAAGAACCTTTTTATAAGAAACCTACATGTCGAAGGTCGAAATACTTTAGGAACTTTTACTACTAGAGGTCAAATCACTAAGGAACTTAATAATTTTGCATATATTCATTTGGTGTAGATATGCAACTTCTCTAATGACTATATAACAACATTTACGTTTTATAGGCCTAGCCTAAGCTTCTTTGTGTTATAACATTTTTCATGTTTCCTTATTACGATTTTATTGCAAAATGTTTAATTTCAATGCTATTCTTGCGTCGATACTAATTTCTTTCTAAAAGTGAATACTTGAAATTAAGGAACTACTAGGGAACTTTTAGAACTACAAAGTGGTCAAAAGAGGTCTTAAAATAAGGGACTAAAAGAACTAGGCCCTGAGCTAGGTTCTTTATAAAAAAGCGTGTATTCCCCGCGTAAGCTGGATTTGCTTTATAAACAGTCCCCATGCGCGCTATATGCACGTTTTGTTGATCGCTAGCTGCTATGGCTAGTTATATGAAAAATACTTTTTCAACGCAAAAAGAAAGTGAAAGAAATTGGTTTTGTATTTCTTTTTCTTGTAAGACCAAGGTTGAATTCAGTTGCATTAACTCTATTTCTTTAAGAAACCGGGTATAAAAAACCGTAGGACCTTATTTTCAAAACTTAAGAAGCTTTGGTGGGAGATTTTGTGTGAACCAAAAAGTTAAGAAATTTTTCATATCTTTCCTAACGAAAACAAACCCCCACATATGCTATCGCACGAGAGCATTAGCTTGTAAGGTATTTGATTTGACACAGCTAGTCACCTTCCGAGTTTTCTCCTAAATTCTTTCTTATGAGAGGAGTCTCTTATTGGCCTGCAGACGGTTTCTTGTAAAATGTTTTTATTGAAATTCATGATGAACGTTTCTTGTTCAGCAACTAAAGTTGTATGATGATTTGGCAAATCCATTTCTTAAAAGGTAAACCTTCTAAAAATAAACGCATGCACTCGTGGGGACGCTCGGCTTTTTATACACACAAGCTCCGAAAGTAATTGGAATTCCCTCTATTCAATTTCGTAAACACCAATTGGCGCTTAATTGTTCCCAAGCAACACCAGCAAGCCTCAAGAGACCTGAATAGATTGAACGTGATGAGAACATTCGGCTAATCAAAATAGCCGAATAATAGCCGAATAATAGCCGAATAATAGCCGAATTTTCCATAAATTCGGCTATGAAAAATTCGGCTAAAATTTTACAAAATTCGGCTATTTACCGAAAAATAGCCGAATTTAGCCGAAAAATAGCCGATCATTGTGCACGGTCCCTAACACAAATATATAAGCAACCGGAAGACTTTCTGACTACTTTATGTAACAGATTTAGAAGTACACGAAAGTTGAGTTTGCACGTGTATTCTAGCACCTTTGAGAATAAACACAATAAAAGTTAAATATAAATATCTAGTACTAGTTTTGTTTTTAGTAACATTATTTGAATACTACCCTGTAACCCAGCTGATTTAGCCATTTTAGGATTCAGCTATTTCAGGTCTCGTAGCTCAGAGGTTGCAGAAAGGGTGGGTGTAGAGTTGATAGAAGAGTGGTTTAAGGAGACAGCGGTTGAGGTGGTTTGGGCATGTATTGAGAAGATGCGAGGGTACAGTAAGTGGTAGGGGCACAAGGGAAAGGAAGACCAGCAAGGCAATGGAAGGTTGTGGTTCAGCATGATATGAAGGTGATGGGGCTGGAGAAGGAGTTGGCAATGGATAGGGAAACCTGGAGAAGATGAAACTATGGACCGGTCAACCTCCGCTAGAGGGGACAACAACTGGGGTAAAAATCTTGTTGGTTGGTTTGTGAAACTATTTTATGTCTACTTGCAAAGTTCACCCACTCAGATTTCAAACAAAAGTCAGTATCAAGATATTAACCCTACTTTCCCACTAAGAAGGGACAAGACAGAAAATAAATTGCGAATCACACGATTACCGGGTTTTTTGGCAATTGGTTTAAATATTCAACTATTCTGTCTGTTTGATAACTTGTCATGTTTTTTTACAGGGACGTTTTTCGAGCTGCTTGTTACGAAACCCGAGCAGGAACAGGTCTGTTACTTATTGATTATTTGTTCATTTTGTTGTCGCTTTATTTAGGCTATCAGTCATCTTTATATGACGAAGCTCATTTAGGCCCACTATTTCTATTTCTTCTGGACCTATGATCTCCAGTTTAACACCCACACAAAATGACAGTGGCATGAGCTGCTCTTGAAAACTGGATCTGTTATTGTCTGGAATATGTTTTTTAAATTCATAATAGTATGGTATTGTATTGTTCTATTGTAGAAATTACTCAATTTGATTGTAAACAAGCTTGGTGATCCAGTAAGGAAGGTTGCATCAAGTGCTATTTACCTTCTGACACAGCTTGGTAAGTAATCATACATTCTGGCCTTTCAAAAAAGCCACAGCTGATAGAGTTCCGGCTGTTGCTTTGCAGTTTACCGCCAGCTACTATAAGCAAAAGTATACAAAAAAGTAAACAGTCCCTTCATGGACACAGACAACTACTTTAATTACCATTACCATCTACTTAAACTATTTTGAAAGCCTTGTAAAATTCATGAACATTTAGAGTTTTAAGTTAAGGCCTCCATTAACTAGAAAAGGTTCCAAAATTGATGGGCATGGAGAGGTATGTATTTGGTATTTCTGAGACTGTAAAACTCGAATGAGTAAAATGTAACAAATAATTGGCAGTGCAATCTTGATTCTTTAAACATTGTAAATTTGTCCACATTGAAACCCATAATCATTTTTTTGTGAACAAAAGAAGTGGTTTCTCTCAATGGGACACCTCTGCTAATTGCTGGCCTTTATCTGCTAATTTCAATTGAATGTTTGTTGCATCATTTCAGTTATAAAACACCCGAATATGAAGCTGATTGTGATTGAAGAGGTGGAGAGGTTGTTATACCGACCGAATGTGTCACCTAAGACCCAGTAAGTAAAATCATTACAGAAACTCTCTCCCTTATTGAGTTTGATGCATGTTGTTGATTCTTTAACAGTCTTCATTCCATATCAGCAGCTAATTTTAATCAACCTTATTCTTTTATAACAACTTTTAATCAACCTTGACTAGGATTTATGATTGTTCCCGTTAATATCAGTCTGAGGGCTAGGTTACAGCGTTCTTTTTTCGCAATGGCATTCAAGCTGTAGTTTGCGATGATCAAAAAGCGAAAGTTTATACTTGCATAATGAATGAAAATCCATTTTAGGCTACGGTTACAAAAAAATTTGCCAATCTTTGTCATAAAGAAAGCAAACATTTTGGAGATTCTAGCTGTCAAGAATTTCAATTCTTGAAAATTATCACATTGAAAACTAGGAGTTGATGCTGCTTTGTCTTGAACGAGAATGTATGGATACTAAGTCCTTATTATTCCTCCTTTTCCTTAATGTTCCTTTGTAAAATGTAAAGACGTCTTTGGAAGTGGGATTCGTAGTTTGGTAGTTTTCACGAAAGTTTGCATGTTATATAATTGTGTCCCTCTAAAAGTATAGAAGTTAGTGCCGTGAAAAGAGTTCGTTTAAACCCCAAATATTTCAGTATATTTATTTAACTTCCTCTTCTTTTCCAGATACTATGCAATTTGCTTTCTGAATCAAATAATCATATCGAGTAGAGAAAATGCAATTGCCAGCAAGTTGATTTCTATCTATTTCTCCTTCTTCAAGGTATAAGATATGTTTTATGTAAATTCAACTGAAGTGTAGACTTTGAGGCATTAGACTCATAGAAAGACAGCGTAGTCAAAACTAGAATTAATTATGTGAGATCTGATTGGTATATATCTCCTGTCTACTGTCAAGATGATTTCTAATATGACAGATATTACGGAAAATATGGGCAGATCCTAAGTTAACAAGAGTTATGGAAAGCCGATGAAACACTTGTTCAAAGAGTCCCAGGTTCGAAACCATCTTATTATAATGATAATAATAATCTCTTTATTTACAGTTGGCGAGAAGATAGATAATCTACATAATTAATTATGTACAAACTAATTTATACCAACTATTTACATACAAGAATGAAAAAAATACAATATAGATCTACTTATTTTCATATATTAGAACTGTTATAAAGTACTATGAGAGAATTTGCCAGCTCTCTGTATTGTTGGCAAACAGGCAAAAGGAAAAGGAATCATGAGGTGTGGTCATATCGAGAGGAAGGAACAGGGTCATACTAGTCTACCTATTGAGTGGGCCCTTTGAGCTTTGAACATAAACCAATACTTTACAGAGATAGTAAGTGTATTTGCCCATCAATTATTAACTATAAAAGTTGATACTAAGCGATTCAATTGGTATTTTGTAGGTATATGCTACTAAAAGAGTATCAGAGACGAAGATGCTTAGTGCCCTACTTACTGGTGTAAACAGAGCATTTCCATATGCCCAAGGTACAGAAGACTGAGCTATTTTTTTATTTGTCTTCCTTCAGCTTAAATGGCTTTTTGCTTTTCATCATAGCTAGGAAATACATTGAATATATTAGGTTTGTTAGAAACCAATAGATGTGTTTGCGAAATGACCCCTTGATATTTATGGGCATTTTTACTTGGATAAAACACCCCAATTTTAGGCCAGAAATTTACATTCTAATCTAATTACCTGTTACTTGTCTATCATTTTAAACGCCTTCTATAAAGAAATGAATGGTAATGGTGATATGATAATTAACATCAATTTTCAGAGAATTTTATGATTTTGTATGATTTTATTTATCAGGAGAGGAAGAAAAATACGACGAGCAACTGAACATGTTGTTTAAAGTTTGCCATGTTGACAATTTCCAGACGAACATTCAGGTTAGTTTATTCAATTGTTATATTTTATCAACCACTTACATCTTTTAAATCACAAAATCGTTAAATCTTGAAAATAATTGTAACAGTAGGTATCCAAAATACAAGAAATTAATTCAGCTACTCTAGAATAAAAATGCACTTTAACTCTGTTGTCGACTTGAGACATGTTCCAGTGAAGTTATACGTCTCCGATATCACAAAATCGTTTATTTTGAAAATGATTGTAACTTAAAAATCTCCATCCCTGGTTCATTGGATTATTCCAGAATAAACATCTACTTTTACTCTGTTGTCAACTAACTTATGAGCCCCGATGAAGTTTGTAGGTTGGGTTTCGAATACGTGATAAAGAATAGTGTTGATCAAGCAACTCCTCATGTGGAGCACATACATCTTCCTATGTGGAGCAAGGTAGAAGACGTAGAACCACTCAAATACAGAATTTCTGACAATCAGGGAAAACTTTTCATTGTGAATCGATGAGAGTGACAATGTGATGTCATTTTCCCTTTAACAAATCCTTCATTTAGATCTCACTTACACCCCGTCTAAGAGCCCGATGAGAGGGTAGATATTTTCGGGGATCTCTCCGCGGCCTGTGGTGCTGGAGCACTTAGACGGGGTTGTTAATTTGTATATCGTATTCAAACAGGCGCTGATGCTGTTATTCCAAGTGATGGATTCGAGGTAACTAAACACTTCTATCTTTGCTAACTTTGTTAACATCGTCACTCGCTTATTATTACTAGCTCGAAGGTTGCAGAAAGGATGGGTGTAGAGTCGATCGATGAGTGTTAATGGGAGATAGTATTTGAGGTGGTCTGGGCACGAGAAAAGGGGGGGATACAGAAGTGGGTAGGGTATTAACAATGGAAGTGGCAGGAACGCATGGAAGGATATGGTTGAAATTGACATGATGGTGATGGGATTGGAAAAGGAGATGGCAGGCCATAGAGAAACTTGGAGGAGACAGATCCATGGACCAGCTCAACCCCGCTAGCGGGGAAAACGGCCGGAATACAAATCCTTTTTGTGTCTTTGCGTGTCTCCCTTGTGATTACTCTACCAGCTCTACCATTTGTTATAATCTCAAATGTTTTGGTTTTCATTTGCACCTTCTGTTTTGCAGGAAATCAGTGTCCGACCGATATTACCGAGTTTTATATGAAAAATTATCAGAGCATGGAAAGAACAAATCATCGAGGCATTCCATGTTTCTGAATCTGATTTACAAATCAATCAAAGCTGATCCCTCTATGAACAGAATCAAGGTTGGTTTGTGTTATTGTTTGGTATTTTATATGCAAAGTTTAGATAGATAAGGCGAGGCAATAGAAAACTATCAGTTTGATTTTGAGTAACAAGTCGCCATTTTAAAACACAAGTAATGAATGTTAACTTCAATTCCTCAAACCTAGGCTAACATCAAAATGAGATTAACATAAAATGTGAACTACAACAGTTGTGATCTTTCTTGTGTTTGTACTTTTCCATGAAATAACAATTCCCCAGACATGTGAAAAAGGATTTTAAAGTAATTCTAGAATGTAAGAATAATCAGGCATTAGTGAAAGGCAAACCCTGTCATTCTCTTATATACTAATGTAGGAAACCTACATATAACTCAAGGAAAGTTTTCACAAAATTTGTTTACTAGCCTGGATAAGTAGTAAATAAAAAATATTTTCTTACAACTGAAAGAAGATACACTTCAAGTAAAGTAACTAACTTACTGATTAAGCTCTATGTGAATATGATATAACCACTAGAATCCACGTTTTGATTTTGTAGGCATTCCTGAAAAGACTATTGCAAGTTTCTGCATATGAAGAGCCTTCTTTCATATGTGGATTGCTATATCTTATATCAGAGGTATGAGAAAATTCAGTATTTTAATGACTCTTATGAATGTTAATTGCCCGTATTTGTATCCTTTGACATACGTTGATTGGATGGCAGTGAAATAGCAAAATGTTAAAGGCTCTCCTCAAACTTGAAGACAAATCACCAAAGAACCCTTTGTCCCTTGTGGTTGATGAAATACTAAAAGAGAATTTGAATTGATTGTTAAAAGATGGAACTCTTTTCTGCTTTCCTACTCCTGAATTTATTCGAGGCGTACTGTTCTGTGCATGAGATCTTAATGTTATGGCTCTCTATTTTGCTTTTTTAAGGTGCTGAAAGCAAGACCTGGTGCAAAAAGCTTGACAATGCAGCCGGAGGTAGAGCTTATCTTGAACCTTTTTTTAGTTTTCATTATTATTCTACTCTTCGACCCTTCTGATGATCGCAAAATAATCCTAAACTTGTTGAATTAGAAAATGTAGCTAGTATCTCTTTGAAGAATGGTTGTCAAAGTATTTTTTTTCGTTTATTTCTTATCCTGAAAAAGTTTCTCAATTGTATTACCAGGAAGAAGATGACGAGGAGAACTTCAAAGATCTCGAAGAAGAGACATTTACAGCACCGAATGAATTAGCTGCTACTGGAAGTGAAAATTCTAAGAGTCCAGCCCCGGAATCACATAATCAGAAAACCGGCTGGATGTTCCGAAACCAGGAACTGAAAACCACGTGCTACGATATCAACAATCGAAATCCGTTGTACTGTGGTGCCCAGCTCTCTTGCGCTTGGGAGATTCATCCGTTATTGAAGCACTTTCATCCTTCTGTCAGCCATTTTGCTAACTCTATAATTGACGTGAGTTCAGATTTCAATCATTTTTAAATTGACCTTGCGAGGAAATCGTTATATGTAATGGTTCTCCAATAAAATACTGATCTGGTACTGGGTAGGTATAAGGTCGTGTTTGTACGGAGGAAATAACCTATTTTCTGAAGCTATCTTTAGTGAGGCTGAAAACTAGTAATGAAAATTTTAAAGCTATAATTTTCGCTTCCATATTCACATGCCATTTGGAAGTAAAAAGTTTTGAATGTGATGATAGCGAAAAATCCTTGGGCTTTTAGCTGAATATCCATTTTTTATAGGGTGAGACAAGAAAAAACCATGCTTTAAGACATTTCAATATGAAATCTTCCTCAGTAACTTTTATCCTCCACATCACTTAAAGTATCCCCCCACAGTACTAAATATCCTCCAAAGTACTGGATGGTATCCCTCTACAGTACTTAACATATAAGTAACTGAAGAAAATTTTATATCAAAACGTCTTAAGGCATGGTTTGTCCTTGTCTTATCTTTTAATAACTATAAAGCTAGGTAAATTGGCTCATCGTATTAGTACATATATTTTAGGTTGGTATAGTCTCTATGTCATTGGGAAGCTATACTAGTCCGTAAAAGAGTTATGCCGTACTTATTTGCAAATATACCGCCTTGGTAAATCAGAAAATCGTGCTATATTCCTAAATCAATATGATTTGTGTGGAATAACATGGTCCTGGTAGTATTCGAGCCCAGAACTTTTGATTTCAACACATAAGCTCTCTAGAGCGAACGTGGTTGCAATCTTATTCATAAATCGCAGACCTGACCCTCTAGCTTGTAACCTAATGAGCAAAGTAGTTTCGATTGCAGCTGCTCCGTATGTTTTCAATACAACACGGCTTTTGTCTTTTTATATGGAATTCATATTATGATTGCTGTAAACAAGCTGTGATCAGTTTATGTTAGCTTTCGTCTCTATTAATTATGCATTAGCTGCCCACCGAGTGATCTCCAGTACTGAGATGAATTTAACAGCAGCTTCACTATGTGCCCTACCAACATACTGTTCGTTGTTAGTTCTAATGTATTGGACAGAGGTTGTACTGTTTCATGATATTAGCAGCAGTGATGAACGATTTACATGCAATATTAATACATTGTAAATATTGTCGAGAGCTCTTATCAGGATGTCGTAGATTAAACTTTAAAATGGGGTCATGTAGCAACATCAGCTAAACCCCCTCATATTGGACAATTAGTATTTCCTGAAGCACTGTGTTTGCGAATATCTATTGTGTTCTAACGAACGAAAAGTCTTTTGTATATTATCAAAATTGCCAGAAATACCGGAGACATAGCGAAAAGTTATATATGTATTCGTTTCGCTATGTTTCCGGTATTTCTGGCTATTTTTAAGTTTTGTACCATCCTAAGACTGTATATTATTCGTAAGAACGAAAGAACCACAAATTGTATTTTACTGAAGCTGCTCCTCTGCTATATAGATGGGTATAGTTTAACCAATCAATTACAATTTTAAGGCCCTGAGAGTGGGCCAAATAGAAAATGCCTGTTTACTTCTCAAATCAGTAGTTTATGCTCCCTAGAAAAGATAGCATCTGAAAGTTTTATTGGATGATTGATAATATGAATTCACAGTTAAGATCAAAGAAATTAGATGGGACTTTCATTTCCTGATTCCAATTATGGCAAAGAATCCTCCACGTTCCCTTGTTTACTTTAAAGACTTCAATTGAGTATCAGATTACCGTATAGGATGCCAACTCTAGAATTCTGCAACTCTCTTGTGAATGATAAAGTTATTCAATTTTCAGGATCAAGCCATCGAATATAAAGGTGACCCGTTGCAAGATTTCACTTTATCAAGGTATTTAGCCAATTCTCATAGCTTTCAACATTTGATAAAGTTTCATTTAATTTAAACTTGATATCATTCAATTAGGGTTAATTTTTTATAGTTAAAACATTGTGATTTCCAAATTGATAAAACTATGGAAAATTATTTTTACAAATATAATTATCTACTATCATTGGTGATTCGAATGCTTCTTTTACCATCTTTTGAAATTCCTGTTGGAGTTACCTCTTCTTTACATTGGAATTATTTTTTTACAGGTTTCTAGATCGGTTCATGTACAAAAACCCGAAGAAATCCCAGAAAGGTAAAGTTCATTTCGAGGCTAGTTTATCGTTTTGCTGACATTCCAAGCTTTCCTCAGCTCCATATGAAAATACAGGTTTCACCTTGACTCCCAATTCACTTTACGATAACGCCTAAATATTTATTTTTTGATTTCATAAACTGAAAACTGAAAGAATAATTTTGTTTTCTAGATCATGGTCACTCCATTATGCAGGTAAGCATTTTAGGGCGATGATGATCTAAGTAATACGTGTTAAGTAACTGCCATATATTTCAAACAACTGTACAATTAAAAAGCTTTTGGTGACATATACCTTCCTCATGCCCAAGCTATTATATGTCATGCATTGTGTAATTAATCATGGCTCTGGTGAAGGATTGTGGGGCGGGGATGGATTGATTTAGGGGCGAGGATTGCCGAGTGGTTAGATCACTTGACCCTTGTTCGAAGGGTTCCGGGTTCGAAACCGCCTTCAGGCCTGTCACAAAGTGTGAGGAGAGAATTACCGAGCTCTCTGTAATTCAAGGCAAAAAGGCAAATGGAATCACGAGGTGTGGTCACATCGAGAGGAAGGACCAGGGTCGCACTGCTCGATTAGTTTACCTATTCAGTGGCCCCTTTGTGAATTAAACATAAACCCATACCTTGCGAAGATAGTAAGTGTATTTGCCTATCAACTATCAACTATCAACAAATTGTCAAAAAAAGAAAAACAGGTCAGTTATGGATGAGGCCAAATGCCAGAATCACCAGGAGAATGGAGCACTAATCTAAAGCTCTGGCACGAGGTCAAGGAAACATTTAAAGTTGTGGGGTGAATAAATTATTAAGTAAAATATCCTTATTCGAGTTGATTATGACATCATCAACCTAGCAGTGGTCTAGTGGTAAAGTGGTAGAGTTACCTGAGACCTAGACCGGCAGTATACTGTTTTGAAACTCTAGCATTGATGGCTTATAATGCTAAGCTTATGATTTCTCTTTCAGCCAAAGAAAATATCCCAACGCTCGCAAGAACAGCCAGGTAATTAGGTATTTTGAAAATGAGGGTCTTATGGAGAAATATTATTATACGTCCCTATTCTCCTACACCCTAGAACCCCTATTTGTTGTATTGTGCCCTGAGCAGGTAGTGGAATGGGAAGGACAGCGTTTTCGTTATTTGATTTTACACGATTTCAAATAGTTGTGTGTGTCAAAACTGATTCCCGTGTTTTCCAAAATCTCCATTCCTTCCTTTTCATTCCAGACGAAAATCAATTTGAAGTAAAAAGAATTTTCTCTGTGACTAGCAACCTTTTTTTATTTGATTCCAATGTTGAACATTTAAGAAAATCTTTGGGAACTTTAACAACCTTGCAATCATTGTTCTTATAACCATCCTCAAATTTCCTTTTAGTCAATTCAAAAGCTTTCACGAATCGTAAAGAAGAAAATATTCGAGAGGACGAACTGTTTTTCTATCGGTAATGGCATTTCTTAATCTACTTAACAGTCTTTGATATTCTTGTATCAACTTCGATTGCTAATAATCTTATGTGGTCCCCAACGTTGAGATATGAATTCATAGCTCTATTTGTGCCTGTTTACTGTGCTTCAATGATGGTTTAAAACATGAAGTCACCAAAGTTATAAATAGTCTTTGGTTGTTTAAAGAATACCAAAATATAAGTGTATGAATTAATTTCATTTATTTGTGCTTTGGGCTTTCGTAACCCTCTCTTAGTTCATGTGTGGGATGAATGATTTTAGAGTTTAATCATGTGGGGATGTTTTTTCGCAGGTATTTTACAAGAAAATCTGAAATCGAAGCCTCGAAAAAAGGAAAGAAAAAGAAGGGAACACTCGAGGATGAATTCGGAATGGAAGGTAAGGCTCGTAAACAAATTGTATGGTTGTTTATAAAAGAGATGATTTGGGAAAATCTAAAACTTTGAAATTTCTAGTGATATTAGCTGTCATAAACCATAGTAGAGCAGTGTATTTTTCATCGAAGAAAGTGTTAGTGGTATAGCCATTAGATAGCAATGACCCTTGAAAGTGTCAGTTGTAAAATTCTGATGGCATTGACTTTTATCGTGTTTACATTAAAATCACGAACCTTCGTATTTTACAATTCTTGTATTAAATTCTATATATTCATTTTAGAAGAAGATGATGTTGAAGCTGAAGATTTTGACTTTGCCGGGTAACTAAATATCTTATTATTTGATAAATCAAGATTTGTCAGATTTTATTAAACGTAAGGTTTTCAGACATCCTACCTCTTCGACAACATTGAATTCATCCTCTTTTCATAAATGTAGAATTTTTTTGTAAAAACAATTAGTTTTCACTCTTTTATCGTGAAACTTTATTCATTTTCTAAAGTGAGATGCAGAGAGCAAAGACTCAACAACCGAAGAATAAGAAGAAAAGAAAAGCTGAAGAAGATGACGAAAATAACGATGATGATGATGATGAATATGATGATGATGATGAAGATGTTGCTAGTGACTCTGGTGAAGGTAATGAGTCCTTATTAAGAAATGTGTAACATACAGAACATATTTCAAAATAAGCAATTTACATCTAGCATGTTTCTCAGCCTTTTTTTGCTTTACAAACTGAGGGTCTTGCCTCTGGAATACAACTATCATATTCAAAATCTAAAAAGACATCAATAAAGAGAAAATAAATATATACAGTTTGGTATATTACAAAGGATAGCTTTTGGTACAAAAAATTAATAAAGGCTGGAAAAACGGCGAAGAATTACCCATAACCGAGAGATAACCATCTCTTTATTTCCATCTTTCAGAATGGTTTAGTAATCTTTTCTTATTAGATCTCTTTTTATTCAATCATTGTCTTATCTGTTTTAGAATTCCAGTACGATGATATGGATTTCTCTGAAGATGAAGGTAATCCAATAGGCCTAGGCGTTTTTATGCATTTACCAAAAATTTCATCTTTTATTCTGTTATTCTATTTTTTCTCGCACATCTGACATTCTGACATTTAAACCTTGGCAAACCATGAGCGGCGTGATCGAGTTTTGTTTGCAGGGGGGCATGGCATTACACATTTCATTACTACATAAACTCGTATAAGGTCCTGGGGTACTATTTTGTTTATATGTTTATGTATGCTTCTGATTCTTCCTATGCGATATGCCTGCAATAACCTTGGTGTAGCCTTCAGCATCAGTATTGCTATCTCTAGTTGTTTTTTAAGGCCGTTGGGTAGACAGGTATATCACGCTCCCTATGGTATCGTTCATATGTTTTTGTAAATTGTACTCTTGTAGATTGCATGTTTATGTCTGGGTTCTACTGTCTTTATATGTTTATACATGGGTCCTATTGTCTTCATATGTTTATATATAAGCTCTTTAGTGCGTTTGTCTGTTTGCAAATGGGTCCTATTGTGCTTATTGCAGCAGCCATTTGGGCTAAAGATACCTTGAAATTAGGAATTACTACCCACAGCTAAGTTTGTCTCTCATTTCATTCAGATTTCGAAGAGCCCCAAACAGGTAACAAGAAGCAGAAGTTTTCTGATGCTGACTACGAAAAGGTAGGCCTATTTGAAAAATCTTATCGTAGCTATTAGATATTTCAATTTAAATCAAGGCTCTCGAATTTAACACTGTAGAATTACCTCTTCTGTATATCACTATTTGCAAGACCCAAAATGTGACCGAAAGTACAGAGATAATAACGAGCAGAGCAAAGTCAACTTTTCACTTTGGAATCCGTTTATATCAAAACGATTATTCCATATTGTGTAGACTGAAAGAATTTGATTTGTCGTTAGGCCTCTTTCCGTAATCTACGAGTATGGTTTGTCTCACTGTAGTACCGTTGCAATTGATTGTTCGTGCGGTATACCAAACATTCACCACTTTGCTACAATTACCAGCCAACCTCTCGATTTATGAATTCCGCAGGTTTTTATTTCGTTCCCTCTCTGTCGTACAACACCGATCTACACCAATTATTTTCCAACATGAAGCTTTAGTAGTCATTATATTTTGCTATGTTTCCTTTTTTCTCGCTATCCTAAAGTTTAGATAAAAAACCAATAGATCAAAGACCAATCCGTGTGAAGTTAATTCTCATAGACCTAACACGATCTACCAAAATCTAATAAGTTGACAAGTAGATTTCAATAACCTTATTACCTAGCCTAATCTATAGCATAAAACGGTGAATTAACAAGACAAACAATTGTCAAAATAATAATAAGATAATAGATAAGGCAATAGATAAAACGATCCATAAAACAAAACATGAAAGAGGATTTCATTTTAATATTTAATCATGATTGAACGAAGAGAGTTTTAATCAAGCAAATAAATAAAAGCCAATTAAAATATTTATTCTTCTGAACTCATGTTTATTTTTATGATCATCCACTCGTCGATAAGATTAAATATTTTGCAATAAAGTTTATTTTCTAAACAGAGAATTGGTTTTTCGTTTTGAAATAAAATATTTTGCAATATTTAGACAGATAAGCCAGGGATGATTATAAATTTCGTCTTGTTGTGCTATTGTAGCTTAGTTACGGAAGATTACTACGTGCTAGTTCCGCAATCTTTATTAAGCTATTTACTAATCATTACTTATTAATTATTTTTACTATTAACTAATTGTTCTATTTGAACTGTCTTATTATCAACAACTTACTTTTGGGTCTATGAAAGGCCTAGACAAGAAACCACTTTAATTTAGACCTAGTAAGTTGCTAAGAACTAATGCAGTAAGTTCCTAAGAACTAATGCCTGTTATAAATTTATTTATGAATTTAAACCAAAAGGGGTGACAGGCATAAACTGCAAATTATGTACAAGGTTCTTAATTAGGCAAGATAAGCACCATTTATCATTGGAAGCCTTTATAGTTGGTAGTAAATCGTAAATACATTTGGGCTTTTCCAGATAAAAACATAAATACATTCGCACTCAAGCATTTTGATTTAAAGATTACAACTGATAAAGCTCTTGAAAATCTGAAAATGTTGATTGTAAAAATTCGAAATAACTGCCTTAAAAAAGACTCCCTTTCCAAAAGGTAACTTTTGATTGTTCTCTGTCCTACTTACGGCCGTCTTTTCAGTTTGCAGTTAGGCTCTTCTACGTCATCACAATACATCCGAGCTGACATTCATTCTTTCTTGTATTTGTAGGCCTTGTTAGAAAATCTCAGTGACTCTGGAGAGGAATTAGATGAAGACCCAACTTTCCCTGGTTCCAAAACAGGAAGGTGAGTTTTCTACATCATCAATCTCTTCGGGTAGACATGACTCTCAACTCTAGCAGTTACAGACCTTTCTAGTTTCCTTACTGCTCGACAATGGCCATTCAAATCCATGATGTCATTTCAAAGTAAAGTTTCGAAGTAAACGAAGACAGTGATTACAATAAATCTCGCTTTCGGGACGATAGACGAAAAATACACGATCATCTCCCTAACGAGTGGGTCTGTGATTTTGATTCATAATTTAGTGTGTTCAACCTAGATTTGAAAATTAAGGTTTATATCAGGCAAGATGAATTAACGCTGCTCAAGCATGCGTAGAAGCTACATGGACTTGGAAGGCCATAATCGAGCAGTATGGAAACTAGACAAATCCAACGGTTCCCTTTCTGTGCCACCTTATTTTATTCACACCAATCCTAACAATAGATTTTCCATTACGATTGGATTAGTTTCCCTTTGGGTTTTATAACTGTGACGGATGTTCATTCCCTCTGACTTTGCGTAGTTAAAGCATTCTGGCATCATAAAAGTAAATGTCCCCAACTGTACCTGAATTAGTTGTTCAATTCGTTACCCTTTCCTCAAAATTCTTGGATCCTTACCGTTTTTAATCGCATTTTAGCTCGTCAAACTTGAATTCCATGTTTGCAGCTGCAGACGAGGTTGGTAAAACTTAATGATATCATTGTATGTTATTTTATCTGTCTACTCTTGAATTAACGATATCATATTCGTGTTATTTTGTCTGTCTACTCTGGGTTAGTACAGTGCTCTATGCCTTACGCAGAGCGTAATACACAGAAGTAGTCACAATATTTGACATGATAGTTATCACTTAGTAATCACAGGGCCCTACTATATATCAAAGGCTTGTCATGATAAGTGGTGACTATCACGTCAAGTATTGTGTCAGAAACAGCCTTGATAAGACCGAATGTATTTACACAGAAGTAGTGTTTCAGTAGTTGAAGTTTCACGCACTCTTGCGATCGTGAATTCAAGCTATTGATAGAAGCAGAACATTTTCACGATGGTTCATTCTTTTGGAAATATCTTCAAGTTGAAGATTTGCTTCATGAAATTTTTACTTTCGAAAATGATTGCATGTAAATAGCGAATTAAGCGGAATCCGGCAATTGAATTAATTCCGAATTCTTTATTATTCGTATCATTGGAAGATTTAAGGAGGATTTAAACTTTTTTTCATCTCTTTTTTTTATAGTTTTCACATTTGTTGGAAGACGTGGGCACAACTAAAGGTCAGCGCAAACAAGCTTCCTGGGAAAACAGGGGGAATTCTTGGAACAAGAATCGACAGCAGAATAAACGCTTCCAACAGAACAAAAGTCGTGGCGATCGGAGTAGCAACAAGACAGCTAAAAGTGGACCGAAATCCAAGTTGAATCACGGAAAGAGAAGGAGGACTAAGAAATAGTTTTATTTGGTGCTAATTAAGTGTAGTTCACAATAAACCCCAGCCATTAAAGGTAGGTATGATGTTCTGGTTTTTATGCGAAACATTTTTGATAGCGCATACCTATGATAATTGGTTTAAGAACAAAAAAGCAACAAAAACCAGAACTACAGACCTTATCGTAATGGGTGGGTTCACGTGTTCAAATTATGAAATGCATGCCATTCTTCATATTCAAACAGGTTGCTTTGTCATAGGTTCAGACTTTTTTACAAGCCTTATGAATTTCATGACAATGCTGAAAATTCAAACGGAATATTTTGATAAACGATGCTGCAAAGATGTTAGGGCTATGAAAAACCCAACTTACTAGACCAGTACATATTTGAACACAACAACAAAATTATATTTTTCAAGTTTAGATTTGGCAGTTTCTTTATCTTGTTCCAATAGAGAGAGCTTCCCCTCACATGCGGGCTATAGCCCCCTTTACACCTACGTTCCCTCTGTTACCACCAATTTGATTTACAGAGACTGCTATCTATTAAAAGTATGCTTTTTTAAAGAAATGCAGAAACAATTTGATATGTATAAGAAACTTGATTTGTAAACCTTTGCCATATTTCTGTCTGCTTTCTTTTTTTAACGTTTAAAGTACAAAAAAGATTCAAGATAGCGAGAAAAAGCAGAAACATAGCGAAACATAATAACTACTGAAGCTTTAATGCTTATCATGATTACATAAAGAGTTCTGTCCTTTCCTCATTCGGGCATAAAATTGTTTTCGACACTTAGTTAGATGTGAGCACTTATATTTCTTAACTTCTTGATGAGTCGAGTTCCTAAGTACTACTTTCAACTACTTATTAATATAAGAATCTACTCAGTTTGCTTTAGGCATTTCTAGTCAGTTTGCTTTTCTTTTAGCTTGTTATATAGCCAGTCACGCTAACTTGATACTGATTCTTAGAGCTTCCCGTCGCCTTGAATGTGATCTCCTTCGCATACTTGCTATTCCAAGGAATCATCGCCTCGTAGTAGAAATCGTTCATGGGAGCGTCGTACGTTACTGCACCGTCTTTCTCATTCCCTGTTTGTTGGATTGTCAGACTCAGTGTTCCTTTAAACGTCTCCCTCCACTCGTCGCATTGAATGGCAACGAAGACTGCTTTTGTGTTGTCTGGTAGAAGCTTCGCCGGCAGACTGTGGCTTGTGGGGGAAGCGTTTGACCAGATGCTGGACGTTCGATCGCTTGGAAAGCGAAATTTCATTCTTTTCACCGACCTGCAAAACAAGTGAGTCAATGGTTAGGCCTGGTTGAAGTGACCTTACAACAGGAAGGTAGCTAGAAGCTCTGTAAGCCATTGGGTGTTCATTTGTTGAAGGTAGCTCATGAAATATGGATAAAAAATATGCAAAAGATAGAAAAGAACCAAGAAAGGAGACTCGCTCTCTGTTACTTAAAGTTTCATGCTCACGCAATCATCAGACAGACTATTATCTAATATGAATATAATGTATAAACCATCTAATAATAGTCTGTCTGATGATTGCGTGAGCATGAAACTTTGAGTAACAGAGAGCCAGTCTTCCATCTTGTTTCTCTTCTATATCGCTTTGTACACTTGTGTACATTGAGCACTGTGATGCGGCGTTGGGCAACGCAATCGTTATAGAGATATGCAATAGATATAGAGATATGCAATAGATATAGATTCTTCTTCCAATAGCGAAGAACGAGTTTCTAGATTTTTCTTCAACTTTCTCCCTCTGGCTACGCTCCTGCACTTCAAGCGTTTTACACTCAATTCCAGCTGGGACCCCTTTAAAATCGTACTTGGTTAGAAAATAAAAACGTTTGTCTAAGTTTTATCTGTCAAGTTGACATGACGAAACCAGGAAATCCTGAAGATTCCTCCGAATGGTATCAAGTCTACCTGAAAGAAATTCAAACGGAAACAAAATTTTCAACTAATGCTGACCTATATCATATCTTTGTCTTATTGCAATGGAAAAAAGCAATACAGTAAAAACCCATGGTACAAAGTTTTGGTTTAGAGGTTATTTAAGTATTCAAGGAGTGTCCAAAGACAAAGACCTACAAACAACCATTAACCATTATTATTACTGCTGTTAACTACAATTTATTTAAGAATCCTTTACTCCTAAAAGAGTAGTTGCGGGTTTTTGCCGTAGGGTAAATAAGCATTCAAATTGTGCAAAGTAAATGATAAATAAAGTAAAGAAGCATTTGATAATTACCATTTATTCCGTGTAAGATTTCTTAGAAACCTGTGAGTCTGAAGCAAGAATTTTCTGGACCTAGCTTCCCACTGCAATTCCAGTCTGTTTTGGCGTCGTTGTAGCATATCTGTCAAAGTGGTTAGCCGTTTGACTTGATATTCTAATTCCTGTATCCGTTTGCGTTCTGGCTTTGGAAACGCGTTTATTAACGCCACGCAAAACACCAGGAAAATCAACGCCTTCGCAGCAACTCCAGCCATGTCTGATTTCTCGTTCCAACTCAGCCTCTCGTCTCAATAAAATGAAACAAAGTCTGTATCTTGCTTTATTTATACATTTTGTCTGGGCTGTATAGAATTACTAAATTTGAATAAGGAGTGGAAGTTATTAAAGTGGTTTTGCCGGAAGATTTTATCCATGTGGAACGCATACTTTCAATAAGAAGCAAGTAAAACAGCAACCAGCCCTGGATCTAGGGTATACTTTTCTGCATAAAAGCCTCAAATGAAGGTTTTGACTCTTTTGGATTGCTTTACTGGCTCTACTTGTCGGGAGCATGCAAATGGTTTTGGGGGTAGGAATTGGTAGCTAGTCTGGTATTTCTAGCAACATATCAAGCAACAGTAAGGACCTGATCCGACTATTACTGAAAAAAAAGCGAATGACCTGAAACCAGATCTAGATGACGAGGATGCTAAGTCCAACTGCGCTGACGCAAGTTGGTGGATTGGATTAACACCCAGTAACATTGGAGTTAACTTTCGAAATCTTTCCAGGCATAGAATTACCACAGTTGAATATGAAGTTATTTCCAATAGGAAGCGTTTCTAGAACTTTCTATCTGCGTGCGTGGGAACGACATATAGCGTGATCTCGTCCAAAGCCAGATTTGGAACTGTTCCTAAAAAACCCGACTCTTTTCATTTCTTGCTGACTAAACGAGGAGCGGCTTTTCGCTCTCATTGAAACTTTTTCTCTACAATCTCCGCCAAATGCACTGACCTCAACACAAAGACTGGATCGAGCATTCTTTGGTTTCTGGAGTCAAATGTTTGAAGCCAATTGCTTCGGCTCCATTTGGCCTCCCAATATGGCTGCCAAAGAAATCATATTGTCTGGATTGTTAGTTAACAATAGCTGCATGATTTTCCAGCCTCGAGTTGATCACTGATATTGTTCCAATAATCGTGAAGGAAAAAAGCACGCCCCCGTGGAATCTCAAAGTATTGAATTGAACCTCCCAAGGACTTCATTTTTGAACATAAGTTGCTCAATCCAGTCTTTATTTCGAGATCAGTGGACAAATGTAGTTGCAACACCCTTGTCCTTCTTGATAAATAACTACTTTTTTTAGCTTTCCTAGCATTCTTTTTCCAATCCAATCCGACTTCCCCTCAAAACAACGTTGTTTTCAAAAGAAACTTTACAAGAATACAACAAACACTAACTGAATGCTATTAGGCTGATTTTTGTTATCATGAGAAACATTGTTAAGGGGGAGAGAAGGGGCAGAATGTAGGAAACTGTAAAAATATTAATAATACTTTTGGCGGGGAATGTAGAGCAAAAGGGATTTCTAGAAATTTTCAAGCTATAGACACTACTGCACCATACCGCTGAAGAAAAAAACGTAAAAGAAAACATCATATGTTTGTCATTTCAAATTCAATATATCATCTCAGTTTAAAACTTCCCATCAAAATATATCATTGTTTTAACTAAGATAAGCGAACTCGATCAATTATTTTAAAGCAATTCGATATAATATTAAATTCATATAAATCACATGAAATCAGTTTCAATAAAAACGGTTTCCAAACATAAACTATTTCAATATGGACGCAGCTGCTAAAAGAAAAGGCCATTTATTTCAGAAATATTGAAAAATTGATTTTAATTTAGCCCAATGCGTCTAAATTTTTTGAGCTTGGGCTTTTCAGGGTTTTGTTAGGTTTTGAATAACAAGAAAAATCAGAAACTTGAGGATGGCGAGGAAAATAGGAAACATAGCAAAACATAATAACTACTAAAGCTTTTGCGTCTGGCACTCATTAGAGTGGTACGTCAGAACATTCTTTGATCGATAAAGAACTTGAGGATGGCAAGGAAAATTGGAAACACAGTGAAACATAATAACTATTTACACTTTGCGTCTGAAACTCATCAGAGTAGTACGTCAGGAAAGCGAAAATGAAACCAAACGAGTTGTTGTATCAGAAATTACATTCTTGTACCGATGAAAGAAAGTTGTACTATCTAAGCTTCCATCTCTCTTCCAGTCGTCAACTATAGTTTATTCTCCTTCCGTAAATCGTTGGTCATACGTAATAGCAATTTAAGACTACGCGTACACTATGCCGATACAAGGCCGAATATTGTATAGAACTAAGCCGTTCTGGCCGTTCTGGCCTTTCGTCTAAACCACATCGGCACAGTATTGAGTTGAAAACGGCACGAAATGAATATGGTATTCCAACCGGCATCAAATGCATACGGTACGATGTCGACATAGTGTAAACGGTGACTACAACACCATGACCGGCTTAAAACGAATACGGCATAGTGTAAACGACTGATAACAGTACTGCTTCATGTCAGATTCACCATGTTTTAGATTTTAGCTAAGAATTGATAATAGAAAATGACACAAATCAAAACAACACATTCCAATGACCTGGTTAATCGTATTGATTTTGCGCCGGCATAGTGTAAACGGCAAAAAACCAATCTGGTATGAAATCTTGTCGTTTTCATCTTGTACTGGTATAGTGTAAAAGCGTAGCCTAAATGAAAAGTCCAGAAGGAACGTGGACTTTGACCTCAGTCAATTCTTGTCATGGTAGGCAGTCTCATTTAATGTGAGAAAACACAGCCTCGTTTCGTATTTTTCCAAGCCTTCGAAACAGCCAACGCTTACAATTTGATTGAAACAACTAAATACATAATTAACTTACGAATGTATAATTTAGTAATAAAGTTAGTTTCTCGACTCAGCAAGACCTAAAATAGACAATAAGCCCAGCGTTTTATTTATATATCACATTTCAACGATTGCCAAACATGAGGGAAACTCTCGGAATTAATTGATTCACAATTTCCCAAAATTATTGTCGATTTTTTCCATGTACAGGGTAAAAAGGCACCGACAAAGTAAATTAATTGTTTAGAAACAACATGTTTGTTCTTGTCGTGCACAGGCAGAATAAAAACGCTTTTTGCACACCTGCGTTTATTGTCCGAACTTCGAATAACATTGTGAGGGCGATTTATATTTGATTTAGATAGGTTAGAAGATAGCAAAGCGGAATATGTAGTTTGAGCAGATTCTGGCGTTTTCGCTAAATTGCTAGCGGTCTGAAGTCAAGAAAATCAATAATCGTGGCCATTCTAGTAGGCGATGACTTTACAAAAGTAGTTGCTTCATCTCTCTCACCGAACTCCTAAAGGTAAGTAGTACTATCCTGCTTTCTCATAAAAAGCTTTTCCGAATCCTTTAAAATTCTGAATCGATCCCAATATATCGTCTTATTACATTACAGTGTAGTTAAACAACTTGTTCAATCTTAAGTACGGAATCAGGCAGGAGCAGTGCAAACCCCAAAAAGCGGGGTGTACTATACCAGGAAGGTATTGGGTTCCCGAGATTCCACCATCGCCAAGAACTTAAAATGGCATAGAGCCATTCAACTTAGAAAAAAATGGGGTAGCAATGCCCCTTGAATCAGCTAGAGTAATCATGGATAGCGAGGATAATCGAAAAAAGAGCGAAATACAATGAATGCTTGTTTAGCAGATTTCTATAGGATGGCAAGAAAATTGGAAACATATCAAAACTATTTAAAAATTTCCATCTGACACTCATCAGAGTAGTATACGCGAGAGAGAGCTCGAAATAAAAACTTAACAAAACCAAATGAAAACTTATAGTGTCGAATGTCAAAAATATCATTTATTATTGACTTATTTCCTACTCATTCTATGGACGTTTTATTTAATTTCATCTTGGTTCAAAGTCTGTCATTGATTATTTCGATCTTGAATTTCTACGCACAAGCAATAACTGCGAATATGTGATTTTCAGCTATCAACTAGGGTGGTCCCTAACTTTTCTGGCATGATGTGAATATCATTAGATACATTTTTACTCACCGCGAACAAGTGTTTGAATGATAGTTAACTGGACGATGCTATTATCAAACCCTTAGACTGATTTTAACGTGAGATTGTCTTAAATGATTTTCTACACCTGTCGTTGCTCGTGAAACAATTTTGTTTTCCTTCACTCATCACTCTCCCTTATCAATGGAAAATGCAAAATATGGCGGACCACGGCATCAATGTTCCCAGAAATTCTTTTAAAAAATTCCCAGAAAAAAGAGGAAAAATTAGAAAAGAAAGGAGAAGAAGAAGGAAAAAGTGAAATTCAATTTCTTCTAAATGCATTTTTGCAAGTTATCACTTCTTAGAACTAGATAGAATTACAGTTTTCATATCAAAGACCTTGTGATTTTTTGACTTGAGTGATTTATGACCACTCCATCTTGTTCATATATTTTGATATGCTCGCAGATATTATTTAGAGAATTTCTAATGGTCCCACAAAGTAAGATATTTTTCCATGCCTGGTTTTTACAGTTTTACAAAAACTAAGCAGCCGAGTAAGGTTTGGCATTTATTTCATTTGCACAAGATTCCTTTGAAGCAACTATTAGGTAATTGAACAATCTTTGGATGGTAAAAAGCTTCAATATAGCCAGAAATATCGGAAACATAGAGAAACGAACACATGGATCACTCAAGCATCACATCTGGGTATATAAATCAGTTAGGTTTCTGTTTCGTTCTCTTTCCGACGTATTACTCTGTTGAGTGTCAGACGAAAAGCTAAGTCTTCGTTTCATTACGATTCCGATATTTCTGGCTATATCAAGTAATTGTGATTACTAAATGAAAATACACAGCCCAGAAGCATCAACAAGCATTAACCTTCGTGCCCTGCTAAATTCTTCACAAATATGAAATATTAAAATCAAACTCACCAAACATTACTGGAAGGCAACACTCTTCTCCAGCGGATGATACACGAGCTTCTCAGAACTTCTGCAACTTCTGTCACATACTGGACAATCTATCGTGCTCAGGTTCTTATCAAGGCAGACTTCAATCTGATAGAGCATCTGACCAAGGTCCTGGAATGAATAAGGGTGTTATTTTAGCATTTGTATCAGTATGGCTATAAATTTAATTGACTTATATTATTCCTTACACTGCAGAAATTGCCGAAAACATTTTTAAAATTTTAGCTAGAGAAATAGAAAAATCATAAATATTGCGAAAGATATTAATCAAAAACTTAAAGCCTGACACCCACCTGGTTAGTACGTCAGAAAGAGAACAAAGATGAAGCCTAACGAATTGCTAAACCCAGAATTGGATAGAAATTATGCAATATGAATGGGTGTGTCGGACGAAAAGCTTAAAAAGTAATCAAATTTCAGTATATTTCCGATGATTCTCTATCAATCAATGACTAAAGTAATTAAGTTAGACTACAAAACACTTCGTCATAACATTACTTGGATGGCAAGCGGAATCGGAAACATAAAGAAAACGGTATAACTACTGAAGATTTGCGTCTGAGACTCATTATAGACTAGTACGTCAGTAAGAAAACGAAAATTAAAGCTAAAAATATTTCTGAATTTCTTTGCGTTCTGTACCGATCGAAGACCGTTCTATAATTACTTAAATTGTATTTTATCACATAGTCACAAGAGGTGAAAACCGGAAACATTTTCTGATTAGTCTAAACTTTCCTGCCTCAAGGAACAATCCTAAAATATTCTACAGAAAGAAATTGTTTGCAGATCGATCTGCTCTGCGTCAGATTTCTATTAGCCACCAGTCGAGGGCTTATTAAAAATCAGCTCATCACTGCCTGTTAACACATGGGATCAATACAGCTGCCTTTGACATTGCCATGACATCAAGTAATAAAAGGATGAGGTTATGTCATGGGCAAAATATTTCCCTGATTGGCAAGAGTTGGGATTGATCGTTGTATGATATTTGGAAATATTGTATTTTCATGAAAAATTATTGTTCTGAAGAAGAATTTGGTTTTGATTTGTAGAAAACTATTAAAAGGTAAATTATTCAAATCTATTTCTATTAATGATATATGCATAAAATATTTTTCCGAAATGAGGAGATGTAATGGAGAACATTTTCCTTGGCTAGCAACAATTAGGATTACCCGTTGACATGTAATTTGGATATATTATATTTTCGTTTAAAACTATATGAATTGTCCTGAAGAAGAATCTGGTTTTGATTTATAGGAAACTGTTAATGAGTGAACGATTGAGATTTATTTTGCGTCAGGATGTCTTTATCAAATATGTTAAATATGTGAGGTTATGTAATGGAAATCACTTGGTAATTATACTTGGTTGAATATGTTACATGTTAGGTTTTGTAGAGAATAAATGCTATTCCAAATATGTGCATCTTATTGAAATAGTATTTATTCTCTATATTCTAAACGTATCGGCTGGAAAAGGATTCTTGTTAGGTTTTGTGGTGGAGAACATTTGCCCTGGCTAGTAAGTGTTGGGATTACTCGCTATATTTGGAAAAAATGTATTTTCATGGAAAACTAAATGATTAGGTTTTCAGTTAAATGTTTTGATTTGTAGTTAAAAGGTTAATGATTGAAATTTATTTTGTTTGATGATATCTTTATCGAAGGAATAAATGGAAAAAAATTTCCTTGGCTTGCAGCAATAGGCATTGCTTGTTATTTGTTATTTTGAGATATTGTGATTTCATCAAAAACTATTGGTCAGATGAAGAACTTTGCTTTGATTTGTAGGAAACTGTTAAAAGTTAAACGAGTATAATTTCTTTTGGGTAAGGAGGTCTTTATCAAATATGTGAGGTGATTAATCGGAAACAGATTTCCCTGGCTGATAGCAATTGAGATTGCTCGTTGTATATAATTTGTAATGTGTAATGGGGAACAGTTTTCCTTGTCTAGCCTTGTCTAGCAACAATTAGATTGCTTGTTGTATATCATTTGGATATATTGCATTTTCATGAAAAACTATTGGTCTGAAGAGGAATTTGGTTTTGATTTCTAGAAAACTGTTAAAAGGTGAACGATTGTAATGTGTTTTGAGTAAGAATATTTTTATCAATAAATATCTTATATATGTGAGGCGATGTAATTGGGAAACATTTCCTTGGCTAGCAGCAATCGGGATAACATATCTTCTGAAGAAGAATTTTGTTTTGATATGTAGAAAACTATTAAAAGGAAAACGATTATAATTCAATTAGGTTGAAGGTTTTATCAAATATGTTGTATATGTGGGAAGATCAATGGGGAAAAAATTTCCCAGGCTGGTACCATTGAGATCTCTCGTTGTATATCATTTGGAAATATTGTATTTTCATGAAAAACTATTGGTCTGAAGAAGAATTAGTTTGTAATTTTTAGGAAACTGTGAAAAGTGAAACATTGATATTTCTTTTGGGTGAGGATATATATATGACAGTAGATGGTTTTGAAGCCTAGAATGAAATATAAATCCATAAACAGTGCAGCTCCTGGCAACAAGATAAAGAAAAGAAAAAAGAGGGAAGTCGAAACCAATACATTATGATAGGATAGAAGACAGGTGATGATAGCGCCATTCACTTCTTTGCTTTTAATTGCTTTTTTCGACTATTTGACGATAGATAAAGTGCTTCCGACGCCTTTTATCAAAATCTATCCGCTTAAAGGCTCCATTTTTCTCTACATCCGGCACCTGGTTCCTTTCACTTAACGAAAAGACATCTCCGATCAATCAATGTAAGCTATATGGCACTTACTAACATGTTTCCTTAATGACTTATATATAGTACATGAGTTTTTGCTTGGCATATACGCTTGCTCCATTGTTGCAAAGAAAGCTTTCACTTCTGATTGCTTGTTTTTACCCGGGAAGGACTTAGTTTCAGAAGATCATTAAAAGAGAATTTTAGATCAACAGTTCTTAGTAAGACTTTTATTATTGCTTTCCACAACGAATTTTCGTCTTGCAAAAAGAGTAAACGATTATAAGCTATCTTTGCTATGCTGTAATAAGCCAATATAAGCAATCATAATTAGCTTTCTTTGCTAGAACATTCTATACACACAATAACAGAATCGATACTGTTATATTAGTTTGAGATGGGACATAGTAATTTATGAATCAAAGAAGTTAAAAATAATGATATCATGAAAAAATATTTGCCTTTTATTCAATTTGATTTTTGAAATCTTAATTTTGTTTGACTATGACTATTGCTTACTGGTACAGGAATAGAGTATCATCACGTGATATAGGCACAGTCTTCTCTCCTAGTGAGTCATCATACAATAATCCTATTCCATGTCAGTAGAAATTTAATCTATGTTTGATTCAATAATGCTATGTTGAAACCTGTAGCGGTGACGGATATCTGTTGTGATAAAATTGAAAATGTGCAATGACGAATTATTCGCTTTTTAAGTTTGAAAAATTCGCAAAAGCTACGACCACTCAATCTAGGCCATTGGAACATTGTCGTCTTAAAAAAATCAAACTTATAACAGCAGTACAGTTGAACTGACATTAACTAGTGGATTCAGAAATACGTAGAAGAGATTTCTTACCAGATAAAACAAATGCAAAATAAAGAAGTCAATTAAATTTCTACTGGGTTAGCAAAACTTGAAATTAGTTTCGAAAATGACCGGGCCTAACCTATACAAATTGCGAAGACTTGAAAATGGCGTCAGCAAACTTTTTCGCACGCTTTTTAAACGTTATCCATAATGACCCCTCTATTTCCACGAACTTAGAGACGTCCTTAATCCATTTTAGCTGTTGGCTAATATTCCATGCCACGGCCGTTAATTTAGTCCTCATTCTGCCGTTTTACTCTGTTAAATGTTGGGACTAAGACTAAGTATATTAGTAAACTGTGATATTTTTGCCGTTTACATTTTTTCTTACAATTATGTGATATCTAATCAAAGTTTGGTTTGCGAGAAATCCAAGCTTCAACTAATCTACTAATGCAAACTTTGTACACTTAAAATAGGTGTCACTGTTATTGTTTGTGTATATGAAATAGAACTTTATTAACATACAAGTTAACAAAAACTTCAATTCATTATATCAAAGTAGCTGAAATATTCGACATCAAAATCGTTCTTTCTCGTCAACTCGATTATGCAATCCCAAAATAAAATCTTGTTTTCTACCAGTCTTTTCAAAACTGTAAATCCTTTGGCGACTACTGATCTATTTATCAGATTCATCATGAAACAGACAAACGAAAACCTGAGATTAGGCCCGAACTAATTTCAGGATTCAATTCAAACTATTTTATTCCATAAAATTTCATGACAATAAATAAATTCAAATTCTGTTGCAGGAAGCACAAAACAAGAGACCCGATTCAATGAAAAGAAGGCATATGTTTTGCAAATGCAATCCCTGCACAGATGGAGAGTATCAAAGATTTGAGATCAATATCATATACGAGCAAAACATTAAAGCTTGAACTCAGCTTATTCAAAACTTAAAGAGAAGAGTAAATACTTTTGAGGCCATACTTTTTCTATTTGGAAGAATTGTTACCGAAATTCTGAGCTTTATACAGAATATATATTAAGATGTAGGTTAAGAAGACAAGACACAATGGAACTTAGCAGCAAAATCGAGAATACCCATACCATAACTTGAATGACTTAGAATAGGTATGGCAGATGGGCAAAAAAGGATGCTGTTGATACTACTTGCATCCCTATTTTTGTACCTCTCAATCGGAGCCGCGATATTCTGGAAGCTGGAAGAGGGCGAAGACACAACAGAGATACTAATTCATGAACTTTATGATGAAAGCGATGTCAATAAAGGGAATTTCACATATAGAGACTTCCGTGCTCTCATGGTGAAGGCCAAACATGTGTTTGAGATCAGTCATTTCGGAGAGACGACTTGGAACTTTTATACCTCCCTGTATTTTTGTGGCTCTGTTGTGACAACGATAGGTGAGTGAATTTTTTATTTGCTGAGTAGAGAACACATAACATGTTTGAACACGTATCAAGTGATTCGTGGTTACCCTATAGATAATGGTATTATCAGGCTTATTGTGCATATTAGCTAGATAGGCTTTTTGAAACTTCTACAACTGATAACTTTTATTTGCTGTATCGAAAAAGGTCCACGTTGAAAGGTCCAACGGTAAAGGAGTGCTAATATTAGCTTGTTTGCTAGCTAATATTAGCACTCCTAAAAATAAGCTAGAACGAGATCTAAAACATTTTTCTGTGATACTCCCTTTCTAAAAGATTTCTAACCCAAAGCCTAGCATGAAATCAATAATTGCTAAGGGGCAACAAGCTTTACCCTTGCTCAAGAGGTGAAATGTTGTTGTGGCTCTGTCATGACTACAGCAGGTAAGTGAGTTTGAGATTCGTTACTAAAGTACTCATTAAATCAATGATAAAAGCACCTTGACCTTCTTGGCTACCAAGGGGCTGGCAGTAATTCAACATGAACTTAAATATTTGTGAATCTGAAATCTTTCAAGTTTAAGATTTTTAAATAAAATAAACATAATTGCATTGATAAATGTACTTCAACCTTGGTAGCTACCCAGAAGGCTGGGAGAACTTCAACACGAACTTAACTATACGTGAATCTGCAATCCTATAAAATGACCCATTTGCAAGACCCGATTTTAACTATGTAATCGGGCTTATCATGTGTATCAAATACAATTTCTAAAACTTCTTGTACCGATATTGTTTTGTTATGTGCTGTGTCGATAAAAGCTGGCTTTAGGTGTCACTGAACTTGTCTCCTACTGTTTGCACTATCAACAGCAGGCTAGGATGGAACGAAATATTGAATCAGATATTCTCTAGACGGACAACCATCTCTACCACAAACATTAGCAAAACATTTGTCATTGCTACGAAGTAAGAAGCTCGATTCTTGTTCAAAACGCTGAATGTTGTTATAGCTCCTTTAGGACTCAAGGTATTGATTGCATTCAACGTTTTTGCCTGCTTGTAGCTGCATTGTCAAAATCTATGTTTTCTTTATAATCAATGAAACTCAAAGTGGAAAGAAGTGGGATGATGAAAATCTTTCATTTGTGCCTTTTCCAACTCCTTTCACTACCAAGATATTTGTCATGATAGTCACCACTTATCATGACAAGCCTTTGATATTTAGTAGGGCCAACGTTTCAGGAGATATTCTCATCAGAGAAGTTGCGCGAAATTTCAAAGCAGTAAGTTATAACACAGACTAGATTGGTATAGGAGCCTGGAAAGAGCAGTTTCATAGCCCCTAGGGGGATAGGCGCGTATAAAAGGAAATTTAGGGGCTGTTTCAGCCTTCTTTGTGAGCATCAAATAGGGCACAGAATAAAATTGACCCACCGCTCCTCCCTCAGCGACGGCTCGCACGATCCAACCTTCCTTCCAGACAGCGAAGCCCTCTTCGCTTTTCCATATCTTAGTGGTTTGGAAGGAAAGCAACAGATCAGGTGAGAATACGTTGGTATTCATCTCACAGCAATGAGAGATGTACTTCAATCAGAAACAGCCTTGATGGAACTGAATGTATCCACTTACTTTCCCTACCCTTTGGTATGCTGTCGTCAGTGACAACTTTAACCATTGGTTCGAGAATGTTTTTCCTACTTTACCTACAGCTTATATTTACACTAAAAAATAGAACCATCCTGTTATTGACATGTAGCGGAGTTTCAAAGAATTCTCATCGACTTCGAGAGGTCACAGCCTTTTCATTTAGAGCTGAAGAAAATTTATGCTTTATAAAACATCGAACAGCTGATGATACTTTCTTTTGCTCCATCAAAACAAAAAGCATCGTCCTACACATAGTAAAATCATAAGACAAAGTCACACTCTGAGGACATAATTCCGAGAGGCCATAAGTCCATAAGTCCGAAAGACATAAGTCCGAGAGGCCTAGGTGTGCTGTACTAAAGTTGCGTTTCTTTACCTCTTTTTTCTACCAATTCTCAGTGATTCTATCTACATCATATAATCGTCCTTCAAGTGTCAAACACCTAACATTTTTTGTGAAGATCTTTTTTAGTATCTGTGTGTAAGATCGATTTTCACAAGAGGGTTACTACGATTGTAATATTCCTTAGCCAGATCTTGAGCCTTGGACCCTCTCTACCATATGCCAGCACGTTAACCACTACCATAATCAGCAATAAGTTAGCATTCTAGTAGACGTTTTACACGAGTCTCAGTTCTCTACATTCAATTGAATTATTGTAGAACTCTCTACTTTTGAATTAATGTAGATTTTCTCTACTGTTGAACTACACGTTAACCATCATCATAATCAGCAATGAGTCAGCATTCTAGTAGACTTACTACACGAGTCCCAGTTCTCCGCAATTAATTGAATTGCTTTGATAGCTTCAAGCTTTGTATGCGTGATAAATAAAAATCAGATAAAAAACGTTAAATGAATACAAGGAATCACAAAGTAAGTCTAGCATTCTAGGTTTCTATTATATCCAGCTTCAGGTCTATCTACAGCTAAACCGCTGACACAGAAGTTCGGAATCTCCAAGGTGACTACCCAAAATAGGTAGAACATGATTTGGCTTCTACAGGACTTGTAGCAAGAAAAATGACAAGCTCCGCAGATTATCATAATAATCATGATAAATTAAAAGCTCGATGAGATACAAAGTAATCTGGGTGTGAACTTCTGGTATTCCAGCTCATAGAAAAGGGCCTAAATCGACGTTATAACAGGCCCCTGCATATGTTTCCCTAGCAAAGTTTTAAATTAAGATAACCTTTCCAAATTCGTTGATATCCCTAACCTTGTGTCCTCGCTAAAAGGTTCGACATTTTCACTTACGTACTGCAAACGTTGAATTATTAATATTTATATATTGAAATATTCTGACAATACATTTCATTGGGATAGATGAGGAATTGAAATTATCAAATAGAGAAGAATTTAGTTACATTTGTAGATCAAATACAGAGATAGGAAAAGCGAGAATTTCTAAAGCAGCTTGATCAATATTGGCTTAGAAATAAAGTGCTACAGGGTAATAAATAATATATTGCCAAATAGTGATAAGAAAAGGCTTATTAGGTTTTTGCTTTGCCATAGTAATATTCAAATCGAAAGCCATTCATTTGCTTCATTTGCTGTATTCAGAACAGAGTGGGTAATCTTCGGGATTTCCCTTGTTCGTAGTCTAAAAGCTTTCATTAGGCCTAGGCTCAAATTAACTTCAGGATAGAGCAGATGTTTTCTGAGAAAAGACACTGAAACAAACCTGACATCGAAGGGAGAAAACTCGAGAAGACGTATTGGCAAGGCGTTGGACTTGCGACCGAAAGGTAGTTGGTTCAAAACCAAGACCTTGCGAAATGCTCAATACTTCCTCTACCCAGGAGTATTGAGCGCCGTGTGTGGCTGCACCATGATGTGTGTAAATGACTGGGGTGCGTTATATAAGGTCAGTTCAGTGGTTCTTGGAATATAAAATCACACCTTTACCTTCACCTTTGTTACAAAGAGATTTGGGACGGCAAGGCTTTTAAACCAACATGTTATCCAATCACCTATGACCCAGGCAATGGCAGTGATAAACAAACTAGAACCTCATACTACTATAACTATTCATAAGGTATGGTCCAACACTGGAAAATATTTTCTCACTATTAGGCTACCAGTATTCTTATATACCTCCATCAGGTCTCAAACCATGGACCTTACACAACTATGGCGAGTGTGCTAACAACTGTCCTAAATGAGGGCACTACTTCAAGTAGAGATGAAATAATGATTTTCTTCATATCAAGGTTCAGTCTTAGTCAGGCTAACACGCTGTATACAGTAACTCTGGTAACGGACAAACAAGAGAGAAAGTGCTCCTAACTAATTATCGTTCACAAAATCGTTAGCTAAGTGAACGAATATGAAATGATTTCTAAAAAGGTTTGATAGTACATTGTTTGCACAAAAGCCCAAGTTACGGGCCATCAGTGTGGTGATAACCGAGAAAGCACATTGGTAGTCTTGATCACATACTGATAATTGCTCAACTACAATAGAAACTACACTCAATAAGCAGACATGTTCTCCATTGCACTATACTCAGATATATCCAGTCAGGAAAGACACGCTATACCCGAGTTAAATGTAATTTCTGAACTACTTATGAATAAATAAATGATAAACATTTCCTCTAGTTTGCAGTTAAAGTCTTACAAACCTAATTTTCTCGATGCTCATCAGCAAGATCGTATGATGCGCACAAGATTAGCGTCCAATATCTCCAGATTCGAAGTATGCGTGACCTTCATGCCTGACGTCACCCAATAACTGTTGTCTGAGAAACAGCGACTTTTATAATTTGAAGAACATATATTTGAGAAAAAAATTAAAAAATCCACAATCGATGTAAAATGATGTCTAATGATGTCTATATCATCAAACATAAGCAAATAAATCCATCAAGCTCTATTTTGTTATTCATTTCTCAAGCAGCCTAATTATGAAGTGATGAAAAGTTTAAATAAGGTAAACAAAACAGGGGTTTTTACTCATTACGAGAGCTAATTCTAGGCCCTAACTAAGACAACATAAACAGAGTGCAATTAGATGCTTCGTGTAGTGAAAAGCGGATGCTAAAAATGCTGTTTCTCCATCAATGAAATAAACAAAGTCAAGCAATGAGTTGGTATTTCATTATGACAAAAATTTATGCTTCATATTTATGCTTTTGACGTACTTCCAATCTAGAAGCAGACTCTTTTATAAAGGAGATTGCAACACAGCTCGGCATAATTCACTGCCATTGTTGATAGGTTGATAGACAAATACGCTTACTATCTTCCTAAGGTATTGGTTTATGTGCAAAGTACAAAGGGCCCACTGAATAGGTAGACTAATGGAAGAAGTGCATTGATAGTTGATAGGCAAATACGCTTACTATCTTCCTAAGGTATTGGTTTATGTGCAAAGTACAAAGGGCCCACTGAATAGGTAGACTAATGGAAGAAGTGCATTGATAGTTGATAGGCAAATACGCTTACTATCTTCGTAAGGTATTGGTTTATGTGCAAAGTACAAAGGGCCCACTGAATAGGTAGACTAATGGAAGAAGTGCATTGATAGTTGATAGGCAAATACGCTTACTATCTTCCTAAGGTATTGGTTTATGTGCAAAGTACAAAGGGCCCACTGAATAGGTAGACTAATGGAAGAAGTGCATTGATAGTTGATAGGCAAATACGCTTACTATCTTCGTAAGGTATTGGTTTATGTGCAAAGTACAAAGGGCCCACTGAATAGGTAGACTAATGGAAGAAGTGCATTGATAGTTGATAGGCAAATACGCTTACTATCTTCCTAAGGTATTGTTTTATGTGCAAAGTACAAAGGGCCCACTGAATAGGTAGACTAATGGAAGAAGTGCATTGATAGTTGATAGGCAAATACGCTTACTATCTTCGTAAGGTATTGGTTTATGTGCAAAGTACAAAGGGCCCACTGAATAGGTAGACTAATGGAAGAAGTGCATTGATAGTTGATAGGCAAATACGCTTACTATCTTCGTAAGGTATTGGTTTATGTGCAAAGTACAAAGGGCCCACTGAATAGGTAGACTAATGGAAGAAGTGCATTGATAGTTGATAGGCAAATACGCTTACTATCTTCCTAAGGTATTGTTTTATGTGCAAAGTACAAAGGGCCCACTGAATAGGTAGACTAATGGAAGAAGTGCATTGATAGTTGATAGGCAAATACGCTTACTATCTTCGTAAGGTATTGGTTTATGTGCAAAGTACAAAGGGCCCACTGAATAGGTAGACTAATGGAAGAAGTGCATTGATAGTTGATAGGCAAATACGCTTACTATCTTCGTAAGGTATTGGTTTATGTGCAAAGTACAAAGGGCCCACTGAATAGGTAGACTAATGGAAGAAGTGCATTGATAGTTGATAGGCAAATACGCTTACTATCTTCGTAAGGTATTGGTTTATGTGCAAAGTACAAAGGGCCCACTGAATAGGTAGACTAATGGAAGAAGTGCATTGATAGTTGATAGGCAAATACGCTTACTATCTTCCTAAGGTATTGGTTTATGTGCAAAGTACAAAGGGCCCACTGAATAGGTAGACTAAATGAAGCAGTAGTTGATAGTTGATAGGCAAATACGCTTACTATCTTCGTAAGGTATTGGTTAATTTGCAAAGCACAAAGAGCCCACTGAATAGGTAGACCAATAGAGCAGTGCATTGATAGTTGATAGGCAAATACGTTTACTATCTTCGTAAGGTATTGGTTAATGTGCAAAGCACTAAGGACGCACTGAATAGGTAAACTAATCAAGCAGTGCGACCCTGGTCCTTCCTCCGATGCGACCACACCTCGTGATTCTTTTTGCCTGGAATTACAAAGACAAGGCAAATTCTTTCCTCGCACTTTGTGACAGGTCTAAATGTGGTTTCGATTTCGAACCTGGGATCCTTTGAACAAATAACCCTTCGAGTGATCTAACCACTCGGTCATACCTGCGATACCTGCAATACGCCCTTGGGACTTCAAGATTCACAAAGCTTAGGGCCTAATTCTCGCGAGGTTGCTACCTAGAGCTCTACTTCCCTTTCAATACTTCTGGCGAGGTTTTTATTGAATTCAATGAAATTGAATGGATTCAGTTAAGCCTTCGATACTGATTCGTTGCTTCCCTGTGCCATTAAATCCAAAGAGCCCGCTGTTGTGGGTTTAAAGTTATATACCTTACAAATGGAGGGCAGACTGGGTCTTTTCAAGGGACAGAAGCAGCATATACGGGTACTACTGCTTATAAACAAGTTACTCATAAAAAATCGTGTATCTAAATGACGAAAGGGGAAATACTTTTTGATTGAGGAAATCATTAATAAAAGAGGAAGGTTTTCGTTCATTGTCAGAGCATATATTTAACGACATAATCTACTAAAAATATGGAAATAATGATGAAGATTAAAATGAAATATTTATTTACTTTTGTTTTGCATTTCCATGGAAAAGAGCCGTGTCAAACGCCGCGCACCTTCATGAGAAGGGCCAAATACAGGGAGAGATTCACATAGGCAAAAGTTTGCTAAAGCATAAAGAGTGGCGAAAGAATGTTGAATGGTGAATACTGAAAGGCATGGCAAATATTTAGATTACTGAGCTAGAATGTCATTTTGCTTGACAGATATTCTTTATAACTAAATCTTAACTCTGTCTAACGCTGCGTGTCTTATGAAAGAGAAATAAATACAGCGGAATAACTCTCATGGAGATTTTCTTCTTATGACGCATCATCATTGAACTGAATGTATGGTTAATATAAGAATAGCAAGTTCTGCCCCGCGATGGAGTAAACATTTGATGCAGTAACGAACGTTTTTCAAGAAAATGAAAACAGTAGGTCGACTCTCATTGGAAATTCTCATCTTCTAGTAAGAATGAAAAATACACGACCATAAAAACTCGTCAACACAGGATAGCAGTATGTTCTGTACATTGATGGAGGCAGCCCGAAAATAGATCCCGCAGACATGATGAGAGGAAAGAAATAGAGCAGTTAGAGTTTCATGGTGAGATTAGCCTCATGAAGCACGTATCTATACTGCATCTAAAAGGCAGATCGACTCTCAAGGGAAATTGTCTAGTACCAGGAATGAAAAACATTCACGACAATCAAAATTTGTAAGCATACAAGATAGCAGTATGTTCTGCACTTTGAAGGAGGCAGTCCAATAGTAGATCCGATGAAGTTAGCTACCATATTGAAAGAGAACGAATAAAACTGGTAGAGTCTCGTGGTGAATTAGACCTCTGGAGGCATCTATACTGTATCGAAAGGTGAAGAATAGCAAGTTCTGCATCGGAGTTAGCTAATGATCACACCAGATACAGAGACTCATAGAAAATTTCATCCTATAAAGTACCTAAACTGAAAAAACCTGATAAAATGAAATTCTGTAAACAAAAGAGTAGCATATTCTGCACTACAAAGGAGTAAATAGTAGAAGAAAGTAGAAGCAGCTTAGAAATAGATACATTAGACGTATCGTGTTGTAAGAGAGTTGAGACCTGAGGATAGAAGCTACTACACCTACAACGAAACTTACTGGATGTGAAAGAGGCATTTGCTATTTGCATGGATGCCATAAAGAAGAAACTCTATAGAAATGGTGCAAAACAAAACAAACAGCCAACTCATGAATAAAACCTTCATCACTTGGACGCTTAACAACCTGTACGTCACTTACACTGATTAAAAGGCAGTGCATGTTTTTCAAGGAAACAAACGGTGAACAGGAAAAATAGCAGGCAACAAACATAATCCTTTCTTCGCGTCTTTTGTTGACTCAAACGGAGTACAATGCCTTTTGCTTGAGACGAGCACACTAAAAGTCGAAATACTATTGTAAAGAAACTGCTCGAGTTACGCCTTCAAGAACTACAATATCGAGTACTCACTTACGAAGCAGGTTTTCATAGTTACAATTATGACACTGACGAATGACATCACAAGACACCTCGTTATGTTTGTGTTTGAATAAGGAATTAGCCATCAGCTATCATAGCAGACGATGTACGCAACACACAGTTCCTGTGATGGTCTGACATATATCGCTACATCTCTATATCACTGCGAAGAAATACTCAAATACATGGGGATTCATCTATAGGAAACGTCGCTGATGGTACATATCTTTGGATTGATACTATCTAGACTAACTACAAAACATTAATATCACTACATTGGTTGTCATTTTACTGCATTCAGAAGACACATACCATATTAGTCGCAGTTCGTGTAAGGGCATCAAAACGCTGCAAAGAAATCATCAACACACAAGGAGATTGAATAGGAAAACCACGCTTATACGCAGTACATATCTCTGAACATCCTATCTAATGATTCGAGTGAAGACCAATTTGATCTAGATAAACTAACGTACATTATTATCAATAAACTGGCTACATATCAAAACATGGCAATAAATGATAAATATACATGACAACTTAAAGGAGGAAACTTTGCTAGTGATACACATCTCTTGATATTCTATCAGATTATTGGAGTGAAGATCCGTTAGAAGACAAAGTACTATCTGAAGAATCTATCAAAGGCTCGGAGTGTAGAACCACTGGATCTAGACAAACTACTATCATTATCAATACACTGCTTATCATTTCAAAAGTATTCAGAAGGCATATGCCAATTAATGCAACAAACACACTGACATTCGGTTGATAATGAGAAATATCTTCAGCCAACATGCCTTCCAATAAAAACAAGAAACTACTCGTTCTGCTAACCGGTTTCTTCCTATACCTTGTAATCGGTGCGGTGGTCTTCAAAGCAGTGGAACAAGGCAAGGATAGTAGCTCCGTGAGACTAAAGCAGGTTTATGAGAATTTGAAGGCAGAGAAGAACCTGACTATGGAGAAGTTCAATGCGATGGTGAACGAAATTCATGCAATTTTACAAAGTGGCAGTAAAGGTTCCGAGTGGACCTTCTATTCCTCCTTGTATTTCTGTGGATCTGTCGTCACAACCATAGGTTTGTCTATTATATTTTTACAAATTTTTAACAGGTAATCAAATCTATGGTTTGATACTAAATGTAACCTATAAAATATACCCTCGTAATGTCGATTATACCAGAGCTTGCTCTGTTCTACGAAAAATGGCCAACTCCACAAATAATCCCAATAATCGTGATAAGGTAATAGCTATAGGGACAGATATGGTAGCTATATTTGGGGTTCTTATTACTTGAAATTCGGCTCCACGAAGAAGGCACCAATCGAAGGAAGGAGAAGAAATTGATTGTCCAGAAATTAACATTTGAACATTTGAAAAAGAAACATTCACTTCAGTAGACCTATGATAGAAAGAACGAGTTTCCAAGGTAACTTTTGTGTTCTTAATTTGAAAATGACGACTGCATTATCTCCAAGTGCAGTACCTCTCAAGTAAGGGGAGCTAAATGTGCAAGAAAGTAAAAAATCTATTCGCACTGGGTCTTTAAAGTGATATTACGGTGCAGTTCCAACAACTGTTTTCAGGTTATCATGATTACAATAATAACAACGTTTTGTTCGTCTATGCTAGATAAGCAAGTGATGTATGGCATGGGTAGACCGATATGTGTGAAATGTGATAGGCATTCTACAGATTTGTGTAATGATGAATATGAATGTTTTTATGGAAACAGCTGAGTTTCCATATTACTGCAGCCACCTTGCGAACTACAAATTGACATGCTGAAATTTCAGTATGCTCCTCTTTGCTTTTCTTTCCGAACCAGCATATTGAAATCTTTTCTATTGTCTGAGCTCATGTCGAGTAATTGTTAAAAAGGTCACCTGCTTTTTTCTTTCTTTTGCAATCCTTACAAAACACGTTTTGATTGAAATTTCGTTTCTGAGGCTGTTGTTTTCATGTAATTAATAAAATCGAAGTTTACACAAAATTAAGAGATTAACTGAACGTAATAAGCAATTTTTTGATGCAGCTCCGGGATGCATAAAGTATTATAAAAAATTAACATCATTTTTGTGGAGGAGAACAAAGTAAAGCAGCTTGTTATATACCTTTTCCTTTTAATGCAGCCATCTTGAATTCATACAAAATCACCTCCTGACTATCCCATTCTCCTTTGCGAGTTATTATAACACACAATGCATCAAGGGATACTCAGGGTGCAAATTTGCGTGAGTCTAAGATGGCATCAATCAGGAAAAAGGTCTATTGTTCAATACTTAAAAATAATTGGTTAATCAGTGTTTTTCCCGTAATTGGTGAAAGTTAACGAGTTCTTTAGTGAAATATAACGATGTAAACAGCGTTAGTAAGTAAGTTTCTGTTCAACGTGCTAGCCTGACAAGAGCTAGGCTAAGTTTCAAGGATTAGCACGGTCGGATACTAAACACCAGATTGTTTGATAACATCACGTATAGTAGTATGAAGTCTCGGTATGTTTAACTGCACCCGACAAGAAAGATGATGTCCATCTGAAAACAACTGCCCAATATTTGATTTTGAGTATGATTTCAAGTTTGACTTATGATGGTTTAAAACACATGACGTCTAAAATGTTTTAGCAACAAACAGGTGATTTACAGGTGTATGCAAATGAACCCACAAGTTCCGCATTTGTCCGAGCAATAATTACAAGGACATTGGCTTAAATTAAAGTGCTGTTCATGGGCTAGAATACAAATCTTAAACTAATAGGAAATTAACTTTTGCGAGAAAAATATCCTGTTTTTCGTAGCAATAAAGGCAAGATTTATCAAAAAACAGCTCGTTTGTAATCATAACGAGACAATATTCCATTGTTTTGCAAATATTTCATGTGTTGGAAAGTTCCGGTCTCGATACAAAGTTCCTTATTCGTGTGGCACTTATAGTCAGATAAAGCAAATAGGAAATGTTGTATGTGTAAATTCAAACAATATAGCAACCTGCCCCCTTGTAACTCAAAGATTCATGCTTACGCAATCATCATCAAGACGATACCGCTCTGTACCTTGGTACATCGAGCACTACCATGTGGTCATAGACAACGCAATTGCTATAGAGATTAAGTTAAACATTAAACATATAATATCAATAGGGTACTTTATATATGCAACATTTCTTATTTGCCCAACAACACAGGGATCACTTAGAGGTTCACAAGCGGGAGGGGGGAATTTAAGTGGGGAGAAGCTAAACAGGGGTTTAGAGATTTATTGTAGTTAATTGGCTAATGTCGCCTTCTCTATTTGCTATGCATGGATGGAGAAGTGTTGGGCAGTTATCCTTTCAGCTCTGCATTCTATATACAAACAGGAATTGATTCAACGAGTCTTGTTATCAATGAAGGCCTGAGTCCTTAAATTACGTGGATGTCAGAGACGATTAAAGGTCAAACACGACTCAGTGTCAAGGAAATCCACGCCTTCATGAAAGTTCGCCTGTCTATAAAAGTTTGACAAATATTTAAGGAGAATAATTGGCTAAAAGCAGAAATCTCATTTAAAAAAACCAGAAAGTTAAGCCAAACTGTAAACTTGGATTTTTCTAATTTTCTTCTTAAATCAAGAGATAATCCCTTTCCTGGCTTTGATTTTGCCGTAAAATCAGAATTCTCAGTTGAATGAAGTATTGGGCGCCAGTCCAAAATAAACCCTCTTTTTTAAGCTAAAACTTAATTCCTCTTGCTCGGTCTAGAAATTTATAATTCATTTCTTTTTTGGTATTACCGTGGAGGAAATACCTAAGTTGCTTCTGGTTTCCCTGCACAGTACTAAATATCCTGCACAGTACTGATGGTATACCCCACAGTACTGATGGTATCCCGCTAAGTAACTAGATGATACTCCTCCACAGTACTGAACATCCTCCACAGAACTGCACAAACGTTCCCAGGGTGTATATATAGTTACGATTGCAAGAAATAAAATCTAATCTTGTTGTTTACAATTTGAAAACTTTAAAACGATTAATGAAATAAAAAACAATTGGACTATTACTCACTTCGTAAATAAAAGGTTGAGTTTGTCGAAAAGAGCATTTTCCTTAATCGAGTTTACAAAACATAAACAGATAAACAATAAAGAGCTTAGTAGCTTGCTTCCCACGCATCTTATTTATTTCTCAGTTTTTGTTGTGATTCGTTTGACGGTATAGAAAGATTAGGGAAGAAAGGTAAACAGAAGGTAAAGCTTCCAAACAGATGTACGAGTTGAAGTGAGGATTTAAGTATTAACTGTATGATTTGTGTAAATGTTACAGTGTGCTTGCTAAAGACTTGAAAGTATTCATTTTGAAATTCATTAAGAAGGTTTCATTTAGGCAGAAGTTAAAGTATATCAAGGCTTATTTCAAACTCTATGCTCCAGAGGGGAGCTTATTTGCATTGGGGGCAAGATGGTCCAGCAAAACTAGTTTAACATCTTCAGCTTCTTCCATATCAAACTGCAGCTATATCCTCCATTGGTATATCATCCAAGACTCCCTGACTAAAACAGATATCAATGGGGGTTATTCAAGCGGTATCTTAACCTAATTATTACGGCATACCATGAAACAAGACCCAAATTTCAATTTAATGAATGACTTAGAAGATGATTTGGAAATACCCCATTGGCCTAAAAACTTCTCAATATCAAAACCATTGATAGTTCAACTTTTAGGTAAACCTTGTGTTACCGAGGTATCCAGAATAACATTCGACTTCTTTTTGTAGGATATGGTCACATGACA
Organism: Pelagia noctiluca; assembly: GCA_963924455.1. Taxonomy (NCBI): domain Eukaryota; kingdom Metazoa; phylum Cnidaria; class Scyphozoa; order Semaeostomeae; family Pelagiidae; genus Pelagia; species Pelagia noctiluca. The sequence continues at coordinate 17,203,244 of OZ004320.1, read as the reverse complement.
CCGAAAACGCCGGTGGGGCGTGTAATCGTGATGTTCTACGCAATCATCGGGATACCACTCAACCTATGGACACTAAAAGTCATGGGCGATACGATCACATCACTGCTCAGCAAAATAATATCAAAAGTCGAAAAATCAATATTCCGCAAGGCTGACCTAAAAAACGTGAAACTCAAAGTCGTTGCTGCGATGGCGGTTCTGAACATCGCAATGCTGCTGCTGGGTGGCGCATTGTACTGGTGGTCAGAGAAATGGACGTATTTAGAAGGGGTGTACTACTGTTTCATCGTGTATTCTACCATCGGGTTTGGGGATTTGGTGCCGAGTGAGGGACATGCAGTCGGGACTACTAATAATGACATTGTGATGATGTTTGTCCGGGCATTTAATCTGATAATTGGCCTGTCGTTATTGTCTTCGCTGTTATCCAGCATCATATTGGCAGCAGATGAGCTCAAGGTTGCGTTTCCAGCCGTGAACCTACACCGGTTTCTCAAGAGGAACCGGATCGTTGCGATTGGGAAAGACACGACGGTTAACGGTGAAGATCTGAAGGCTTTTGAGCAGAGGCCGGAGCGGGCATTGAAGGTCGATGAGATATCAGAAGAAATCAAAGAGAGGAAGAAGTAAATTCAATAGTGAACAATACTGCACGAAAAGCTAAACACCTTGAATTGCCTTTCTTCACAATCACAGCCTTCAAAGTCTAATAAAGATGATAATATTGAAAAGGATTTATCATTTGATAGTGAAACGTATTATTTGGCCTCAATTTAATATAATTTAATAGACACTGGCCATAGCGTACTTCCCACAACGATGTAAAGAGCCACAGATCAAGTATCTCATTATGGTTCATGTTGATTAAGAGCTCTAGCTACCATGGTAAAGCGATTCGTAACTCGAAATGAGGAACACACAAATGGGCCATATCTGCATTATTTCCATAAAGGTCTGTGTATCTTTTATTTTGTTATTTAACTCTAAAGTTAAATGAAAAGAACGTTTCATAATTTTTTGTCATTTAACTTTAAGTGTCAGGCCGAAATCTTTAGTACATTACCGATAAAGTGCAAAGAAACTTATTTCTTTGGTAGTGACTAACAAAATCTATATATGTTAATATGATTACTGTAGGATATTTGTTATTGTAGTATATTGTAGGATATTGACAAACACTATGTGTTAAAGCATAACAAATTTTGTATTCACGTTTTAGATTGACATGCAGGTATATAAATAAGGGGAGACAGCACTTTATCAGACAGAGTTTTTCCATAATTTTGAAAATTGAATTGAATTACAGATCAGTTTAAGTTTAGCAGGTAAATAACGGGAAAATATTATACTTGCAACAAAAGATAAACCCGGTGAAACGGTTTAGTAATTAAATAGCAGATTAAATGAATTATAATGAAGTACCAATCATACTGTTATTTAGTGATTAATGATTAAATAGCAGATTGGATGAATTATACTGAAGTACCAATCAT